>OV049924.1:291736362-292936362 GCA_920104205.1 Eupeodes latifasciatus | reverse complement strand
AGAGAAAAATTGTTGGTTCTTGTATTCTAAGAATTAAGTGCATTTAAGAACGTTACACTTTCTAAAAATTAAATAAAAACAAAAAAAGGTAATCAAATAAGTTAAGAAAAAACTTTAGTTGTAGAATCTCATTTCACTTCAGCTCTGGAAAGATTCAAAGCATTTATATTAAATCAATAGATATGAAACGTTCATTGTTTTTCAATAAGATATTAGTTTAACAAAAGCTTCACTTTTGCTGTTTTTGGAACTTTTATATTCTTAAAATTCGTGTTTAAATCTCAATTCTAAGAATCAAAAAGTAGATTTCTTTAATTTTTTAAGATCTCAAAAGTTTTTGTTTTTAATAGAAAATCAATTTTAAAAGAAAAAAAAAACACTTTAAGAAAGACGTCACACTATTTCTTTGCGTCAAAAAAAAGATGGAATTGAAGACGAATTTTTGGAATTCAAAGGCAACTTTGTATCAAATTGGCAATCTATTATTCAAGGTTTGTTCTTAAGAATCTGAATATTTGCTCTTTCTCTCTAAAAAGATGTTATGAAAATAATTTAAAGCATTACTAAAGTGTTTCCAAACTACAAATTGTATAAAAATAAAGATTTTAGTTGTTTTTAACAGCAACACTCTTTTTGGCGCTTATCGTTAAATTGGTATCAATTCTTTGAATGAAATCTTTACTTATATAGCTTAACTGTGTAAGCTTTATGGTTCATATGACCCCCCTGGAGTTGATGAATTTGTGTTGCGCTATTGTTATAGGCCTGGATTTCCGATTCATGTTATGTTCTTGGTGCAGTCCTCAGTTAAAAGTAGTACTTTTAGCAAAAAAGCTTAAAGTGGTAAAACATATCCATTAACGCAATACGTAAGTTTTGAAATCAAGGGAATTCCTTCGAAAATTTAAAAACAGAATCTCTGAAAATGAAGACAGTCGAATTCACGACAGTTCCATAATACATCCTGATCCAGTTTGGACCCAGCGTCAGCAGACAATCAAGCAACCGAAGAAAATTTAGTTTCAACTTGGTCTATCCCCTCAATTTCTCTGAATTTTTTAAAAACTTTAAGAGACACCTCATACCGAAAACACAAACTCATCCCAAGAAAAATGCAACACTGGTGTTGATGGTTTGTATCTTTGCTATTTCAAATTATTTTTTAATGTTTCGTCAACGTTTTTGAAGGTGTAGCTGATTTTGTTTTTGAATTGGCGTTAGAATTCCCTTATAAGAAATTTGCTTAAGAATTACCCTATAAGTATGTTTTATATTAGAGGAACCAGGATGAAAAACATAGTTTCTTATGAAAGGAAAAAAATATTTATAGGCCCGGATTTATGTGGATATAGGTGTATGAATATAATAGAAGTAGGTTAATTTTGATCTTAGAAACAAAATTTGGTTGTTGGAGTTCCCGCATGGGTATTCAAATAACTATAAAGTAGTACCTGTGCGAAAAAAGTGGGTTTTAAAATTCAGACTGTGTGATTATAACTCCTGTTCCTGTGCAGTTTTTTTCTTATATAATTAAAAACAATTGTTTTTTTTAGGTTTTGATGACTTTTTAAAGTAGAGATTGAATATTATCAAAATATTTTAGATTTTTAGGCAAAACACAAGCTAACAATTTTACATATACATGTACAAGCATATGTTAAGAACCCATTTCAATTTTTCTCTGCTATGACAGTTCTGATCAAAATGTAAAAACTTTAATTTGTATAAATCCGATACTTTGCCCTGCATCCTATACAAAATAGGAAAGATCAACCTGCATAAAACTTCGTATAAAATGCCGCCACACAAGTTTTGCAACATAATTTCCAAAACTTTAAGCAAAACTCTTAACAAACAATGTACATATATACCTGCGAACTTTCAAAACCAAAACAAAATCTGTAGAATGGCCAAAAAAGGTGAAAGAATTGTCAATAAAGGCCTCAACTAAAATAAAAAAAAAATCGATATTGGCTTCATTATGCTTTAAATGACCCATGGTTTAAAATATGAATTGCAACATCCACTTGGTGCACCGTGGCCGATGTTGCTTTAATTTCAACGACGACAATGATGCGCTACTGCTACTGATTCTGCTGTGGACAAAAGGACGATGATTTTACAGCCTCCAGTATAGAAGAAATGAGTATCATTTTTGAATTTTGCTCATAGTATATGCTAGAAGAGTCGAAGCTCGATGAGATGCCAGGCCAGGACAGCAGGCAATACTACGAGGACTAGTGTCTTATGTGTGTAGGACAACAACAATACACAACAATATACATATGCACTCATACAACAAATATGCCACTGGTATAGTAGAGGAAGTATAAATGTAGTACCGTTACGTTCTAAAATCCTGGGTTTGAGTTGGGGGTGGTTGTCCTTGTATAATGGAGCTGCTGCGGATTTGGCAGCCTTATCTTCTGTTAAGGGAATGGATATTGTCTCCTGATGCAAATTCTTTTATTTCGGAAAGCTGGAATTCCCAACTTTTTTGTGATGTTTTATTTTTGTCCTTTTTGGCTTGGCACTTCTACCGTCGCTCGTCGGTCGTTGTCGTTGTATAGTCGTTGTCGTCGATGGCGACAACTTCATGACATCAACGTTATGTGAATCTGAGGATTATAGAGAGCCTGGATGTTGGTGAGGTCGGAAATTAGGTGGTACCGTCTGTTGTAGCCTTGTTGAAGTTGGAGTACTCTCATCATGCCGAGAACGTTAACGTTAACGGTAACGGTATACATGTAGTATACGGTAGCTAAAATCTTGTGTCACACGAAAGGTGGCAGATGAATTTGTTCCGCCTTGTTGGTAAGTTTTTATGTTTGTGTATATGTATGTGCCAACAATTCTATATATTTAGCTGTTAATGAGGACATTCATTGTTATTATTGTTATTTGATTTGTTTTCATCGTGCTTATGCTCATATACCCATACTCATACTGGTTTCTACCTCACCACAGCAGCGGTTGTCCGGATATCCTTTTTTTTGTGTGTGTTGAATACGGTAATAGGGGTGTCATTTGGAAAATAGGTGCTTAAAGAGATTTTTTGTCGTTGAAGTGATTTGAATTACCCGTGTAGATACTTTTTAAATAATATCGTGGGAATGTTTTCCTTAATTGATGTATTTATTACATAATAACAATTTCTCAACATATGGTTCATTATTCATTAATCCTAATATGCCATTTGTTTAACAAATAAGAATGTATACCTATGTATGTAACTTATATAGAAAGTAAACGTGTTAGATAAAAATTAAAAATTAGAAACAAGTGATCTGAGTGATACAAGGATTAAATGGGCTCTTGAGTATGTGTTGAAGATCATTATGAGGTAGGTACTTTTTAAAATTTGGATATTTATACAAGTACATCCATATATGGTTTTTTGATGAGTGGCTGTAATACGTGTGCCTTTAATTCGTCTTCTTTTATCCCATACGCAGAAGATAAAAATAAACAAAATCGTAAGAACGAACCTCAATTTAGTTTTACTTATTTTTGACACAAAATCTTTATTTACATTTATTAATTCAAAAGTTAGTATTTAAAAGAGTTGTTTTAAACATAGTCCAGGGCCTTGCAATACATATAAGTTTCCATAAATTGAAGCACTACCCTTAGGTAAGTGACTTATGGATTTAAATGCTTTTAAAAAATGGTTGCCTGTAGATTTTACGTGACAACGTCTTTTTCTCGGTAGAATATTTATTGATATGAATATAATTAAATTGCACAATAGGAACAAGGAATTGAATGAAAATAAGAATTGCACAAATTTTTTAAACTAATAATTTACTTAACACTATCAACATTTATCAATAGTATGACATAACCTATAAACTCAGTTTCTCAACTTTTGTGTCAATCTAACAATTAATCAATCAATCATAGTTTACGATAATGAAATATCAGTGTACAATTATTTACCTTTATTGTTGTAGTTGTTGTAAATGACGAATCTAAGCACTCCACATTTTCACTACAGACACAGCTGACGATACTTTAACCACACGTGTGAACTTGTATTATGACGCTTTCTTGTTTTTCCAACGCCAAGAACGTTCGAGAAAGACAAAGACAGAGACACAAGCATGCGCCGATTCAATGCGCCTAATTCTCTAGTGCTGCGCGCGCGGCAGACCGATCATAGTTGAGTGGGAGAGAGACGCAAGGCATTCGGCGGGCCTCTCTCTCGTTCGGTGACTCATCGTAACGTTACCGGGCGTTACACTTTTTCATAAGTGACTCCCAGCCGCAACCTAATTTAAGACGTTGTCACGTCAAAAGCTTGTATTTCTAAGAAGCAAGAAGACTATCATAACAATTTTTCAATGGCTTAATATCGGGTTTTTCATTTAGACACTTAAACTATCCTTTGGATATAGGAACGGCAAATGAAAAATTTTGTAAAGTTTTTTTTAGACTTATTTCCGTTTAGTTACCGCAACTTTTTAAACCATTTTTTCTTCATTAGCCTGTCGCACCAATAATTTAATGTCTAATGACAAAAATTGAGTCCACATTGTAGAAAGATTTCGATGTTTTCAGTGAGACAAAGAAGCGAGTGTTATGAAGAAAATATCGACGAGGAAGTACTTAACTTTAATGCATCTCTATGTCGTCATTGTAGTAATGACTTGGCTAATATGTGGTTTCAACAGGACGGTGCTACAAGCCACACAGCATACATATGTATGTAAAAATCGATTTACTATGAATAGTGAGCCTGGCAAACGCGTTATTTTAGGAAACGGACCCTTTGCATAGTTGCCTCGGTCATGTGATATAACGCCTTTAGACAAGTATTTTCTTTCGGACTACGTGAAGTCATTGGTAGATACCAATAAGCTGGCAAAGAAAGATGAGCTCAGAGCCAATATTGAACGTTAAATAGGTGGCGTTAACTTACGGTGGCGCTAAAGTCCTGTGTAAACTAGTGCTTCACTCAACAAACTTCTCCATCTAGGTCGGCCCCTGACTAGTTGCGCACTCAAAGTTGGGTGAGGTCACTTTCCACCTACGGTACCGTACGTTACGCATGAACTTATCTCTCGAAACGACCCAAGGTGCTTTCATCCGCTTTTGTCATAGCTCATGCTTCTGCAACGTATAGCGGGGAGATGATGAGGGTCTTATATAGCGACACTTTATTCGCTCCGAAGAGTAATTAATTACTCAATAGCTTTTTTTTTATAATAAGCACACACTCAAGATGATATTACTACCCTTATTATGCAGAGGCACAGTGTGAGCACTAGGAAGAGGAGAGAGGGTTTAAAAGGAGATGTCGGTGCACATTGATATTGAATTCCTGAATATTGCAATGACTAGGAAAGACAGAGTGTGGTAAGGCATTCCACATTCGCGTAGTACGGCTTAAGAACGAATATCTGTATTTGACAGTACGGCCGAAAATGGGCTCGAGGGTATACTGATGAGCATTCCTAGAAGCGCGAGTATTACGGTTGAATTGTTTAAGGGGAGGAATGCAACTGGCTATTTCACTAGAGCATAAGCCGTTAAAATAACGGTAAAAAAGGGTCAGACAAGAGACCTTACGACGATGTTCAAGCGAAGTAAATGAACTTATGATGATATTATCATCTATCAATTTAAATGCTCTACATTCAATACTATCCAAGAGGCTTAAGTAAGTTGCAGGAGCACCAGCCCAGAGATGGGAGTTATACTCAAGCTTTGGACGTATGTAAGTCTTGTAGATAACAGCCAGATCAGAAGGGGTGAAATATTTCTTGCATCGCCTAAGGAAACCCAAACCCCTTGCGGCATTTTTAGCGACTTCGCGTATGTGATCATTCCACAAGAGGTGGTTGGTGACACACATACCGAGAATATCGAGGTGTTCAATCTCATTGATGCAAGTGCCATCCTTGGATAATGGCAATGGGGGTATATCTCGCTTTAACGATACAATACAGCATTGAGTTTTCGAAGCATTAAATTCCACGCGGTTTTTTAATCCCCATTGAACAATGCTTGAACAATGTAGTACCCGTGGCATGATGGTTAGTGCGTTGGACTGTCATGCGAGAGGTCTTGGGTTCAATCCCTGCCTGTGCCACCTTAATTAAAAAAAAAAAGAGTTTTCACGGGTACTGCCTCTTGCGAGGAATTGACAAATTCTCCAAGAGTAATTCTTGTCATGAAAAAGTGCTTTCTCAAATTAGCCGTTCGGATTCGGCATATAAACTGTAGGTCCCCTCCATCCCTGCAATTACTCGCACACAGGAATGGTTGAGAGTTGTAAGTCACTAGGCCCTGGTTCTCTACGGACTGTTGCGCCACCCAATTTTTTTTTTTTTTTTATTGAACAATGCTGTTTAGGACGGAATTTATCATATCATATTTTGTCGTTGCAGTTCCACATCCGAAGAAGAGGGATGTGAGTCTGAAAACGAATATGAAAAGCTAAGAGTACTATCGTTATCGTTAACAATGTATTGGATTAGATGTTGCAGAAAGGAGATCATTAATAAAAATGAGAAAGAGTGTTGGAGATTGAACAGAGCCCTGGGGCACACCAGGATTTATTTTATGGTTTTCAGACTTGAATCCATCCAATACTACTTGTATTGAACGATCCGAAAGGTAATTACTAATCCAATGAAGCAGGGATTCATGCAAACCGAAAGCACGCATTTTGTATAAGAGAGCCTGATACCAAACCCTATCAAATGCTTTTGAAATATCAAATGCAATAATCTTACTTTTTCCAAAGCGATGTAAAGATTTGCTCCACTGTTCGGTGAGATGAACCATGAGATCATCAGTGGACCTATTGCTTCGAAAGCCGTACTGCCGGTCATTAAGAAGCTTTCGATCTTCAAGATATTTCTTGAGCTGATAATTAATCAGCGTTTCCATGACCTTGGAAAGAAGGGACGTAAGTGCAATCGGTCGGTAATTAGATGGTGAAGAAGATTCGCCTTTTTTGAGGATGGGCTGGATAAATGCAGTTTTCCATCCTCTCGGAACGAGACCTGAGGAGTAGGACAGATGAAAAAGCTTACGCAGTGGTTTTGCCAGAGTTGAAAAACACCTCTTCAGAAACACCTCGCTAGGCGAACTGCCTAGCAAAGAGATTAGCTTTCTCTAAAGAGCTAACAAAAGGAGTGTCATTGACAACGAGCGTAGGAACCGATGAAGAGGAAGAATTCCTCATGTTTTTTTACAAATGACCAAAAATTTTTACTGCCTTTGGGACTTTGCAGTATTTTTTGCCGTAATTTTTGTTCATGTAAAAATTTGGTCCGTCGAATATGGGCGTTGCAGGCCTTCGTGGCTTGTTTGAACTTTTTCCGGCTTTCCTCAGTACGGTTGCCTTTATAGCAACGGAAACTTACCTCTTTGGCCCTAATAACCTCTTTACAGCTCGCATCAAACCATGCGTTTTCCTTAGGTCTAATACTTTTAACCCTGTTCGGTATAAAAGTTCTCATTCCCAGGAGAATTAAACTTGTGATCATATCAGCGCTGGCGTCAACGTCACTATCGAGGAAGCATAGTGACCAGTTAAAGATCCTGAAGTAATTATTGAGACCGTCCCAGTTGGCTTTCTCGTATTGCCAAACGGTTGACCAGCTGAGTTAGGTGGTTCAACTCAGCGAAGATTTCTGCACACACTCCATCGGGTGTTGTCTAGCCTGAATGTTAAAGCCATAAAGAATTGTGTACATTGAAATCGCCCGTAACAACGATTTCAGTGATTGGATGGAATCAGACAAAGCATCAAATTCACGAGAAGTTGATACTCTGTCTAAATTTGGGCTTCGATAAGTAGTGAATGATTTGCTTATTTACGGAGAATTTAAACCACATATAATTAAAAAAGGAATTGGTGCAAAGACCATATTGTGGTAAGAGCTGATAAGCAACATCATTCCTAATGTATATGGCGAGGCCATGGTGGGAAAAGAATAAAGGCACCAAGCTATACCCATGAATAAAAAATTCAGCAGGATCGGAATCCTCACCTACTTGGGTTTCACTTAGTGCCAAAACAGCTGGCCTGTATGAAACAGTATGGCGGTATGCCAACAAAAAATTTGCTCTGAATTGTCAAGTCATTGCAAATAAAAAAATGTCTAAAACCAATACAGATAGAGATGAGAAATAAAATTCACTGAATTGAAACACAGAATAATTATCAATACCCTTCACTGCTAGTGTTATGCCTTAGCAGTGACAAGAACCGATCCGATCCCGTGATGCAAAACAGTAAATTCAATTCAAATAATCTGCTGAAACACAGGTTAGCATATACACCAATTCCAATTGTAATTGATACATAAACTAGGCTGTGCAACTGTGGAAGAAGGGGAAAGTAAGCCCAAAAAAATAGCGGCTAGCAATTTTAGTAATTCTTCGTTTGATCCCAGCGCTAGTGTTGTTTTCTGTATTCACAGCGGACCCTAGATAGACAAAATCCTTAAATACCCCAAAATTACGTTTATCGATGGTGATGTTTTGACCGACACGTCGCGTCGTCGGTGTTGTAGGCCCTTTCTTGATTACAGCATGTACTTTGTTTTGTCCTCATTTACCCTTAAAACCCATTTTTGTTGCACGCTGAGTTCTTCCGATTATATCAATCTCATCAGCATATGCCTGTAAATAGACAGGCTTTTGAAAGATAGTGCCTCTTGTGTTGACGTGTGAGCTCTGTACTATTCTTTCAATAAAGTCTTGTCTAAAGCCTTTTCTGGCATCGAAGGGTTCTGTTAGGTTGTTTGCAACCTTTATGGAGCAGTGCGAATTTTCCATGGTCATCCTGCACAAACGGAAGAGTTTGGCAGGGATACCAAAACTGGACATGGCTCTATAGAGCTCGTCCCTGTAGATGCTGTCATATGCGGCCTTGACATCGATGAAGAGATGGTGTCGAAGGGTGTGGGTGCTCTAGACGTGCACATATTACGGCAGAAAAGATTTTGTAAGCGATGTCTGATGCCTCTACAGTTGGTGCAGTTTAGAGGGTCTCCTTTTTTCAGTATCGAGAAAACAATACTGAGATTCCATTCATCGTGCATGCTTTCTTCTGATCATATCTTACACATAGGTTGGTGCATGCTTCTAACCAAATTATACATAGCTGCTTTGAAGAACTCGGCATTCAAGCCATTTATGCGAAAAAGTAATCAAAAATTGAGTTCAATGATTTCACTTCCGAAAACTTGTTCGTTGGGGTCATGAAAGGCAAATTGAATTTCATACATAATTAAATCTTAATTTAATTTTTTTTTAATTAAAAAAAGGTTGAAGTTGAAGTTTATCTCTTCTTAACGTACGAATATTTGTAAACTGATATACCTACATAATTTTGAATGAGCTGGCTGTGAACATTTCCAAATATAAAATTTTTAGCGTGTTCAAAAGAACTGTTACGTAAATACAACTATCATAGTATGGGATACGCCATCTTAAGCAAAACCATTTAAAATATAATTTTGTTCACCTTATTTATTTTAAGACCTCGGATATGTCATGTTCCATGCACTAAACTTAAGTTCACAGGTTAATACCAATCATTGAAATTACATTTTAACCAATTGCGGATTCAGGAGGAGGAGTCGTAGGGGTCATAACCCCCCTGAAAGTTCATGTTTTTAATTTTCGTAGGAATTTCCTTGAATTATCGTATTGCGTTAATTGATATGAGCCTCCTTATGTTTGTATAATTATATGAAAATAAAACCTGTATTTTACTGCTTTTAACTTTGCTGCTAATAATACTTTAAACTGAGGACTGGACCAATAACATAACACGAATTGAAAATCCAGCCCTATTCGAATCGCACAGAACAAATTCATCAACTTTTGACCAATGAACGATCCAGGGGGAGTCATATTAGCCATAAAACTTATACAGTTAAGTTGTAGAACTAAAGATTTAATCTGAAAATATGTTAGTAATTTAACGATATTTACCAAAAAGCGGATTGATTTCAAAAACAACTAAAATACTTGTTTTCACACAATTTAGAATTTGGAAAAACTTTGGTACCTAATACTTTAAAATATTTTCATAAGATCTTTTCAGAGAGAAAGAAAGAGCAAATATTCAGGTGAATAAGTGATCCAATTTGACATTAAGATGCCTTTAAATTCCTAAAACTCGTCTTCAATTCAATCTTATTTTTTTGACGCACATAAAAAGTGTAAGGCTTTTTAAAAGTGTTTTTTTCTTTCAAAATTGATTTTCATTTTCCTTTATAGATCTTAAAAAATTAAAGAAATATATTTTTTGAAGTGAATTTGCTTTGGATGCTATAGAACTGAGATTTAGACACGAACTTCAAGAATATAAATGACCCAAAAACAGGCTAATTGAAAAATATAATAAACGTTTCATATCTATCAATTAAACATTAAAGCATTGAATCTCTTGAGAACTGAAGTGAAAAGAGATTCTGCAACGTGTAGTTTGGGAGTGTCACACTTAAGTTTTTTCCCAACTTATTTTTATTTGTTAGGCTTAATTTGTTTTTATTTAATTTTAAGAGAAACTATGTAATTTACTTTTGTACTATTTCCTTAAATTCAAGAACCAAACATTTTTCTCTCCAAAATTTTTTAAGTTTTATTGACTCCTTTAATATCAAAATATTTTGAAAAGGTTCAAGCAAAACAGTAACTTTTTAGAATTTGTTTTCTACCATCAGAACCAATCTACGAGTAAGCAGGCTGATAATAATAGACTCTCGAAAATTAATTTCGAAATATATAAGTAAAAATAAGGCAGAAAATTCTTCAAATCACATTCTATTTGTTTTTTTTTTGGCAAACTTTCTCCATTTTCTGGGGTTTTTCATCCATACTTTTGTAGCGTTTTTCGTATTTATAGAAATGCCATTAAGAACAGAATATATTATTTTAAAAAAAAAGCTACGTTTCAACACAATTTCTAACACTTGTGCGTGAAATGAACCCAAAACCCTCTAAACCAGCGGTTCCCAATCTTTTTTTAGTCGCTGAACACTTTTTGCGTGAGAAATTTCAAGCGGAGCACTTCGTTGCGCAATGCCATTTTTCGCAGTTAAATGCAGCAAATTAAATAACTTTTTTTTTTAAATTTCGTTTATTTTATTGAATTCGGGAAACACTTTCTACAACGAAAAACTCAAGAACAGTGTTAACTTAACTTAATAAGAAACTACATAATTATATTATGCATTATAATTATATGGAATAATGTGCCTGCTTATTTCTAAATATCTGGTTGAATTTGGGACAACTGCAACCGTATATAAGGCTCTGCATCGAGACGGGATCTATATTTTGTTTTGGTTCCAACATATGCAGAGAACCCTGATTCGCACATGTACGAGGTGTGGCAATTAAATTCCGAGAATTTGTCAATAAAAACAAGAAAATGAAGTTTTAGGACAAATTTTACTATCGACGCAGGGAGCAATATCGAGGCTATAGGGTGGGTGAGGCAACGTTGGGATGCCTTTTTTGCCAAAAACTCTTACACAACGAACGAGGAATGGGCCGGTGCATTATCGTGATGCAAGATCCAGCCATCCTTGGCGAGTTCGGGTCGCACACGAAAAACACGAACCGTTTCTTTGTTGATGTTTAACTCGTAAGACAATGCTCGAATGCTTAGGCGACGGTCAGACGTGATCAACATGCGCAAACGATCAACATTCGCGTCCGTACGGGAGGTGACGGGAGCTCCTTCACGTGGATCGTCTTCCACCGATTCACGTCCTTCCTTGAACCGCTTCGCCCATTCATACACACGCGTTTTTGACATGCTATCGTTTCCATAGACAACCTGCAATTTTCGGAGGATTTCCGAGGGTTTTTCGCCAGATTTCACTAAAAATTGAATCACAACACGTTGCTTATAATGTACGTCACACATTTTCACTACGCCAATAAAAAAGTTACTTGCAAAAAATGCGCATAAAACGCAAACCAAACGTGCTATATGCTTCAACTTTGAATACTACCTAAAAGCATCTGTGCTAAAAGGAAGATCCCTCTTCTTAGACAGATGATAACAAATGAAAAAGTTTTGCCAGTTTTTAAATTATAACTTAATTCCCGGAACTTAATTGCCACACCTCGTATGTTGTTGCAAACTGCAGAAGAATTATTTTAGCTGACAGTAAACGGAACTCGTCTTTCAACATGCACCAGAATTCTAATAAAGACTTCTTTGTTGCAAAAAGTTGTTTTATCGAAGAAACTGATGTCAGGTCAATCAAGCACTCAAACTGCAGAGCTGTCAGGGAAGGTGGGTTTACCGCGAGAAAGCCACCTTACTTCTGCGTGAAGAAGTAAAGACGTATGCAGACTACCCATGTCATCACACAATATTTTAAAAAGACTTGTATTCTCTGGCCGTGATTTAGTAAAGTTAATTATTTTCACGCTTTCGTCCAACACATCTTTGGGAGACCGGCATTTTTTTCATTGCGAGGGCATGGCGGTTTAGAACGCAAAGGCTACTGGTGCATCTTTTAAGAATTTGACCTTGAAACCGTCCGTGCATACATCCACGCAGTTAACCCATGGTATGTCATTTACAATACAAAATTGTCAATCAAATTAAAAATTTCTGCACCAGTTGTAGAAGTTGGCAACGGCTTGCAGAAGAGCAGATCTTCTTGAAAGGACTGTAGATATTGATTTATCCATTTGCAGCGCAAATTTTGTGACTTTTATTCGTAAAAGTAAAGTAGCTTTCACATTCGCCGCTTAATCTCCGATTCGTCTTGATATTGTGTTATTTGACAAAGAAACGGTGTCAACGAATTTTGTGGCCTTTTCAGTTTTCACCCAACAAACATTCAACAATGTCTTTAACACATGAAACTTACCAAGTAGACGCCATCAACGCATTTTCGTTCTCTGTCTTTGAGTGATAAGTAATAATGGTTTGAGATTTAGTAAGTCCAGCATACTTTCTTTTGAAGAAATCAGTCGGTTTGCTTTTTCAATCTGGATGAATCCCTGCAAAGTGACGTTTCATTTTTGCTGGAAACATTGCACTGTTCGGCGACACTTTACCTCAAATTACGCATTGAGGTTTCTTGTCACTTGTCTCAGCAAATCCAAAATTAAAATATGATTTGTGGTACTTCTTTTTAAGAACTGATTTTTTTCTGTAGCATTGATCACCGTTGAACTAGTACTAGGTAAAATATCAAACTCAAAACCTTCAGAAATCTCTAACGCCGCTGTCTCTATTGCGTCATTTTCCTTGGCACTAAAATAAGTATAGGGAAAACTGAAATTTAACAAACAAAATAAAATCATTGAAATCATTTTGTGCGGTTAAATGCTTAAAAAGCAAAAGTTATTAACCGGGGATTACTATTTTACGTAAATTATGATTTTGTTTGGACATCGGGGCATCCGCCGGCATTTTCGACCTTGTCGAAAGAACTCGTTCTCGAACTCGATCACCTGCTTTTTGTAAAATAAAGGCTAGGTACACCTGTGGTTGATGAGACCATGGTTGCCCACAACTTTGCCGATATTTTGCAGCCACAACTAGGAAAAAGAAAACAGCCAAAGGCTGGTTTTTGTTGCGGTAAAATTTACCGTAACAAATCCCACCCTTACCTCCCAAGAAATGTGTTTACTTTTCAAGAAAAGCAAACCATTTCTTAAGGCTCAGCCAGGGGTAGACAACAACAACAAAGGATTACCATCATTACATTTAAAAGAAAAAAAAAAGAAAAAAAAAACATTAGTGTGGCACATTAAAATTAAACAAAAATGACAATGAAAAACCAAAAAAAAAAACTACTACAACAAAAGGGACTTGACTCAAGAATCAACATATGGTTTTAAGTCTTTAACGTGCCACGTCCCACGCTCTTTACCGCGATCATCTATTAATAGGTATGTCCAAGGTGACATCCTCTTGCTGACCTTGAAAGGTCCTACAAATTTGGTCGCCAACTTCGCCGCGAAATAATTTGCTGCATCGGACAGCGCGAAGTTCCTACGCCAAACGAGATCACCCGTGTGATATTGCGCGTCCCTCCTACGTAAATTATAAGTCTTAGAAGCCTTCTTTCCCGCTGCTTCCAACTTCCTAGCTATGTCCTCTCTCAGTTTCCGAAACTGCCTTTCAATTTCCGTTCTATCCTGGTTCCTATCGCTATCCCTAATTCCTACTTCATGGCCACTAGTTACCATGTTCCTACCGAAATTTGCGAAGTATGGCGACACACCTAAAACCTCATGTTGCGAAGTTCGGATTGCACAGGCCACTTTTGCCAGTTGCGAATCCCAACTCCGCTGGTTTTCCGAAACATACGCCCGGAGCGTAGTCTTTATAATTTGGTTTATCCGTTCCGCCGGATTCGCTTGCGGATGATAATTCGCCGTAAACCGAAGTTGTGACCCGTACGCTTCGCTAAGCGTTTTCAGTTCCTTGCCACGGAACTGGGGACCGGTGTCACAGACGATCCACTTAGGAATCCCGAAAAGAAGAAACACGTTTTCTTCCAATTCCCGACATACCGCTTTCGCCGTTGCGGACCGTAACGCGAACAACAAAGGGAATTTAGTGAAATAGTCGACGACCGTTAAAATATACACGAACCCTCGCGACGATTTTGGTAATGGACCCACCAAGTCCACGCAAATCATTTCCCACGGTTGGGAATTCCCTACTCTTTCGGTCATTAGACCAGCTGGTTTTTCGTTCACCGGTTTCACACTTTGGCAAATTTTACAACTCCTAACATACCTCGTAATATCACTCCTCATTTTGGGCCAGTAATATTTTTCTGCTATCCTAGCAAAAGTTTTCTTAACGCCCATGTGTCCTGAAAGTGGAGCATCATGGCACTCGTTAAGTATTCTCGTGCTATCACTCTTCCCTAACACTAACTTCCACTCCTCACCATTATCATGAACGACTATATGGTTCAACCTAACATGTTTATAGAGCCGCCTATTCTCAACTCTCCAAGATGGGTATTCTAACGGGCTCTTTTCTACCTGTGATTTCATCTTAATCACCCAAGGGTCCGAATCCGTCTCAGAGACACCAACTACTTCTGGAACTCCTCGCGACAACATATCAGGAACGACATGTTCTTTGCCCTTTCTGTGGATGATTTTGAAATCAAACTGTTGGAGCCGAATGGCCCAACGAGCTAATCTACCCTGCGGATCCTTAAGGTTGCTTAGCCAAACCAAAGAGTGATGATCAGTTACGACTGTAAGTCGAACACCTTCGAGATACGGCCGCAACTTTTCAATCGCCCAAAGGACCGCTAAACATTCCTTTTCGGTCGTAGAGTAGTTCCTTTCATTCCTATTCAATAACTGACTTAAATAACAAATGGCTTTTTCGCCATCCTCAAACTCCTGAGATAATACGGCCCCGATACCATAGTCCGACGCATCTGTTTGTACAACAAACGGCCTTGAAAAATCCGGACATGTCAGAATCGGTGCCGTAACCAAACACTCTTTGGCTTTTCTAAAACTCTCCTCACATTCTTGTGTCCACTCAAATTTCTTACCTTTCTTTAAGAGATCGGTAAGAGGCCTAACTAAAATTGCGAAATTAGGTACAAACCTACGGTACCACGAAATTGTCCCTACAAAACTCCTAATTTCCTTCACATTTTTCGGTGGAGGAATCTTTATCATGCTTTCCACTTTTTCCGGGTCAACATGAAGCCCTTTCCTATCAACTACATAACCTAGAAATTTTAAAGAAGGTCTACAAAAATTACACTTTTCCCTACCTACTTTTAAACCTGCATCTCCTAACCTTTTAAAAACTTCTTTTAAAATTTCTAGGTGCCTATCGAAAGAATCGGTGACGATGATAATGTCATCCAAGTACACAAAGACGAACAGTTCTAAGTCAGGACCTAAAACGTCGTCAATAAACCTTTGCCAAGTTGCCGGGGAATTGTGCAAGCCGAAAGGCATCCTGCAAAATTGAAACAGGCCACGCCCTGGCACGGTAAAGGATGTGTACTTGCGCGATTCTTTCTCCATTGGAATCTGCCAATAAGCAGATTTAATGTCTAAAGAAGACAAGTACTTCGCGTTTCGAAGCTTGTCTAAAATCGCTGAAATAAATGGTAGTGGATAAGCATCTCTATCAGTAACCTCGTTTAACTTTCTTTAGTCAACACAGAACTGATAACTGCCATCTTTCTTCTTAACCAGAAGAATCGGCGATGCCCAAGGACTCTTCGACTTCTCGATCACTCCAGCTTCCAACATCTCCTGGAGCTCCTGATCGATATGTTTCTGAATCGCTGGCGAAACAGGGTAATATCTTTGCTTTATCGGTTCTGCAGACGTCCTAATCTTGTGCTCAACTAAGTTAGTGCACCCTAAACCTTCGGTCATTGATTGAAAAAGTTCTCCTAACACTAATTCTAACTTCCTATTTTCAAAATCGTTCAAATCCGATTTTTCCCTAATCGCTACCATGTCTGTCATCGAAGCCAATCTCTCTTGGTTCGAAAACTTCCACACCCCCGATCTCAAATCCGGGACTATGCCCGATGGTGCCCAAAAATCGGCACCCAAGATCAACTGGTGTGGAAGGTTCGGAATGACCAGAAATTCTATCAAAAAGGATTTGTTCTCGACCTCTACTGGTATAGAAACAGATCCAGCTACACCTACACCTGCTCCATCTGCTAACGCTACTGACCCAACACTACTCTTTCCTAAACTAAGCCCTAACTCTTTAAAAATTTTCCACCCGTCACCTCCTACTATGGTCCGCGAAGCTCCTGAATCAAGCAACCCCAAAAACTTGATTCCATAAATCCTAACTCCTAAATATGGTCTAGTGTCCCTACTATTTGCCGCTAATGTGAAACTCAGATGAACTCCTACACGCTGATCGTCAGCAGACGACCTTTCTAACGCCGACGGACTCCTTGTCCTGCTGACACAAGGGCCCGATCCCCATTTCCCGAACACCTACAGTCCCTACGATACACTCCTACAGCTCCGCAACCGAAACAACGTTTCTGAACGTTACATTTCGAAGCTATGTGCCCTTCCTTGTTACAATTATAACACCTAACCGACCTAAACGGATTTTTAGAAACTGGAGCAACAGCCGCTACTCGGTGTTGTCCAGACGAACTAGGTTGATAACCGCACTCCGGTTCCAACAAATGTTTGCTTCTAGAAGGTGGGGTAAAACTATCAACATTGGCATTCTAATTCCCTACCTAAGATAGCAAGTTCCTTAACCGTCTTTGGTTTGGCACTAGCTATCTGAACCTGATAAAAGGGATCTACGTTTTTCCTCAAAATCGAAAGCATCCTTCCCTCTGACAAAGGTTCCGATAATCTTCGAAACAATGTCCTCATTGTTGTAAGATACGCGCCGAAAGTTTCTTCCTTTCCCTGCGAACGCCGATTAATCTCCTCCAACAAGAGATCATCGTAATTCGCAGGAAGGAACTCCGCTTTGAGTTCCTTGACGAGTTCCTGCCAATACTCTAAATCTTCCCTAACCGTCCTAAACCACATAAGCGCCCTACCAGCCAAAAGCTCCGAAGCGGATTTAAAAAGGTGGTTTTCAGGAACATCGTTAGCCAAACGAAGTTCCTCCACTCTTTCTAGGAATGAATTTACTGATGCTCCACCTGAGTCACCACTAAACTTCACCCCCCACTTCCCAATACGTTCAATGTGTTTTGGCTGAACGACCACTCGTTCAGAAAACCCATCGACCCTATCCAGCCTACTTTCTAACGGAGCCCTAACAGAAATATCGTTGGCTGAAGGATTACTGTCACCGCCCCTCGGTCCAGTCAATGATCCTCCGGCCAGTCCTAACGCAGACCATCCACTACAGGGAGACTGACCAACTTGTACCCGAAGTTGGGTTTGAACCTTAAGTGGAGTCTTTTCCTTTTCCACTATTCTCACTATCACCAGTGAGATCTCCTAATAAACATAAAACCTTGTTCCGACGTGAACTAACTTCATCTTCTTCATCTTCGGCCTCACAAGGTGTCCTAGCTAACCTGCCTATACACCACTCAATCTTCGTCACTATCTTAATGTACTCCGATGACTTTGGATTCTTCGGAGGTACTTTAAGAAGGACCCTAATCTCCTCAATCTTAGCTTCTATTGCCTCAACATCCTCTTCATAAGTGAAGGGGTAAACTAAACTTACTTCCATCGAGTTCCTCTTAACGAGTAACCTCGATGACCTTAATGCATTGCGCATTTCCTCCACTGTTCCTACTTTTAATCCTCTGACCTTCATCTCGTAGGCCAGTTCGTCCTTCGCTAACCTACCAATATTCATTTTAACTAACACAAAAAAAAACTTTAAAAAAAAAATTATTTATAAAAAATATAAAAAAAAATTACTCGGCAACCCTAAACTAAAAATTCTAATTATTGAATTAATTTATTTTTATTAATTAAAAAAAGTTAAAAATAAAAAAGAATACTACCAAATTATTTCCTAACAAATTCTAAATGTAATCAAAAAAAAAATTGTGATGGTCACACCAACTCGAACTAACTACACTCAACTATTTGAAAATTTAAAAATTAACTTTCACTCAAAATCTTTAAAAATTGCCAGATTAACTTACACTCAAGAAAAAACACTCCAAAAGTAAAAACTATCATACAATTAGTCACTCGAAAATTGAAAATCGCTAGCGATAAAACTCTCTCGCACACAAAAAAGAGAGAGAACAACAAAAAATTAAGAATACGAAATGTCGACCGAAATAAATTATTTAAATATAAATAATCAAAAAAGAAAAAAAAAAACAATTTAACTAATAACAGAACAGACACCACACAAAATATCAATAATAATAAAAAACGAGTTAACACTGCACAAATTAAAAAGTATACTTGCGATTTTTGTTTTCGCTTTGTAAACTCCCTCGATGAAAATTGTATACAAAAATTCCTATGTATTTTGCACGAAACCAAAAGCACTCCCTTGACCAATTTATCCAAAAAAAAAACCACGGTCAATTTCTTCCTTTCTGTTTCTCCCTAGCAGGAACAAAACACCTCCAAAAATCACTTCTGTATATAAACACCTTTATTGTAATACCTATAAAAAAAAAACAAGACGAATTAAATGTTCTTTTTAAAAACAATATATAGAAAAAAAAAACACGATACGAAATCTACCACCGAAATTCTTCCACTTGGCCCCACACGTTGGGCTCCAATTTGTTACACTTTTTATCACTCGCGAGGGAAGGTATTTAAATTATTGAATTATTATTGATTATCAAAACAAATCAATAAAACAAACTAAACCGACGACGACGACGGCTGCGTAGCGACGAACGACGACGACGTGACGTACCCAACGATTCGAGCAACTCGCACTCAACCGAGTACGAATGCGACACAAAGAAGAAAGCAAAAAAAGTGCAACAATACAGCTCGTTGACGAAGCTGTAACCGCGGCTGCTCAGCTGGGCTGGGTTCTTTTGGAAGAATTTGTTTATAAATTATAACAATGTTGATTGATTTCTAAATCAATCAAATTGTTACAATTTGGAAATAAGTTATTGCAAGTACCTACAGTGGGGTACGTTGCAATAAAAATGGGCGCCAGGAATTTTTTTTAAAACCGAAAAAGAAAATTCCAAAACTCTTTATGATAAGTGAAACGATAGTAAACAAAGACACAACGCACGTTTGGTTTTAAATGTAATATTTATTTTTTTTTTTGGGAAACCGAGGGATTGAAGATCCCTGGACTAAAACCCAAAATGTTTTCAAAATAAAAGTTAAAAAAAATTACAATAAAATTGAAATTGAAGTTAAACAAAGAACCAAAGAAAATTCAAATGAAACAAAGAAAATGGGTTCTTAATACCGGACGCGTCTCGAAAAATATATATATACTCGAAAAGAACAAATAAACGACAGAAACAAAATAACTTATCTTTTTTCTTCCTATTTTCCTCTTTTTCCCGATCCTCACACCACGATCCTCGAATCTCAATTCCTTTCCTTTTTTTAAATTCCTCGAACTTTTTCTATATCCTCCTTCTCGATTCTTATTTCTCTCCAAACAATTCCTCGAACACTTTCTTTTCTATTTTTTTTTTTCTCAATCTTTCCGCTAGTAAAGCAGTATCAAGAGTCCCTTCCAAGCTAATTCCCAACTAATTTTTCCTCCCTCGACCATTCCAGTCACACACACATTCATCCAACACAAGCATTCGTTTTCGTGATTGTCGGTCACGGTATCGCGGCTTCCTGGAAGCTTTACGCTCATCAGGCAAGCCACCGTTGTTGACTCTCAGCGAAACTTTGCTTTCACACACACAATCACGGTTTCGACAAGTTGTTGGATGAGTTTCCAAAACTTGCCGAAACATAATGGCGAGTTCAGACCCCTTCCCAATTATTGCTATTTTCGAGAAAGTTCAAGGAAAAACAAAAATCGAGAAGAAGTCTCAACTAGGCATTGTCCTATTACTATTAACTTACGCGCGAGATTCGAAGTGTGAATTTTGTACCGAATATTAAGTTAAATTAAATTAAAAACGCGGCGTTAAAAACCCATTTTTTTACATAAACGATTAAATGTTAATTTCAGTAAATCTACGTTAAAATTACAATTGTTAAAATAAAAATATGTTGTTGTTGATGTTTAAGTAAGGGTCCGCCTGACCTCATACTTCTTCGGCGCATCCGCCGGCATTTTCGACCTTGTCGAAAGAACTCGTTCTCGAACTCGATCACCTGCTTTTTGTTGCTTTTGCAAAATAAAGGCTAGGTACACCTGTGGTTGATGAGACCATGGTTGCCCTCAACTTTGCCGATATTTTGCAGCCACAACTAGGAAAAAGAAAACAGCCAAAGGCTGGTTTTTGTTGCGGTAAAATTTACCGTAACAATACCCGTCAGTTGGTGAGGTGACTCTTCGGCAGCTTCGGGTGCTTTTGCGGAGCATTCACTTGCTTTTTTCAAAGATCCGGACTTAAGCCAGCGATCCATTCGAAAATTGTATGTATAAAAACAAAATAAAATAAAACTCAAGCGCTAAAAGCAACTGGAAATTAACTTCACCGTACTACGTTTAAAAGTTTGCATGAATTGAACAAAAACTGTTTCTATTTCAATCGTCACTCTCACTAGTCTTCGTGGTATTGTATGTAAATGTATACGAGTAAGATAGAATAAAAAATAGAATTTGTCCATGAATGTGTTTTTACCAGCAGGCCTACTATGGCTGCCGTTGAAAAAAAAAAATTATTTGAAATTTGTTTGTAGTCTGCTGCTGCGATAAAAATTACAAGATCAAAATTAAATAGTTACTAGTCCGTCTTGGAATTTTTATATTTTTTCAAATATTTCCGCGGAGCACCCTTTGGGAAACCCGGCTCTAAACTATTGTATTTCAGCTCTTAAATATAGCATATTTAAAAAACTGTTGGAATCTTAGAATGCGTTCGTATGTACGGAGTCGTCCAATTTAAATAGTAAGACCATACCTATCTTGCTGGAAAACAGTGTTCTAAAAGAATCAAATAAAAACTGTCAATTTAGCCCTTGAAATATGAAAATGTGAGGTTAAGATACACATTATGTTATTTAAGTTTTGTCAGCCTAGTTAAGAGAACATTAAAGAACATTTTTAAGCAGTGCTCAAAAACTCATCTTTATGTTTAAAACTTTTATAATTATTCCAATCTGCATAATGTACGCATAAGTATGTATATTCATTTCAACACAATTCGGAAGTGTAATTGTCATACTACAAGAGCTTAAAACTAGTAAGTACTAGTATAATGTAGGTATGTACATCCCTCAACAATCAAATGACCTAACAAATTGGTAAACATTTTTGAAATTTTTTATTTCCAACACAAACATTTGTTCACATTTATGCACATTGCACATAATTGCAGTGAAGCCTAATTTTCATCTCATAGCCAAAACCGCATGGTTTATTAAGGAAAATTCAAAACTACCAGGCGCTCTTTTATGATAAATACACTGCGTCGATACGTATCTACGAGTATATGTGTCTACCTACACGACGCGGACGATGATTCGATGCGACGGGCGACGCGACGCACGATGAGAAGTTTATCTCAAATTCAAAAGTGTATAATGTTTTTGACGTGGATAATGTGTAACCAAAACCACCATCTTTACTATTCAGTTTCAGCGTCAGCGTCATCCTCAGCCATACAGTAGGTACTCCGCACTCTTTGCCTATCTATTATTATACCAATGTTAAATATTTTTGTTTAAATTGCTCCTGACACGCGAGGGAACATCTTCTGTCCGCCGCCGCCGCCGACAGACATATGGTTGCATGCAGTGAACAAAACATCATAATTGTGTACATTTTTGGATAGTGTGTTCTGGAGGCTGTGTATATGAGGACTTGGAGTCACATAGGCTATAGGCAAGGCATTCAACATCCATTGCACATATCGTCATCAGCATCACAAAAATGATGATGCAGATGTAAAGAGCTGCTGCTTTATAGATTAAATTCTTCATCGTTTATACATATGTAGAAATGTGCAAACCACTAGGGCCCCGTAAAGCGGTAAAGGTGCCTGCAGTTTGGTTCGGAATATTGTTGGCACTCTAGATCGTGGCAGGCAGAATGTCACCAGTGAATTTTGCATTCGTCAAAGTCAGCCTGCATTCCAGCGAGTAGGTACTCTCCAAGTTAGAAGTTCAGCATGGAGCATAAGCAACATCAGCAATCCACATTGCATTAGCTTCAGCCTATCATAAATTAAACATCCAGAGACGATGAGTGATTGCATCCGTCAGGCAATTTAGGTGATTGTTAATTAATTAGCCTCAGATACTGATATAAGCAAAACGCACACGCGGACTTATTTCAGTCACTGGTATCTGTCTGATGATGACTATATCACGGGTGCAACAATAAATGATGCGTGTCCTTGTCCATCGCCATTGGCTCAAAAAACACAAAATCCGATATGAAATGTTAAATTTACCTCTGATGTTCTGAATCTGAATGCGTGGTTAAGATTAAGGTGCTATTTAGAAAATTATGGGAGTTTTAAAAAATTAAATGCAAAGTGAAGTAGTAATTACTTTGATAAGGTATGTGTAATAGTGAATTATAAAATATTCATAGCTCTGGGTAACCATGATATTATGCATTAGGTACGGTAAGATAATTTAAAGGTTAAAAATGATATATCAGGGCGATGATATATCTTGCAGTGGTTATAAGCTCCAATCATTATAAACTTAATTCAGTTAAAAATCAATTTATAAATCTGTAGAAAATTTATAGCTACTCTTAAGCCCAATTTTAGTAGGTTAAGTTAAAGTAGTATTCGCTACGATATTGAAGAGTGAGGAATAAGTAAATGCGACTTTTAATTGGATAGATTCATTAGTTCATCACTTGCAGCGTTGAATTAAGCTCATATATGTACATAATAATACTAACATATGCTCGCCAAACTGACACAAAAACGTTCAATATTTGTTAATTTTCAGGAGAGTCCAGATTTCTATGAGATATTGAACTATCTATTAAATGGATCAAATATTTTCTTGTTCTCCCGTGAAACATAGACATAATTTTGGTAATTCTTCAATTCAATTCAAACTTTATTTTCATAACTTACACAGTAAGATACAATATCTCATTTGATAGTGCAAGCTTCATTGATAATTCTATTTATAATATTTAAGTGAATGTGTTACAATTTATAATAAAAGATATTAAATGTAAAAATGACAAATAAATATATTTATAAGTATTACTACAACATATGTAATTATTTATTTTTTTAAATTAGCAAGTATAATATTACTTTTTGAAACAAAAAATAAGTAAAGAAGGAAAAAAGAAAAGAAAGAAATAAAGTAAGAAAGAAAGAAAGAAAAAAAAAGGAAAGAAAGACTCGAATATCTAATCATCATCTGGGTGCCTCCAAGTATTGTCTGAGCTTAATCCCAAACAAGGTTATACTACTTATTAGCCTAATGGCTCGGGGAAGGGAATTCCATTAACGTATCGCGTGGATAAAGAATTGTCGTTCAGAAATCAAACAACTATGTCGTATTGGTATGAGATCAAGAGTTCTCATTGATTGGGAGAAACAGATCCTGTTATATATGTAGGTACCTTGGTAGGCGCGTTTGGATGACGTTGTGGAGTAAGGTCAACGTTTTCTTTTTAAACAGATCATCAAGTGTGATACCAAAAATAGATTTTGAAAAAGTGGAAATGTGGTCATATCTTTTCAATCCAAAAATATAGCGTGCGATACTGTTATATGCCACATTGAGTTTCCGCTTATGTTTATAGTCACAGTTGTTAAATAGCTCACACCCAAACAAAATTATTGGTATGATTAGCGTTTTAGATAAAACTAATCTGGTTTTTAAAGGTGTTACCGACTGTGTTGCCCAAAGTGTGCGAAGACCTGCGTAAACCCTACCCAAAGTCAACCTTATGTGGTTATTCCATGTAAGAGTTTTGCTAAAAGTTATACCTAGGTTTCTTGCAGAATCAACAAAATCGATAGGACTGTTAGATAAATATACGGAAAATATGAAGTATCTACCGGTTTTCTGCAAACAACCAAACATTTTGACTTGGATGGGTTTAAATGGAGACCGTTCACGCGAGACCATTTAAGAATCCTGTCGAGATCTTCATTTACTTCACAGGCAGCGTTTTCCACTAGACCCAAAGGAAAACTTTTACGCATCTGCACATCATCTGCGTACATATCAACCGAAGAACTAAATAAAAACTTAGGCAAGTCATTAATGTACAAGGTAAAATATATTGGGCCAAGAATCTAGCCTTGTGGAACACCTGAGGATAGTGGAAGAAAGTCTGATACGGAATTATTAGAAACAACTGCTTGAGATCTACAATTTAAGTAAGAAGATATGAGTTTTGTGGACGATGAAGAAAAATTGAATTGGCTTTGAAGTTTTTTGCAGAGAACATTGTGATTAACCATATCAAATGCCTTTGAAAAGTCAAGTAAGATAAGAAAAGTTACTTGATCATTGTCTACAGCTTGTCTTATATCTTCTGTCACATTTATTAAAGCAGTTGTACAACTGTGTTTTGGTCGAAAACCCGATTGATTGTCACATAATAGATTATTATTTTGAAGAAATCTTTGTATCTGAGAACTCATAATTCTTTCAAGTACTTTAGATAAAAACGGTAGAATGGCAATTGGTCTGAACTCATTTTGGTTTTTGGGTACTGGTATTATTTTAGCACGTTTCCAAGCTAAAGGAAAAACTCCCGTCATAAATATGGAGTTAATGATGTGTGTAATATATTTTAAGGTAAAAGGAAGAATAATTTTAATGAAAACCGGACTTATTTCATCAAACCCTATCGAATTTGATTTAATGGACAAAATACTTTTTCAAACCTCAACATCATCAACAGCTGAAAAGCTAAAATTAGGAGAGGAGTTGTTAACATTTGCAAAATGCTTTTCACTGTACCTTAAGGTGCGTGTCAGTGTTACCGCTGGGATTTTTGAAAAGGTCGCAAAAAAAAGGGTCAAATGAAAAAAAAAGTCGCATTTAGATTTTTTTTTAATACATATCTACTTAAATCAAACGAAATTTGTATAAAATGCAAAAAAAAAAATGAGTTGTTTTTTAGTTTTTTATTAGGTACATATATCTTCTAAAGAAAAATAAATTCTTATACTAGTATTCAAAACATTCGATTTATATCACACACATTCCTTTTTTTAATAAATACGTTCAAGTGTATATGTATA
Organism: Eupeodes latifasciatus; assembly: GCA_920104205.1. NCBI lineage: Eukaryota > Metazoa > Arthropoda > Insecta > Diptera > Syrphidae > Eupeodes > Eupeodes latifasciatus. The sequence continues at coordinate 292,910,581 of OV049924.1, read as the reverse complement.
TAAAATTAAATAACAATAACAGTCAATTCAGTCGATTTAAGTTAGGTTTTAAAGTTAAATTAAAAAATAAATAAATTCATATTCTATTCAGTTCTTTTGAAATACAAAAATTAAGGTACATTTTAGGAATTTATATTATTTATAAATATTTGACTTTTATGTTTACATTATTTTTAAAATAGGAGTCATTATTTTTTTGTGATTAATTTACGGTAGCTTTTTATAAGCTCCTCTGAAGGTTTCCATTTATCAAGAGTTTGCTTTTCTAAAATATTGAAAAAATTGTTAACTATTACCTACATATATGCAGAGTCGAAAGGTTGAAATTAATTTTTATGCTAGAATAGCAAGATTTCGATTCTGAGCGAACGTGATCGAGTCGACCCAAACAATTTCAACTTGACTCCATTTTATACTCGTAGTTCGTAGATTGAAATTATGTGTGACAGTGTTAGTTATGTTCTTATTTCAATGGAAGTTTGGAAATTTTGTATGAATTAAGAAAATAACTTATCTTTTCAATGTATTTTTCTAGAGATGGGGTCAAAAAAGTCGCATAATTTTTTAAAAAGGGTCAAAATAGACAATGTTTTAAAAAGTCGTATCATGGTCGCATGAGGCACAAAAAAGGGTCAAAATGCGACTAAAGTCGCATAGCGGTAACACTGGTGCGTGTCCATTTGAGAGTACTTCTTCTAGTTAAATCTCGAGAGCAACTCTCGGGAAACTGTCCATTTGCGAGCCAAATTTTAGAAGTTTTGCTATCGCGAGCTCTCTGCTAGAATATTGAGAGTTTTCTTGCTGAGAGTACTCTCATAATCGTGTCCACTTGATAGATTTCTTCTGCTAGCATATTATCAGTTGGCCATGTATTTTATCCACACTGATAACTTCCCATCCCGTCTGTCGATTTGCCTTGCTTAAAAGGTCTGTAGGTTTTCGTGTTTTGTTAAAAAAATTGTTAGTTGAATTATTCTAAAAGATTTAAAAATTACCAACAACATTTTGCATTTGATGAAATAATTTGATTTCAAAATCTGTTTTTGTAAACGAGATTTTTAGTCGAAAAAATTTGTTTACCAATTTTAGTAGCATTTGTTAAAAAAATTTATTTCTTAAATAAATAAATACAAATTGGATGAATGAATCTAATTTAAAGTCAATATCTTCTATTGTTCACGAGTTATCGAGAACCGAACATCAATTTTTACCAAATTTGCGTACTATTTTTTGTAGATTTTTTTTTTTTTTGAAAATATGGATTTTTATTAAAAAAAAAACTACAGAATATCGAATATTTTCTGTGAAATAAAAAAAAGTTTGAAGACAATGTTTTTAATTTTTGAAAAGCTATTTGAGTCGAAAGTAAATTTTTAACAAGTTTTAGTATTGTTTTTTTTTTAGGTTTTTATTTTTTGTAAAAAAAACTGTCAATTAGATTTTTCTCAAAATTTAACTGATGAAAACAATATTTCATATAAGTTAAAATTATTTGCAAGCCATAATCTCAAATTTTTAAAAAGATATTTGTGTCGGAAATGAATTTTTATGAACTTTTGTTAAATTTTCTTTTAAGTACCTATCTATTTTTTTGTTAAAAAACTGTCAATTCGATTTTTCTCAAAATTTTACCGAATGTTGAAAACAATATTTCTTATAAAATAAAATAAGTTGGAAGCCATAACCTCAAATTTTTGCAAAGTTATTTGAGTCAAAATTCAATTTGTAACAACTTTGAGTAATGTTTTTTTTTTAGGTTTTTATTTTTTATAAAACAAACTGTCAATTCGATTTTTCTCAAAATTTGTTAAAAAATATGTTAAAAACGTTATTCTTCGTTGCACCAAATTGTCTTGGAGATAAAATCATTTTTAATTCGTACAATTTTCGAGGTGACAAATTTTTTTTTAGTTTTTGTTTTTTGATTTATAAAAAAACCTATAATTCGATTTTTTTCATAAAATATACTTGTTTGGTATAACGTTACAATATACAATATAATATTTAATTAATTCTCTAGGGTTTTTTTTTCGTGAGATATTTGGGGTTAACCAACATTTTCACCTTTTATTTTAACTGCTATGGTAAAAAAAACACCCACTCAATTTTCTTGAGATCCCTTTCTGCATCTTTCTGCATTATTATTTGTATATTTATTTGAAGTCGATATCTTTACTAGTTCTTGAGCTATGGACGACGAAAAAAACGTCGCGAACGTACGTACACACGCAGGCACAGGCATCTTTCTAAAAATCTTTTATTTCGACTCTAGGGATCTTGAAACGTCGAGAAATTACAAAATTTTCAATTTGACTAATCGGACCCATTACAATAACTTCCTATGGGAAGGTAAAAATGTATTTTCAAATCAAATTTATATAAAAAAAGACATAGTTTCCACTGCTTTGCCATGTTTACTCTCGACAGCTACTCGCAAAATACGAACTGTGTTGGTATTCCGAGAGCTTATCTCGGATAGTGGTAAACACATGTGTCCACTTGCGATTGACTTTCAAAAAGATCGAATGTCGAGAGTAATTAGTCAACTCTCCGCGAGCTACTCTCCAGACTATGTCCACTTGCGAGATCGCTCTCGAGAGCAGCTTGAGAGCGACTCGCAGCACGTTTACTCTCAAATGGACACGCACCTTTACATTCGAAATTTCACCGTCGTCGTCGTTGAGAGTCGGAAAGGAAACAAAAGACCTATTCAACTCATTACAGTCAATATTATCCATATTCCTTTTGATTTGTTTGCCTAAACCAATTTCCTTTAAATTTTTCCATAAATTGTGTTTAGCCTGAACAGGATCAAGGCGTGGGGCATAAAAGCGCATTTTAGCCTCGCGTACTTCACGAGTTACCCTGTTTCTGAGAGTACGGTACGCACTGTAAAGTACGTCTAAACGAAATCTTTTCCACCGATTGTATGCCTTGCCACGTTGGGATATTAGATTTTTGATACCTGTTGTAAACCAAGGACATGAACTTACTTTGGTTTTTGATAACTTGGTTACTAGTGGAACATGAGTATTAAAAAGAATTTTGTCTTGAAAGAAGCCTACTTGGTCATCAACATATGGCATTCCATATATCCTATACCATTCTACTGCAACAATATCTTCTTTTAGTTGATCTATATTAATGTTCTTAAAATCACGGAACGTAATTTTCTGTTCAATGTTAACAGTATCACACTGATATGTTAAGTGAATCATGTCGTGACGGGAGAAACAAGGAACTGAAAGTTGATTGAAGTGTAGAACTTTGTATTGATGACTCACGTAAAAAATATCAATAAATGTACTACTATCCTTAGTAAAATGGGTAGGAAATGATGTATTAACTGGAGTTAAATTAAAAGCTTTCATACTATTTACAAAGGATGAATCTTCAAGAATATTGCTGTTGAAATCTCCACACATTATAACGAAAGGTGATACGAACGTTAACTCATCTAAAATAGCAATCAACGGTGAAATTTGAATTGAAGCATTCGGTCGATATACAGAACCCAATAATATTTTATTGAATTTACAAGTTATTTTTATAAAAACATATTGCATTTCACTACAATGAGGGGCCTTCTTTACAAGTTGACAATCGAAACTTTCACGAATATAGATACATAGCTACACCTCCACCAACACGATTGATTCTGTCAGATCTAAAAAGTTTATAACCACTTAAATTATAAATTCTGTCATCAACATCACTTAAAAACCAAGAATCCGAAACACACATCACATCAACTTTAGACGCAAACAAGTATCTAAATTCATCCAATTTTTCTTTTGATCACAAACTTTGTGTGTTAAGATGCCTAACTTGCAAACCAGTATGTTGATTGCATATAACATTAATCATTATCCGCGTATTATCCCTACTGATAGCTTCTACAGAATCCCTTATATGCTGCTCATTAAGATCCTCCATAAACGTCAATCACATAAATAAGAGGTGCCCAATAAGCAGCACCAAGCATTGCATAACCCGTTCCAGAAAAAGAGCAAACTAAGACACGAAGAGGACAAAAGATTAGATATTAGAAAAAGAGAAAAAGAAAATAGAGACATGAAAAAGAAAAGTTTACATTCTATTTTATGTTTTAATTCAAAATAAAAGAAAAATAATAATACAAAAAAAGGTAAAATAATATAAGAAAACATAATTATTAGAAGCTTGCAAAAAATAAAAAAAAAACAAAATTTACAGGTAGCGAAAACAGGTTTTAAATTTTGCATCTTTGTTACTATAATGAAATCGGTCCGATTTGTCAAATTGAAAATGCTGACATTTCTCGACGTTTCAAGGTCCCTGGAACCTAAACAGAAGATTTTTAGAGAGATGTCTGTGCGTGCGTGTTTACGCAAGTTCGTACGTCCATACGTTCGGGAAGCTCTTTTCGTCGCCATATATCAAGAACAAGTAGAGATATCGAGTTCAAATAAATTTTGTTATACAGATAATAAATGCAGAATGATGCAGAAAGGATTTTCAAATTGAGTGGATGGTTTTCTTACCATCGCAATTTTGGTTAACCCAAAATTTCTCACGAACCAATACAGCTAGCTACTTGAATTTAATTTTATAGGTATTGTATATAATTGTAACGTGATACCAAACTAATATAATTTTGAAAAAAATTCAATCAACTGTTTTTTTATAAATCAAAAAGCTGAAAAAAATAAATTGTCACGTCGAATATTTCACGAACACAAAATCATTTTATTTCCAAAATAAATGTATGTAACGAAAAATAACGTTTTTGGAATCTGGTAAAATTTTGATAAAAATCGAATGGACAGTTTTTTTTTACTAAAAGTTGGTAAAAATTGATTTTCGACTCAAATATCTTTTAAAAGTTTAAGATATTGGCTTCAAACTAATTTCTTAATAATAACCAATTAATTAATTAAAATCCAACAGTCAGTATTTTCATAAAATTAAGTTCTAGGAAAACCAGTACGCAAAATTGATAAAAATTGATGTTCCATTCTCAATATCTTGTGAATAAAGGTATTCAATTCAAAATGATTTCATTCTGTGCTAAATTTTCTTAGAAAAATCAAATCTATATTTGTTTATGTAAGAAATACAAAATTTCAAGAAATGCTACTAAAATTGGTAAAAATTGGTTTTCGACTAAAAATCTCGTTAACAAACAGATTTTAGAATCAAATTATTTAATCATATGGAAAATATTGTGGGTAATTTTTATTTAACCTTTTAGAAAAATTCAACTGACAACTTTTTTGAAAAAAAACACGAACACCTACAAAAACAACAAAAAAAACTGATAAGGAATGTTTTTCAACTCAAGTATTAGGAGAAAAAAGAAAGATATTGATATTGTTTTAAATTTTTAAGAAAGACAAATCGACAGACGGGATGGGAAGTTACCATTGTGGGTCGCATCTTAGCCTTTTTCTACCTTTAGAATCAACTTTACGATTTTTATCAATTAACTGCTTTGAAGATAAATACTTCTTGCGTGCCATTTCTACCACTGCTAAACAATATAAAGTTATAAAATATATATATATTTTTTTTTAACATCCATTCCATATCATTCATTCTCCAAAAACCAGCGATAACATTTCTGGAAGAAAAAATTGTTAAACGTTTTCGGTTCTACGAACGATATGCTTCATGAAACTATATAACTCAGAATGGAACAATAGTACAATTTCTCACGTTTTTGAAAAACAACCGATTGTTTTTGTTTCGTTTTATTTAGAATATGGGCCCAGGTTCAAAATTCCAGCATTTTTTATTCAAGAAAACAGTGTTACAATCTGATCTATTTCTTATTATATTGGTCCTTGACAGGTCTTAATTGAAAAATTGTAAATTTTGAGCAGGAAATCTATCTATGTACCTTACTTTTTTGTATCTTTTTGATCTACCTAGGTATTTGAATTATATGTAAATACAACCTAGCCTCTTCATCAACGTAAGTGCTAACTTCTAAGCTTACCCACAGTTAAAGTGTGTGTCACAATATAGTATGCTATACTTTACGTTCTTGTGTCACTAAGGCGATAAAAAGTTCTTTTATATATTATTTAGACAAATTTATCAGTTCTTATCAAGCAAAGAGAACATAAAAGAATTTGCCCAAAAGACCAAAACTGTGTTGATAAAATTCGCCATTAGAATGTAGAGACTGCAATTTGGAGTATTGTTCTAATAGGGATTTAAGATATTATAAACAATTACCTTACAAATATTATCTTTATACTAAATTATAACTAAGGAAAAGCTTAAAATTCTTATAGACAATTTGAACCTAATATTGCAACACTCCCATGTCAAAATAGTTAAGTTGAACTTATTACGCATTATTTAAATTATATTATTAAGAATTTCACAATTGGTTTATTAGTACATTATCAGATTTTCATTTAAAGAAATAACTTTCCAATTGTATTACAGAAAATGGCAATTTTAGAATACTTTAGACATTTAAGGGTGTAACATCAGAAGAAAAAAAAAAACGTGTCGGCGGCAAAAAAAGCTAGTTTGACATAATCACTTAGTAGAGGCAAGTCAAAAACGAAGGTATAAAAAAGGGATTTTTCCAAGTATAGATGCTTGGGACACACCAAATTCAATATTTTGTATAGAAGAACTATCGTTTTGCACTTTAACTATAAAATGTCTACTGGCTTAAAAAGCTTTGAATAAAATTGCTTATGTATAAAAGAGTTGTCAAACAGTATTAAAACTAGCAATTTATTTGACAAAAATTTTACAGTAATATGTTTCTGAATCCTTCCAAGTAACAAAGTTTTTCTTGTAATATTTTTTTTAATAACTTACTAATACAGGTGAGCAAACTGAAAGGTCTGCAACTATTAACATTGTCCAATTTGACACAATTATTGCTGTATTCCAGTATTCGTTAAAGTAGCTTAATTTTAGACACACATTTAATATATAGGCACTAGTTAAGAATTTAATTCCAGAGAGCCGACGACACGACCGACGTTGGAAGAGCTCAGATTTAAAATTGAACGGGAATAGTGGCCGTTTCACCAGAAATGTGTGGCCGATTCATCTAAAATTGGGTCCACTGAATCAACCTCTGCAAACGTGCCCTATGATGGGCATATGAAGTCAAGTTACATTCATAAATGTTTTGATTGTACTTGAAGCTGTTAAACTAACTTAAATGGTTTGCGTGTTATTTAAAAAAAAGTTGTGAAGTCCTTATTGTAAAACCCTTAATAATTAGGATGAGAAAATGATTTGTCAACTTTCTAACACGTCTCAGTAGCCAGCGCAATACCATCTTTTTTGTTTATAATATAATTAAAGAATTCTTTTTTGGTTTTGATGCTTCTTGCATTCCAAGTAATTTTATTAAGAGAGTTTTTTTATCATACGAGTAATAGTTTAAGAAAACATTCTTAATAGCTTATGATGTGAAGACGTTGAACAGTTCACATTTTGTGTGACTTAGATGTGGCTTCATTTAGCAGAAAGCTGGTCTTTTCGAAAAATACTCTGTGGACTCTGTTTGGTTTTAGATAACTTAAGTTTCCGAAGGAGATGGTAGATTGGCGGTGAGAAGAGATCTTGTTGCAAATGTCCAAATAGTTTGTACGGCTTATGCATAATCGGATGGTTTGTGAGGAACACAACAATTGGCGTAATATATGATCTCAGTAGAAGTACTGTCAGTACGTTTGTGTTTACTGAAGTAGTTGGAGCAACAAATTTTTTTCGTCAGTTTGAAGAACCATGACCTCGCAATTATGACACTGTGTCATAATTGCTAATAAGAGTTTTGAATAACATTAATAAACTATACCTAAACATTATTTTTGACAGTGATCGTTATTTTTACGTCAATACACTTCAAAGCAGAATACATGATTTTATGTGTAGTTTTTAGTTAGTTTTTTATTAGTTATGTCAAGGCCTGACAATATTACCTATATTGGTCTTCTATTTATCAGCTTATACTTCTTGACAGTAATCCACTTCACCATACCATCATCATTAACTGGATAATTGGATAAACGTCATCCAGTGATAACCTCAAAGGTGTCAGCCAAACACTCGCACTATCCCTCCAGCTTTAACATGATCAACATTTTTCTTAAATTATATGTCGATGTTAATTATAAAATTGGGATGTTATTCGCTAAAACGGATACAACTATTTTAATTGTAAATAGCGACTAAGAGAATTTTAATAATAAAAACTCACGAGTGCACAGAACCATTTCATACATTACATTTCCCAATTTTATTTTATTAATAACTGATAAAGTCTACTTAAAAGCACCTACCAGACCGAGTAAAAAATAATTTTAAATAAAATATTAGTTTATTTAGAGTTTAGGTGTTCATCAATGTCGAAAAAAAAGACCCGAAACAGGTGCAGTTGAGTTGAGTTTTAGTGTCATTATACACTTTTCAATGTTTGATTGAATTACGATAAGGGAATGCACCCTTTGTAGTCAGAATTTGATTGGCAGATTCCACGAAACCCTTCTCCATTTAAAAACAAAAATTTATAGCAACACATTTAACATTTTTTTGCAGTCGAAAATATTTGTATTCTTTCAATAAAATATACCACTCCTAGTTAAAGTGAAAATTCCTGGAAGGAAATTGTACACGGCATGTGCTATTTTTATTCTTCTATGCATGGCAAAGAACTATTGAGGAGTGTACTATAAAATTACAAAGGAATAGCAAAAAGCTCATATAAAAAGGTAGGGTAAAAATGTACCTACTGATATAAAGTTACAAGCCCGAAATAAATTAAACTGACCACAGCCAGCGCGTCAAAACTAATAATTGTTCTTTACACGATTAAAAACGCAAAACTAATAAAATCAAAAAGAAAAATAATTATATAATACAATAGAGTTTTCCGACTTTAATATTAATTACTTCATAAACATGCACAAGAAAACAATGGAAAACCGAGGTCGGATCCAGACTTTTAATCAGACACGCGTAAAGATGAGTATTTGAACACCTCATACAAATGTTCTTTAATGTTCTCTAAAGGAGGCTGACAAAATGTAAATAACCTTACATTTACATATTTCAAGGGCTAAAGTGACAATTTAAGTTATTTTAGAACACTGCGTTGTGCAGCAAGATATGGTCCAACTATTTAATATGGACGACACAACACATAAAAGCAATTCAAGATTTCAACAGTTTTCTAAATATGCTATATTTAAGAGCTGAAATACAAAACTTTAGAGGGTTTTTGGTGCCTTTCTCGCAGAAGTGATAGTGTGTTGAAATGCGAAGAACGCTTCAAAAATATAGATGCAAAAACCCAGAAAATGAGAAAGTTTGTCAGAAAATTTTTATCTTTTCTCGTAGAAAAATAAAATAGAATCTGATATGAAGAATGTTCTGGAATTTTTGTTCTCAATTTTTGTTTAATACTATCGTTTTCAGTTTGCTTACAAATTTTAAAAAGTACTGTTTTGCGTGAACATTTGGAAAATATTTTGACCTTAAAGGAGTCAACAAAACTTAAAAAGTATATAGAGGAAAATGCTTGGTTCTTAAATTAAAAAAGATAGGTGCATTTATGTAAGTACATAACTTGTTTAAAAATTAAATAAAAACAAATTACCTAGGGAAAATAAATGAGTTGGGAAAAAACGTTAGTGTGGCACTCACAAATTACACGTCGCAGAATCTCTTTTCACTTCAGTTGTCGAGAGATTCAAGGCTTTTATGTTAAATTAAGTGAGTTTAAGAGTTTTTCAATTAGCCATTAGTTTAAGGCTCAGTACCCGTGGCATGATGGTTAGTGCGTTGGACTGTCATGCTAGAGGTCTTGGGTTTGATCCCTGCCTATGCCACCTAAAAGTTTTTTTTCACGGGTACTGCCTCTTGCGAGGAATTGACAAATTCTCCAAGAGTAATTCTTGTCATGCTTTCATGATTGGGCTTGAAACTGTAGGTCCCTTCCATCCCTGACAACAGTACTCGCACACAGGAATGGTTGAGAGTTGTAGGTCACTAGGCCCAAGTTCTCAAACGGACTGTTGCGCCACCCCATTTATTTTTTATTTACATTAGTTTAAGGAAAGTGTCACTTTGTTGTTTTTATGAAATTTATATTCTTCAAATTCGAGATTAAATCTCAGTTCTAAAGCATTCATGGAAAATCACTTCAAAAAGTAGATTTCTTTAATTTTTAAGAGCATACACATTTTTGTGTTCAATAGAAAATCAATTTTGAAAGAAAAAAAAAACACTTTAAGAAAGACGTCACACTATTTCTGTGCGTCAAAAAATTAAGATGGAATTGAAGCCGAGTTTTAGGAATTTAAAGGCAACATAATATCAAATTGATGATCTCTTATTCAAGGTTGCTTCTTAACAACCTGAAGATTTGCTCTTTCACTCAGAAAATATCTTATGAAAAAAATTTAAGGCAATTCTAAAGTTTTTCCAAATTGTTTGAAACGAAAGATTTTAGCTGTTTTTGACTGCAAACCGCTTTTTGGTGAGCATCGTTAAATTACTAAGAAATTTTTAGATGAAATCTTTACTTATGCAACTTAACTGTGTAAGATTTATCTCTTATATAACCCCCCCATTGATCGTCCATTGGTCAAAAGTTGATGAATTTGTGCTACGTGATTGTAATAGGGCCGGATTTCCAATTCATATTATGTTCTTGGTCCAGTCCTTAAAGTTAAAAGCAGTATTTTTAGCAGCAAAGTTTAAAGCAGTAAAATACAAATTTTATTTTCATCTATAAAAAATAATAAATTAAAAATATAAAAGGAGGGTCATGTCCATAAACGCTATACTAAAAGTTTTGAATTCAAGGGAATTATTCCTATGAAAATTAAAAAACAATGATCAATGATCAGTCATGCACCCTAGGACTTCCTCACCCCGCTTGATCGGCCATTGTGGAAAACTGACAATTTATTTTTTGGATTTATGTGGGAGTGGTAACTTCTCCAATTGAATACAATTTTGATAATTTGTTTTAATCATAATTATTGGCAAAAATTATTTTTAAAAATTTTCAAACCATTCTCATACACGGCTTACCCAGTTGAAGGAATTGTACGATTTTTTATGATTTTTATTGCATACATATTTCAACTTTTTACAAATTTCGTTAGGAATTACAAAATTGAAATAATCTGAATATTCTCTAAAAGAAATAAAATTTGTGTAGCCCTAAACTACAATCAAAGATACCATTTGATCTTATTACCCGAACAATTTATTCATATTTTGAGTTCTCTTTTGCCATTTCAAGGATGCAAATCCTATTAATTATTATTGAACAAACGTCTGTCAAACGTTCCTTTAACAATGTTGTTCTTCTCAAGTGCACCACCAGCCTTTCAATACAAAAGTATATTTTTCTAAAGACTTAAGCACATAATGCCTTCTTTGTATATTTTAGTGCATAAGTTTCAAAAATCACAAGTTTCAATCCCATAAACACACACATTCATACAAATCTTGCTCAATTTTGTGCGTTATAAAAAAATCAATTGGAACAGAATGTTTCAATAATTGATTTCAACTTGTAAAACGATTTTACCTACGACCATATAATATCATAAACACAATCATATCCTATATATCTTAATCAATTCTGGCCATTTTTCACGGTAATCCTGTCAATTTTCTGGTTGATGCTGTTTATGATTATAATAAAAACTTCAAATAATCGCAAAACATCAAAAATTATATTTGTCTATAGTACAAATCTCTCTAAAGTTTTGTTATCTAATCAACTAATTTTCTATCATTGCAGGTCATAAACACATCCATAAAAGTCAGCTAAAAAGACATCAATGTTCACACTCAACACAACAACCCTCTTATCCCCCATATAAATCTACAGACATCCAAAAAAAGCAATAAAACTGCACACAGGAATAAAAACATACAAAACATAAAAATATTAAAGTTATAGGTATTAAAGGATAAATATACAAGGGCAAAATATCAAAGAGACAAAAAAGAATAGGAAAAACTTAAACGCAGACGAAAATGATCATATAATCTTTTATATCACTCAACGTGGTGACATTAAAAATAACACCATCGCCATCGGGATCCTCTCAACTCTGAAATAGGAGTAAAAATCAACATCCGCACAGTTTTCACAAGAAGACAACTACGACTACTACTACGCCTAGGCCGAGGCAGGCATCAAGCAGCGAGGGACAGCTTTTGACACGGAACTATAAATGTTAAAATAATAATGTGTGATATTTTGAAATAGACTAGAAACGTTAGTTCTAGGTACTGCAGCAAAAACACAAGAAATAGTTTCAATTTCCATTCGTAAAATGTTAATTTATCTAAACAAGCCTCAAACCTCAAGATACATGACTCATGTTCATGTTCGCCCCTTCAATTATTCCAAAGACAACACTCTCGAAAATTGCTCGTTTACATGCCAATCAAAAAAGCTTATAAATAGTCCCCTCTTAGCAGATGCGGTCTAAACAATAATATTTACGCGAAAAAAAATCCGAGAAGCCCGGAGCCGGCCGGTGCTGGTATGAGTTTTCAATGAAAGTTAAATTTCAAAAAATTAATAAAAATAACACACAAATCGATCAACAGCTTCCGTAGATGGAAGGTTCGAAACCGAAGAAGCAATAGATACAAGATACATCTGCAATTGTTTATTATCATTGTGTTTTTTCCGAAAAGATTCTGATATAGTTAGTGACTTGGAAGCGGCTCCTCTCAGCTGAGTTCCAGCGTCATCATCATCATTCTCATCATCATCGGGTTTATTGCTTGCTCGTCGAGTCGACCGTTTGTCATTTATTCAAAATAATAAACATCCCGGGAAACTTCGGCTACGACTTCGACTACAACTACGACTACAAGTAGAAAGACACAGGAAGAAGGAGAAGTATCTCATAAAAATTTAAGGGGCAGCAGATCTCTAAACTAAAGTTGGTGGCGTTGAGGTTACAGTACTCAGCACAAAAGACGTGGAGTACGAGGCAGGCGGCCACGGCCAACCCTCTCGAGAAGAAAAGAGCAGAGTGTGCGCCTGCCCTGCAGTTGGCAACATACAACAGTATAACACCCAGCACGGAGGTGGTGGACGTTGTCTTTCAACCAACTGCCGGCATACTAGTTTCGGATTCATCCTCAACAACATCATCATCGTCGTCGTCGTCTTCGTCGGAGTTTCTGTCGTGTTTGTGGCGCTCGCTCGAAGTCGTTTTTTTTCTTTTTGAATAATATTTCGCCCTCTTTCAGAATTATTTGTGATATTTCCACCCCAAGTGATACACTTTTCCGTTCGGTGAAAACAAGGAATCGGGGGCGGGGAACTGTGCGCGATTTTGATTAGGGCATCTTCATCCTCAACGCTCGCTTTCGTCGTTCTTGCGGAACCGACCGACCATCGACTATTCTTCTTCCTCGGCTATCTCGGTAAAGCAATTCAGGAACACAAATCTCGACTAGTGTTACAAGCACTCGAACAAGTCATCCAGCAACAACTAAAGAACGCGGTAGTCTAAGAAGACAAATTGTTGAACATTTTTCAAAAAAGAAGCAAAGAAATATTCAATCCATCGTCATCGTCGTCGTCGTCCGCTGCTGCCAACCAACCCATCAGATACATTTTGTATCTGTTCGACTCCTCATCCTCAGAACCAATATGATGGGGACGAAGACGACGTCTTGTTGTTGTCGGGCTATGAATATCGCGTTTTGTTGAAGATATCATTCAAGAAAACTGCCAAATAAATACGTTACGCCTGGTGGCAGTGTCTCCATCTGTCTATGTGTCGGGCTGATTTTGTGTATATTTTTCTGTTATTAGTTTTTTGTTTTTGATATATTGACATCCTTAATTCGAATGCATGGATAAATTAATTGCGCATGAAAGTCGAACTAATTAATGTTTAACATATGAGAGCATCTAATTCAAGCTCAAGTCCAAGGCGGCTGCTACAAAAACAGCTACAAAAACAACAACACCAACAAGAGTATAGCTGATGAATATAATAATATTTAGTGATAAATTTATTTTGAATTTTATACCACCATCATCGTTAATTTTTTCGTCCTCGTCCTCGTCCTCGTCGTAGCTCGTGAGGTTCGAAATTTGAATATTTCTTTTTTCGTCGGTTTGTTCATGTTCAAGCGATTATTTGTGTGGTCGAGTTTTTGAGATACAAATAAAATATCTAATCTTTTTAAAAAAATCACATACTTATCTGACATAATGCAATTAAATATTAATTTCATTCACTAATAAGAATAACCCAACGAATAGTTTTTGAGAGTGTCAAAACTTTTTTAATTGCAAACAAAAATTATACCTAATTGAGCGTGTTAAAGTTTTTTTAGTGCATAATGTTGTTATTAAATTGAAAAGAGCAACAGCAATCAAAAATTTTATTTCGCATATAGAAAGTTTCTGCTGGTGGTTAAAATAAATTGAAAATATAAAATATAAGGAAGAATAAAAGTGTTAGTTTAAAAATTGTTGAGTGTTTTTTTTCTGTTATTTTCTTTTTGTGAAATAATACAATGAAACATTTAAAAAATATGAAAATGGCGTTCTGGACAAGAATATCAACATTTGGATTACTTTTGTTGCTGGTTTCGTGTTTTGGTGAGTATTTTTTAACAATTTTATATGGTTCTCGAATTCGAATTTAATTTTTCCAAAAAATAAATGTTTCAAAACATGAAATGTTTCAAACAACGTGAAACACTGAAATAAATTAAAAGCTCGATCTAGTAATTCTGGGTTTATCTTTGGAGCTTAATTTTAAGAACATTTAGAATTAAAGCATTTCTTCACAACTATCATATCTGAATAGAAGTTGGTTTAAAATAATTTTTGAGTTCAAGGAATTTTAGACCTCTGTTGATTGGAAATCAGTTCTAATGTGATTTTTTACTAACAGTCAATTCTGAGTTCAAATTCTGATATTTTATTTTATAAACTACATAAATTAAAAACATATGTAGTACTTATGTCAGTTTTTGTTTGAGCGGCAATTTATTAACTTTCATATGAAGTTATAGTAATCGTTCCAATTAGTCGAATTGAAAATTTTGACATTTTTCGACATTTCAAGGTCCCTAAAATATAAATAAAAGAATCTAAATAAAAGTATTTTAGAGAAATATCTGTGTGAGCGCGTGCTTTTTTCGTCGTCCATACCTCAAGAAGTGCGTTGTGCGTTGGACTGTCATGCTAGAGGTCTTGGGTTCGATTCCTGCCTGTGCCATCTAAAGTTTTTTCACGGGTACTAACTCTTGCGAGGCATTGACAAATTCTCCAAGAGTAATTCATGTCATGAAAAGTGCTTTCTCAAATTAGCCGTACGGATTCGGCTTTAAACTGTAGGTCCCTTCTATCCCAGACAACTTTACTCACACACAGGAATGGTTGAAAATTGTAAGTCATTATGCCCTAGTTCTCAACGGACTGTTGAGCCACCTAATTTATTTATTTATTTTATGGCTCAAGAAGCAGTAGAGATATTGACTTAAAATTAATTTTGCTATGCATATAATAACACAGAAAGATGCAGAAAGGACTCTCAAAAAAATTTTGTTTTTTATACAAAAAAAAAAAAATATAAATCTGTTCAAAAATTAAAAAATTAGTTTCAAACTAATTTTATCGCACAGAAAATATTCGTTTCAGCATTCAGTAAATTTTTTATAAAAATCCAACAGTTAGTTTTTTCATAAAAAATTAAAATCTTCAAAATATAGTACGCAAATGCTACTAAAATGTTTAAAAATTGGTTTTTGACTAAAAATTTCGTTGACAAAAATGGATTTTGAAATTAAACTATTTCATCATATACACAATGTTGTTTGTAATCTTAAGTTAATTTTTAAGAAAAATTCAACAGCCAAATTTTTTGAAAAAAAAAATTGGAAAACCTATTAAAACAACAAAAAACTGATAAGAAATGGTTTTCGACTCAAGTATTAGGAGAACAAAGAAAGATATTAAATTCAAATTAAATACAAAATATTCTTATGAATATTTTGTTAAAGTTTTAAGTTAAACAAATCGATAGACGGAATGTGAAGTTATCAGTGTGGGTCGCATTCCAACCTCTTTTTTTATAATTTAGTTTTCAATGTTCTGAAAAGGAGGCTGACAAAATTTAAATAACATAATGTGTATCTTAACCTTACATTTACACATTGCAAGGGCTGAAGTGACAACTCTATTTATATAATTATTTTAGAACAATGTTGTCCAGAAAAGGTATGGTCTAACTATTTAATTTTAATGACTCCCTAGCCCTACATACGAAAGAATTCCAAGATACCGACAGTTTTCTAAATGTGCTATATTTAAAATGTAAAACACAATAGCTTAGGGGGTTTTTGGTGCATTTCACGCAAAAATGCAAGAAATTGTTTTGAAACGTAGCTTTATTCCAAAAATAATATATACTCTTCTCGTTTCCATTTCTATTAATGCGAAGAACTTTTCAAAAACCCAGAACATGAGAGAGGATCTGATATGAAGAATTTTCGGGCTTTTTTGACGTAGTTTTTTTCGAACTCAATTTTCGTAGAAACTAGAAAATATTTTGATCAAGGAGTCAACAGAACTTATAAATTGTACAGAGATACATAAATGTTTGGATCTTGAATTTAAGAAAATAGGTGGGTTTAAGCTTTGTATATGTATCTATAAGTTTTTATATACAAAGGTTTAAGTACCTACACAATTTCCCTAAAAATTAAATAAAAACAAATTAAGGTAAACAAATAAGTTGGGAATAAACTTTTTTGTGACACTCACAAATTACACGTTTCAGAATCTCTTTTCAATTCAAATCTCAAGAGATTCAAAGCATTTATATCAATAGATATGAAACGTTCATTATGTTTTCAATTATTAGTTTAACAAAAATGTCACTTTTGCTGTTTTTGGGACATTTATATTATTGAAATTCGTGTTTGAATCTCAGTTCTGAAACATCAGCAAATTCACTTCAAAAAGTAGATTTATTTAATTTTTTAAGATTTTAAAAGATTTTGGAAGAAATTTGAAATAAATAAAATGCACGACTATGTCGCTAGAATTTGCTAATTTCTTCCAAAAAGTCTGTTTACAAATATTTATTATGTTTTAAAATTTTATCGAGTTTTGTAAACAAAAATCAATACATTTTTAAAAATAAAAAAATAATGACATTCTTGAGAAAACTTAAAACCAAAATAATGGTTTTATAAAGGGTAACTCTTCTGGATCAATACTAAAATATGTTTTTCTTGTAGATTTGAATTTTGATTGGGGTCACTCAATTCTTTTCAAAGTCCTTTCTGCTTTATTATTTGTATAAAAATAGTTATTTGAAGTTGATATCTCTACTGGTTCTTTAAATATGGGTGAGGAAAAAAGCCCCCTGAACGTACGTAATTACGAACGTACATAGGTACACAACACGCACATACAGACATTTCTCTAAAAATCTTTAATTTAGATTCTAACCACCTTGAAACGTCGCCGTCGGGAAATCTCAAAATTTTCAATTCGATAAATCGGACCGATTACAATAACTTCCCATGGGAAGTCAAAAATGTTTATTTATTTACAAACATTACTTAAGATTGTATTGGCAAAAACATCATTATTGGATTATTTTTTCACTGCAGTTCATATCTGGTCTATATGCTTTATTAAAGGTTTGCTTGGGTGGAAACACTTGCACGTATTTTGCGCACTAGTCGTAGTCATATCTTAAAAACTTGAAAATTGATATAATAATGGATTATTTTCACAACAAATACTTAAGTAAAAAAAAAACAACAACAAAGGGTGAATTTAGTAAAACAAAATAAAATAATAATTATGCCTTTTGAGGTTTATTATTTAAAAACTTATATTTCTTTTATGTGGTCATTTACTTTTTTTTATAAAAAAGGAAAAGGTCGAAATCCATTGAATTATTTTTTTTATTAATGCAAAGAAAGGAAGGTTGAACTTGAAGTATTTATAGGCTCAACCATCATAAATATATCTTTATAGCAAAGAATTTATAGGAAAATAAGTAATTGAACTTTAGTCATATACAAATACTTATTTCTTTAATTGACCTTGAAATAAGCCTTTAAAGAACGAACCCAATTCCTTTTGAATAAATTAAAAAGGTAAATGAATACATCTTGAAAATACTCGATATACCTACTTTAAATTATTACTCTTGTCAGTCTTAAAATAATTAAAACCTTGCTATATGCATCATATCAGGAGTTTGCCGTTCCATAGAGCACGGTTTAATTTTATGAAATTAATAAAAAAAAAAAAAACAGTGAATAATTAAATTTAGTTTTTAGTAAAAATTATTTTTTTTGTATTTATTACCTTTTGAAGTTTTAAACTATTGAAATTTTTCATTATTTTTAGTTATATTATAAAAAAGAGTACCATTTTTTGTTGTGTAAAATTCCAATAGTTTTCTAAATATGCCATATTCAGATCTGAAATACAATACTTTAGAAGGTTTTTGGTGCATTTTACGCAGAAATGTTAGAAATTGTGTTGAAATGTAGCTTTTTTCCAAAAGTAATATATTCCGGTCTTGTTTGCATTTCTAAAAAATTACTATTGTTATCAGTCTATTTTGATCTTAAAGCAGTCAACTAAACTTAAAAATTGTAGACAGCAAAATGATTGGTTCTTGACTTTAAAGAAATACATAGGTGTATTTAAGTATATAATTTTTTCTAAAAATTAAATAAAAACATATTAAGGTAAACATTTGGGTAATTTGGGATAAAACTTTAGTGTGGCACTCACAAATTACACGTTGCATAATCTCTCTTCACTCCAGTTCTCGAGATATTCAAAGTTTTATATTAACTAAATGGATAAAATAAATTAAATAAATAAATAAACGCTTAAGGAAAGTGTCACATTTGCGGTTTTGGGGACATTTTTACTCCAAAGGAAATCAATTTTGAAAGAAAAAAGAAAGTCTTACACTCAGCCCCGTCGAGAGGGGGGGGAAATGGAGGGAAACCCCCCGGGCCGGGGATTTTCTAGGGGCCCGTAAAATTGAAAGCAATGAGGAAAGTGTTTTTTTCAATATAGGTAGTCTAAATTCATCATCAACATACCTATTCCCACTTATTTTTAGGGGCCCGAAAATTTAAAATCATTCATGCTTTCGCAATCGGTCCCCTGTTTGCATGTTATCTACCAATCTTTCAGTCACAAGCTTGCCGATCTGGGCCCCTGATTATTATGGGCGTATACATTTTTGTTTATATTTAATGAAAAATTGGGCAACTCTGAACTATTGAAAGAAAGTTATAATGCATTTTTTCGCTTTTCTTACTTAATTTAACTAAATTTCAAATTTTTTTTATTTTGAAAATTTTTAAAATCAAAATAAGGGGCCCGGCAACTTAAAACAAAACACAAATATTTATTTCGGTTTCTGTTTTTATAAAGTTTCTTTTCTTCTATTTTTGTTTCTGCTGGGAACGAAATTTTTGATTCGGTTTCGGGGGACCGGAAAATCCCACGCAAACGTTTTTCAATTGTGGTTTCCGTAATATTAATTAATTAATATTTTGAATAAATTGTTTACTGAAGATTTGAAGGATATCAAGTCAAGATATCAAGTGTGTATATTAAACAAGCCATACAAAAATAGCAAGGAATTCTATATAGAATATTGGACACCATTTTCTTCCATGTCGAAAGGGGACTAGGACTACCAGGCGATAGGAATTTTATTGGAGAGCCAAATAATAGAAATTATGACCCCTTACGTCAGGAGCACTTGGAAAAAGTAAGAACTTCACAACAAGAGCACAAACGTTTCCAAGTCCACTACCTTTCCGTTGAAATTCAAAATAAGTTCATTAAAATTTGTGCCCAACATGTGAATTCAGCTATTTTGAAGGAGAGAGAAAACGCCAAATACTTCGCTATAATTGTCGATGCAACACTAGATTCAAGTGATGTGGAACATAACACATTTATTTTGCGATATCTTCGCTTTGAAGAAAATGTGTTCACCATCTAAGAACGGTTTTTGGAATTTGTCGATTGCAACAAAAAAAACTGGCACCGCAATAGCTGATTTGATCTGCGAAACATTGGCAAAGAACGGAATCCCTTTAGAAGACTGTTGTGCACAAGGCTATGACAATGGAAGCAATATGAAAGGACAGTATAATGGTGCACAAAATCATATTTTAAACAAAACTCCGAATGCCGTGTATTCACCATGTGCAGCTCACAGCCTTAACTTGCGTGTAGTCGATTAAGCGGGATGTTGTACTGCGGCAATCACATTTTTTGGTGTTGTTCAAAAGTGTTTCAACTTGTTTAGCAGCAGTGCTCAACGTTGGAAAATTCTTAAGAAAAATGTGCCCGGATCCCTTCACAAACTTTCCGATACAAGATGGTCAACTAGAATTGAGGCAGTGAAACCATTTGCAAATCATCTGAAAAACCTTAGAACATCATTAGAAGCCTTAAGCTGCTGAAGCTCGAAGATGATGTCTTCGATTTGGTGCAAGGTTCTTAGCGCTATAAATGAAAGAAGTTTCCTTCTTCGAGCCAGAAACAGTACTATTGACGTTGAAATTCGAGATCTCGACAACTTGATCTTCGATTTGAACATTATTCGAAACGGATGAGAACAATTTTTATCTGAATGCAAAGCAGTTGCTACTGGATTGGGGGATGTTCCAGAATCGTTTCCATCGAACCGAAAAAGGCAATTAAAGAGACATTTTGAAGAAAACCGAGGTGCTGGAAAGCAAATTGAAACAGACGAAGAAATAAATTTCAAGAGAAACATCTTTTACGTCATAGTTGATTCAATTGTGGAATTTCTCGTCGGTTCGATACGATGAAAAATTTGAATGCTACATTTTCATTTTTATGTCAGTTTTCAACAATGGACGAACTTGAGATTAAACACTCTGCTACAAGGTTCATCCAAAAGTATAACTAGCATGTGTCTCAAGAGTTGAAAGAAGAAATAATTCATCTGAAATACATTTATGAAGCCAATTTTGAAGCAGAACTTCAGCCATTGAGTTTGCTCAATGCTATTTATTCCCAGAACTTGGAGACGATTTTCCCCCAACATTTGTGTTGCTCTCCGTGTGTTTTCCACCATACCTGTAACCGTAGCTAGTGCCGAACGTTCATTTAGAGTCCTTGCCAGAACATAGAATTTTCATCGCTCGTGCTCATCACAAGATCGTGTTAATGGACTTGCTACACTATGCATCGAAGCACCTTTGGCAAGGAAATTGAATTTCGATTCAATAAGTTGTTTTGATGCTCAGAAAGCTAGGAAAGCTCGTTTGCCAAAAGAAAATATTTCATTGAATGCAAACTCATTCTAATAAAACATTTTAATAATATTTTAATATAAAGAAAAACAATAAAGAGTATTTAATGTAAAACTTTTAAAATACTTAGTTTTTTTTTTAAGACAAATTTCAAATACTTTTACTTCGCTCTATTTTATTTTCATAGTAAGTAGGTAATAGATCTTAATACTATTTTTTTAATAGTTAATCGACCGTATTATCAGTTACTAACATGTCGTTGGCAATATCGAATTGAATGTATGATTCTGTTCGGATTCTGATCTAATCGTATGTAGAATTATTTTCTATCCATCCTCCATTTCAACTAAACTGGACGATACCCGTAAGATTGATTTGATGATTAGGAACACTTTTTTCGGTTCATTTTGCAAACAAAAAATGATTATTTCCGTTAATTCCAACCAATTTCATGCTATTCGTAATTGAAACTAGAACGTACCATATCAGTAGGAATGAACTTTTAAAAAATGTTAAATATTTTTCCGTCCCAGGCCCGGAACTCCTCTCGACGACCCTGCTTACACTATTTATGTGTGTCATACAAAATAAGATGAAATGAAAGACAAGTTTCAGGAATCAAAAGGCAACTTAATATCAAACTGACGATCTCTTATTCTAAGTTACTTCTTTAAAACCTGAATATTTGCTCTTTCACTCAGAAAATATCTTATGAAAATAATTAAAGCATTAGGTACTAAAGTTTTTCCAAATTCGAAATTGTGTGAAAACAAAGCCTTTAGTTGTTTTTGACAGCAAACCCCTTTTTATGAAATCTTAACTTATACAACTTAACTGTATATGTATAAGCTTCATGGCTCATACGCCCCCCTGTATCGTTAATTGGCCAACAGTTGATGAATTTGTGCTGAGCGAATGGAACAGGGCTGGATTTTCAATTCATATTAGGTTTAACTTTTCTTAAGATTCCTTTAAAGCCATTCTTCGTTGCAAGCATAGGATCAAAGTTTCTGTAGAATAATATAAAAAAAATTGTAAGCTTGCGACATTTTTTAACTCGAATAAATGTGTACGGTAAGTATAGGTACCTATACCTAGTCTTCACATCACTTCAATGTTCAATTCCCTTTTTGTGTGTCCTCAATACAAAGTTACACTATAATTGTATTCAAAGTTTTTGAATGGAACTCCTCTTCCAGGCTCCCCTCACCGCCCCCGCCAGCGCCACCATACCGCCAGCAGCTGTGTACACAATGCACATAGCTGTGAGCACGATAGGACTCCCGACAGTACGTATAGTTACAAGATCTGTTTAAGCTCGTTCTAGCAACAAGTCAATAGCCCAGGGGTTCATTTAACTCTGCCTCAACACAGAGATTCTTGTTATTATGCCGTTCACCATCAATTCATTGAAAATCAGTACACTAACGAACACAGGGTGTCTCACACCATCATGAAGGCTTTAAAAATTCATTTGGCCGTCTCAGTACGACTTTAGTGTATATGTATGTAAATATATTCACATGAGCATGAGCATCCCTATGTGTGATTGCTTTTTCATAAATACATAATTTACAACTAGAGTATGGTGTGTTTGACATCAATTTGAATATGATTCCTTTTTAAATTAACTGCGGTCCTAGAAAGCAAGGAGCATCCACTTATTTTTTGTTGTTGTTGTTTTTCTTTCTGTAGCCTGCGCAAACATTCATTACCTGCGATAAAGTAGGTAGGTATAGCTTTTCCTATACAGACTCCTCTTCTTTATATATATGTACCTATGTAGATTGTTTGTAGGTATAAAGCTAAACCTTCCTTTCTATTTCTACCAATTCTGCATCCTGTTAACGTTCGTTTATATGAATTGTGTCTTTAAGTGTTCCTTAGATGGTTCTCGTCTTTGAGAATTCAATTTCGTCCTCAATTCGGTCTTTTTGTTTATGAACTCTCTTCTCTCTTTGTACTCGTACTTAGGTATATTAGATCTCTTGTAAACTCTGGCTGCTGGCTCAATGAAAGGCGTGTATTTTGATTAGGTCCTTATCTAGTGTGGATTTTTATTTTATCTTTTCCTTAGAAAAACAAAAAAATAAGGAAACAGGACGAACTGAGTAAAAAAGAACACAGAAAAAAACACAAATCCATGAAAGCCAAATTGTTATTTTTATATTTATGTCCTTCCACTGTCTGATGGTTGTTTTAGCTTAGGTGTAGATGGTATGGTTTGTTTTATGGTATATCAAGTATATATATGCTTTTATTCGTGTGTTTATGTTTTTAAAAGGACTTTCAAATGGGTACTTTACTTACACTGACATAAACATTCATTTTAACTTGGTGTGTAGGTACTCTCTATATGATGCTACGAGACGACCCAAAATTGTTTGAGGATTTACTTTTCTATTTGTTTGTGTAAAAAGAGAGCTCTGGAGCTTGGAGGTGGGAATTTTTTTTGTAGAACTCTGTGAATAAACGAACAAAATAACTCTCGAACAGCATGACAAAGTTTAGCATTTATTATGACGATGAGTATGTGTGTGCTGAGTTAGGTATCTATATTCCTTTTTTGTTCAAAATGGTGAGTAGGTATCACATTTTTTAACTTTAAACGTGAAGACATCTTGGTATGGTTACCACTTTGGTTTGCTTGGACAACATTTTAAGTTAACTTCGGAAAATTTGTTTCTTTTGTAAAGTTACCAAAATTCCATAGAGATTCGTTTGAATTAAAAGAACATTGTTTCTACCACGATTGCTCATATATTAAATAAAATATCAATATATACAAGGTACCTATCTGCTCGTGTACTTCAAAAGGCTATACAATTACTCTTAGGTGCCAGGCAACTTTAATAAAGCAGTTATTTTTGCCCTTTTTAAGAAAGGTGATTCAAATATTCCTGACAACTATAGAGGGATTTCTATTAATAGTACTTTACAAAAGAATCTTACTTCAATTCTGTACGTTAGGCTTAACATGTGGATTAAAAACACTTGGCAGGTTTCAAGCACGATTACTAACTTTAACTATTTTATAATATTTTTGCTCTGACTAATATTGCATTGAAAAAAAGAAAAAAAGCAGCTTTTGACAAGGTTAACAGACAGACTCTGATGAATAAGCTTTAGTCACTAGGAATCTCCCGGAAATTTTTGTTAATGGATTTCAAAATTCTGGAGTCATCTAGCGCCTTGCTTTGGGATGCATCAGACTAGTTTGAAACGACAGCTGGTATTCCCCAGGGCTGTATTTTAAGCCCAATGATGTTTGCTTTGTTTATTGACGATATCTGTGATGTACTTCCAAAAGGAATACTCTTCGCTGATATCCAAGTTAAAGTTTTACTATACGAGGCAGTTTTTATAAATAGTTTAGAGTAAGGCTACTTCAATCTAATGCCTCTCCTTTCAAGAAATGGAATCAGCTAGCCATCCTCCATGATACTAACCGTCTTCTTGAAATTCTTCAATCAACATTGATCAATTAATTATTCGTTTGGATGTTGATAATTTTCATGTTGTTTTTCTTATTATTAGTTATATACCACCGAAAAGTTCTTTTGATATATACAAAACTCATATTGATAACTGTTTATATATTTTAAATAATTTGAAAGAAAATCAACATATTATAATCTTAGGCGATTTTAATTTACCGTTTTTAAATTTTGTTTTTGATAACGATGACAAATGTTTAATTCCTTACAACGTTAGCAGTGACTGTGAGAGTGTGGTTGTCGATACTCTAGCTGAATTCGGACTAAAGCAGATCAATTGTTTTCAAAATCATCTTAATCGGTATCTTGATTTAGTATTTACTGATAATGAATTAGGCGTGTGTATCGATAGTCCCACTCCACCCCCATTGCCTAACACTGATAATCATGTAGTACTTTGTATGAGCTTTGAATTCTTTAATTATATAAAGCAAGCATCGGATATTGGCCATATACTAAACTATGATAAATATCATTTTGATAATGTTTCTAGTTTCTTGAATAGCGTGAATTGGTTTTCTATTTTTGATAATATTGATATTGAGGAAACTTTCACAATATTAACGAATTTAATAAATGAGGCAATTGATTTGAATACCCCAAAAATTCAAAAGAAATCTCAATCCAAACCTTGCTGGTTTAATAAAAAGCTAATTAATCTAAATAATCGGAAAAACAAAGCTTTTAAACTCTACCGTGATTCCAGGGATAATCTATATCTATATCTATACTATTATATAAAAGCGAAACCATTTTAAAGTTTGTAACGCACGATCTCAGAAAGTATTCAACCGATTTATTTGAAATATATTTTATTATTTTCTATATTGTTATGAGAGTGTTTATGGCTTTAATTTTTTTTTTCATTAATTATTTGTCAAACTTAAATATTATTAATTTTACATTTTTTGTCCATTTTTTTTCATTAGTTGACTTATACAACCACTCATATCTTAAAACCTGTACAATAATCGACAAAGATTAGCATTGCTTCATAAAGTCAATATGGTTGCGCAAATTTTAAGCCTAAAATCACTTCTAAGTTAAACATACAACCTGAGAAATAAATAAAAACAAATTATAAAATTATAAACTTTCTGAATTTTTTTTATCCAGCAAATTAGATTCCATCACAATCCCGAAGTCGCTGCTTTGTTTCAAAAACACTCTAGTAAAGATATAAATCCTCGGTAGCCATATTGGTTTGCCTACAAGCTAAACCGGAAACTGGCATCATAAAGTATTTCTTAGTGTGCGTGTAATTTCTCCTCTAATTTATGAAATTTCCCCTAAAAACTCAGTAAATGTGTCTATGGATGCGTGAAAACACGTCAATTTTACTCGTTGAATTCTTCCACATTACAAATACAACAATGTAAACAAATGGGTTTTGAAGGGTGATACGTACGAAGGATTTATATCTTCATTAGAGTGTTTTTGCTTTGTTTCATTTCATTATCATTCCAACATTTTTAATTTTCTTTTCTTCCCATGCTCTTTCACTCCTAATATGTGTTTCATTTAATAGTTACGTTTTTTCTCTTACCTATCTACCTACATATTCAATTTTTCTGTATTGTATAGTTCATCAACTAACCTACACACACACATTATTTTTTTGTTTCTCTAATTCTATCGTCACATCGCTGAGCAGTGTGGGCTCTTTTTTTTTAAGTTACTATGGACATTTAATTAACTACAGTGCCGTGCACATGAAATGCCGATTTATCTAAAGAAAAATTAGATCTTTTTTATTTTTCTGGTTCGAGGAAGTGAATAGATTATAATTCTTCCAATTTAAAAATAAAAAAAGTTCTATTATAATAGCTTGAATTTTGTATCACTTCCTCGAACAATAAAACTGAAATTAAGTTAAAATTTTCTTTACAAATAACTCAAAGAAGGTACTTACAATGACGTCGATAAAAAGAGCACACAAATGTGGGTAGGTAAAGTCAGTTGCACTGCACTGAACATGAGCAGATGAATAAAAAAATGTGTCTATGGATATTTACACACGCGGCAAATATGGCCCACCCTTTACATTTTTTTAAATAAAACCATAAATTTAAGTCTAATTCATTAATTTTTCTTTAAACAGTCTAACAAAACATTTTTAATTCAGCTTTTAAAAACTTTAGCTAAAAAAAGAAACATAACAAAAAGTTAAAAACAAAAACTTAAAGGAACTTCATAAATCATATAAAAAAAAACTTGCGGCAAATATGGCCCACCTGGTGTTAAATATGGCCCAGGATGGGGTATATTTATAAACTTTATAAACTTTTTTTTTTAAATCATGATACCACACATGTTAAGAAAATATTAAACACAATTTAATTTAAAAGGGACGTTACCAGTTTAACTCAAAATTGAATGTTAAAACACTTAAGAAAACTTACCAAAAAATTACAACCAAAGTAAAAAAAAAAAACAAAGTGCCCGTACCGTATATCTTTCACAACCGTCGCGCCACATTAAGCACGAAAGACTGAGACTAAACATTTGCCGCACTTACCCTACCTATAGATGTATGAGAACATTAAAAACACAAATTTGTTTTTTTTTTTTACCGCAAATTATATTTTTCGGTTGCAAAAACACGTTTCTAGGTATGAATAAAAGAAAGAAAAGAAGAAAATAGACAAAAATTTAATACTAATATTAAAAAAATTTTCGTGGTTACAATTTGCGAAGCAACGCGAGCACGGGTCGGCTAGTAATGCTATATATATGAATTACCTTCGAATTAACCGGGAATTTAATTTTCTAAATAAATTCCTTTATAAAAATTATTTATTAGGTATAGATAGTAAATTAAAAAAAATAGAAAATTGTTTTGGAAATTTATTAATAACAAAAAAAGTTTCACTGGAGTTCCAAATTCAGTCCGATATATGGGACAAACTTCTAGTGACCTGTCTAGTATCTGTAAGTTCTTTGCTGACTTTTTTCGTTCTGTCTTTAAACCAACATGCCAGCAAACAAGACCTCTGTTTATGTGTTCTTCTGATTCTTTCAATGTTAATCAATTATATCTAGAGAAAAATGATATACTCAATGAACTATTGAAATTAAAAGACGAAAAGCAATCGGGATTTGATGGTATTGCACCAATAATTATAAAAAATTGTGCTTTATCTTTGACAACCCCTCTCGAAATTATCTTTAATCGCTCTCTCCATGACGGTTTCTTCTTAAAACAATGGAAAAGCTCTTACGTCTACCCTATATTTAAATCTGGATCAAAAAATAGTCATTAATTATCGTCCTATCTGTAAGTTATCTGTTATCCCAAAAGTATTTGAAAAAATTGTTTACAATAAGCTTATTTTTCCATTGAAAGAAATAATCTCGCCTCTGCAACATGGTTTCGTTGGTGGAAGATCTACCTTCACTAATCTCGCGATATTTAGTAATTATGTATTGAGTGTTCTTGAACAGAGATATCAATGTGATGTCATATACACTGATTTCTTAAAAGCTTTTGACAGGGTCGATCACTCAATATTAATTGCTAAACTTCATAAGTTAGGCTTTCGCTCTAACTTATTAAATTGGTTCGATTCATATCTTACTGGTAGAGTTCAATACGTTCGTATTAACAACGTCACCTCGAACCCGATTATTGTAACTTCCGGTGTTCCCCAAGGGAGTCATTTAGGACCCCTTCTCTTTCTCTTATTTATAAATGATATTCCAAATGTTTTGAGTAATAGTCTTTGTTTAATGTACGCAGACGACTTTAAGCTGTTCTTACGTGTTAAAGATTGTATAAAACTTCAAAACGATCTTAATAATTTAGTTGCTTGGTGTACCAATAACGATCTACATTTGAAGGTTTCTAAATGTCATAGTATGATGTTTTACCGTGGTATGTCTCCAATATTGTTTTCGAAATAAATAGATTTGCTCTGTCCAAGGTTTCATAAAAAAAAAGATTTGGGTGTGATCTTTTATTTAAAACTCACGTTTTGCAACCATATCGACTACATCATTTCTAAGGCCATTTCAATGCTCGGTTTTATTTCAAGGAATGCTAAAGAATTCTCAGATCCTTTTACTTTAAGATCTCTATATTTTTGTTATGTACGATCAATATTAGAATATTGCTCTCCTATATGGAATCCTTTGTATGCTGCTCATGCTATTAGAATTGAAAGAATACAGAAACGCTTCACTAGAACAGCAATCCGGATCTTACGATGGAAAGTCGACATGCCATCATATAAAACGAGGTGTCTGTTATTAGGCATTCAATCCTTAGAAACACGCCGTAAATATTTTGATGTCATGTTTGTAAGCGATTTAATTAATTATAAAATCAATTGCCCTGATTTACTTTCGTTAGTGGGTTTTCACGTTCCAAATCGTACCTTACGAAATAATCGTTTATTTTATGTTCCTTTTCATAGGGTTAACTATGGAATCAATGAACCCTTAACTCGCTGTTTAAGACAAGCTAACTCTTTATGTAATGTCATTGATTTTAATTTATATATGAGTAGAGATTGTTTTAAAAAAAAGGTTGTTACTAAGTCTCAATCTCGGTGGTTAGTATTTATGTACTTATTTTGTTATATTTTTACCTTTATTGTTAAATATTTTTAAGTAGTCTTTAAGAGCTGTGTCCCTGCTTGATGAATAAATAAATAATAAATAAACAAATAAATAAATAAATAAACTTAATGGAGTCTAATGTGGATGATAGGAGCTTTATGTTTTAAAATTGTTCCTGCTAATTAATTCAAAATTTGTATTTAAAAGAGGACAAAACATGGACTAAAAACAGTTGATCCAAGTTCCTTTGGACCGTTTAACAAGAGTTGAGTACCTATAAATATAGAAGTGGTTGGTCTAAACATTTATTACAAAATATTTAAGTCAAAATGACGGGGCTGATGTAGATACACAGCTTACAACCAAATAATCTTTATTGTAAGAGTAAGAACTTATAACACTGGCCCAATGGGTTTTGGCGGCCTTAATTCAGGTCCGATTTAAAATTTAATTTATGTTTCTCGTCAGGTTTTTGAGATCTCGCTTATTAAAATTCGATAAACACGTATGCATATAAGGCTTTTTGAGGCTTTCTAAATTTATGAAGTAGCTTGTTTTCAATAAAATCCGTGATTTTTTTCCAAATCTATAATCTATAATCCTTTTCTTCAATATTTATATTATTTTATATAATATTCGACAAAACTTCAAAAGTTGTTAGATTTCACCTGTCTTACAAAAATCTAAAAGAAACGCTAAACCATTTTTGCTAAAAATGTTTTCAGTAGAAAAAGGCACAACGGCAACGGTTTAAAAGTAAATTTGGCTCTTGTAACGAATCTGTTGTCTTAACAATTCTTTCTCATCAAGTTTTTGAAATATATTAAAAAATATAAAGTTAAAAACGCGTTTTTTTAAGACTTGAGGTAATAGTCAAAATTGGAATTTATATTCGAAATCAGCACTTAAAATCAAGTCCAAAACTATTAAAGTATCAAATTCAAGTTTTTCTCGAAACTTTGTATAGATTTAAATAAAGACTCATAGACTAGTGAGAATTTCTAGAAACTAGTAAATGATTATCATGATACAATTTATGGGTTAAGAGATATTTTGAGTTTTAGCTTAGGCTTTGAACCCCCGTTTTTGGTTGGTTCTAGCATTTTTAAAGGGGTATATTTTAAAAACCTGATGTGTAAGAAAAATTTGAAGGCGAGATTCAAACTAAGGACATCTTAATCCTTTAAAAAGTATTCTTTCGTTTGTGCAACCGAAAAAACACGTAATTTTGTCGACCAGCGTAATTTTAATCATATTTTTGTTTACCTATATAAAAAATAATAACAGGTTTTAAATTTATGGTAACCATGCTCCACGCCTTGAGCAAGGACGACACTATGATATTTTTTTTTTGTTCATATGAAGTTAATTTTTTTTGTTTATGTAATGAATACTTCGTAAATTTTGTTTTTGGTGTGTACATAGGTACGATGAGTTTCCTCCCTTAGTGTCGTTGTGGCGAAGGAAAGATATTAAGCAACTCAAGAATACTTGTTACATCAAAAATGTTTAAGCTGTTTACATAAATTTTTCAAATTTGGAAAATATGTGTTTCGTTTTTTGGTTCGTTTAATTTTTAAAAATTAACATGAATTTATGTTTAATGCTTCAGAAAATTTAATTCGGTAGTACACATAAAATTAATTTAATTTTGCTTTAACAAACTTTGAATTGTTTTCATTCATACAAGGAAACCTGAAAAAATGCAGCCATGCTGAATAAAGCGCACACAAATTTAATGTCAAACAGAAAACAGGGTCATTCATTTTTTTGGTTTCGAAAGTAATCTTAATATAAATATAAATATAAATATAAATATAAATATAAATATAAATATAAATATAAATATAAATATAAATATGTATACTTAAATATAAATATAAGTATAAATATAAATATACATAAATAAAAATACAAACAAAAATTGTATAAATATATAAATTAAAGTCTTATGTTTAAAAGTTAAGGGCTTACAAAACATAAATTTAGAAAGTTTCAATTGAATTCTTGATTGTTAAAGTTTCTCTATGGGCCAGCTAATAAATTAGCTCATAAATATTTTCTTATTTCCGGTGATACATCACCAAACATCTTGCTCTCAAACGTATTTAAGGCAGTGTCACTAATCCTTTTTAATTGTCTACATTTATAATGGAAGTAAATTATTTCCCTTCAAGGTATAAATAAAATGCATATTGTCAAGGCGCATTTATGAAACATGATAGTTGCTCAATTAATTGAAATCAATGAAATCTGATACAGTAAATAAGATAATTAGTGACAGCTAGAGATACTCGCTATATTACAACAACATTATATCCCCCTCGCTTAAAAACCCAAAGTGAAAACAACACCCAAATGCTGGTTCCGATTCTTTTGGGAAATATATATTTAATGTATGTGTTTTGAGGTTCTCATAGCTAATAAATAGTTATTGAACGTCGTCGCGTCGTAGGCAAACAAACAAAATTATAGACAATATGTATGAATTGATGTACTCGTATACCATCTGGAAACGATATTGAATACCTTTTACTCAAACTTGTTTCTTTAAAAAGGATAGGGTTTCAAGGTGCCTACGGTATTGTGGGGTGCGTATGGTTTTTCAGCTCAATTCTCAAATTAGATGCGGTCGAAGTTAATTGATGAAACTGATGCTCTCTGCATGAGCTATTTGGTAACTTAAATTGCAAGCCATTGCCTTCAACTCCCAAGAGCCCGCTGTGGTTAGACAACGATAAGACTTTCATAGTAAAAACGGTTAAACGATATATGTAGTTACGCACTAAGCGAAGTAAAATACCAATTTAACCACACACACAATTATTAAGTGCGTGCTCTAAGAGTATACACAGCCATTTGTAGAAAGAGTAAAATTTATAAGGCAGAGTTTTTGGAATGAATATTTATTGTCCTGAGAGGATAATCTTACTACATTTTGGTGTTGCAAAGTGTTCCCAAGTGAAAAAGATTTTCTATCTATAAAAGTCCTTCTTAAGCGTCACACTTGTCGTTGTCGTCGTATGGTTATACTTACATTAATATATATATAGAGGACTTGAGGATGACCAACACTTAAATAAATAAGTGAAATAAAAACAAAACTAAACATACCTAGAGACTAATCGATAGGGTAAGCTTTCAAATATAATTCACTTAAATTCATTACACTTCTGGGACTTTATTTTTTATTTTCGTTTTACTTCAGCATTCGTCGAGTCGGTTTTATTACATTTAACTTAGTTTAACCAGAAATTCTGTGATACTAGATTTAACTTTATCTACTAAGATATTTAAAAATAAAAGATTTGAGCATGATTTTGTAGTAGGGAAATCCCTTAAATTGTGTCACTATAATTAAAAAGATAACATGGTTGTGTAACATAGAATTTCTGTTCATCTTAATCTTTAATAACCATATCTACAGGGTCCTTTTTTCCTGTTTTATTATTTTTCCCAAAAATAAGTTTCGTTTTATTTTTTATAGAAATTGTTTCTTAGAAATGTTGAAATAATTGTAAAGTTTAAAATATTTACAGTACAGTTTTTTTAGAACAGTATCGTTTCTAGATTCATATCCTTATCCTAAGGATGTGGAACTTCAACGGCAGCGTATATGAAGCTCATTGAATTCCGATCTCGACAGCATTGTTGGGGATTTATTAACCGTGTGGAATTTAATGCTTCAAAAACTCAATGCTGTCTCCTTTCGTTCAAGCGTACCTCACCCCAGATGCCACTATCTCTGATTGGCACTTGCATCCAGGAAACTAAACAACTTTAAAGTAGCATTCACATGAGCGCGACCAACGAACGACGAATGAATTACAAAATGTGAGTTTATATACGTTTGAAGACATATTTCCACCCAAATTCTTAACAAAACGGTAGCAATTGTAGTTTTTATTTGATTTATGATGCATACTTTTACTTTTCAATATCATATATTAATAAATTTAAGAAAACAAATTTATTGGTCGCGAAAAAAATTGTAGTTGATAGGAACTGTTAAACTTTATTCGCGTTCCACATTATCCACACTCGCAACGAATAAAATAATCGCGCGTACTTAACCTAAAAAAATCATTCTTGTTTAGGTTTCGGTGGTGAATGGTGTTCGGCTGTCAAACTTCATTCGCGACGAATTAAAAACTCTCATGTGAAAGAAATGTCAAAATCGACGAATATTCGTTCATTCGTTGGTCGTTGGTCGTGTTCATGTGAATATTGCTTAAGTACTCGGTATGTGTATCACAGACCACTTCTTATAGAATTACATATCACATATTTGACTATATCAAAAGTGCTGTTAGGTGCTTAGGAATCTGACGGTGCAAGACATTTTGAACCCCTTTTGGTTTGGCTGTAATTTACAAAGCCTTCATTCGTCCAAAGGTTGAATATAACTCGCATATCTGGGCAGATGCCCCAAAAACAAGTTTAAATCTCTTGGATAGAATTCAAAAAAGGCATTAACAAAAATGATAGGCGATAGAAATATAACCGAAACATTTACTTTACTCGAACACCGCAGTACTGTTTCATGCCTTTCGTTGTTTTGTCGATATTTTTATAAACAATGTTCTGTCGAATTAGCCAGTTGCATTCCACCCCTTAAACAATTCATCCGTAATACTCGGATTTTCCAGGAATGCTCATCAGTTTACCCTTGAGGTCAATTGCGGACGTACTGTCTAGTAGAGAGATTGTTTCTTAAACCAATCTTAGAGAATATTTCGGCCAACTCTGTTTTCCCTCCATTTTGATGTTTAGAATTTTAAGACTAATGTGCACCGGTATGTTCTCTTAATTCCTTCCCTATTTTATTTAATTAAGGCTGGACAAACTAAATAGACAAGCTTGATACTTCTATGGCGTTAGCTTAAAAGGTTTTTGATTTGGTGGAACGACCATTTGTTTGTCTATATTTTTAAATAAAATACCAACAACTTGAGTCTAGAATAACTGCCAAATATCGTATTAATTAAATCTTTAGACACTAAGACATAAAAAATCGTTTTTATTGTTATTTGCACGTCTTATGTTCATTGAGTTACATAAGTAGTACCCGTGGCGTGATGGTAAGCGCGTAGGACTGTCATGCCAGAGGTCTTGGGTTCAATCATTACTTGTGCCAACTTAAACTTTATTTCACGGGTAATGCCTCTTGCGAGGAATTGGCAAATTCTCCAAGAGTATTTCTTATCATGAATTATCCTTTTTGCCTAACGTTAAACATTTTTGTCCTCGAGTACAAATTTACTAAAAAAAGTCTTTTTATGTTGACTTTATTTTATTGTTTTCCAGAGTTAGCTTACTTTGGTTAATCCCTTCAACTTTGAATCGGCCTTAAGGCTCTGCTTGTTTAATAACATATATTAATTGAGATTGAGATTTAATTTAATAATTAAGATTTTGTTTCGACAAATAGAAAAATAAAGAAGTTAAATGTTTTTAATATTATATTTATATTAATTTAAAAGCGGATGGTCAGCAACCCACACTGATAACTTTCCACCCCGTCTGTCGATTTGTCTTGTTTAAAAATTATTCACAACTATATTTTGTGTTAGATAAATAATTTGAAGTCAATATCATTCTTTGTTCTCCTAATACCTCAGTCGAAAACCATTTCTTATCAGTCTTTTGTTGTTTCGTAGGTTTTCGTGTTTTGTTAAAAAAGGTGTCAGTTAAATTTTCCTAACAAAATAAATTAAAATTACCAACAATATTTTGCATACGATGAAATAGTTTGATTTCAAAATCTATTTTTGTTAACGAGACTTTTAGTCGATAACCAATTTTTACCAATTTTAGCAACATTTATTGAAACTTTTTATTTCTTATATAAAAAGTACAGATTATATTTTTCTAAGAACAATATCTTACCTTAACAACAAAATTTAGCACAGAATGAATTCACTTTAAAGTCAATTTCATTTGTTTACGAGATATAAAGAATTGAAATTTTTACAAATTTTACGTACTTTTTTTTGTAGATTTTAATTTTTATGAAAAAACTGACTGTTGTATTTTTATAAATATTTTTAAAAAGATATTTGAGTCGAAAATCAATTTTGACTAACTTTTAGTAGTTTTTTTTTAAGCTTTTATTTTTGGCACTTCAATTTTCTAAACATTTTTCCAGATGTCAAAAACGTTAGTTTTCGTTGCATACCATTATTTTGGAGATGAAATCGTTTTTTTGTTCATTAAATATTCGAAGTGACAAGTGTTCAGTTTTTTTAATTATAAAAAAAACCGTTGATTGATTTTTTTTCAAAGTTATATTAGTTTTGTATCGCGTCACATTATATAATATAATAATTTAATTGAAGTCGCTAACGGTATTGGTTCGTGAGATATTTTGGGTTAACCAAATTTTTTAAAAATAGCTATGAAAAACACCCACTCAATTTTTTTTGAGAGTAATATCTGCATCTTTCTGTGTTATTAACTATATAACAAAATTTATTTGAAGTCGATATCTCTACGGGTTCTTGAGATAAAAAACGAATTACAATAACTTCCTATGGAAAATTAAAATATGAAAGACAGAGAGTTGGTGAAATATTTTGCTTAGCTAATTCAAGATTTCAAAAATTTGGATTTTTTATAATCCCAAAAACAAAATAGAGTAACAAGTTTATTAAGAGTTGCAATATCTTGTCAACACACATATTAAATGTGAGTCCTTAACATCTGGTTGTAAGGACATATCCTTATAACATATTGCTATCATCTAAAAAAGAGGAAAGAGTGAGAAATTATAAGTGTGAGAAAAATGGCTTCATGTATCTTGTGTTATTTATTGAATGGCGTTGAAAACTCAAATTTATTTGACAAACCATAATGAAATGCTTTAAAATTCATATCATATAAAAATAGACCAACTAAGATCCATAAAACGAGTAGGTATATACATAACACATGTAGATATAGATACATTTTGACATGTCAAGTAATTGAGAGTTATGGGAATGAGTTCGAAGGGGCGCATATGGTTCTATTAATATACCTACACATATATAAGAAAATATTCAGTGTTTGACTTTGTTTTTTTTCTTTTTCAGATTTTTGTTTTTCTTTTTTATTCATCTTACTAATGATTGAAGAGATAGATGTGTGAATAATTGATGTGCACACTAATGATTGTTGGTTTAACATTAAGCAATGTTTTGAGGCATTATTAATTTATTATTGTGTATAGGAAGAAGTAGTAGTGAGGGTGTTAAGTGATTGACCAAAGCCAAATGAAAATATATAATTTTTACCATCATACCTATACCAATTTTAGTTTGAGATATTTATTTATAAATATTTGGTCTCTCAAACAAAACAACCAAACACACAAACAGAAGAATGGGACTGTGAGCAATTTGATATATAAATTAGAGGTCAATTTCAATTTCAATTTAATTTAATTTACAATCATTAAAAGGCCAAAGAGTCGCAGGGATTATTGTACCTATATATAGATTAAATAAGAATTAGATATATATCTTTATAAGAATTAGATATATCTTTAATTGGCTATTACATTCAAAGGAAAAATTTGATATTAATGTTTTGTTAAGATTAATGTTTAAAATAAGATACGCATACCACAAATTAATTAAATATTAATTGAAATAGAGTTCAAAAGTAATTTCACATGTTAAAAACAGCTAATTTAATTTAATATAAAGAGGAGTTAAAATAATTATTTCTTGTATTGATGCCAATGGCAAAGCTAATTGACTTGATTTTTGGACAAAAGGCAACTAATTTAAAAAGGGTGTTTTTTTCAAACTTGTGGTTTTCATAAAGTAATAAATCGGATATAATTCAATGTTATGACCAAGTTTTAATCCTTAGATAGATAGATAGATAATTGATTTTTATTGATTCAAAGATTAATTTTACAATTATTACATAAATATTTATATCATAAAAATCATAATACCATGGCAATTGCCGTCTGCCAAATTAAAAAATAAATAAATTGGGTGGCGTAACAGTCCTTTTAGAACTAGGGCCTAGTGGCTTACAACTCTCAACCATTCCTGTGTGCAAGTTATGTTGTCAGGGAAGAAGGGACCAACAGTTTAAAGCCGAATCCGAACGGCTAATTTGAGAAAGCACTTTTCATGACAAGAATTGTTGTCAATTAAAGATATTTTATCCTATCCTGTCCGTTTTTATTGTCTCTTATAAACTTGCATGCTCCAACTCGAGTGCTTAGAAATCGTTATTTATTCCATGAGGTACTTCATAGAGTAAATTATGCTGTTAACGAGCCAATATCTCGCTGTGTCAGAGAAATTAACCAAATATCTGATTTTATTGATTTTAATTTTCATTTGAGTAGGGATACATTTAAAAATATGCTCAACCTATTCTTTCTGGTTAATTAACTAAAATTTATATTAAGACAAATTTTCTGTAAGACTTATTATAATCTCTAATTGATGATGAATAAATAAATAAATAAATAAATAAATAAAATTTATTTATAACTAATTTTCTAACAAGTCGATATTCGGTCATACTTAAAACGTTTAGGAGATAATCCGGTTCGAGGTTTTAATGTATAGAGGTGACTATCCGGTTTCCAGCATAAGAACGTTATTTGGCGTATTTGTTGGCAGTCAAAATATTCTCTTCATAATGTGTTAAGAGTTTCTCCACCGTATGAGACTTTTAACATCCCCTTACTTGTGAGCCATACAAAAACTGCGGTTTTTGCCATTTGGAGTTTCTCGCTTAAATGTTTCTCCAAAATCAGGTTTCTTGAAAAAATTACCCCAGGTACTTGTATTCGTTATTTTCGAAATTCACTTTTCATTCGATGCATTTCGTCCACCAATTTTCTTAAATTTTATCACTTTCGATTTTTGAGTATTGACTGTTAAGGTCATAAGTTGTAATGTTTTTGGGGAATTGTACGTATTACTAAATCATCAGCAAACATCAATGCCTTAACACGAAATCCTGCAATATCAACACCACCTGAAAGGTAATATGCAAGATCATCTATGAAGAGCGAAAACAAGGTGTTACTCAATGTCTACCACTGTCTAACTCCTGATTTGGTTATGAACCAATCAGAAATCTCTGCTTCGTTACACACTGCAGCTTTGTTTTCCTCTGTACACTTCTTTGAGAACGCTTCCGAACTTCAGAGACAAGCAGAGACCAAACAAGCTTGTAGAATGAAGCATCTCGGTTGATGGAGTCGAATGCTGCTTTGAAGTCAATAAAGAATACATACAATTTTCTTCCCTGCTTAATAAAGCTGTTGCATCCAACATGGATTCTTTTTTATATATGTATATGGGGATATTAAAGTGTTTTGAAATTAATTTTCGGAAATATCCCCCTCAAATACTCCATTAAAAGAAGATACCAGACGTTTTTTTAGCATGACTATTCCCTATTTATAGAACTCAACAGGAATAACATTCCCATCCGCCGCTTTTCCTTCTTTAAGAGATCCTTGAGTTTATTTAACTTCTTGTAGGTTAACTTCCATTTTTAGCTTTATTATACTTGTGACTTGAGTTTGCCATTATGTTTTAAAAATGATTTACGGCAAGTGGCTTGTATGTTGTGATCATTCCAAATACGATAATTTGCTCATTTACGTACTTATCCAACGAAAAATAAGCTTCATGAACAAAGTTCACACTTCTTGGAAAATCGGTATCATTCGCCATCTCGTTTTGGGGTCATTCACCGAACGTTCGACGCTCTTGTTAGTCGTACGGCTTCTATTCTTGCACTAGTTGGATTTTGTAACCCCGCAAACCAAGATCCTTCAGCAAAATATACTATAAAGTGGCCGGACACAGTTCCAATTTGACCATTATTTTAGTAATAAATTGCACGATTTGCAAACGTTGTTCAGACTTAAGTCCAAATAAAACCAAACTGAGTATAAATCAAGTGCCATCTGTCAAAAAAATTAACTCCGAAAAAAGTATTGCCATATGGAAAACCAAACGTCTAAAAAAATACCCCTCACATAATAATATATGTAAGTTTACATTTCTCATATCCAGAAATTAAATTATGGATTTTTGAAAAAGCCTAAGGTTAAAATTTATATATGTAAAATGATAGAAAGAAAACATTTAGGAAAGAGGTAAATATTTTTGAGTATTTAAAAATTCATTATAAAAATAAAACATTTTTAAGACATTTTCAAGTCAATATCGCAGTTTGTTATCAAGATTTTGATTTGAAAAAATATTTCTTTTCTAATACTTTAATACTTTTTTGAAGCTTACTTACTTACTTAAGGTGGCGCTACAGTCCTGTGTGAACTAGGGCCTCACCCAACAAACTTCTCCATCTAGCTCGATCCCTAGATGTCTCCAGTTTTGCGCTCCAAGTTGGGTGAGGTCATTTTCCCACTTGTGCGCGCCACCTGATCCGCGGCCTTCCTCTACTGCGCTGTCCTGTGGGTGTGGATTCGAAGACTTTCCGGGCCGGAGCATTGGTTTCCATGCGCTCTACTTGACCCAGCCATCTTAGTCGTTGGACTTTTACCCTTCTGGCTAAGTCTACGTCGCTGTACAGCCCGTACAGCTCGTCGTTCTATCTTCTCCTCCACTCCCCTTCGATGCATACGGGACCGTAGATCACACGAAGAACCTTTCTCTCGAAACGACCCAAGGTGCTTTCATCCGCTTTTGTCATAGTCCTTTTTTGAAGCATCTGTACATTACGAGTATTTTACACTTATTAGAAATACTCAAAGTACGAACCGAACTTAAATTTGGCGAACAATATATCAACTTGAAATGTCAGAAACTCATTAAACGGAAGTCATGTGGATTTAAAAAAAAACTTAAAGTTTATGCAAGAATTTTATGATTTTAATAAAATGTTGAGAGGTGGTATGATGCAAAATCATTTAAAATTAGCAACACCATCGTTTAAACTTCTAAACCTACTGAAATGGTAGGCAGCGTTTAACTTAATCGTTTAAAATTGTATGTTATAAATAACACTCATGAGATCTTTACCTTCATGCTTTAAATCCCTTACCCCACACGATTGTAGTAATTAATTTTCTCTTAAAAAATTTACATTATAAGATTATGTCGACTTATGTCTATTTATGTTTACTTAATGCCCAAAATGAATACACAATTATGCAAACATATATTAATTGGCTTGCAACACCTTTTCTACAATTTATCCGCACCCATTTCTAAAAGGTTTAGGTACCTAGAATTATGATAATTGTAACATAAAAATCCCAAATCCAATTTACCATTCGATTAATTAATTTGGATCTTATGCTCAGTTGCACTTGGAATTAAAATCACAAAAGGAATACGAAAATTGATTTCATTATGTTCCGAAATTATGTGTTAATACAATCTGAATCATACTTCCTTCTCTACAAAACACTCCCAAAAAGAGAATCTTTTTTCGCTCAATATACAATTCTATCGTCAAACCATGCTATAGTTTGCAATATTACTTCCAAAAGGAAGTACTCTGTTCGCCATGATGATTTATGACTCATAGAACAATGGACCGCACCTTTCAATTTACACCTGACCATCACCATCGGAATCATTAACCACGCTATGACACGCTAGCAGAGTAGCAGCGGGTAACTTGTGGAATTTTAAGCTATTAAGAGCTTAGTAATGTAGAACGCGGTACGGCCGGCGCGCGGTGGCATTCAGAAATTGTGCTGGTGCTCTTCGTTGTATCAAAAGGGTATTAAGGTTTCTTTGTTGCCGTCATTGTTGGCTGC
This sequence comes from Eupeodes latifasciatus, assembly GCA_920104205.1. Classification (NCBI taxonomy): domain Eukaryota; kingdom Metazoa; phylum Arthropoda; class Insecta; order Diptera; family Syrphidae; genus Eupeodes; species Eupeodes latifasciatus. Next base: position 292,869,445 of record OV049924.1, on the reverse strand, counting down.
AAAGAAACACATTTTGGCTTATTGCATTAGGAAACCTCTTAAACGTGTATATGTAGCAAAGTTTTCAATCAGAGTTGTCGTTTTATAAACATAGTTACAAAGAAAAATACTGTAGATAGGAACTTTGCTGTTTCCTCAAGCTGGTATTGCAAGAAAATCAAAATTTTAATGTCAGAGAAACCAGGGCACTAATTCAACAGTTTTTTGAACCGTAAATAGACTAAAGCAATGACGTAAATTTCTTAAAAAATATTTCAAAATAAAAAGGGCTAGACAAGTTAACTAAACATCGATCGTTTAAAATAAGCAAAGAATTTGTATTTCGTAATAACTTCTAATCCTTCGACAACCCTGTGCTTAGTTCTCTATTTTCGTGATTTATATGTTGATTTGGTTTTACCATTCCGTCGCCATTCTCATTATCACGAAACGATATTAGCTTCTACACATTCTATATTCTATACATACATATGTATGTACCTACCTCCTCAAGCTTCAATGTTTGACCGGCTAGGCTACAAAGTTAGACAAAAACTACCCTGGTTTATTTAACAAGCTTAAGTATATGCATTCGAATACAAATTGTAACGTGTGTTGTAAAGCTTGAGAGGTATTGGAATCTAATGGAGTATCGCCATTTATTATTCTGTTTTGTAGCAAGCTAGAAAAGTTGAAGGTAAAGACAGAAAAATGGAATGAAAATGGGCATGGGAAGTAATGAAGAAGTGGAAGAAGAATGATAATATAATACTTTGGCTAGGGTGTTTCCCAAAAAGTAATTGATTTTGCATTTTTATTGATCAATTTCGTAAATGGAAAGAAATTGCATAATGCCCACATTTTATTTAGAGAAAGGGATACCACCATACAAAACCTTGTCACTAAGAATTTGGGTCTGGGATAGGTGCGTTGAAACTGAAAAAGCTCAATGTTCTTACACTTAGCTACATACATTATTATAAAACTTTTATAAATAGAACAAAGCTTAATTACTCAAATTATAAATTGATTTGTAAACATAAAGATATCAGTCATTTTATTTGAAACCGTTTCAACTGAAAGAAAAAGATTTTGACAATTTTTGATAAAAAGATTGAAATTATGGTGTGACAGTTCTGTCAAGGGACAAGAGAAATACTATGTTTTAAGAAACATGAGGAAGAAGATACTGATTTTTGCCTGTTCATTTTAAATTGTACCCACCCCATTTTATCATATGTTTATAAAGCGGAATTAGATAAAATTTTAAGTCCTTTATGTTTTAAGGGCTCACGCCCCCACAGAAGAGAAGGATGACAACACCAATGATATGTTCCTCGAGCCCTTGGACAAAGCATATAAGGACTGTGCTATAACTACCATATTAAAATTGTAATTGGAGATTTTAATGCCAAGCTAGGAAGGGAAGACATCTTTTCTGGAATAATCGGAAAAAATTGCCTGCACGACAAAACTTCCAATAACGGATTCAGGCTCATCGATTTTGCTGCGGGGCGAAACGTTATGGTAGCCAGAACGAGTTTTCCACACCTCAACATCAACAAAGAACTTGCAGTTCTCCAGATTAATCTACCGTCAACCAGATTGATCATATTGCGATCGACGCTATAGACATGCTTCTAGGATCATGTATGTCCAAACTTTCCGAGGATCTAACATCTACTCGGACCATCGGTGTAGCCAAGATAACACTTCGGGTTTCCAGACCCAGGGCAAACCAGGGAGATGCTGGGAGAACATAGAACGTCGAACGGCTACAATCGCAAAAGATCACCAAATCCTTCTCCGACCGAGTCATAAGTAACCTCTTTCGAAGTCCTCTGCCGCCAACACACTGTATTGAGAACCAGTGCAAACATTGCCAAAATACAATCAGAGAAGCCGCCTCTGACGTTTCAAGCATCCACCAACAAAAAATTGGCAAATGCAGCCAAACAACCGGCACGCAAAGTGGCCTTGCATAGAAGAACAAGAGCTCTATGAGCAGAATAGGAGAGAAGAACACCGACTTCTTGGAAGGAAAAAGAGAGATCTTGAGAATCGTAGGGTCGAAGATGTTCAAAAGCAGAAATGAAGTTCAATGGTCTTATGAGCAGGTGAAAAAAATTCAAAAGTAAATAAACCGCGAACCGAAGGCTGCAAAGACGAAAATGGAAACATTGTCAACGCTGAGGATATGGAGGGACCATTTTTGAATAACGGCGACGAAGAACCGAATTCCGCTATAAGGCAGGATGATCCATTTAAAATAGACGACGAAAGCCAACAATTACGTCTGAAGTAAAGATTGTCATATCTAAGCCGAAGTCTAACAAAGCTGCTGGAGCAGATGGCTTGAATGCCGAGTTCTTGAAAGCAACCGAAGATAATTCGGTTAGAAGCATGCATCAAACTTATCTGTAAGATATGGTCGGAAGAGAGCATGCCCGATTAATGGAACCTCAGTATTGTTTTCCCGATACTGAAAAAAGGAGACCCTCTAAACTGCATCAACTATAGAGGAATCAGTCTACTTAACATCGCTTACAAAATCACTATCTTTCTATCTATTTAAAAAGCCATTGAACTTTTTTTTTAAATAAAATAAGAAGTTAACACTTTGTTTCAACATTTTTCTATTTATGTAGGTACTGTGCATTCATTATTAGACATTCCGTTTTCTCAGATTATAATAACTGAAAGAAGCTAGAAACTGAAAGTAGCATAAAACGTTTGTGGAAGAAGCAGAGTTCAGTTATGAACAAGTTCTTAATTATGTTGATGTCTGGAGAGTGTGCAATGTTTATGTTTGTTTTGTCTTAAGATTCTGAAATAATACTCCTCGCTCAATTCCATCCATTGATAAATATCAAATTAGGCAAGCATTTGACCAATATGCAACTCCAAACTATCTTCCCTGTTTTTACAATTTAAAACTATCGAAACTAAAAATGCTGAACTTGCTTTTATATCCATTGATCCTTTTTTTGGCACTTCTTTGCTAAATGTTGGTGAATATGGCGTTTCCACAACTTTATGTATGGTTTTTTTTCAGAACTTCATCGTTTAAACCTGTTTCTTATGGAGCGTTGAACTGTTGAAGAATACTTAATAGCTTGCAAAATAATTACCCCCTCGAAGTGAACTTCACTAATGATTTTTGGATCATTCAAGAAGGGGTTAGCTTTAATTCTAAAAGGATTTTAAGTTTTTTTTGTGCTTTTTTTAGTTTAAAGATTTTCTAGCACTTATACTCATGAAAATGGTGAAATAAACTAAGAATTTAAAAACTAAATATAATTGTTGCAATCATTCATTTGCTTACTGCATTTTTAAAAATATTTCAGAAGAAACCAAATCTTTTGAATTGAAGATTTTGGCGGAAATCCGGGAAAAAGATAGATATTAGTCTTAAAATGTCGTTACCAATTATTTCAATTTTGATTGTACGTCAAAAACAGTACTTTTACATAAATCAACTTTGTTGCAATTAAAATAATATAAAAGCCATATGCCCATATTTTAATTTGTCTACTGCCTTGAATATTGTACAAAGAATCGTACGTTTAATATTTTCTACATGTATTAGATTTGTTCTCAGTTGTAGCTCTATTGAAATTATTGAATTAATGTATGTATATGAGGCATGTTTTTATTTATGTACGGAAAATTTCATGTCAATAAATTGATTGCAGAATAAAGTTTCGATAATCAATTAACATAATAGAAGTGTAGATTACTTTAAATTGCTCTGTTTTAATTTATATTCAAACTAGAAATAAATTTAAATACATGTATAAAGAAAGATATAGACCTGAGCAGTGAGCGCATACTATTGAAAAAGCTGTTGGCTTTAGTAAATATTTTCGAGAGTAAATTGTAATCAATAAATTAGATTTTCCCGAGAAGCCTAAACATTATTAATAATATGGAGCCCAGAGGGGATATAGATTTTAATAGTAAATCTTGACTGAGCAAATTAATTAAAATTTTGAATTACAAAACAATATGAATACTCGTAGTACATTTAATTTTGTAAGCCATTCACAGAAAACGGGTATAAACTTTATGTTTTGAATAGTATACAAAAATACATTAGGTGGCGCAACAGCTCATAGAGAACCAGGGCCTAGTGGCTTACAACTCACAACGATTCCTGTGTGCGATTAATTTCAACGATGGAGGGGACTTACAGTTTTTATGCCGAATCCAAACGGTAATGGAAAATCCTCGTCGAAGAAGCTATCAAAAATATGTACTAATATACATATTACCAAAATGTCAAGAGACTTAGGACAAAAACCAGCAAGGTTTATAAGAATGTTCTTACATCCTTTCTTCCCAAGGTCATGGAAACGCTGAATAAATATCAGCTCAAGAAATATCTCGAAAACCGAAAGCTTCTTAATGACGAAGAGTAAGGCTTTCGCAGCAAAAGACCCACGGGTGAGGTGATTACATGGTTCATCTCACCGAGCAGTGGAGCAAATTTTTGCATCGTTTTGGTGAAAGCAAGACTAGCATTTGATGGAGTTTGGCATCAGGCTATCTTATCGAAAATGCGTTCATCCGTTTTTATGAATCCCTCCTTCATTGGATTTGTAATTACCTTTTGGATCGTTCAATACAAGTAGGATTAGATGGGTTCAATTCTGAAAAACAAAAAATAAATGGTGGTGTGCCCAGGGCTCTGTTGTCTTGTTAAAACGAGATATACAACCCTTGCCATTATATATGGATGACACTTGTATCAATGAGACTGAAAATCTCGATATTCTTGGCATGTGTATCACAACCTCTTGTGGAACGATCACATACGCGATGTCGACAAAAATGCCGCAAGGTGTTTGGGTTTCCTAAGGCAATTCAAGGAACGTGTCTCCCCTTCTGATCTAGCTGTTATCTATAAGACTTATATACGTCCAGGGCTTCATTATAATTCCCGTCCCTGGGTTGGTGCTCCTGCAACTTATTTAAGCCTCTTGGACAGTATTAAACGTAGAGCCTATAAATTGACTGGTGATAATGTCATCGTCAGTTCCTTTACGTCGCTTGAACATTGTCGCTGCATTCCTCCCCTTAAACAGTACAACAGTAATACTCTAGGAATGCTCATCAGTATACCTTCGAGCACAACTTCGGTCGTACTGTCAAGTACAGAGATTCGTTCTTCAGCCGTACTAAGCGAATGTGGAACACCTTACCATACTCTGGCTTTACCAGTCATTGCAATATTCAGGAATTCATAACCAATGTGCACTTACACCTCCTTTCAAACCCTCTCTAATTTTCCTAATGCTCACACTGTGTCTCTGCATAATAAGGGTAGTAATATTCCCTTGAGTGTGCGCTTACTGTTAAAAAAAATAGGTCTTTGAAAGAAAAATGTACAATTAAAAATTTCTTACAATTCTTTTCTTTTTGTTTAGATGCATGCGAAAAACACTCGCAAGTCGATTGCATCTTTACAGACTTTAGAAGGGCATTCGATAAATTAAGTCATGAAATTCTTTTTCAATAAATTAAGTAAAAACGACCGTTTCGTCGTATATTATATCTTAAAGATTAATATTATAGGGTCATGTTCGGAAGTAACTCTTCATGTCAATTTAAAGTCAATTCTGGTGTACCTCAAGCAAGTCACCTTGGCTCATTTCTGTTTATGTTAGTCATTAATGATTTGCCTTAGTACTATTTTAAGCAGATCGAACTATGGCGCTAACATTCCTCCCAATGAATTAATCAGTAAAATTAACAAATTCTCTTTACTCATTTACTCGACAAAGGACAATCTAAAAACTGTAAGCTCTAAATTTTGTTGGTATAAATAGTTGAAATTATGTTAATTATAAGTTTAGAAGTACATATTGTTAACTTAACGCTAGCAGTTAACGTATTTAAAAAATATAACTTTGTTGTTTGTCACTTCCTCACAAGAGACAGTATACCCGTGAAAACAAATTTTAGGTGTCACAGGCAGGGATTGAACCCAAGGCCTCTGACATGACAGTCCTACGCACTAAACACCACTCCAAGGGTGCAACTTAGCTCTAAAGTTAGAAAATATAATAACAAAAACATGCGGAAAATACTAAAACTACCCATATACTTTACTATCTTAGATCTACAAAATTAGAATTAAAAAAATCATAAACATATTGTGCACCCTTATAATACACGTTATTTCTTTTTTTAATGTTACAAATTTAAAACAACTCTTCTCATTTCCATCTTGCTGGCATTCTAGTAAAGAAACTTGGTACGACATAATTTTAAGTATATTAACCTGTGTAGCCCTCACATAACTTTGCTTAATGAAGTTGAAATCTAGAATCCAATTAGAAAATTGCCTACGCTTCGTGTTAATGTAGGTACTTGTTACTTACAAAAAGAAAAGAGGAAAAAACAATCATATTTCTAAAATATTATCCATCATTTACTGGACTGCAAGAAAATTAAAGGAAAAATTATAAATGCCTCGCACACCTTTTCCTAATATTTACGTTCTTGTCCTTAATTAAATATAAAAAGTGTGTAAATCCTTCACCCGTTTTTACCAACCATCATCATCATCATCATCATCATCACCAAAGTGTCATCATAAGACACACACACACACAATCCTCCAGTATAGAATGTATCTATAGCAGTTCCTTTCTGTTATCAGGTTTTATGTTCATTTCGCTTTTGTAATGGACGGAAGTAGCAGGCAAGCAAGCATGTCCTTTTGCAAATAAATTAACAGAACTCACTACAGACTACATCATTTCATTAAAATAAAGTATCCAACAGAACAGGATATACAATATACTATACCTAGAATGTCGCGTGATGTAATAAAATGATGAATGCCCATCATGATGGCGATATGGGGTGTTTCCCCTAAGGAGTGGTTAAAAAATATAATACATAATGTCCTTGTTTCCCTGGTCGTGACAAATGTTCATTAAAATTGCTTGAGCTTAAGTTTATTAAAAATTTACTTGGATTAATTTTTGTTTCTTATGTATGTATACATATTTGTTTTCATAATATAATATAAGAATGCATTTAGAATAATTTAACAATTAATTTAATTACAAGTCAAAGTGTGAAAAGTCATTAATTTTAAAATTTTGATTAACAAGTTGTGCAATCTATGGGCTAATAGTTAATAGTAATGTTTGACTAAATGGCGGATCCAGGGGGTCATAGGGGTAATCATCCCCCCTGGGAGATTATTTTTTTAATTTTCGTGACCTCCCTTATATTTTAAATTATTTATTATTTTATATATGAAAACAAAATTTGTATTTTACTGCTTTAAAATGTGTAGCTAAAAATAATATTTTATCTGTGGTGTGGACCTGAGCATAATATGAATCCGAAATCCAGACTTGTTTCAATCGCGCAGCTCAAATTTATCAACTTTTGACCAATTCATGATTCAAATATGTAAATAATTTAACGATATTCACAAAAACGTGGTCTGCTGTCAAAAATAACTAAAATCTTTGTATTCACTCAATTAAGAATTTAAAAAAAAACCTTAGTAATGCTCTATATTATTTTCATTAGATCTTTTCTGAGAGAAAGAGCAACTATATTAAGGTTCTTAAGAATAAACCTTGAATAAGAGATCGGTAATTTGATATTACGTTGCTTTTAAATTCCTGAACTCGTCTTTAATTCCATCTTACTTCTTTAAAGCACATACAAATTGTAAGGCTTTCTTAAAGTGTTTTTTTTTTTTAATTTCAAAATTGAGTTTCTATTAAATACAAAAACGTTTCAGATCTAAAAAAAAAACAAAAAAATGTACTTTTTGAAGTGAATTTGTTTTGGATGCTCTAGAACTGCTATTTTAGAACGAATTTCAAGAATATAAATGACACTTAAGTAAAACTAATAGCTAATTGAAAAACATAATGAACGTTTTATACCTACATATTAATTAAATATAAAGGCTTTGAATCTCCCGAGAACTGAAGTGAAAAGAGATTCTGTAACGTGGAATATGTGAGTGCCATACTAAGTTTTCTCCCAACGTATTTGTTTATGTACATTTCTTTTTTATTTGAATTTTAAAGAAAATATGTAATTTGATGCACCTTTTAAATTCAAGATCTAAAAATGTTTCTCTCAACAGTTTTTCAGTTTCAAAATATTTTCAAAATTTCACGCAAAACAGTAATTTTTAGAATAAGTCTTCGAGCATCAGCTCCAATCTACCAGTAAGCAAACTGATACAATAGTTATAAAAGTCGCTCGAAAATTGAGTATTTCCCTAGAAACAAAATTTTTCTAGCAAACTTTCTCATTTTTTGGGTTTTTGCATCAATGTTTTTGTAGCGTTCTTGGCATTTTTTTGGAAAAAAGCTAGGTTCCAACACCATTTCTAAAATTTCTCCGTGAAATGTGCCAAAAACCCTCTTAGCTATTTGTATTTTAGCTCTTAAATATGGCATAAATGAAAATGATTGCAATCTTAGATAGCTTTTATATAGCTTGCTGGACAAGTGTTCTAAAATAATATGATAACTAAAGTTGTCACTTTAGCCCTATAAATATATAAATTTAAGGTTAAGACACACATTATGGTATTTAAATTTTGTCAGTCTTCTTTAGAGAACATTAAAGAACATTTTTATGAGCTGCTCAAAGACTCATCTTTATGTTAATTGGTAAAAAATTGATAAAAAGGCTGGATCCGTCTTTGGTTTGACTTGCCCTTCACAACTTCGAGAGTAGTGGTTGTGATGCTTGCTTGAAATGTAACACAAAGTCTTGATGGTGTCGAGCACTGACCATCGAAAGTCGTTATGTGGATACATTGATGTTTGGGTGAAAACTTATGGATTTGTCTGTCAAAATAAGAGCAAATTTTGCAGAGCGTCATCAATCTTGACATTCGGCTAAGATTTAAGTTGTCGGCCGATTTTTAACACTACTCTTCACAACCAATAGAGTCAAAATTTGTTGAACATGGGAAGGTATGTGGGTAGGTAGAGATGGCAGTCACAAGCAGCCCTTGCCGCGTGACTCAATTAGCGATGGATAGCGCCGCCGTTTTGGTACCATAAACTCGTTTGACCTATTGAACTTACTTACTTACTTAAGGTGGCGCTACAGTCCTGTGTGAACTAGGGCCTCACCCAACAAACTTCTCCATCTAGCTCGGTCCCTAGCTAGATGTCTCCAGTTTCGCGCTCCAAGTTGGGTGAGGTCACTTTCCACTTGTGCGCGCCACCTGATCCGCGGCCTTCCTCTACTGCGCTGTCCTGTGGGTGTGGATTCGAAGACTTTCCGAGCCGAAGCATTGGTTTCCATGCGCTCTACGTGACCCAGCCATCTTAGTCGTTGGACTTTTACCCTTCTGGCTAAGTCTACGTCGCTGTACTGCCCGTACAGCTCGTCGTTCCATCTTCACCACCACTCCCCTTCGATGCATACGGGACCGTAGATCACACGAAGAACTTTTCTCTCGAAACGACCCAAGGTGCTTTCATCCGCTTTTGTCATGGTCCATGCTTCTGCACCGTATAGCAGGACGGGGATGATAAGGGTCTTATATAGCGACACTTTGTTCCTTCGAGAAAGGACTTTTCCACTCAATTGCTTTCTTAGCCCAAAGAAACAGCGGTTAGCAAGAGTTATTCTTCGTTTGATCTCAGCGCTGGTGTTGTTTTCTGCGTTTGCAGTAGAGCCTAGGTAGACGAAGTCCTTGACTACTTCAAAGTTACGTCTGTCGATGGTGACGTTTTGATCAAGACGTCGGTGTTGTAGGTCCTTTCTTGATGACAGCATGTACTTTGTTTTGCCCTCATTAACCGTTAAACCCATTTTTGCCGCCTCTGCCTCAATACTCACAAAAGCCCCATTGACACCACGCTGAGTTCTTCCGATTATGTCAATGTCATCAGCATATGCTAGTAATTGGACAGACTTTTGAAAGATAGTGCCTCTAGTGTTGACGTGTGAGCTCTGCACTATTCTTTCAAGTACGATGTTAAAAAAATCGCATAACAGCGCATCACCTTGTCTAAAACCTTTTTTGACATCGAAAGGTTCTGTTAAGTTGTTTCCAACCTATATGGAGCAGCGTGAATTCTCCATGGCCATCCTGCACAAACGGACGAGTTTGGCTGGGATGCCAAAACTAGACATGGCTCTATACAGCTCGTCCCTGTAGATGCTGTCATATGCGGCCTTGAAATCGATGAAAAGATGGTGGGTGTCGATTTGGTGTTCTTGGGTTTTTTTCAGGATTTGCCCTGATGTGAATATTTGATCGACTGTGGACTCTCCTGGTCTAAAACTACACTGATAAGGACCTATCAGGTTGTTGACGATGGGCTTTAGACGTTCATATATTACGGCATAGAAGATTTTGTAAGCGATGTTAAGTAGACTGATTCCTCTATAGTTGGTGCAGTTTAGAGGGTCTCCTTTTTTCAGGATCGGGGAAACATTACTGAGGTTCCTTTCATCGGGCATGCTTTTTTCCGACCATATCTTACAGATAAGTTGGTGCATGCTCCTAACCAACTTATATCCAGCTGCTTTAAAGAGCTCGGCATTTAAGCCATCCGCTCCAGCGGCTTTATTAGACTTCACCTTAGATATGGCAATCTTTACTTCGTCTAAGTCGGGAGGACGGGATTGTTGGCTTTCGTCGTCTATGTTGAATGGATCATCCTGCCTGACAGCGGGATTCGGTTTAACGTAGCCGTTATACAGTCTGCAGAAATGGTCCTTCCATATCCTCAGCATTGACTGCAGTTCCACTATGATGTTTCCACTTTCGTCTTTGCAGCCTTCGGTTCTAGGTTTATGTACCTGTGAATTTCGTTTCACCTGTTCATAAAACTTTCGAACTTCATTCCTGCTTTTGAACCTCTCAACATCCTCGACCGCACGCTTCTCATGCTCTCTCTTCTTCCTTCTAAGAAGTCGTTGTACCTCTCGGCTCTTCTGCTCATAGAGCTCATGAGCAGCTCTCGTCCTTCTATGCAGCGCCGCTTTGCGTGCCTGTTGTTTGGCTGCATTTGCCTGCCGACATTCCTCATCAAACCAGGGGTTCCTTGTTGGTGGCTTTTTGAAACCCAGCACGTCGGAGGCGGCTTCTCTGATGGCATCTTGGCAATGTTGCCACTGGTTTTGGATACATTGTGTTGGCGGCAGAGAACTTCGAGAGAGGTTACTTGTAAGTCGGTCGAAAAAGGATTTGGCGATCTCTTGCGATTGTAGCCGTACGACGTTGTACCTTCTCCCAGCATCTCCCTGTTTTGCCTTGGGTCTGGAAACCCGAAGTGCTACCTTGGCTACAACGAGGTAGTGGTCCGAGTCGATGTTAGCTCCTCGGAAAGTTTGGACATCCATGATGCTGGCAGCGTGTCTGGCGTCGATCGCAATATGGTCAATCTGGTTGACGGTAGAATGATCTGGAGAACTCCAAGTTCCTTTGTGGATGTTGAGGTGTAGAAAACGCGTAATGGCTACCATGACGTTTCGCCCCGCAGCAAAATCTATGAGCCTGAATCCGTTGTCGGAAGTGTTGTCGTGCAGGCTGTTTTTCCCGATTATTCCACCAAAGATGTCTTTCCTTCCTAGCTTGGCATTAAAATCGCCCAGGACAATTTTAATATCGTAGCTAGGACACTGCTCATATGTTTTGTCTAAGAGCTCGAAGAACATATCATTGGTGTTGTCATCCTTCTCTTCTGTGGGGGCGTGCGTGCATATTAAGCTTATGTTGCCGAATTTAGCCTTGATGCGGATGGTCATGAGGCGCTCGTTGATGCACCTATAGCTCAAGACTTCTTGACTAAGTCTGGCTCCAATGACAAAGCCGCATCCAAATAAGCGCTGTTGGTTTTCTCGGTAGCAGTCACCATAGTAAATATCGCAGTTTTTCATCCTCTTTTTGCCCGGCCCATCCCATCATATTTCCTGGATGGCGGTGATGTCTGCTTTATAGCAGTCTAGGCCTCCGCTAATTCTTCTGCTGCACGTGGTCTGTTAAGGGACCTAACATTCCACGTGGATATCCGAAGTACGTTGTCCTTAATTCGTTTGCGTAGGTTGTCAACAGTAAATCCGTCCGTATCCGAGGCTTGTTGGTGCTTCGCAGTTATGATGTTTTTACGTGGCCACGAAGTCATCCGACAGCACAACCTCCAACCGGGAGGACCAGATCCTTAGTATAACTCCAAGGACGGGGAGCCGGATAAACCGCTCCTTATAGGCCTGGGCTCTGAATAAGTCGTAGAAGCCCTATAAGGTGTTCACTAAGTAGTTCAACCTTACTGGAACTTTTGACGCCACCGTTGATTCCATCTGCTGCCGTCTGGATAAGGAGAGGTGCCTTAGTGGAAACACCTCTCCCCCCTCTCTCGTTTGCTGCCCCCAACAACTTTGCACTGGGGTTGGAACCCAATCTCCAGTTGAGGTACTAGGCACCCAATTTTCATTACGGGGAGGTGAGAGTAGGAGTTGATAGACATAGGTGGGTGGGGAGCTATTGAAAAATAAAAATATAAAAAGATAAAATTATGACGGATTTATATTGACAAAATTAGCGATTTTAGAGCCATTCCGTTGTATTCAGAAAGGGACATCTGTCTAAGTCGACAATATAAACATTTAAAATAATACAACAAGCACCCAGTTAATCGTTGTTATGCATCATCAGCAGTTAGAGCGAGTGGAAGTTGACCCACTGACGAATGCTATCGTAGCCGCATTGCATTGGCGTTGCTGTTGACTATTATTTGTATTTATTTTTACCTTTTGTTTATGTTGTTATGGTTTCATTATTGGTTTTGTAATAATTCTTAATATTGTAATTTCTGTATGTAATGTATGTCAAATAAGTAAATGTAATTGTTAATGTAAGCAAAATGTATGTATAAATAGACTTAATCATTTTTAATAAAGTATCATTCATTTATTGAAGGTAATTCAGTGTTCATTTTTTGATCTAATTGTTTCTCATTGTGAACAAGTTCAAGTGCTTGTTTCACTCCTCAAATAAATAAAATCAAGTTAATGTGCTTGATTTGTATCAATTTAGACAAACGAGTCTAAACAACATCAGGTCTTCAATTTTTATCTCCGAAAGTTCATCAAGATCTTTATAAGTAATGTCTTTCAGAAGCTTAACATTCTAGAACCGGCCAGGACATGACATTTATAGAGAAAGTGAATCACAGTTTAACTTTTATGTTGGTATGCGCAGCTATACGGCACTGAGTATTGTGAAGGGATACCCAGCTTAGCTGCATGCTCTCCTATCGGCCAATGTATTGTACAAATTGCAGTGACCCTGGCTATATCATGCCTGAGTCTTCATAAAAGTTAAATAGAACGGTTTTTGTTATAGGTAGACCGTATGTCAGAAAAATTGAGAAAATTTTGTCCTTCATAGCTTCACGAGGAGTATTTACCCTTTCCGCAAGTGAGTTATGAAGGGCCGATCCTCATCAGCCAGTTTATTACCATCAATGCCACTATGACTAAGGAACCCAAATAAGAGTGACACGGAGGTTGATGTTGACTTTGGATAGTTCATCCTGACATTGTTGGACCAGTATAGAGGATGTTGTGGCCGAATTGATAGCCACAACAGCTGCCTGACTGTCAGTGCAGATAGCCGTGCCTCACAATCAGGTAGCCAAAAAGACTTATAGATATATTTAAGATCTCAGAGAAGATTCCCGACCCAACTCCACGCTCCATATTTTTCCCGTCAGTAAAGATAGTGGTATCGAATCCTTTTTGGCAGGAAAGGTGATCTTAAAATCTTTACTGAGGTTGAAGGGGATGCAGCAATTTACCAAATTTCAACAGCTCGTTGATATCAAAAGCTTTCCTTAAATCTGTTTTATTTTCAAACATTTAAATTAAAGAGAAAATGTATAACGTCAGTTTTACAATATCGTCAATTTCTAATGGTAAAAATATCGGCTTTTACTATAGTTTAATAGATAAATTAACAATAAATTAATAACATTTCTTGTCATCACATGTCTTTTTTAATTTATCAAACTTAATACCAATTAATTTATAAATATTTTAGGTACACAAACTTCAAAAAAGAAACAACAAACTGTCAAAACAAAAACAGCAATTAACATTTAACAATATTTCAAAAGTTGAAATAAAAGTTTTCAAATTTCATTCTTGCTCTCTACCGCATCATCGTTTGAATTCGTTTAAGTATTGTAGTTATTCTAAATTCGCCGTGCCAATAGCTTTGGTCTCATCCAAATTCCCAAAAGAACCGATAACAAAAATATAAAGGTATTCGAAAAAGTTTCAAATTGAAACTTCCAAAACGAAAAAATAAAAGAATTGGAAAATTGTTATCGGCAACCGCACAGGAAACTTTTCAATTTGTTCAAAATCCATTTTTATATATTCTGTTGTTGTTGTTGTTGTTGTTGTTGTTGTTTTTATTTTTTATTTTGTTGTTGTTTTTGTTTTGAAGAAACACCACTTCAACTAAAAGGACGAGTTTTACCTACGAAGGGCAAAGTTTTTTCTTTTAAATAGAAAAAATATAGGTTGGTGGTACATCCGATATACATAGTTGCATTGTGTTTTGAAACTTACAACTTTTTTGTTATATATAAATTATTTCTCAGGCGAAGAACTTTTATCCACCATAATAATTTTCCGAAAGCAGTTTTCCAATTGATGCAACATTCCATTTTATCAGTGTAGCATTATTAGAAAGGGCTATAAAAAAAGGATGAAAAAAGCCTTATTAAATTTCCCTTAAAGCAGAACTTTAGGTATGAAATGGACTGGTACTCCTATTTCGTTTATACCATTGGTTTCGTCCTTGAACGAGGAAGAACTGGTTAAATAAATCATTTCAGTTTTGTGCGCATCTTGCATAAATTAAAATAAATTGTCGGCTCGGCACTTTTTCCAAATACAGCGAGGAAGGACGAACACGAACAATTTCACTGGGACAAATTGAGGGTACACAAAAAGGATATTCGTTCCGAATTAAAGCACAATCATGGAATAAGCAGCTGTCCATCTTTTTTATTTAAAGTTTTATTTTTTCTTTGTTGTTGTTCTTCCTGCTGAAAGGTTTGGATTCTGCATTTGGATCATTTAGTTTTATAGATTTTTTGTTTTCACTACCAGTACAATTCATATAAATAGATGCATAAAGACCTGTGTTAAGGGAGCAGATAAGAATAATTTAAGTGCGATAGAACTATTTACTTTTAACTTGAATTTGTATAATTTTATTACAAAAAAAGTTTAAGTTTTAAGTGAGGGAACATCAAATTGTTGCTATGTCCTTGAAAGAGGAATAAATATTCAGAATATAAATATATCTTGTAATTATTTTGGCTTGGTTGAAATATTTTTTTTTTTTCTCAATTGTAGAGTTTAATTGAATCTTATTTATATTTTCATGATTAATTTATTTTATTATCGTTATTAATTTAAAATACAAGATTTAAAAATAAACAAAATTATAAAGAATGGACCTAGCTTAAGTTTGCAATAATTTCTTTTGTGTGTTTATAGAATTCCGCTTGTGGAAAAAGGTTATAATTGTATGTACATACACTTTTGCACTATTATTTCCAGGTACTATTTGATTTCAATTATTACATTATTTCTTTATATTAAATTTATATTTCACAATTTACAGAGATTGGTATATAATCAACCCTACTACTGCCAGTTTTAAATACGTTTTTAACAACAAATATAAGGAAAAAGTTTTGATTGAAGAAAAAGCTACTTTAAACCTTCATTAAAGAGCAAAACAAAAGAAAAACAGTATATATAAATAAATGCATAAATAAGTATATATAGGAGATGTCTACTTATGTATAGATGTAAGGAAAGTTCTTGGTGTTCCGTCAAAAGCTAACAATGCGAAATTTCAATTATAACTTTAACAAACGCGTATGAGTGTGCAATTTGAAGAACATTTAAAAATAAGTAGGTACTTTATAAGACATATAGTATTACCCCAAATGAATAACATGAAGAAATACGTACATAAATAAATATAAATAAATAAATACATAAATGAATATATAAATAAATAAATAAATCAAAAATCAATAAATAAATAAAAAGAGGCTAAAATGCGACCCACACTGATAATTTCACATCCCGTCTGTCCAATTGTTTTACTTAAAACTTGAACAAAATATTCATAACAATATTTTGTGTGACATAATTAATTGGAAGTCATAATCTTTATTTGTTCTTCTAATACTTAAGTCGAAAACCTTTTCTTATCAGCTTTTTGTTGTTTTTGTAGGTTTTCGTCGAGTTTTTTATAAAAATTAACAAAAAAGTTACCAACAGTATTTAGCACATGAAAAAATAATTTGATTTCCAAATCTGTTTTTGGTCATGAGGTTTTTAGTCGAAAACCAATTCTTATAAATTTGAATAGCATTTCGTGGAAGTTTTTATTTCTTATATAAAACAAATACAGATTGGATTTTTCTAAAAAAAATAAGCACAGATTGAAATTATTTTGAAGTCAATACCTAGAATCGAACAAAGTCGATAATCATAAAACTGATCGTTAATTTTTTATAAAAAATTTACATAATGTCGAAAACAATATTTTGTATAAGATGAAATTAGTTTGAAGCCAATATCTAAAACTACACCGATTACAATAACTTCCTATGGGAAGTTAATAAAATATCTACATAAGTGAATGAATAATTAAATATTTAAAAAAATTATTAGAATAAATTAATACAAAATTAATTAAGTTTATTAAAAAGTTAATAAGTAAATAACTATACAAATAAATACAAAAATAATAAATATATAACAAATAAATAAATTAATTAACAACAAAAAAAATATACCTATGCAAACATTTAAAATTAATAAATTAAAAAGGCAAAAAAAGATAAATAAATAACAAAAATCAGCTTGTACGTCCGTACGTCCATACGTTCGGAAGCTTTTTTCGTCCTCCATATCTCAAGAACCAGCAGAGATATCGACTTCAAATAAATTTTGTTATACAGATAATAATGCAGTAAGATGAAGAAAAGACTCTGAAAAGAATTGAGTGGGCGAAAAATGTTGGTTAACCCAAAATATCGCACGAACAAATAATGCTAGCGGCTTGAATTAAATTTTATACCAAACTGATACAGATGTGAAAAAATTCAAATAACGGTTTATTTTTTTTAATGAAAAAAACTGGAAAAAAATAATTGCCACCTCGAATATTTTACGAACAAAAAATTAATAATCTCCAAAATAATTATATGCAACGAAGAATAACGTTTTTGATATCTGGTTACATTTTGAGTAGTCTCGAATTGATAATTTTTTTACAAAAAATAAGATCCTAAAAAAACATTACTAAAACTTAGTTAAAATTGATTTTCGACTCATATATTTTTTTCAAAAATTTAGGATCTTGGCTTTAAATTAGTTTCATCTCAGAGAAAATATTGTTTTCGGCATTCTGTAAAATTTGTATATAAATCCAACAGTAGGTAAGTTTTTCCATAAAAATTAAAATCTACAAAAAATAGTATACGCAAATATGATATTCGATTCTCGATAGCTCGTAAATAAATGAAGGTATTGTCTTCAAAATTATTTCATTCTGTGCTAACTTTTTTTGGTAACGTACGATATTGTTCTTACAAAAATCCAATCTGTATTTGTTTATATTAATAATAAACATTTTAAAGAAACGCTAATAAAATTGAATAAAATTGGTTTCCGACTAAAGATCTCGTTAACAAAATAGATTTTGAAATCAAATTATACTATCACATGCAAGATATTGTTGGTAAGTTTTAGTTAATATTTTAGAAAAATTCAACTGACAACTTTTTTTTAAAAAGCACGAAAACCTACAAAAAAAAATGATAAGAAATGGGTTTCGACTCAACTATTACGAGAACAGTGAGAGATATTGGATTCATTTATCTCACCCAAAATATAGATATGAATATTTTTTTTTTAAGTTTTAAGCAAGACAAATTGACAGACGGAATGGGAGTTATCAGTGTGGGTCGCATCTCATCCTCTTTTTCAATTACACGTTTCAAGTTGAAAACGCTGGAAAAATTTAAAGTGTCAAAATATTAGTTGAATGTTTGTCATTTACGATAACAGTCGAACAACGCCTTAATATTATTAAAACTTACTACGAAAGTGGTGATTCAAAGGCATGAGTCACTTTGCGCAATGGTTATTACGGTCGTCAAATTTTACCAACTGCGCAACCAACCTATTGAACTGTGAAGAAATATGAAGAGTCTGGATTCTGGAAGTGTAGCTGATGTCGTAAGGCCTTTGCATCGTCTACTACTGCAGGTATTACGAAGGGTTTCCCGGATTTCGCAGCAACTTAATAATCGTATTAAACTTTTGTTGCCCGTGATTGTATAGGTCATGACTTAGTCGATGTGTGGTTCAAACTCAATGGGTCCCCAAAATCTTATGCCTTTATCACGACGTTAATATTGGTCTCCAGGTTAATTCGATTGGGCACCGTTAGATATCTTTCTGTAAGGGCAACGCAAAAAACCTTGTGTACGCCGATAATCCCCGAACCGATGCATTAAAAACCAATATTGTTCCTTACACTTAAAAGTAAAAACTCTATAACTAATTTCAATTTGCATCAACAATGTATCGCTATGGTGTGTTTTTTTAAGTTTTGCTGTCCATGAATAAAATGCTTTGATTCCGTTCCGAGTTAATTTTTAAATGAAACGGTATTTAAAAGTTAAACAGTTAAAGAATTTATACGAATATTAAGTTTTAATACAAATTGGCAAGCAATAAGTATTCTATTTTTAAAAAAGGAAACTGCGCTTTGCGTCAATATAGCATGATAAATAAAAAGTATAGCTTGATAAGACTTAAAAAACACAAAATTAACTAAACACTTTTTGACCTTCTTCAAGATGGCTTATTAAGCTTGAATTAATAAACGTCTTCAAATATTTCTTACATACACTCATAATATTATGGTACGAACAATTTTATTCGTTCTGGTGATATACCTACTTAGTTCTGTTTTCTTAAATCTACCATTTTTCTATAATATAACTTTAAGTTTCAGACATCAGCTAAATAAAGAAAAGAAAGGCAAACAAAAGTTAAAATAGAAGAAATAACTCAAGAGCTTTTGTAATTGACACACATTGCAAAATGCAGGAACTCAGAAATGGGACACATAAAACCACTTTCTCTGCTCTTTATTACATAAATTCTTCACAAATACCAACATCTACGTTGCATAGTTTTTTTTTGTTCTATTATGATAAAGCCTTACACCTTGCATCCGATTATTTAAGCTACTTGTATTTTGTGCTTAAGACTTTTTTCTTTATTTATTCAGTGTTAAGATTTCAGAACGAGACGAGCCTTTAGGTCCAAACATTAGGTTTGAACTTTTTTTTTAAATAATTCTGATCAACGGCTTTAATTTTCTTAAAATTAAGTACCTAGGTCAAAAACTTAAAAACCCAGAATGGTGATAAACGCTGCTGCGCAAATTTTGAAACTTTTTCTCAGTTCCTTTTTATGTTGCTTACGAATTATGTGATGTCAGCAAATAGTAGCTTATGGGGCGTATTATCACTCGCGAGTCGAAAATTCGCTTAAAGTCGAATGTTTTGGCGAATTAAAAGTTTGGTGGTATTACCAATGGCGAACTCCGTAGTTCGTCTTTCAAAACAAAACTGCCAACATTAAAAACTGAAAGTGAAATGTCATTCATTGTCATAAATATTTATAAAGTCAGATTGAAGAATATTGTTTTTTGTGAAAAAAAGTAAATAAAAATAAAGATGATTAGCAGCGTTGAATTGTTTTTCGAGGATGAAAATGAAGAAGTAACAAATAAAGAAGAAAAAATCATGATCTGCAGATTGAGGAGAAGTTTAAGAGATGCTTCCAACCCACTGAAAGTACCAGATAATTTGTAATAAAATTAGCAATTACTTTGATAAAATTTAACTAGTTTTTTTTCATAGATTTGTGTTATACTTTCGGCTTAGCAAACACGCATTTAAATATGTTTTAAGTCAGATAAGTTCAGGATTTCAAACGACTCAAAGTTCTGCAATTCCACCAATTTTAAAACTTGCGTGCGCACTACGATTTCTCGGATGTGGAAGTTATCAAAACAGTGTAGGAAATGACTTTGAGCTAGGTTTCTCCCAACCTACAGTTTCAGTAGTTTTAAGCGAAGTTCTTAATTTGCTTGAAGCAAGAATCTGCCCAGTTTGGATTAATGCAGATATGTCCACCAATGAAAAGCAAGAAGCGAGAAACAATTTTTTTCAAAGAGCAGGCTTACCAGGGATAGTTGGATGTGTAGACGGAACTCACATTGGTATCATAGCTCCTGCTCAGTTACAACACCAATATTTAAATAGAAAAGGTTTTTACAGCTTAAATGCGATGGTGGTAAAGTACTTCAAAATTGAATCTTGATGTTTAGGTAAAACTTTTTCTTTTTAAGGCTTGTGACAATAATGGAGTAATACGATTTATTGATGCTAGATATCCTGGTTCTACGCATGACTCGTTTGTGTGGAATCATAGTGCGTTAAAGGATTTGTTGGAAAGGTGGTGGATAAATGGAGAGCGGTCAAGATATCTTGGTATGTGAATCATACTCTTATATTAGCATATGTTTAAACAATTTTTTGTTTTTAAAAATTCTAGGAGATTCAGGTTATCCTCTACTGCCGTATTTAATCTTTCCATTTAGAAATGCCTCCTCAGGGTCTAGAGAAGGACTATTCAATAAAAAACATGCGAAGGCAAGAAACATTATTGAGAGAACAATTGGCATTTTAAAAAGTAGATTCAGGTCAGTTTTGAATGAGCGAAAACTGCACTACAGTCCACAGAAAGCCATCAAAATAGTTAACGCTTCTTGTGCACTGCATAATATTTGTAGAAAGTACAACATTCCAGATCCAGAGGCAGTGGAAGAAGAAACCTTGCAATCCAATGAGATTGAAAATGAACCAACGGAATTGGACACTGCTAATTTATCATCAGAAGGTACCCGAATAAGAAATGAAATATTATTTTCTCTTTAGGAAATGTTTTTGTTTTTTATTTTTCTATTTTATACTTAAAGCTAATAATAAGATACAGTAGAATAATGAAGTAAAGAAGTTAAAAAAATCTATTAAAAAATTCATAATATGTACACAGATGATAAATATTAATAAAATGAAAATAATAATGAAAATAAATAAAGAATTTAGTTTAGTGGAAAAAAAAAAACGATTTCATACATTTATATACATTTGTCCTAATTCTACTTTCTTATACTATTTTGGGTGGTATTGTAATTTACATTCCAGTTTTTTTATTTTCAAATCCAGAAGATCTTTATGTTGTTGCGCCTTCTGCACATTTTATCTCTCCTTCCGTTTTTCCTTTGCTTTCAGTAACTCAACATGTTCCTTGTTTACTTCATAATTCTTTTTTGAATATCTTGCCATTTCGGAAAGAGATTTTTGAATTGAATCCGACGCAACAAGAAGTTTTTCTTGAGTCTCCGTTTGTTTTTGGAGGAGTTTGACTCGTTCATCCACAAACTTTCCCCTGCTTCTACGACATTCGTTGATTTTTGTTGACTGGGCTGATGTCATTGCCATGGGAGCATCTTCAACTTCAACGTCTGCATTATTTGAGTCGGGTTGTTCCACTGTTGCAGTTGAATTTGTTCCAAATGTATTACCCATTGGGTTTACAGCTTGCTGTAAACTTAGCAAATTGTCAACTGCCTGTTCCAAAGGGGACAAAGTCAACTGCCGAAAAGGTCCTCCACCTGTTGCGACTACATCCTTTTTATTTGTCGCGATTTTCTTCTTCAATTTTAATTTATAGTTCAGCCAAACCTATAATATTTTATTTTATAAAACCGTTTTGTAATATTCTTTGTTACGTACCTTATGCCACTCTTTACCCTCTCGTATAGGAGGTCCCAATGCGTTTAGCTCAAGGGCAAACGAATCCCAATATTGGGCTTGGTTTTTTTTGGATGATCCAAACGTCCCGACACCCTTGGCAATGTCGGGGTTTGCCTCCATTACCTCCACCAACTTTGAGAACTGGGCGTTGTTGGTTCTTTTAATGCTATACCAATAAAAGTTGTAATTATAATTTGTTTAATAATTATTTAATTTGTTCTTATCTTTGTCGATTTTCACTCATTTTTTTTTATGTCGCAACAAAAAATCTAGACAACTATGTATTTCGAATTCAAAAAAACTGTGATTTTTTCAAAGTCACCAAGAATTACAGTTCGACCTATTATGACAGATAAAGGCGAGCATTTGCCAATTGTAATAGAACGACATTTCAATTCGCCAAATTTTTGAAGTTTAAGGCGAACGTCAACTTGGCGAATCGCAAACAGTAATGCGAAAAAGTCACATTCGCTTATTTTTTTAGGCGACTCGCGAGTGATAATACGGCCCTATATCAAAAGTGTACATGCTGCGATTACTAAAGGCACGGTTAATATTTACAAAATTTCGCATCTTAGTTAAGATGGTATCCTTAGTATCGCTTATTTTATTCTCTAAGGTCATTCCTATCTTTATACCAAAATTCATGAAAATTGGTTCTGCAGTCCCTGTGGAACCTAGTGGTAAATGAAATGGTCTGGACGCGGAGGGCGTCAGAGTGATTGCTTATGCGAATGACGTTGCTATAGCGGTTTCAGGAAAGCATCTTAACACTCTAAAAGAGCTCTTACAAAATGCCTTAGACAAACTAATACTATGGGCTGATCGGTGTAGACTGGGTGTCAACCCAAACAAAACCGAGTTAGTCCAAATTTTGAGGAGATACAAAATTCCATATGTTAACCCTCTCTATTGAAAAGGAATCCAATTAAGGTTCTCAGACGAGGCTTAGTACTTAAGTGTTATTTTAGACAATAAACTTAATTGGAAACGCAATAGATACACAAGAGTCAAAAAAGCTTCTATAGCTCACTTTTCTTGCAAAAAGCTATTGGTAATAAATACCATACCAATCGCTACATGTTAACTATTGCTAGGGAAAAACGCTATAAAAAAGCCAAACGCAAGGTGGAATAACATCACCACTTGTCTGGTCACAAAAAACATCTGGCCTAAACTAGATTTAGAGCGCTCAAGGTGCTTGCTATCTCTAAGCAGATCACATATACATAAGCTCGATAATCGGTGTTTGGGTGTAACTGGGCACTATGTAATACGAAAGCACGCGACGCGGCTAGCGTATTCTTTAATGACTTGCGAAAGCTGTATGGAGGAGGAAGAGGAGGCAACAATTCTTCACCTCCTATGTACATGCCCTGCTCTAGCTTCAAAACCCAAGAATTACCTAGGAGAATTCTTTTATAACGATCTAAACGATCTCAATCGTATTAATCTACATCTATACTAATATTATAAATGTAAAAGTAACTCTGTCTGTATGTTACTCAATCACGCCTAAACTACTAAACTTATTTGCATGAAATTTGGTATGGAGATATTTTGATACCCGAGAAAGGACAAAGGCTACTTTTTACCCCGGGAAAATGACGCATTCAGGTGGGTCGATCGCTTTTACGCGTAAACTACTGAACAGATTTAAATGAAATTTTGTAAGGAGATAGTTTGAAACTTAAGAAAGGACATGAGTTACTTTTGACTTCGGGAAAACAACGCATTCCCATGGGGAAAATTACTTTTCGGGCGAATCTGATCGCTTTCACTCCTAAATTACCAAAGATTTGAATAATATTTGGATAAAATTGGTATTACGGGAAAACAACGCATTCCCAACCCTTATGAAATAAGTTGTCGAACATGTTAAACTTATCATACACGTATATTAACGCGGGCTTCGCGCGCCACGTGCCTCAAGCCCTCAAATAATAATTTTAAACCTAAACTTTGCTATGCTTAATGCTCAACCTTTCATCGCCAAACACGAGCCATGTAGGTACAACAAATAATTCACTTGGTCTGTCTTCTACTTCTGATAATTCTGTTTCGGCTGAGGCGCGGGGCGAGGGGCGAGGGGCGAGGGCACGTATGGGGATCGCACGCGGTAGACGAGGCAGGTGGTGGCGGCGGTAGTGCGGCGCGGGGGGAGGACATCACTGACAATTCAAACATACCTACATACAAAAAAAGTACAGCTCAAGTTTTTTCATACTACTATCCAAAAAAAACTATCTAATGCAGACGAAGTCGCGGGGAAAAGCTAGTATAGTATAAATATGTTATAAAAATAAAATAAATTAGGTGACGCAACAGTCCGTTGAGAACTAGGGCCTAGTGACTTACAACTCTCAACCATTCTTGTGTGCGAGTAATGTTTTCAGGGATGGAGGGGACCTACAATTTTAAGAAGAATCCGAAAGGCTAATTTGAGAAAGCACTTTTCATGACAAGAATTACTCTTGGAGAATTTGTCTATTCCTCGCAAGAGGTAGTACCCGTGAAAAAAAAACGTTAGATGGCATAGGCAGGGATTGAACGCAAGACCTCTGGCATGACAGTCCAACGCACTAACCATCATGTCAAGGGTACTACTATTATATATATAAGGGACTCAAATTGGTTTCATTAAGCTTAAAAGAAAACCTTAAGATTTATGTGGTATCACAATAGGCCATTTAACTGTCTTAAGTGTGTCCTACTCCATCACGGACAGCCACTTTAACTTAACATAACCTGGTTCTGCGGCTTAGTCGTCAAGGCGTAATAGACAAACAAACTGAATTACTTTTATATACCCTTGTTCTACATTGTGTAATGTACGTTAATTGAAATAAAGTATTTTTAATGATGATCTCACAATATGTATTATAAAAGACGATAGAGGTACGGATGCACATATGTATGTGTTGATTGCTGGTAATGCAAAAGTTATAGGAAGCTACTGCAATAAACTACAACTAACAATTTTATTCGTTCAGCAAAAATATTCAGATTTTGTGTGAATAGCGCCAAAAAATTAAGTGGATCATTCATAAGAAAGGAATGCCCACTTGCCCCAGAATTGTCTGCATAGATTTTTCGGCATCTCGAAAATGAAAATTTCATAAAGCAATTAGTTCTTAATCGAGTGACATGGTGTGTTTATACGACATTAAGTAATTCAATGTCTGCCTCCACAATTTTATCGCTGCAGGTTATACAGAACAATACAATTAGGAACAAATTGTGGTTGTTGTATACCTTCCCCAGTACTCAGTCCTTACTCATTCTCTCACTCTCTGTATACAACTCCATATAGTCCTGAAGTACCATTAAAGCATTAAGCCTTCCACAAGCCTACTTTGTGGCCCCCGACCATGAGTTAAGCAGCGATAACGAAAATAAAACATGCATAAATGAAATAGAAAAGAAAAAACTGGTGAAAACAATTCCAAAACATAACCCTGATTGCCCATCACCTCACATAACTACTTGGCCTTCGAGGTTCGCCTCTGCCCTCTTTTAACCCTTTGGAAAATTGCTCGAGAACATTGAATGCAAATACTGTTAAAGTCCTTATGCTTCCTCTACTTACAGACCCACCGACAAACCAACAAACCGACCAAACGACCAACCGACCAAGACCGACTGACGACGACGACCGAACTTGTGAGTTCCACAATCATTTGGCGGTTGTGTACGATAATACCAGAGGCTACTCTACATGCAATTGGAACACTCACTGAAGATTCTCTATGTGCAGTGTTTTTTAGTTTTGTTCCTTTTGTCGTTCTCCTGCTGTATTTAGAATTGACCTAATATTCAGCTGCACTATATAATTGAGGTTTAAGTGTTTGAGGATTTGAGGATTGTAGGACGGACGCATGGTCTAGTTGTTATGTATGTTGCAGGTTAGACCATACCGTCAACCCTCAAAACCCAAACCCTAACCCCACAAGCCTTGTTGTGTACTCGTAATTGCGGGTGTGTGTTAACGGACTGATGAACCCTTCTTTCATGAGTTATTGTGATGATGCTGCACTGATACCCTTAAATTAAATTATAATAAAATAAATTATTTTCTTTTTCGGAATATTTTTTCATTTCCGATCGTAGGGGGGGTGGGGGTTTTAAAGAATCTTATATAAAAAAGAAACATACAAAAAATTGTGTGTTACCCAAGGGGTGTGAACATTCTCGCAGAACGGAATAGCCAATTATGCAAATTTTTCCTGATTTTTCTTTTTTTTTTTTGGACTAAAAGTCGTCTCTCATAGTCGTTTTATATTCAACGATTTCAAGGCAGGCTTTATGGGACTGGAGCAGGACGCGGTTGTTAGCGGGTTGGAATTGGTGAAATGGTGAGGTTTTTTACTTTTTTGTAATTTAATTCGTAGGTACATATTTCGTGTAAAAAGTTACAGCTGTGCTGTAAATATTTACTTATGCAAAAATAATTTTAGTATGCTACAAATTATTTTTTTATAACATACCGACCGACACTCTGTATACGAGTATGTATGTACTTATTATACACTCGTACTCTTATACATTATATCGGTTTTGTTGTGTTTGTTGAGTGTAGAACAAATTGATCCTTATTTAAAAAAGCATTTTATGTGAATTGATATATATGTACACGTATATTTTTATTTACGTACGTAGATTCAAAGTGGTTGGGACCCTAATGTCATTAATATATCAGAAGAGAAACAAGGGTACGGAAATGTTATGTACTTGAGAATTATTCGTTTGAGTATCGTTATTAAATAAAACGTTTATGAATTTGCTAGGTTAAAAAATATGTCAGTTTTTTTTCTGTTGGTTGATGGAAGCTGATATGATGAATATATCTATCATATATTTCAGTAATTTGAGGATAATGTACTTTAAATTCAACTCAAACTTCTACTTATAAATTATATAAATTATAAGTACCTATGTATTTATTTTAAAAATAGGATCCTTTGCAATCTAAATGTATTTAAGTCTAATGCACCATTAAAAGGAACAAGCTTGCTATATTCACATAACGAACATTCTGTTTGGTGCGCTCTTGGAAACAAGAATATTAATTGACCAAAAAGCTAATCAGAAAACCGAAATCTGAAAAATTGTGCAATTTATGGGATCAAATAAGTCATTTCAATAAAAAAATATATAATATTCCCAAGTTGAACGTTAAACTAAAGGAGTGGCTATTTGGCCCCCACAAATAAAAACCTTTTTTAAAGCTCTACTTTTAAACGATGAAAGTATTAAACGTAAAAATGACGTCGTTGTTCATTACATTAATGCTCATCGTGACTGTCGGAACGTTCTTTGCTTTAGCATTTATCACAAGCAAACTTACGATTGCTTTATTTTTGTCTATGCCCAAAGGCTTGATAGCGCTTATATGTTGGATAAATCTTTAGCTTTTACAGTGGTTCAATTTTGACAAGTACATCCATAGTTGATTGTATACCTTTAATCTTTTCGAATTATTTTCAAAATAAAAAGAATTAAAAATATTTAAAGATAGAAATCTCTTTTTAACTCCCAAAAGAAGTTATTGTAATCGGTCCGATTTATCGAATTGAACATTTTGAAATTTCTCAACGTTTCAAGTTTAAGTGAAAATCTTTCACGAACCAATAACGCTGGCGACTTGAATTACATTTTAAATAATATATATTTATGTATAATATTGTGACGTATGTAACTAACGGTTTTTTTATAAATCAAAAAAATTAAAAAAATATAATTTCCACCTTGAATATTTTACTAGCATACAAATTTAAGATATTGGCTTCAAACTAATTTCATCTTATAGAAAATATTGTTTTGACATTTCGTAAAATTTTCAAAAATTCCCAACTGTCAGTTTTTTACATAAAAATTAAAATCTACACAAAATAGTACGTAAAATTGGTAAAAATTTATGTTCGATTCTCGAATAAATGAAGGTATTGACTTCAAAGCGTGCCATTTCATTCTGTGCTAAATTTTCTTAGAAAAATACAATCTGTATTTGTTTAAAGAAAAAATAGATAACTTCAGGAAATTGGTTTTCGACTAAAAAATCTCGTTAACACAAATGGATTTTCAAATTAAACTATGTCATCATATGCAAAATATTGTTGGTATTTTTTAGTTAATTTCTTAAAAAAAATAATCTGCCAACTTTTTTAACAAAGCACGAAAGACAAATCGACAGCCGGGATGGGAAGTTATCAGTGTGGGTCGCAACCCATCCTCTTTTATTTGTCGTTGGTTTCCAGTGCAGTCTTTGATTATCTCGTTTTGAATAGGATTCATGGCATCAAGAGCTTGAAAGCCTGTTTTTATTAGACCTTCGATAGTTTGTTTGGCAACACATGAAGAGTTAAGGCCTCTGGTTACGTTTTTGATCAATCTTGTTTCTTCATTTTCGTATGAGTCCCACTGAATTTACTTTTCATTAAATTCTTCCGTTGTAGAGTTGACTTCAACGTTCACCGTGTAGTTGTCAATAAAGACTTTTTTCTAAATCGACAACATAGGGACACTGAAGCACTTTATTATTTTGATAATTATTTCAAATGACGGTGGTGTTTATACAGTGAGAAACGCTAGTTAGGAATAATTTGTGCCATTATTTTTTCAAAGGCATATAAGACACTTCTACTTGCCGACATCCTACATACATAAGTGCATGCATATGTATTTCTTTTGTAGGTATATAAATTCAACAATATTACAAATCTGGTGATGTATAATTCATATAAAATAAATTTAAAAGCTATAACTATTCCTCTCACAAAGTAAAAGAAACAACTTAAATGGTTTCAAATTATATATCGTTGTTGGCAGTCGTTGTTGCATGAAACACCTCTGCACTTTGTTAAAGGTTCAGCCCAAACTCACTCTTTATAAAACCTACACACATATAATAACAAAAAAACAATAACAACAACATCTTTTCACTTCTATTCTTGTTAACTTCAAGGTATACTCGTATTTTGTGTTCCCAATATATACTCTGAACCTAACAGACCTGAAGCGAACTGTGAACAGTGAACACACATTTGTTACTATAAACCCTTAAGGGAAAAAGTCACATCGAATGCGCGGCATAAAATGGCGGACATAAATCCATTAACTGGGTGAAACCCGTTAAAGTTAAAGTTAAAAAAAAGTTTTTCATAAATCCTCAGCAGAAAGTGTTATCGCTTGGTGGTAAATGACAAATGACTTCTCAAACGTGCTTCACTCTTGCAGCCTCCCTTCCTTTCTTGCCGCGTCCGCTCCCCCTTCGCCCCAATACTCGAAGTTCTAGAATCCAAACAGTAACCTAGGAATTCCCATTACCCCCATGTATACCGCCATAAACTCACTTCAGTTTATGTGCACCAGGATCAAAAATTACATTATCCTTTTTTTTTGCTACTGCCTGCCTGCTTTACTGCCGCTTTTGCCTTATATTGGATTTTCAGCAAAACGTGTTTGGGGCTTTGCAAAGAGAAAAAAGAAAAATAAAAAATAAAGAGGGCGGAAAACCATTACCCGATCGATTACTAGCATGTACCGTAACATACATGTATGTCTATGAAGTTTGAAAACTGATAAATGACGAAGAGGCACCAACATAATGATGACGAAGAAAATCTGACTGCAGGAAAATGCTTCATATTATATACGATGAGTAACGAACGATGCGATTTTGGAGCATTAACTTTATAGTTGAAGCTGATAGATAAGGTTTTTTAGATACATATATTCTATGTTTCTATAAAGCTCTCTAATAGTTTATAAAATTACAATGAGGTTAGACTGATTCGAAATAATAAAAACTGCTTCGATGAGCAAATAATAAATTAATTCACCTCATAAATATCTGATAAATTCAACAGATTATCAATAAAATTAGCTATGAATTTCAATTAAACCCCTAATAAGATTGAAACGAGTGTACTAATTAGAAAATATTTCAAAATCTTTTTTGAAAGTTATTAAAAAAAAAAAAAACCTTTTTTAAAAGTATAGCAATAGCAACGTTTGCAAAACAGACAAAAAATCCCAAACAAATTGTGTGGATAACACTAGTGCACAAACAAAAGAATACTTTTTTAAAGGATTAAAATGTCCTAAATTCGAATCTCGCCTTTAAATTTTTGCTTAGCCTTAGTTAAAACTCAAAATATCTCTTAACAATAAATTCTATGATGATTGTGAGAAGTACAAATCTTTCTCTTTTAGATACAATTTAAAGGATTTTAGTATCTCACTTAGTTTCTGGAAATTCTCATAAGTTATGCGTCTTTATTTGAATCTATATGAAGTTTCGAGAAAAACTTGAAATTGAATCTTTAATAATTTTGAAAAAAAAAATCGAATCCAAACTCTTATTTTTACTATTTGCTCAAGTTTTAAAAATACCCGTTTTCAACATTATTTTTATATTTTTTAATATATTTCAAAAACTCAATGTAATAGAATTGTTTAGACAACAGATTCGTTACAAGAATCAAAGTTTCTTTCAAACCGTTATGCCTTTTTCTGTTTAAAACCATTTAAGAAAAAATGGATAAGCCTCTCATTTAAATTTTTGTAAGACAGGTGAAATCTAACAAGTTTTAAAGTTTTTTTCAAAATAATATATGTAAATATTTCAACTGAATTTTGAAGAAAAGGATTATAGATTTGGAAAACCATCAAGGAAATTATTGAAAAAACTACTTCATAACTTTAGATAGCCTCAAAAAGCCTTATAAACGTGTTTTTTTCGAAGTTAAGAAACGTAACGTGATACATTAATTTTGAAGTCGGATTAGAATTAAGGCCGTAAGAACCCATTGGAAAGTGAAGTTTTAATGCCAGTAAGAAAACCTTATCGCACAGTTTAATAGAACAACGCGATGAGCGTTCTTTAATGTTCAATAAAAGAACTGAAATTTGGAAAGGAGTAGGTACTATTTGATCAAGTTTTAACCACAAAGCATTAACCATTCCATGCAGACGTTTTAATTTTTGGGAATCAGTCTAATTATATGTATATTTGATATTTGGAAATGTAAAACATTCATGAATGTCGTCATAAGAGATCAACACACATACTTGAAGCAGACGGATACAGTGTTGAAATCGAACTTGACCAAATGTATCGAATTCAAGTAAAGGAGAAGGTTTTGTGAAATGGAAATGGTTCTGCCAAGATCTTTGATTAGTTCATTCCTTCCAATTTATGTCGGTGATGTTGTCATCCAAGTTTTCGGACAAAAGTGTAATTTTTTCACATATGTGTATATTTTCAAAATGATTAGACCAATTTCACCAAAGTTTTGTAAAAAATTGCATGCATATCTACTTGTAAATAATCTTGTCCCAAAAGGAACGCAAGATTTTCCACTGAAAAAGATTTACAGTAGAACACTGATAACTGCACATTCCGTCCGTCGCTTTGTCTTGCTTAAACTTAAACAAAATATTGAAGGCAATATAGTTCTTTGTTCTTATAATACTTGAGTCGACAACCATTTCTTATTAGTTTTTGTTGTTTTTGTAGATTTTCATATTGTGTTAAAAAAGTTTTACAAATTTTTCAAGAAAATTAACTTAAAATTACAAACTACATTTTGCATATGATGAAATAGTTTGATTTCCAAATCTATTTTTGTTAACGAGGTTTTTAGTCAAAACCAATTTTTAACAATGTTAGTAGCATTTCTTAAAAGTTTTTATTTCTTTATAAACAAATAACCATTAGATTTGTCTAAGAACAATGTCTTAAGTTAACAACAAAATTAAACACAGAATGAAATCATTTTGAAGGCAATTTTTTAATTTTAATTTTTAATATTATAAATGCGAATGTAAGTTTGTTTGTTACGCTTTCACGCAAAAACTACTTAACCGATCATCATGAAACTTTGCACATACACTCTTGAAGGTATTAGAAGTAACATAGGATACTTTTTATTAAAAAAAAAATAAAAAAAATTTACGAAAAATAAGAAAATTGTTTGTCAAAATATCGTCAAATTTAGCTACTTCAACGCCATATAGCATCATCTAGCATCATAGTAATGAAGTTTCAACCCTGAATACTGTAATACCAATCCACTGTATTACCGACGGTGACGAAAATATCTAATTCAATATCTAATTCAATTGAATATAGTTTCAACTGTTTCTAATTTTTCTATATTTATTGTTATTTTCTTCTGTCCTTACATGCAGTATAATACTATTCACATTTTTGAGGTTATCCGTAAGGCACAAGGACAAACATTACAGGTAGCAGGAGTGCATTTAGAAAACCCATGCTTCTCTCATGGTCAACTTTATGTAGCCTGTTCAGTGTTCACGTGTATCCAATGCCCAAAATTTACACATATTTGCACCCGACGCACGGGAAAACTTATAACATTGTCTATACAAATATCTTAAATTAATACTTTGTATTTTATTTTTTTAAATTGTTAGAATTCAGAATTATTTATTTTTGTTACGGTGAAATATATTTTAACATTTGTTGTTACATTTCAATAAGCATATATTAAGGTGTTGAAACTTCATTGTCTGTAGTAATTTTTAAAAATTGTTGATCTCAGCCAAGCAATAAAATTTAGTTATTATACTGACTCATTTCTATTATTATACCCTTACCCTTTATCTCTCATACTTATTTAATTTCTCAACTGCGGGCGAAGCCGCGGGTAAAAAGCTAGTACCTTCATATATTCAATATCAATTTTACAAATTTTTCATACTATTTTTTGTAGATTTGAATTAAAAAAAAATAACTTTTGTATTTTTATTTAAATTGTACTGAATGTCAAAAGCAATATTTTCTATAAAATGACATTAGTTTGTGTCATGTCATTTCATGTCATGTAGTGTATGAACAAAACTAACAATCGAACAGAACTAAACAAGAAAGATCTCATGTAAAACTTTTCGAATAAAAAGACATTAATTCAGACGACACGTGGTTAACGAAGAATAAGAACTAAGAACTTAAAGAGCTTAAACTATTCATACAAATTAATATTCGTATTATTTTAATAAATGTAATTTAAATAAGTACTTAAGAATTTGTTTTACTATGTATTCAAGTACATAACATGGTGACAGAATCGGGATAAAATAATCACCCAACCTCAAAATCACCCAACCTCAAAATGGCGGCTCTAAAAATTGAACCTTTCTCGATGAATGGAAATGTTGCAGAAAATTGGCGACGGTGGAAATCAGATTTCTCCAATTATCTAATTGCAAATGAGTTAGATGAAAAATCTGATAAACGAAAAATCGCAGTTTTCCTCATGACTTGCGGTGAAGATCTAAAGTGCAAATTTGCACAACTCGAAGTTGAACCTGTTCCTCCCGCCACTGAAGTTAAATTTGAACAAGTCCTGGCTAAGTTTGATGACTTCTTTAAATCGTTTTCTAATGAAATCTTTTCTAGTTATTTATTTTGGAATTCAAATCTTAGAAAACTTCCAGAAGAAAAATTTGATGTGTTCTACAATAAAGTAAAACAACATGCTATCGATTGCAATTTTGGCGATTCCCTATCAAGAAACATTCGTGATAAATTGCTTATTGGTATCGCAAATTCAGCCTTACGCGAGCGACTTATGCGTGACAAAACTCCATCTGAAAAAAGTGTTTTAGAGCAGTGCCGAATAAGTGAGTTATCTCATAGCCAGTCAAATTGCATGTCATCGGCCAGTGTAGAAAATCAAGAAGTTTCTATAGATGTCTTAAGAAGAAAAAGATTTCAAATCAAGAATAAAAACCAAAATCAGACATGTAATAAGTGTGGACGGCTGCACGATCCCCGGCGTTGTCCAGCCTATGGTGATGAGTGTAATAACTATGGTAAATTGAATCACTGGGCAAAGAAATGCAGAAGCTTGCCGAAATCTGAGAAAAATCATATACAGAATAGAAATACCAATCACAAGCACGTCCACGAGCTTCAAACTGGCAATGTTGATTACAAATATGATGACGGTGAAGTTTTTTCAATCTCCACATTAGCTGGCAAATCCGAATGTTCTTCCAAAGACTGGTTGGTGAACGCCATTATAGATGGAAATCTGATTAATTGTTAACTTGACACAGGAGCACAGTCAAATGTTATTTCCGTTAATTGTTTCCAGCAATTTAAAAACAAACCGAATGTGCTCACAACCAAGGATATTTTGAAAGCATTTGGAGGTTCACTAATTGAATTGGTTGGACAATGTTATTTGCAAGTTGAACTCAATGGAATTAAATGTAAGCAGCGATTTTTAGTCACTTATCTGGATGTCAAAACTATTCTTGGACTTGAAGTATGCAGATATTTTAAGCTCATCAATGAAAAAAATATTTGTGAGCTTGTGGTCAACAACCATCAAATGAAAGAAACTCCAGAATCCATTGTCACCGAGTTTGCAGACGTGTTTGCAGGCCGTGGTTCATTAAAACCAGTTAAATTACACCTCAAGGAGGATGCGGTTCCACATATTGCTGCAGTACGACGAATTCCAATATCCTTGCATGAACCAGTGAGAAATGAACTAGACTAAAAATTGAACCTTTCTCGATGAATGGAAATGTTGCAGAAAATTGGCGACGGTGGAAATCAGATTTCTCCAATTATCTAATTGCAAATGAGTTAGATGAAAAATCTGATAAACGAAAAATCGCAGTTTTCCTCATGACTTGCGGTGAAGATCTAAAGTGCAAATTTGCACAACTCGAAGTTGAACCTGTTCCTCCCGCCACTGAAGTTAAATTTGAACAAGTCCTGGCTAAGTTTGATGACTTCTTTAAATCGTTTTCTAATGAAATCTTTTCTAGTTATTTATTTTGGAATTCAAATCTTAGAAAACTTCCAGAAGAAAAATTTGATGTTTTCTACAATAAAGTAAAACAACATGCTATCGATTGCAATTTTGGCGATTCCCTATCAAGAAACATTCGTGATAAATTGCTTATTGGTATCGCAAATTCTGCCTTACGCGAGCGACTTATGCGTGACAAAACTCCATCTGAAAAAAGTGTTGTAGAGCAGTGCCGAATAAGTGAGTTATCTCATAGCCAGTCAAATTGCATGTCATCGGCCAGTGTAGAAAATCAAGAAGTTTCTATAGATGTCTTAAGAAGAAAAAGATTTCAAATCAAGAATAAAAACCAAAATCAGACATGTAATAAGTGTGGACGGCTGCACGATCCCCGGCGTTGTCCAGCCTATGGTGATGAGTGTAATAACTATGGTAAATTGAATCACTGGGCAAAGAAATGCAGAAGCTTGCCGAAATCTGAGAAAAATCATATACAGAATAGAAATACCAATCACAAGCACGTCCACGAGCTTCAAACTGGCAATGTTGATTACAAATATGATGACGGTGAAGTTTTTTCAATCTCCACATTAGCTGGCAAATCCGAATGTTCTTCCAAAGACTGGTTGGTGAACGCCATTATAGATGGAAATCTGATTAATTGTTAACTTGACACAGGAGCACAGTCAAATGTTATTTCCGTTAATTGTTTCCAGCAATTTAAAAACAAACCGAATGTGCTCACAACCAAGGATATTTTGAAAGCATTTGGAGGTTCACTAATTGAATTGGTTGGACAATGTTATTTGCAAGTTGAACTCAATGGAATTAAATGTAAGCAGCGATTTTTAGTCACTTATCTGGATGTCAAAACTATTCTTGGACTTGAAGTATGCAGATATTTTAAGCTCATCAATGAAAAAAATATTTGTGAGCTTGTGGTCAACAACCATCAAATGAAAGAAACTCCAGAATCCATTGTCACCGAGTTTGCAGACGTGTTTGCAGGCCGTGGTTCATTAAAACCAGTTAAATTACACCTCAAGGAGGATGCGGTTCCACATATTGCTGCAGTACGACGAATTCCAATATCCTTGCATGAACCAGTGAGAAATGAACTAGACAAAATGGTACGAGAAGGAATTTTGGCAAAAGTCAATCAGCCAACAGATTGGGTGAGTAGCATGCATGTTATAGATAAGTCTGGCAAATTACGTATTATTCTTGATCTAAGACCTTTAAATGCTAGTATTAAAAGAGATCACATTGCCAAATACCCACATTTGAGGAACTTATTCAAAAAATGCAAGGTTTCAATGTATTTACCATGTTTGATGCGAAAACAGCATTCTGGCAGCAGCCCTTAGACGAAGAAAGTTCGCTGTTAACAACATTCTGCACACCCTTTGGTCGATTTCGTTGGTTGTTCCTTATGGTCTTGTTAATGCGCCTGAAATCTTTCAGAACACAATGAATGACATATTCGCGCATATACCAGAAGCCAATCCGTATTTCGATGATTTAGCCCTAGGTCCAGAAAACATAGTTGATCACTGTAAACTGTTGAGAAAAGTCTTATCTGCAGCCCGAGCATCAAATCTTAAATTTAATAAGAAAAAAATCCAGTTGGCAAAAACAGAAATAACATATCTAGGTCAAGTTCTATCAGATCAGCTAAAGGATTTCTCCAGACAAGGAAAAAATAAATGCTATAATTAATTTTCCTACTCCATCAAACACCGATGAATTGCATAGATTTTTGCCAATGTACAGGTATCATACAAAATTTATGCCAAACGTGTCTCATGAGTCGCATGAGATACGACAATTATTGAAAAAAAATTCAGTTTGGCTGTGGGATGCGAACACCTAGCGTTGTTTTGAAAAATTAAAGTCGATTTTAAGCAAGGCCCAAGTCATTCAGGTGTTTGATCCTTGTAAGCCACTTACTTTGTCAGTGGATGCCTCGCAGTACGGTTTAGGAGCAACGCTTTTACAAGAAAACAAACCAGTTGCATTTGGATCGGCTTGTTTAACAGACACTCAACAGCGGTATGCTCAAATTGAAAAAGAGCTTCTGGCTGTAGTTTATGGGCTAGAGCATTTCAATTACTACACTTACGGCAGGCCAATAACAGTAGAAACTGATCATAAACCACTTCTTGGACCGATTAAGAAACCATATGATTCAATAACACCACGACTTCAAAAGATGCTTCTAAGACTCAACCGATATGATGTCTCACCAATATACATTCCAGGTAAAGACTTAATCTCACTTGTTCATTTAAACCAAAAGAACTTGAGGATGAAAAAAGAACATTAAACATTTGTGTTATCGCCTCGGTATCAGATAAGCGCTGGAAAGTCTTCCAAGAACAAACGAAATCTGATCAGGAACTGGTTGCTGTAATATCATACATTGAACATGGTTGGCCCAATGATATAAAAAAAATTGATTTGAAAGTTCGACCTTACTGGCATTGCCAAGATGAACTTCATATTCAGGACGGTATTGTATGCCGAGGCCAAAGATTAGTAGTGCCCAAAGAAGCTCGTGAAACAGTCTTATCAACATTGCACAGTGCACATCAAGGTATAGTTGCTTGTAAAACAAAAGCACGTGAATACTTGTATTGGCCACAAATGGATGCTGATATTGAGAGATTTATTAGTTCCTGCAGCATTTGTCAAAAATTTCAACGATCTAACCAATTTGCACCATTGTTGGATAGAGAACTTCCCATACGACCTTGGCAAAAAGTGGCAGCTGATTTTTTCGATCTTGACGGTAAAAGATATCTTTTAATAGTAGATTATTTTAGCAAATACATAGAAATTCAACAAATGAATGGAACAACAGCAACAGCAGTAATACAAGCATTCAAAAATATTTTTTCGCGTTTCGGTATTCCGGATGAAATTGTTACTGACCAGGGTCCACCATTCAACTGAGCAGAATTGCTTCGATTTAATGTAGATTGAAACATCAAACATAATCATTCTTCGCCTTACAATCCAAGATCCAACGGCCAAGTAGAACGCTGTGTTCAGACAATTAAATCTCTTCTTCGGAAAGCAAAGGATGAAAACCGTGACCCTTACCTCATTCTATTGGACTATCGAAACACCACAGCTAATGGTCTTAAATCTCCAGCTTAGTTATTGATGGGAAGAAAACTCAAAACTAAACTTCTTATCCATCCTGATAAACTTAAATCAGAATTTACACTGCACAAATTCAGTTAAAAAGAACCAAACATCTCAGAAAAAATACGCGAACCTCAAAACAAAACCTCATAAAGAATATTGTATTAAAGACACAGTATGGTTTCGCAAAAATAATAAAACTCCTTGGACAACAGGAGTAATTGTTAAAAAGAAATCGAGCCGCCGTTATGTTATTAAGACAGTTGATGACAAATTTTTCGAAAGAAATAGTGTGTACATTCGTCCTAACAAATTTACAGGAAAAAACGTTGAAAAAGATTCCAACAGAAGTTTTGTATCTCCTGAAGACTATTACACCACCGCTACACCTGGAGTTCAATTTTCAGAAGAAGAACCGACTCAATCTTCAACCCTCATGATTCAGACTCCTTGTTCTTCAGAGAAACAGTTTTCCTCTAACAAAAATTCATTAACTATAGACAAAAGCATTGATCAAGCGATTTCATCTAAAGCAATACTTGGTAACTCAGAATCTATAATGAATATTAATTTGCTATTTCCAGATATAAGAACATCGGAAGCCGTACGTGATATTCCAGCAAGTTCAAGTTCAAAAGAACATTCTCAACCTATACCGGACATTCCTGAACAAGCAAGTGGTTCGAAGAGGGTTATAAAACCACCCATCAAATTTAAAGACTATGATTTAAGTATTGACTAAAAATTTATGTTTAATCAATTTATTATAAAAGGGGCGTGTCATGTCATTTCATGTCATGTTCATGTAGTGGTAGTGTATGAACAAAACTAACAATCGAACAGAACTAAACAAGGAAGATCTCATGTAAAACTTTTCGAATAAAAAGACATTAATTCAGACGACACGTGGCTAACGAAGAATAAGAACTAAGAACTTAAAGAGCTTAAACTATTCATAAAAATTAATATTCGTATTATTTTAATAAATGTAATTTAAATATGTAAGTACTTAAGAATTTGTTTTACTATGTATTCAAGTACATAACAGTTTGAAGCCAATTTCTGAAATTAAAAAAAAAATTTGAGTCGAAAACCAATTTTCATCAAGTTTTAGTAATGTTTTTATTTTTGTAAAAAAACTGTCAATTTGATTTTTCTCAAAATTTAACTAGAAGCCAAAAACTTTCTTCGTTGAAGAAAATTATTTGGGGAGGTTTAATCATTTTCGGTCGTAAAATATTCGAGATGACAATTATTTTTCAGATGTTTTTGATTTATAAAAAAAAAACGTTCATTGATTTTTTTTACAAAATTGTATTACTATAGTATCACGTCACAATATATATGTACATAAAATAAAATTTAATTCAAGTCGCTAGAGTTTTTGGTTCGTGACATATTTTGGGTCAACTTAAATGTTCAATTTTTTTTAAGTTGCTGTGGTAGAAAACCACCCACTCAAATTTTTTAAGCTGCATCTTTCTGTTTTATTATCTGTATAAAGAAATCTATTTAAAGTCAATATCTCTACTGGTTCTTGAGAAATAGACGACGGAAAAAGCTTCCCGAATGTACGTACACACGCACGCACAGACATCTCTCTATTATATTTATATATTCATATTTAATTAGATTCTAGGGACCTTGAAACATCGAAAAATGACAAATTTTTTAATGAAGTTAAAATAATAAAAGTCATTTCACCAGAATTCCATATTCAGAAAATTCAAAATTCAAGAGAACTTAAAATACCGAGAAAAATTTAGAAATCACACAATCCCGAAATTGTTTTGCGAAAAAACATTTGAACATATCTCATTTTATACCTTAATGGTCATACTAATAAGAAATCGCGTAAACTCCATTATCAACGGGCAACAGTTTCAAGGCTTTGTTCATTGCATATTATTTACATTAAATAAATAAATTGTGTGGCGCAATAGTCCGTTGAGAACTAGGGCCTAGTGACTTAGAACTCTCAACCATCCCTGTGTGCGAGTAATGTTGTCAGGGAATTATTTACATTACCCTTTTTATTATTTAAAAACATTGAAATTAGCACAGCTACTAACATAACTTTCTTGTAAAAAAAACAACGATTTTTATTAATACTATATTAACATTACCTTAAGCGTGATGGTTAGTGCGTAGGACTGTCATGCCAGAGATCTAGGGTTCAATCCCTGCCTGTGCAATCTGCCTCTTGCGAGGAATTAAAGAATCTTCCAAGAGTAATTTTCGCCATAAAAAGTGCTTTCTAAAATTATCCGTTTAAATTCAGCTCGAAACTGACGGTCCCCTCCATCCCTGACAACATTACTCGCAGACAGGAATAGTTGAAAGTTGTATGTAAGCCAAGAGGCCATAGTTTTTAATGGACTGTTGCGCCATCTAATTTATTTGTTTTATATTAACATTATCAGTTATTTGATATTAACTTATAGGAGGAAATTCTATTAATTCAGGCTCAAAATAAGATAATCTAGGATGGTTAAATGTAACATGTTGCTGGATTCCTTCTGCTTATATGCAATGCTTCCATGTGGACATTATTGACTTATTGTTAAACAACTTCTCGAAATGTTGCCACAATTTCAATTCAATTCATGCATTCGAAATATTTTTAAACATATTGATATAATTTCGGCTGTTCTTCTAATGTTCCATTTTAAGAGGATATGGATATGGATTTTATTTTAAGGGTTGCCAAAACTTAACTTTACAAATGGAGTAATTGAAATTTGTTTGTGCCTGCCTGTTTATTCCTCCCATAATTATTATGCCTATGTGTAAACTTCAAATAGACAATAATAAATACAATTAAATACTTGACACTTTTAATTGTTTTGTTTAGTTTTTGAATTCAATTAAATTTCCAGAACACAATATCTAACTTCAATTACTTTACTCTAATATCAATTCCGATATTTCGTGTATCTGCTCTAAATACCGGTTTTCAATAAAACCATTTTTAATTAAATACGCAATATTATTAAAATTTAAATCAATACAATCAACTCTGCACACTTGAATATTTATAAAAATCCAATTTATCAAAAGTGGGTTATCATAAGAGTTTCGGTACGAGTGCATATTCATCGAAGTTTAAATAGCTGTAATAAAAGTTTTAAACGAAACTAACCACACAAATAACAAACACTAAGTGGCATCAATTTCAAATATATTTATTATACTAATATTATAATATACGGTATACAAATAATCCTAAGAGGATGGTAAATTATGAACGCAGGTTTTATAAATCCCTACACTTTTCGTAAAAAATACAAATTGCACTATGCACAAAATATAGCAACAAATAAAGGTATTTGTGAAATTGGTGTGAGGTAGATATTTTCATTTTATTATTCAAACCACACATCATTTGTTGTTCTATTTTATTTAATGTTAAACAAAATATTAAAAAAAAACAATAAGCTTAACTATATATAATATATATATATCTGTATAAGCAAAATGCAAAACAATGTTAACGACATCAATTTTCATGTAAGCTTTGTAACAAGAGAACACTAATTGTAACTATAACAAAAAGAAACTTAAATTATAAATCAATTATTACATATACTCGTAGTTTTTAAAAAAATAGTAGATTGAGAATGTTGTTGGGATTTTAAAGTCAGACACAAAAATAACTTTCGTTATTCAATAAATAATAATATTAATAATAATGACCATTTATATGCTCTCAAACTCAACACATAAACAACTTTGTTCACGGGGCTTGTGGCTTATTTCATTATTGTACGTGAAAATAACGCAGTATCAGAAATATTGATTATTGATTTTATTATCTGACAAATATGTACATATAGGTACATATGTATATGTATGTACATACATAGTATGAACATATAGAAGAAAAAATAAAACGCTCATTATTCAATGTTATGTAGGTATACTTTAATGGTATAGCTAGGAGGGGAAGACGTTTTGGGTGGAATAATCGTTAAAAACAGCCTGAACGACAACACTTCCATAATAACTGAATCAGGCTAATCGATTTTGCTGTGGGGGGAAACGCCATGGTAGCCAACACGCGTTTTCCACACTTCAA
The DNA here is from genome assembly GCA_920104205.1 of Eupeodes latifasciatus. NCBI lineage: Eukaryota > Metazoa > Arthropoda > Insecta > Diptera > Syrphidae > Eupeodes > Eupeodes latifasciatus. The sequence goes on along the minus strand of OV049924.1, from coordinate 292,827,482 downwards.
CATTTACAAAAGAACTTGCAATTCTCCAGATCAATCAAAATCAACTGGATTGACCATATTGCGTTCGCCGCTAGACACGCTTCCAGCATCATAGATGTCCGAACTTCTCGAGGAACCAAATTAGCACTTTAAGTTTCCAGACCAAAGGCAAAACAGGGAGATGCTCGAAGAAAATACAACGCCGAACGGCTACAATCGCAAGAGATCGCTAAATCCTTCTCCAACCAAGTCACAAGTAACCTCTTTCGAAATTCTCTGCCGCCAACACAATGTATCGAGAACCAGTGCCAACATTGCCAAGATGCAATCAGAGAAGTCTCCTCTGAGCTCTGACGAGCTGGGTTTCAAACAGCCACCAACAAGAAACCCCTGGTTTGATGAGGAATGTCGGCAGGCAAATGCAGCGAAACAACAGGAACGCAAGGCAAAGCAGTTGGAGATAATTTGGTTAGGAGGATGCACCAACTTACCTGTAAGATATGATCGGAAGAAAGCATGCCCGATAAATGGAACCTCGATATTGTTTGCCCGATACTGAAAAAAGGAGAGAAGAATCAGTCTACTAAACATCGCTCACAAAATCTTCTCTTCTTAATATGTGAACGGCTTAAGCCTGTTATCAACAACCTGACAGGTCTTTATCAGTGTGGCCTTAGACCAGAAAAGCCCGCAGTCGATCAAATATTCATAGATCCGGGAAAAAAAACCAAGAACATCAAATTGACACCCACCATCTCTTCATCGATTTCAAGCCCGCATATGACAGCATCTACAACGAAGAACTGTATACAGCCATACCTAGATTTGTGCAGGATGGCTATCGAGAATTCGCGCTGCTCTATAAAGGTTGGAAACAACTTAACAGAACCTTTTGATGTCTAAAAAGGCCTTAGACAAGGTGATGCGCTGTCATGCGATTTCTTAAGCATCGTCCTTGAAAGAATAGTGTAGAGCTCCCACGTCAACACTAGAGGCACTATCTTTCAAAAGTCTGTCCAATTACTCGAATATGCTGGTGACATTGACATAATCGGAAGAATTCAGCGTGATGGGAATGTGGCTTTTGTGAGTATTGATGCATAGGCGGCAAAAATAGGTTTGACGGTTAATGAGGGCAAATGAAAGTACGTGCTGTCATCCAGAAAGGACGTCCAACACCGACGTGTAGGTCAAAACTTCACCATTGTCGGACATAACTTTGACCAAAGTGCCGCTTTATACGACACTCATCATCCCCGTCCTCTTTACAATGCAGAAGCATGAACTATGACAAAAGCGGATGAAAGCATCTTGGCTCGTTTCAAGAGAAAAGTTCTTCGCGTGATCTACTATCCCGTATGCAGAGCATGTGAGTCGAGGAGAAGATGGAATGACAAGCTGTAACGGCTGTACAGCGCCGTAGAATAACAAAAGTACACCAACTGAGATGGCTGGATAAGGAAGAGAGCATGGAAACCAATGCTTCGACCCGAAAAGTTTTCCAATCCACATCCACAGGACAGAGGTCAGGAGTAGAGGAAGACCCCGGATTAGGTTTCACGCTCAAGTGGAAAAGTGACCCAGGACTGTAGAGCCCCTTATAAGTAAGTTAGTATAGTAAAAAAAAACACAAACTCAATTTTGTTTTATATATTTCTGTGTAATTATCTGCACAATAAAGTTTGTTTGAAGTCAATATCTCTACTGGTTCTTGAGATATGGTCGATGAAAATAGCTTGCCGGACGTAAAAGAAACTTTTAAAAATAGCTGCTTGACAAAATGGTACCATTGAATTTGAAGCAAAATATGATTACATATTTATATAAACCTAAATAAAAGTATATACATTTTTTAACAGCTTAAACAGCTATCTTTATATTAAGTTGATGTTTAATTTGTTCAAATATTAAATTGTTTTGGAAGAACCGTATATGGGGAGATTAACGATATTTTTGTTTAGCATAAGATGATTTTTGTAAGTTCATGACAAAATCTTAGACGTATATTTATGAGAATTTGTCAAATCTATCAGGACATAACTTTATAATAGTTTACGATCTTTGGGATCGAACTTTTTCCATTAGCCTACAAGATATTGAAAAACAACTTATTTCAATTACAAAACATGTGAAAAGGTATTACTTATAAATTATCTACACAGTTCATATAAATTAAGCATCCAACTTTCACTTCTTTCAGCTGATTTAACCCACTCACAAAATAATGCAAAACATTGTTAATATTTCTCTCAAAGAATATACATTTACTGTAGAGCAGGAAGATACATATACCTTTACGTTTTACCTAAATAAACCTTCGAGTTTTTATTAATGACATTTTAAGGACTTAATTCACCAAAATGACCATTTAAACCCCTTCTATATTTTTTTTTAACATTTTCTTAAACAAAATAACCTCTGAGCCAAAAAAATGTTTGGGATGAAATCGAAGTTAATAATAAAAAGGGCATGTACCACGCTTCCAAGGGCAATTACATTTTTTTTCGTTCCCTTTTTGTCACGAAACACGAAAGGCCCTTTTTTAAGACCACTTTTTGTTGTACTCATTTTTTTTTGTTTTTTTTTTTTGAATATTAGTTGGTCCTGGAATTTAACAACATATAGGTAGGTATATTTCTTTTTCTACGAAAACCCATGACAACAACGAACACAAAAAAAGTACACCTACACCGTTAATTTGCGAGAATTGTTAAAATTAATGGTTTATGTCTTGCCCTCATTTAAGTTAATTTTCGAAAATTAATTTCCAACACCAGTGAATGAAGTAATTTGGTACCAACTTACGAACACTTATCTTATATTCTCTTCTCTAGTGATATATTACCATCCATTCAGGATCTGCACAAAGGTCTTCACAGTGTGCTTCCCGCTTGCTCTACATATAAATTGTATCCAAATACTGTACACCTTTTGGGTAATTTTACTGCTCAAAACGATGGCCCTTCTTTGTAATATTTATACCTTATGTACGGACCTAGCAACATAAAAAGTATACGAGGTATGTATATCGTATATGCAGGTACCGTGATTGCGAAAATACTCATTTTCTTCAATGAGCGCAAATTAATCATTCCAGATTCGCACCTGATTTTCCGCGTTCATTCAATTATAAATAACAGGAAAAAGGAAAGAAATGGGATGCACTTGGAACTCAACAAACAACGATATCGTCTATAGGTATAAGTATAAGATCCTTTGAAAATAGCTGCCTTTTTAAGTTTTTTTTTTTCTGTTCGTATCTTTATTTTCTTTTGGGGATGGAGTCCTTCAGGGAGATAATATCTGGGCATCGCACTTGTCTCCTTCTTACATTATTTGCTTGTTGAAGTGTTTTTATATTTTCTTCGTTAACATTCTAGTCTAATGTGGGTCAAAAAATGTAATGCATACACTTTCGCTCATTTGAATAGGTCCTTGATTTTGGTATGTTTAAATAAATTTCTTGACTAAACAGCAACACAAGGCGATGGAAGTGAACAGATGCTAAATGTACGCTCATCACGAAATCAAGAGGAAAAGTAGTTTGAATATTTTGAAGGATAATTTGTTCGTGGTGCCGATTCTACGCAGAAAAGCAGAGGAGTTAAGCTGTCACATTTGGTTGGATCCTATAGGTAAACTTAAGGAGTGTTTTTTTTTGGAAAAGCCATCCGCAGTAGAATCACTGCAGATACGAGATAAAGTGAAATCCTGCTGCGGATAGAGGTTTGACTTTTATTCGAATATCGAAATCAATTTTCGAGTTTTTAAATTTTAGACGTTGGTACATTTGATAGCTCCTTGAGGTTAAATGGATGTGTTTAAAGAGTAGTGTCAAACATACAAAACAATATGACATCATTTTAAAACTCAAGATGAATTCAACTTTTGTTTAATCTTTTTTGTAAATGCATGTTTTCAGTTTTATTCATTGGTAACGACTCCGTATTTGCTAAAGTACAACTGCCTTTCAGAATAAAACCTAAAAAAGTAAGAAGATACGAAAATTAAAATCTGACTTCTTATTCTGGTTTTCAACTTCTTAGCATAAAATGGATCTTTGTGCTCTCTGAGCGTTCGCGTCGTTGTAATATTTTCTTTATAACTAATTGTAAGATCAAATAAAAATACAGTATTGTTTTTGTAATCTCACTCGACTGCGTTATTGGTGTCAACACATTTTTTACGACAGAGTCAATCAATATATTTTGATTTACAAGTTGAAGCATTTGGGTTTCTATTCTAATCTTCTTAAATGGTTCCAATCATACTTGTGTGATCGTGTTCAATTTGTTCATTATTGATAATATAAACTCCCATCAAATCATCGTTTCCTCCTGTGTTCCTCAAGGAAGCCACCTAGGTCCTCTCATTTTTTAATTCTCATCAATGACATTCGCCTTCATATTCGACTGTTTACTCCTTCAAGAAGACCTTTTTCGACTTGGTACAAAAAATTACCTTTTTCTTAATGTGTCGAAATGCCAAGTTATGCCTTTCTATCGTAACCAGTCCCCTGTATTTTACACTTATAAAATTAATGATACATCCCTTACTAGAATTTCTGATAAAAAAGATCTTAGCGTCATATTTGATCAAAAATTAAGCTTTAACCTTCACATTGACTACATATTAGCTTTACTCCATACTGGGTTATAAATCCAGGAATTCTAAGGAGTTCACTGATTCTTACACACTCAAATCCCTTTTTTATTCGTTTGTACTATCCGTATTAGAACACTGTTCAGTACCCTTTTTATAAAACTTCATCAGAAAGGTTTGAAAATATCCAAAAACGTTTTACAAAGACTTATCGTTTGCATTTTAATATTCGAATGCCATCGTATGATTCACGCTGTCACTTAATTGGTTTACTTAACTTTTTAGCTCGTCGTGAATGTTTTTCTATTATTATTGTAAGGGACATATTAAATAATCATATTAATTGCCCCTATTTGCTGTCTTTAATCAAGATTTATGCTCCTTCGAGATGTTTGCTATCCAGGAGTCTATTTATCGATCTAATTATGGAGAAGCTAATATTGGGCGCATTCATAAATCCAGTGACTACGTAGTCAAAATTTAACTAGCTTTGTGAATGCAAAATTGCACCCGGAACTGTCATATTACTGACAAATGCAAATACATATGTATATAAAATAAGAAATTTTTACACTACGCCTGAGGGGAAATTTTAACTTATTTTGTTAAATATATAGCTCCATCTGTTGCACGCGAAGATCTACACATACATACATACATACATACATATGTATGTACATATAGCTACGCCATAATCTACGAACAAACCCCTCAGTTCTTATTTCATTTGTATTCAATTTTCAAAATGAAAAACCAGAAAACAAATTATTGTTATTCCTGATATTTTTAAACATATCCTGCTTAAAATTTCTATTTTATTAAGTTTTAATTAGTTCTGCTCTAAATTTCGCTTAATTTTTTACAATTTTGTTTTTAATTATTCTGACAAATGTTCAAATATATCAACTTTCAATTATAAAAACTGGCCTACTGTCGATTGTTTTTTTTTTTTGGCAGTTTTTGGAATCCCAAAAAAGTCGAGTCCAATTATTTCAGTAGTTTCCAAAAACTTGGTCCTATCCAAACGTTTGCGAGTGTGGGTGTTTTTCGTTGGGCGTCTCGACAACAGACGGAATTTATTATATTCACCACCTTTAACAAAAATATTCTTATTAAATTCATCGCTAGAATATAGAGGTATAAGAGGCAGAACGAAGTATAGGTTAGGTTGGTATAAACAATTTTCACTGGGGTTTATTTTTATGAGGTCTCATACATTTGCAGATGGTGTTTGTATATACGAGGATATGTATTGTGTAATGCTTTTTTTAAGGATAAAATGTTATTTTTATTACAATTCGGTATGCATATGCATAGCTAAATCTAGAGTGAGGTACTTCCAGCAGGAGGCGTTTTGGAATTTGTGTTCTTTGTATTCTTTTACTGAATTAACAAATTTAATGGAAGCAATATTTATTTTTGCCAAGTGAACTTATTAAGCAGCAAAAAATCCGATTATAATTCAAAAGGTTTTATTTTAAACAAAAAGGTATATTTTTAAATAAAAACTCAGTTTAGAGAACATTATTTAAATGTAGATATGTACGGATGTTGTTTTTGTCCATTAAAATAAAAAGCTGATGTATTTTGAGCTTAATGGATAACACAGATTAAATTCGTATATGTGTCCGAGAGGTGAAAAATTATAAAGAAAAACAATGGTGGAGATTTTCGAAAAATTAAAAATGAGTTTTATCTTATGTTATTACCTTATTCCCACTGGTTTCTGTTCATCTTTGCCCTTACTGCAGTTTGAGCCAAATCGCATTTATAAGAAGAATAAGATGTACCAAAAATTTGACATAAAAAATTTTCATGAGATTCCTTAAAGAGGATATTTTAATTGTTGTTTTAGCTCATTCAGATGTATTTAAAGTTAGTTTTAAAATAGGTATATACACTGCCGGTCATAAGATTAGAAGCAGGCATTTTCGAGAAGCAAAATTGATATTTCTCCGGTTACATGATGGATTAGAAAAAAAAACAACTATGGTAAATGAGGGACTATTTAGTTAACAACAAAATATAAAATTTGCGTAATGGAGAGATTTAGCTTACGGAACTTTCATGGCAAATTGTTAATTGAGTCAAGAATATGCTAAAATAAATCGGGTCATTAGATTAGAAGCACATCAAATAAATGGAAATACAATGCAACTACATATTTGTATTTTATTATGTTTTTTAGCTTTCCTTAGGTTTTTAATAATGTGTGCTACCACCAGCCTTCAAAATAACTTCAAAAATTCTATATTTTAAGGATTTAGAAAGAGATTCCAAGTAGACCAAAGAAATCTCACTCCAGCCCAATTTGATACCATGAATTGGCGCTTCCTTGTCATCGTATTTGTTAGTTATATGTAAAAATACCTTAACTTAAACTACTTTTCACTTTCACAACTTATTTTCATCTATAAGCTTTTTTGATTTCTAATTAATATTGTCATAGATATTTTTTACTCTAAATTTATTCTTCGTTTGTTTAACATCGTTATATTGTTCAATAAAATATTTTATCCCCGAAACATTTCTTTTACTAACCACGGTTATCAACAGGTTATGGGCCCAGGCCTTTACATTGAATGCAATTAAACTTTGAAAAATATTGATTGGATAATTAATTATTTTATTTGCATAAATATTAACAGCTCAAATGTCCATGGCCGAATTCCTCTTCGAATGGAGAAAATTATATAACATGGAAGGCACAGATGGAAGCCATAATTCACCGAGGAAGATTTCTCCAATACGTAAAAGGCGAAACAAGACCATTAATAGAAGTGGAACAACAACAATGGGATGAAAAAGATTTAGATGCTCGGGCAGAGCTTCTTATTGCAATGGAACCAAATATTGTTGCTTTGGCAGCGAATTTGAGAACATCGAAGGAAATCTGGGATTTTTTGCTGGAAAGCTACAATAAGAAAGGACCACGACAGAAGACTGAAGAATTTCGTAAATTCACAAATCTGCAAATGTCTGCAGGACAATCAGTTGCCGAATACGTTCGCGAATTCAAAACAATAACCATCGATTAAAGGAGTTGGGGGCAAAATTAGACGATGATCTACTAGTTGTAGTTCTTCTCGATGGATTATCAGATGACTACAAGGACATAAGATCTGCGTTCGATGTTCAAAGCAATTATCCAGATGTTTCTACTGTTTGCACCAGATTACTTGAAGTTGGGGATAGGAAGAAGGAACAATAACGTACTCAGTGCCAAGCATTACCGTTCGCAAAAGCATTACAAGAAACCTCAATGTAAGATTAGAACCGAAAACAATAATTTTCTTTTTACTTGCAGAAAATGTGGCAAGCGAGGTCATATGGCTAAGGATTGCTGGACTAAAACTGACCAAACAAGATTGACTCAAAATGGTGAAAAGCAAGAACAAGGCTTCATCGTACAGGAATGTACAGCGTTTTCAAAGCTACCATATGAACAACCGTATCAGCGATTATGGTGGTTGGACAGTGGAGCAACCTCACATATGTGTGCTGATGAATCTAGTTTTATCACCCTTAATTCAAACAAAGATGCGAACCATGTCAAACTTGCAGATAGTCATGTTGTAAGTGTTGAAGGAACAGGAACAGTTAAGTCAAACATCAATGTTAAAAGCTCAAAAGAGCCACTATATCTGTACAATACACTTCTCGTTCCAAAATTGACTGACAATCTCATCTCAATCAGCAAGGCCACAGCTCATGGATACAAGGTAATTTTTGAAGGATCTGAAGCTAAAATCTTATATAATAAAGGAAATTTGGTCACAGTAGCATTAAAACAGAATGGTTTGTACTATATACACACAAATGAAAAAAACACAATTAGTCACAAATAAAACAAAAAATCTGAAATACATTATGGATCCTTAATGTCTTGGCATAAAAGGCTGGGACACGTACATTTAATTTCTTTGAAACAGTTTTTGGCAAAGAAGATGGTTCATGGACTGCCCGATAAATTTAAAGATGACATCGATGATTGTACTGTTTGCATTCGAGCTAAGCAAACTTTAAAAGCATTTCCTACAAGCAACAATGAAAAAAAGACATCCCGTCGCTTGGAACCTGTCCACCCAGACATATGCGGTCCGATGCGTACAGAATCGTTGGGAAAAGCAAAATATTTTATAACATTCATCGATGACTTTTCACGAAAGATTTTTGTTTATTTCTTGAATAGAAAGAGCGAAGCCTTCGAAACCTTCAAAAAATTTAAGGTTTTTGCTGAAACTCAATCTGGTGAGAAAGTTAAAACACTCCGAACGGACAACGGATTAGAATACTGCAACAAGGACTTCCAAAAATTCGTAGAAGATTGCGGAATATTTCACCAGAAAACTGTGCCACACACACCGCAACACAATGGTTTAGCCGAGAGGGCTAACCGGACTTTAACCGAGATGGCAAGATGTTTAATTGATGAAGGCAAACTTCCCGAATTTATGTGGGCTGAATTAGTGAACACTTCAGCGTTCTTACGAAACAGATGTCCAACGAAACCCAACGGAGATGTAGCACCAGAAGAGATGTGGAGCGGAAAGAAACCGAATATATCCTTTTTAAAGGAAATTGTTTCGGAAGTTTACACTTTAAGAAAAGATTCCAAACTTGCTAAATTCGAAAACAGATCCGAAGAAGGAATTTTAGTAGGTTACGCGCAAGAGTCTAAGGCTTACAGAATTTGGATGAAAAACAAGCGAAGCGTAATCCGAAGCAGAGACATCAGGCTTATCAACAATGGGCAAACCGTCAAATTCCAAGACAACGATCTAAAAAGCTGTAATTTTTATAACTTCTCGTTCACAGATAACTCCAATAATTCGGAAAGCAATGAAGAAAATACAACCTCAAATAATGAAGTGAATGAACTTGAAAATGACATCGAAAGTAAAGATTCAGACGAAAGGCAAGATGCAAACGAATTCGAAGAAGACATCGTTCAATAAGCAACATCAAATAAGATGCGCACTGATCCCGAAAATGTGAAAGAAGTATTTTGTTTGGAAGATGCTATTGAATGGAAAAATGCAATGCAAACTGAATTCAATTCTTTGCTTAGCAATAACACCTGGACTTTAGTGGACAGACCAATTGACCGAAAAGTCATAAAATCTAAATGGGTGTTTAAAACAAAATACAGGCTGGACGGAACTATAGAGAAGCGAAAAGCACGACTTGTTGCGAAATTTTTTGACCAGATTCAAGGAGTTGATTATCAAGATACCTACTCACCAGTGGCAAATATAAGTTCAATCCGTTTGACTATGGCAATAGCTGTTGAAAATGGTTTGGATCTTTATCATCTAGATGTTTCGTCAGCATACCTTAACGGTGATATCGATACTCTTATTTTTATGGAACAGCCGGAAGGATTTGAACAAGGCAATAAGGTTTGCAAATTAAACAAAGCAATTTATGGACTGAAACAGAAGAGCGGACGGCTTTGGAACTTAAAGTTGGATGCAACTCTTAAAACACTTGGTTTCAGGGCTTCACAATGCGACAGGTGTATTTACTTTCAATACAATAACAATCAAATAACGCTTATTACAGTTTACGTGGATGATCTAATTGTTGCAACGAATGATTCCAAAGAGCTTGAATTGATGAAGCAGAACCTATCTGAATGTTTTGACATTAAGGACCTTGGACATCCTAAACTCTGTGTCGGTTTAGAAGTTCAGCGTTTGAATGACACTCTAATCATTACTCAGGAAGGATTCATCAAAAATTTACTAAATAAATACGGACTTACGGACTGCAAGCCTGATCGATTACCAATGCCTACAGGTTTGAAGTTGGAACAAATCCCGAAAATTAAAGAAGAGCAAAAGGAAGTCGACAAAACCAGGTACCGCCAATTGATAGGGAGTTTACTCCACCTTTCAACTTTTAGTAGACCGGATATAGCCTACGCAGTGAATGCATTATCTCAATTCAACAACGATCCTAGACAACAACATTGGAGCGCTGCAATGCACATCCTCCGCTATTTACAAGGCTCGAAAAATATTGGCATCGTTTATAGAAAAATATCAAGGACTTCATCAAGGACCAGTGACAATTTTTACCGACAACAAAAGTGCACAGGCTATTGCAACAAATTTGGGTATCCAAGGGCGAACCAAGCACTTAGATATCCGATATAATTTTGTCAAAGAAGCAATTGCTGATAACAAAATCAATCTTGAATTTATTGGTACCGAAGACATGCCAGCAGACGTTCTAACAAAACCTTTAGCTTTAACAGCTCACAAAAAATGCTTTAAGCGTTAAGGAATGTCTTTCGATTAAATTAAAAAAAAAAAAAAACTTATAATTGTGAAATTGAGGACGGGTGTTAGTTATATGTAAAAATACTTTAACTTAAGCTGAGATCACACGATTGGTCATATGTACCGATTTCGGCCAAAATTTGTCTGTACACATTTGGTGACAGAAATTTTGTGTACCAAAAATATTTTTAGGTGTTCACACGATTGGTGTATTTTAGCCAAATATTTTCTGCGCTTATTTGTACAATAGAAGAATATGACCGATATCTGTACAACCCTGTCACACGATCTGCCATTATTATATTAAAATTAAAATTATATAAAATTAAAATGATGTCCATACCGAAAAAAAAGAAAATAGCTGCCATAATGTGCATTTGTGTATATTTAATTGAAAAAAAAAAAAGAAAGGCACGGAAGCGAAGTGTTTGGGTGCGGGATTGGCTCCTGAGCAGGAGTACTGATGGCGCTTGTGTAAAAACTTTGGCGGAGTTCCGAGAAATCGAAAATCAGAAATTTTTATTTAAAAATTTCTTGCGAATGAATGAAACCACTTTTAATGATCTGCTTAAATTAGTTTCTCCACAAATACAAAAAAATAACACCAACATGCGCCAAGCTATCTCAGCAAATGAAAAATTGGCAGTCACGCTACGTTTTTTAGCTTCTGGAGACAGCTTCAAAAGCTTATCGGTTCACTTTCGAATAGCACCAAATACCATATCTTTGTTTGTGCCAGAAGTGTGCAAGCCCATCTATGATGCATTACAAAATGAATATTTAAAGGTATACTATATATAATCATATTTAAAATATATAAATTAATATCACATTATGCTCTTGCTAGGTCCCAAACAATGAACAGATGTGGATTGGCATTGCCCAAAAATTTAATGCGAAATGGAATTTTCCCAATTGTATCGGCGCAGTTGATGGGAAGCATATTGTTATGACGGCTCCGCCGCGGCCTGGTAGTACCTTTTATAACTACAAAGGCACTCATAGCATAGTTCTCATGGCCATTGCTGACGCCGAATACAAATTTTTATACATTGATGTCGGCTGCAATGGAAGAGTTTCGGACGGAGGAGTTTTTGGAAAGTGTACTATTCAGCACGCTTTGGACAATGAATCTCTTGGATTACCTCCGCCGCAACCTTTATTGGGCCGTGTACTGAATGTGCCATACCTATTTGTGGCGGACGATGCTTTTCGAATGCAAAAACATATACTGAAACCATATCCAGGTAAAAGTTTAAGTGCAGGTCAACCTATATTCAATTACCGACTGTCACGGGCCAGACGCGTAGTTGAAAATGCATTTGGAATAATGACGAAGCGCTTCCAAATATTATATCGGCCTATTCAGCTGAATGAAAATAAAACAACCCTGGTAACCCTGGCTTGCTGTGCCTTGCACAATTTTTTAATACAAAAAAACACCAATTACATGGATGGATTTTCTATGGATGCTGAAGGCAACCTACTTCTAGGGGAACTCAACCAAAATGCTTTTGAATTACGCCAGCAAGGAACAGAAGAACGCCCAACAACGTACATAAGCAATGAAGCCAAAGAAATTCGTCAGGAATTCGAGCAATACTTCATGTCGGCTGCTGGTGAAATACCTTACCAATATAAATGTCTATGTTAAAAAAAAAAAAACAAATGTATGACATATTTATATAATTTTATTAAATTTCAAATTAAATGTAATGAATTCATATTTTTTAGTATATCGGCACTTATCTGCTTTGATTGGTCACTATGATCGGTCATTAAGTGGCAGAACAAATTATCTGTACATTTAAGAATTTTTTCTGTCTTCATCGGTGTATGATCAGTTCACACGATTGGTACAAGACAGCTCATTTTTATCTGCCTATCGGCCAAAAAAATTGTCCTATCTGCCTTATGCCCAATATTTTCTGCCATTCACACGATCTGTACATACAAATGGACAAAAATCGGTACATTTGACCAATCGTGTGATCTCAGCTTTAAACTACTTTTCACTTTCACAACTTATTTTCATCTATAAGCTTTTTTGATTTCTAATTAATATTGTCATAGATATTTTTTACTCTAAATTTATTCTTCGTTTGTTTAACATCGTTATATTGTTCAATAAAAATTTTATCCCCGAAACATTTCTTTTACTAACCACGGTTATCAACAGTATTGCTTCCCTCACTCATGTACCTTACGTGAAAGCTAGCCCCACACATTTTCAATTATGTTAAGTTCCGAGGAATATAGTGGCTTAAGCAGCAAGTGGAAGTTTTGGTTCTTAATAAGATATTTTACCTCTCGGGCTGTGTGTGTGGGAGCGTTTTCCTGCTGAAAAATCCATGGAATTGGTCCAAAAAGCTCGCTAATATTGGGTAATATTGATTCCAACAAGGCTTTGTATGTTTTCCTAGTCATTTGGTATCTTGGATTACCAAGTCTATAGCGCCATTCAATAAAATTGAGTCCCAGACGATAACGTCTCCTTCTTTGCTATGGTGACGGGTTAAAAATCACTACTCTCTCCTCAGGTCATGGAAATAATAATTGTAACCATCTGGCACATCGAGGTTAAATTTTTTCGTCGGAAAAAATAACCTTCCGCCAATTATTTGCGGTCATTCCATTTTGCACATCCCAGCTCATGTGATCTTTCGCGAAACACAAGGGTTGTTTCTTCCTTGCGTCATTAAGTGGTGGTTTTTTCTTAAGCTTCAAGTGCTTTAAGTGTTTAGCATGGCGAATCGTGCATTTAACAGTGGATAAGCTGGCCTTAACATTAGCTTTCTCCCTAGTTTTAGATGCCGATAAAGCTGAATTTAACGCTATTCTAAGGAAACTTCACGTTTCGCGAAGTCTTAAAGCAGAGGAAGTGTTTTTTTTTTTAATTTTTCGAGTAAGACGATGGTTTTTTAAATAATTGCTGACACAATGACATTTCGTTTTTTTTTGGGCTATAGCAAAGCATTAAAGACCTTTAGAGCAATAACCATGTATTCTTGCCCTTTCCTCCACTGTTAAACATTTTTTGTTGCCCATTTCTGTTAACACTCAATCAAGAACAATTAATTTATAAATTGTACCGTTTTTCCGAAAAAAAATGTATGCACTTCACAAAACAACGTCGATTTATTCATTGCTTCTAATCTAATGACCCGATTTATTTTCGCAAATTTTTGACTCAATTAACAATTCATCGTTAAAGTTCCGTGAGCTAAATCTTTCCTATACCCAAATTTTATATATTGTTGTTAACAAAATAGTCCCTCATTTACCATAGTTGTTTTTTTCTAATACATCTTGTAACGGGAGAAATATCAATTTCACTTCTCGAAAATGCCTGCTTCTAACCTTAAGCCCCCGCAGTGTAGGTATTATCAAAATATATTGAGAAACTTTTTTCATTTTCATTTCAAACCAAATTATGGCTTTGAGTTTTCTTGTGGATAATTTCTTCACGGAGGTGTTGTGCTCCATTAACATGAGTGGCTTATAATATTTTTGCCATTTATTAACAAACTAGTGGCCCGTCCCGGCTTCGCACGGGAAGACATAAATAGGTACAGATATTTAAGTTATAAGCATGCATTAAAACGACCATGAATCACTAAATAAGAAAACATTTTTTTGTCCTATCATTAATACTCTTCGCAGCGTATGCGATGAAAGACATTTTATGGTTAATTTTTTTACACCTTTGGTTGGTTTTAATAGGAATTTCTAAAGGTTTCTATAGTAATCTAGTACTAAATATATGTTACTCAGTGATAATGAAGCTTTCTAATGAAAAAAGAATTATTAAAATCGGTCCAGTACTTTTTGAGTTTATTCGTTACATACAAAAATACAAATCTTTCCTCTTTATAATATTAGTGTAAGTGTATAGTGTAGGTGTATATTAGTGTATATAATTTAAAACTTTTTCTTATAAGTTCACAACAAGTCTATGTCCCCACTAGCTTTCAAATAAAGCTGAAACGTCGAATAAAGCACTGGTATGTTTTTCGTAAAAAAAAAAAATTAGATGGTCCGTTGAGAACTAGGACCTAGTGACTTACAACTCGCAACCATTCCTGTGTGCGAGTACTGTTGTCAGGAATGTTTTTGTACGGAAAACTAAATACACGAACGGAAGTTGAATTCAGTACATGAACGTTTACAGCCCAATCGGTAGTTGCTGAATCACTTATTTTTTGACATCTAATCGAGACAATCGCATTGGAAAAAGGCTCTTGAATTTCATAATATAAAATAAATAAAACAGAAAAAATGGTCTATTTCCTAAAAGTCAATTATTTGTGCAAAAATAAAAAAAGTGGGATTTATGTAACACCACAACAAAAGCAAATCACTAAGATGGCATTCAGTAATATGTCCATTAACGATTTAAGCCAATTTCTAGATCCCAAGTTAGCTGAACATATTCAACATTTGGTTAAAAAAGCAGATCTAGACGGGCAAAATTGAGTTTTTTTTAGTAAGAAACAACAGGCACGTGAACAAAAATTGGCCGAGACAGAAGAGAGATGTGCTAATCTTGAGATACAGATTGAACGCATGATGCAAAAGACCAATGAAAAGAAGGCTCGGAAATGACTCTTTGGAACAGTTGTTGCGATTTTTTCTGAAGAAAATAATACACCTTCCTTTGACGACACCCACGTATATGCTTCACATTGATACAGGACTCCCAACAATGTTCATTACGACTTTGAAGCTTCACTTCGATTATATCCTTGAAGTTCTTAATACATATGAACCTTACACGACTATAACCTAGGATTGTGGCAACAATCGTTCTTGAAAAAAATGTTTTATGTTTTGAACAATGGAAGGAGCTGGCTGAGAGAGCCAAATGTCTTCTTCCTCTAGAGATGGGAAATTTTCTTCAGATGAAAGCTAAACTGTACAACATCCTTTCTTTCTCGACAAAATATACACGAATTATTCATAGAAGAAGCGCGGTCATCCATCTATATAGATTACTACTCAAAATTGATACCTGACTCAAGCAAGATAAGCTATGTAATATGAACGCCCGAGAAGATATACCTAATGCACTTCACAGGAGTTTGCCCAATACTTATCGAGCTGAGAAAACTATATCTTGGAAAAGTCATTTATACAACAAATGAAGTTCTTGAAATACTCAATGGAAGTAATTGGACGCCTTTGTATACATTTTTCAGAGCTGCGCTAACTTATAGAAGCAAAATTAACTAGGACAAATACTCGATATCCTATTTATTTTTCTTTTATTTGTTTATTGAAAAATATCAAAGTAATATAATTTATAAACATCTAATGCACTATTATTAAAGTACATATGTTTTGATAAAATTGTCAATCTGGCAGACGGCTTTGTCCATCACATAAAAGATGTGTAAAAACTTAAAAATGTTAACAATCTGTAGAATACTAAATTGCAATAAAATCTATCCGGGAACGCGAAAGAAACCGAAAGGACCTTTAAGCAGAAATATTATCTTGGAAGGGAGAAGTGCTTAATTGCATCTTTACGTGGGGGCTTCTGGAAAGCAAGTTGAGAAATCAATACATCTATGATGAATGATATTGTTCAATTAATTATAATTGATAAAGACTCTTGCACAAACGCAAGAAGCTACGGTTTACTTCCTTCGGAAAATTAAATTATTCGAAAGAAGCGGATTGCCGTCCGCCCTTGGGATCCAAGGGTTCATAAATAAAAGACTACTGATACTATTACTAAAACGAGATATGCCGGGCAGACCCTGGGCCATATAATGGGATTCCCAATAAGAAAGAGAGGCAGCAAGCGTAAGAACTTGCCGTCAATTTATGGCTAAACGATCGGTGTTGTCGTTGTGAGTGTTTAAAATTCCTATCTATCTATCTATCTATTGAGATTATAATATATAACTGATAAGGATCCATTTTCGTCTTATTAAATGCGATAAAATAAAATAGTGCGCATTCATCTGGCCTGAGTGCATTTTTCTGCCTTTTTGTCGATTTTGTAAAAATCTGGATTTGAAGTACCTACAATAGTTTTTTTTATTTCTATGTATTTATTTACTGAGTATATAAATTATTCTGTTCCACATACTTAAAATAATAATGCATTTAATATCCGATAAAGGTACAATTTACACCCAGCAAGCAAGGTGTTAATCAAACTTTTCTGGCAAATGCAAGTCTCTACTTTTATTCTGCTAAGGAATTGACGTATCAGGCTTTTTAAAAAGGTTTTAACCAATATACATATAATACAAGAAGTTTATATTCATAAAAAGACTTGCATTTTTGTCAAAGAGGATGCATTTAATTTTTTTTTTCAAAAAATGATTTCAGCCTTCTATAAACTTTGATGAAATATCATTCAATTTTTTATAATCTGCCAAAAAGCTGAACTGTTACTTGGAACATTTATTCCAGTTGTAAGCAGTTTGTTTTATATAAACATTTTAATAATTTTATCATAATCTATACCCCTGCCAGAAATCTATGATTTGGAATCTAAAATATATCGATTTCTTAAATAAAAAAAGTTAGGACGTAAGTATACTTTTTCTATTTCCTAAAGTTCTTCTCTTTTTGAAAGTATACATTAATGTATGCATATTCAATTAATTTAAAATTAAACAAATAGGTATCTACTAATAATTTACTACGCACGTTTCAAAGCTCTCTGAAAATATTTACCCACATCAACTGTGGCTTTTAAGTGCAGCTCCAAACATGTCGTAAATTTACATTCCATATTTTTGTACCTCCGCTCCGGTAGTTGAGCTTGTTTCTAATAACTAAGCCATTACCAGTTGGACGAAGATTAATTTGTTTTCGTTTCGAAAAAATCCACCAGTTTCGGTGTGTTGCACGACAAAACAAAAACAAAAATTAAAATAAAAATAAAAACAGCATAAATAAATGCAACCTTAAACAAAATTTATTGGTCTATTCGAGTCAGAACCCGTGTGCTATATTTTGTATTAAAGGAATATCCTCGAATAACAAAACAATAAAAAAAAAAAACGAAAACGAAAGCTGCAACCAATGTGCAAAATAAATTAAAGAATTTATCCATCGCTATTAGGGTTGATATGTGCACAAAATCACGATGTTTCCATGCCAGAGAAACAGTACAGGTTCTCTGTTTATTTGGATGCTAATGCATAAAACACGTCCTATACTGATGGTTGTTGGTGGAGAAGGGTCTCCAGCCCCATCATCGTAGAAAAATGCAGGTGTAATCGGGAATGAATAGCATCGGTACGCCCGCCATTTACCTTATTTATAGAAACCTACATTCATACGCCAACACCAGTTCCAGGAACGACAGAGCTTTTCGGTTTACGATTGTTATTGTAAACACATGCATAAATTTAAACTGAGACTTGGGGCATACTATCCTTTCCCTTTCCTGGAGCCATCAACCATAGTGCTCCTGATCCTGCTCCTGCACCAACTACAAAACCCTACGACTATTTTTCTTCTTTGAAAAACATTTTAGTAAATTACACAGATTGCTTGTTTGCATTTCGAGGCATGCATGCGTAAATACAATAGAAATGTCCTCAATCAGGAGACATGGTGCATCCCATTTAAGGCACAAATGTATGCCGTAGCAGGAGTCTAAGAGAGCTTTATGGCTTACATGAAAAATGCTATGTAATTGAAAGAAGTGGTTTATTTTCTTGGCAAAAGAAGAAGAAAAATGCTGGTTCAAAAAAAGAATAGCAAATTCCTTAAAGCACTTGAAATGATGATTTATTCGAACATTAAAGTTACAAACATTATATTGACAAGAAAAATCCTAGAAATTTTTACTACGACACATATTTCTTATTATTAAGAACAGAAAGTAATGATCTTTTGAAGAATATTAGATACGAAACCAGAAGAAATTGAATGAGCAATCAATGTGTTTCGAAGTTTTCTATCTTCTCTCTACACAGTTAGTATAACATGGATGTAAATATAATAATATTCTATTCTACGAGTATATATTGCAAATCGATTTTTGATTGATTAATGATTAAGATTGAAAGTAACAATTTCAGTAATTGTTATCGATAATATTTTGAAATGCATCCACTTTTTAAGATCTTCTATACCAATACAGTGCATATACAACGGTTGAGCTGATGTGTTTTCGGATAGATATGTTTGTGTTTGTTCTAGCTATTCAGGGCCGGATCAATATACAGATATCTACAACTAGACTTTCATAACACTAGTGGAAATCTGTTCTTGAAAATTACAAATTAAAATCTTGTTATAACATTCATTGTAGATAATTGTCATAATTGTATTTTAATCAGATGAAATTGTCTTTATACCTTCGATAACACCTTTTTTCTTTCTCCGTACAATGGCTTATCCGGGGGTCCTAAAGGTCTACAACCGGATATTTTTTTTTTAATTTTCGTAGAAATTCATTTGAATTTAAAACCTATCGTATTGCGTTAATGGATGAGACCCCTTTTAATTTTTAATTATTGCTTTTTTATATATGAAAATAAAATTAAAATTTGCTGCTTTTAATTTTGTCGCTAAAAATATATATACGATATTCACCAAAAAGCTGACAAATACAACTAAAATCACACAATTTAGAATTTGGAAAAACGTTTCAATTATTTTCATAAGATCTTTTCTGAAAGAAAGAGCAAATATTCAGGTTCTTAAGTAGAAACCTTGAATAAGAGATCGCCAATTTGATATTAACTTGCCTTTAATTCCTGAAACTTGTCTTCAAATCCATCTTATTTTAGTTGACGCGTACGGCATTCTTAAAGTGTTTTTTTTTCTTTCAAAATTGATTTTCTTTTAAATACAAAAACTTTTAAATAAATAAGTAAATTAGGTGGCGCAACAGTCCGATGAGAACTAAAGCCTAGTGACTTACAACTCTCAACCATTGCTGTGTGCGAGTAATGTGGTCAGGGATAGAGGGGCACTTCTAATGACAAGAATTACTCTTGGAGAATTTGTAAATTTGTAATTTTGAAAAATTTCTAAAGCTTATACAAATTCATCTACATGGATTTGGATAGGTGTGAGTATTCATAAATGAAATAAAAAGTATCGTTGACTTTTAAAATTAATTATAATTTAAATCATTCTATGCTTTTATTGATGAACATTTTTTTTTAAGCTGATGTAAAAATTCGAAAACCATTGAAAATTTTTTTAATGTAAACATATTGTTTATAAGACTTAAGTTTTCTCGTTTGATGAAGCGCTCCGTTAACGCCATTTTGTCGAGGCATTTATGTTTTTCAGCATACAAAATTAATTGGCTGAAAGAAGTTTTTCATTTATTCAATAAATGCAATGTTTTTAAAATTATGTAACTCGTTAGTTTTTTTTAGGAAATGCGTCATTGGCCAAATAGGTAGTAACATTTTCGACTCTATAAAAAAGAGGCACATACAATTCAATTTTCGAGATATTCACTATAATTAATAATATAATTAAAAAATCCATAAAATTAAATCCAAAAAGTAGAAAACTAGAGTATCCTGTACTCAATGCCGGTTTTAAGCAACACAACCTATAAATTCGTCATACAAATTATTCATTCAATTCAAAATGCAATAGGATGAGAAATAATAAATGAAGAATTTATTTAACTTATTTTTTAATTTTCTAATATATATGTAGGTTCATGTTTTTTTTTCTGTTAGGTATGGCGTAACATTTATTATTCGATTTATATATAGTCCAGATTCACATTCGTATATAAAAATATAGGATAGAAAGAGAAAGGCAATATAATCTATGGCTCCCCATATATAATATATATTTAATCCTTGCGGCAATGACAGTCAGTATGTATGTATGTGTATAGTATAGTGGGTGCTCTGGATTTTGCATTTTGAAATATCTGAATAATTTATTACCTGGGGGATTCAAAAGTCTAACTAGTTTTCATGGTCTATTAAATCTCTGAGGTATAACGTATAATAGGAATTTAATTTTTCATTGTTCTGCAGTGAATGTATCTATAAAAAGAAGCAATGCACCTATAGTGATTTTTTCATTGGTTTATGCGAATAGGTATTTTTATGTATGTGTTTAGATTGTTTCAAAAAAATTTGCAGAGATTCAGGAATTAAGCGACATCATAGTTAGATCACAAAAAGCTAACAGAAAAAAGAACTGTTCAGGAGATAGGATAGTAAAACACACATTTTTCAATTATTTCAACATGTTGGCTTCAAGTAATTTTTTTTAAATGTTCTGGATAAAAGATAAAAAACACTTTCAATAAAATTTAGAAAATTATATATTCAATGGAATTAGTTCCTTTGCTTAAAAATAATTAAAATTAACATATGAAGGACTTCAAATCTGTTGAAGCTCTTAAGAGTTCTATAGGAACTAAAGCGATCATGTATTTCTATAATGGAAATAATCTGCAGCCTTCATAGTCATTTTTTGAAACGGACATTCCTACTATATTCAAGATGTATCACTCTAGAAAGCAAATATCATAATTGTACAATGTGTATTACACAGATTGGATTAAGAATTCATTTTTTTGAGATTTTTTAAACTATTTTGGAAATGGGGTTTCCTGACTTAACATAAATATGAGTTTTTAAGCACCGCTTAAAAATGTTTATGTTGTGTAAAGAAGGCTGACTAAATTGAAATAACATAATGTGTATCTTAACCTTACATCAACGTATTTCAAAGGCTTAAGTGACAACTTTAGTTATTAGATTATTTTAGAACACTGTTGTCCAGCGAGATATGGTTTAACTAAAGGGCTTTTCAATTGGTGCGGGTAGATTTTGGAGCCCCGTGGCAGCCGTTTTGTTTTGGTGACATCTCTCAAATCTTTTGTTTATTATTCAATTGCTTATGCCAAATCATCATGGCAAATTATACGATTGAACAGCACGTTCAAATGATAAAACTTTATTATTAAAATGAGTGTTCGTTAGCGCATTGCGCCCATTTAACGGTAGACGTGGTTGGCCGTTCACAGTCGACTCATCAACGTTTGGTGGCCAAATTTGAGATGACCGGTTCAGTAAATAATCAGGCAACACCAGTGGCGTCTTTAGGCATGGGCCCGGTGGGCCTGGGCCCAGGGCCCCGCAATTATTTGGCCCCCAAATCTTACAAATTTAAATGAATGAATCTATACAAGTATTATATAGAAAACAAAATAAGGTTAATAGACAGTAACAGAAAAACAAGTTTCATTTTACTCTCCGTTCCGTTGAAATTCTCCTCCTCAACATCTTAAACCTGGCAACATGAATCTTTAATCATACACCTGCACACGCTGTCAACATTATTTTAACAACTCTGCTTTCGTTCTACTTTACAGTTCTGCACACATGTTGACTTTTCAACTCACTCCATAAATAAACACAAAGTTGTCCCATGATGATTCTTCATCGCAGATCATTTAAAAAAATGTGGGAACTCAGGAAAGGGACACACTTCCTATTTATCAGCAACGAATTCATTGATATAATGGGAAAACAAGTCCTAATGAAAATTTTAGGTGAAATTAGATCGGCAAAATATTTTTCCCTAGCCTAGTACGCGGCTGATGCGAAACGAAATTTTTCGGCGGTCTCCAAGTGCAGAGCGAAATGAAAACGAAAACCACAGCGGACGAATATTTGTGGAGAGTTCTGTCTGGAAGTTGAATTTCACTGCTTGTCTTCATCACTTCTTGCACATCACCAATAACATCCTGAGTTTCCGATTCAGAAATGCAATGTTGGAACACATTAGACAAATCCATTTTATTTTAAATTTTAAATCAAATATAAATCAAAGTCAAAACACCGAAAGTCACGAGTAAACAATTTTTTTTCAATACAAAAATTAAACGTCAAAATTTCGCAAGCAATTAATGTGCTGGGCAATTAAATTGAGAACGAAAAGAGTGAAGAATTGTACTAAGAAATCTAGTACAGCTATCCACTAAAATGTCACATTTTGTCGTTCAGCAGCGTACTGAAAAACGAAAAGTACAGCGAAATTTTTTGTTTATGATTTCGTCATGTCATTTTTGTATGGGAATTTTCGTTTCGCATCAGCAGCGTACTAGGCTTAAGTGTTGACAGTACACCCGACCTTTCTCATATCGACCAGTTGACTTTTGTAATTCGGTACTACGTTAAAAATTGTGTTCCCATCGAAAGGTTCTTAAAATTTATACCTATTCAAGAGCATAAATCTGAATATTTGGCCGACACAATCTTAACATTTCCGAAAAATCATAATATTTCAATAAAGGATTGTAGAGGACAAAGCTATGATAATGCGTCTAATATGTCGGGAAAATATTCTGGTTTGTAAGCAAGATTATAGCAGAAGTGCGAAAAAGGCTGGTTGTGTGCAGGAGGCAACAAGTTTTTTCAAGTGGTTCAAAAAATATACAACTTTTTTTCTGTTTCTACCCATCGCTGAAATAAATGTTTAGGTTCACATAGAGTTCTTAAAAGCCTTTCTGAAACAAGATGGCCTGCACGAGCTGATACAGTTAACGCGCTCCATCATGGTTATAAGCAAATTACTGAAGCCTTGACATCTATCTCTAGAGATCCAGAGCAAGCTCCAGACAAAAAAATCGAAGCGCTAAGCCTGTCTAAGAAAATTTCAAAACTGGAGTTCCTCATTTTAAGAGAAATTTGGAGCACAATATTAGAAAGAATTCAAGAATTCATAAAAC
The DNA here is from genome assembly GCA_920104205.1 of Eupeodes latifasciatus. NCBI lineage: Eukaryota > Metazoa > Arthropoda > Insecta > Diptera > Syrphidae > Eupeodes > Eupeodes latifasciatus. The sequence goes on along the minus strand of OV049924.1, from coordinate 292,803,917 downwards.
CAGCAAGAGCCTTTAAAAAGAAACAATAACGATTGACGTTGCTGCCAATTTGCTTTCACTATGTTCTTTCATAAATGATATAAGGGAGAATTTTGATAAATTTGAGAGTGTGCCAAAATTCAGAATTCGGATGCTTATTATAAAGACTTATTGCAACGAAAAATAGTACGAAGTTCGCGTGCCACATATTTTGATGGTCCTGCACCATCCGTCCAGCTAATTGGGAAAAAAAGTTTAAAATATCAACTTTTTTTTCCAATTATTGACACTATTACTTTGTTATTAAAAATACGATCCAATTGCTATCAAGAAATTAATGCATTGTTTGACTTTTTTTGTCGATTGCAATATTTGACTTCAGTGGAGTTGCGAAATTCCTGCGAACAGTTTTCAAAAAACCATAGAGATGTTAATGCAGAAGAACTTGAGGTAGAATGCTTGCACCTCGTACAGTATTTAAAAGAATTCAAAAAATATGTAAATGAAGATCTTATTACAATATCAAAATTGTACAGTCTAATTACAGTGGATGAAATTGGGAACATACATATTTCCAAATGTAGAAACTGCCTGTAGAATTCTTTTATCTTTGATGGTTTCAAACTGCAGTGGAGAGCGTTCATTTTCGAATTTGAACCGGATAAAAAATGAACTTCGAAGCGCAATGCTACAAGATAGACTAAACAGCTTGTCAATTTTATCAATTGAAAATGAACTACTGCAGGAAATTGAATTTGATGACTTAATTCATGATTTTGCAACTGTTAAAGTCAGAAAAGTATGCCTTCAATAATATTTTATTGTATACTTAAACTTATATATACGTATATCTAAAAAAAAAAAACAAATCAAAACAAATATAAAGAAATAAACTTACATAAAATTAAAAAAAATATATAAAAACATTAGACATCAACCAAAAAAACAATAAAAATGATCAAAAATCAACTATAAAGAAAAATGTTCAACTATTGAAGGTAAATTAAAAAAAAATTATAAAAGTATAAAAAAAATATCTGTTTTATGTTTTTTTTAAGTTCTTATTAAAAAGTAAAAATATTTAAAAAAAAAACACAAATTAATTTTAAAATGATTTTTTTAACCTAAAGAATTAAAAAAATATATTATACCTACTTTTTTTGGCCCCCAAATCCTATTGGGCCCAGGGCCCCCAAAAGTCTAAAGACGCCCCTGGGCAACACCCGTACGTTCAAGAAACGCAATATCAGCCGGGAACATCGCCGCGGTCCGTGAAAGTGTATAGCAGAACCCGAGGCAGTGTATTCCTTGTTGTGGACAAGAACTCGGTCTTTCGCAGACTTCAACTTGGCGAATTTTTCGTCGAGACTTGGGCCTACACACGTACAAAATCCAACTGACCCTGGAGCTCAAATTTCATGACCATAGACAACGCCGTTTGTTCGCTGACTGGGATTCGAATTGTTTGGAAGAGGACCACAATTTTGGCCAAAAAATCATCAAAGTTACCGTTTGGTGTGGATTTTAGGCCGGCGGCGGCGGCGTAATTGGTCCGTACTTTTTTGAAAACTACGTTAGTGAGGCGGTCACCGTCAACAGCAAGCGCTACATAACCGTGATAACTAATTTCTTGTGGCACAAATTGAACCATATGGACCTAGACGACATGTGGTTCTAGCAGGACGGGCGGCGCGTGCAACACGCAAACGCCGTGATTGACATTTTGCATGAACGATTTGAGGGTAAGGTTATCTCTCGCAGGGGTTTTGTGATTTGGCCGCCAAGGTCATGCGATTTGACCCCGCTAGACTTTTTCCTGTGGGGTTTCTTGAAGTCGCAGGTCTATGCAAATAAACCACAATCGAGCGATGCCCTCAAGGGGAACATAACACAGGCCATCGCTCAAATTCCATCGGATCTATGCGGAAGAGTCATTAAAAGTTGGACCATTTGGATCCGTGCCACCGTAAGAAGCCGAGGCGGGCATTTGAATGATGTCATATTCCACACTTAATGGCATACATGCGCCTTTCAAATAAAAAAATTATTTTGTTAATACCTCACACACAGCTTGTTTTATTCCATTTCAACATCTACTCGCCCTTATTGAAAGACCCTTTATTTAATTTGGACGACTTCCAAGATTACAACAGTTTTCTAAACATATCATATTTTATAGCTGAAATACAATAGTTTAGAACGTTTTTCGTGTATTTCACGCAGAAGTGTTAGAATGCGAAGAAGGCTACAAAAATATAGGTGCAAAAAGTAAAAGTGTCACTTTTACTGGTACTGGGACATTTATATTCTTAATACTCGTGTTAAAATCTCAGATCTCAAAAAAGATCTCAAAATCTTAAAAGTTTTTATATTTAATAGAAAATCAATGTTTAAAGAAAAAAATAAACACTTTAAGAAAGCCTTACACTATATATGTGCGTCAGGAAAAAAATAAGATGTAATTGAAAACGAGTTCCAGGGATTTAAATGCGATTAAATATCAAATTAGTGATCTCTTATTCAAGGTTACTTTTTAAGAACCTGAATATTTCCCCTCACTCTCAGAAAAGATCTTATGAAAATAATTTAAAGCATAGCTAAAGTTTTATCCAAATTCAAAATTGTATGAACACAAAGATCATATGAACCCCCCCCCCCCCCCCCCCTGAATCGCCAATTAGTCAAAAGTTCAAGAATTTGTGCTGCACGATTGGAATAGGTCTGGATATCCTATTCATGTTATGTTCTTGGTCCAGTCCAATGTTGAAAGAAGTACTTTTAGCAACAAAGCTTAAAGAAGTAAAATTCAAATTTTATTTTCATATTTAAAAAATAATTAATAACACAATACGATAAGTTTTTAATTCAAGGGAAGACACGTTTTCATTAAGTTATGAATCGTGTAGCTTTATTAAACTGCGAATTATTTAGGTTTACGCATTTTTTCATAAGACGATGAAAAATGTCCTACATTTTGTCAATTATTTGTATTAAATAAGACGATTTCTCTTCATAATGGAAATATTTATTAGTTAATGAAAACAAAAATTATATTGGAATATTATTAGTCTATAGTTTATTTCAGATAGTACAAGTAACCAAATTATACATAAAGTAAATTATCCTATTTTTTCTTTTTAATTTACAACTCATTTAAATTAATGCCTCGAATTTAAACCGTCGCGTCAGTACATTTGGTTCGTCAATCGAACTTTTTCAATAAAATATTGCCTTTCCTCCATATCTTTCAGAATTGTGCGAACTGTCATAAAAATAAGTACAAATTTACAATATTTTAAATAAAGTTTTCATTTTTGTATTATTAAATTAATCCCATACACAATAAACACACCAACAAAATAAAAGAAAAGGAATTTTTGATGATAAAAACATTTTCATATTTAAATTAATTAAATTGGTTTTATGGACGTGACCAAAAATCATTTATCGGTATAAGGTAAAAGAAAGTTTTAATTTCGGCAAGTGTCATTATCTCAACTCGTATACATCTTTCTTTTTATTTTGCACTGCATGCCCTTTTTATGGATATAAAAAACGTTAATAACAATTTCAATATATTAAATTAAATATTGCAATATAACTGGAGGCCATTATAGCTGTAATGAATCAGATATAATATTGCTTCTGTGACTGTTTCTGAATATATGCTCACATGTGCAGTGTACACATATGTAATATGTATAAAGCTTATTGGTAGGCCTACGCACTTATGGTTGGCTCCTTACCAGGTTGTCATTTAAATGAGTACATAGTACACAACTGTGAAAATTTGTAATGTATACATAAACATTTTATTTTGCCTCTTATCAGCCATAAGCCTGGGTTTTATTTCGTAATTTGATCGAAAAAATAGTTCAAATCAAAGTGATACGTGGTATAATCGTTCCATAAATCCGCAATTTTCAGCGTTGACGATAAAATACAGTGGGATTTTTTTTCGCTTGGAAACGAAATATACATGAATAGTTTAAAAAAAGTTACTGTAGCTCAGCTCTCTTTTCTTGCAAAAAAGTTGTTGGTAATAAATGGGGCTTAAAACCCCGAATCACACATTGGTTATTCACATCGGTAATCAGACCGATTTTAATAAGAAAAAGCTATAAACCGCGAATAACTAAATAAACCAACGTCCAGCTTGCCTATGTATGTATCTATAAGCAGATCGCTTCGCACGACCCCATCTGCGGCACTGGATACCCTACTCTATCTAACACCTCTTGATATACTTAGCAAACAAATATCTGCCACCTCGCCTCAAAGTTTCATCGCAATGGGGTTAACAACAACATTGGCTAATCCGTAATTCTTAAGTATTTAGAATCAATTAAAAAGCACACAGACTACAACCCCCCCAACTGCAATTCGACATAAACTTAAAGATTTCTATACCTTCCAGACCTTTTTTGGAGGATAGGGCATTCCTGGAAGACGAATCAATTCACTTTTACACAGATGGATCAAAAACAAATGAAGGTGTTGGTGGAGGTGTGTACTCTGAACGACTCAAATAAAGTCTCTCATTCCGCCTCCCCAATCATTGTAGCATGTCCCAGGCGGAACTTTTGGCGATAAAAGAAGTCTTGCCCGTGGTATTAATATTGATTATATAATATTTTCCCAGATAGTCAGGCAGCTATAAAAACTCTGGACTCTGTTTCTACAAACTCTATAACAGTTCATAACTGTCGGCCATCTCTTTTGGCTTGAATACCTTGAGAAGGAAGTAGTTTTAAACGTACATATACATATATGCAAAATTTTGTAGGTTGATTTCTTTCAAAAATTAAAAGCAAACTACAAAAATAGTCTTGAAATATCTTATTTAGCTCACTATAAAAACAAAATGTACATATTTGCTTTTTGATTTGTAAGTGAATTTTTCAGTGTGGGTCGCATCCCATTTTATTTCTTTTTTGTGTTTATGATTTGAATTGAAATCAACTCAAAATACATATGTATATATCGTTATCCATTTAAGCTTAAGGTGTATTATTTGTTATTTCGAAAAATAATCATACTAAAAATACATTTATTTTATCCAATTTTCGTCAACTGTTGGTCCACTGTATTTCGTTAAATAATTACATTTGACCACTTATTAAGAAGTAGGTAAAACATTCTCATTGCACACATATCAGGGATGTGAACCTTTTTGCGTATACAACATGATCCAGTTATTTTGAGATATGTTATTAATTATTCTGACTGAGTTTTATTTCGTTCTCCGATTTTCGTTTATCCTGCTAATTTGCATGCGATGCAGTGGATGTTGAATGAAATTGAGAGATGATTTAAAAAATAAGAACAAAAATGTATTGCAGGTAGGTATTGTTTAATCGTGTTGGGAAGTAAATGATGCCGCTGCACAGGTTGGATTAAGGATATGTTATTAATGTTTATTTTCTGCTCCTTTAATCAAATTATTGACATTACATGTAGCTTACTTTTATTAGCAAATAGTTATGGAAAACAGTCTTAACTATATTTTTGCGGACTTTGCGAGAAATCTCATAACAGATTTTTTTTTTCCAGACTAAATTCATCAATTTGCAAGGCTATAACTTTTGACTTCGAATTTAATTTTTTTAATTTCCAAGATAACATTTCGAAATCCAAGTTTCGACCCAGTTAAGTCGATTAGAGCATGCGTGTTCAGCCGCTATGGAATTTTTTAAAGTTCTTATCATTTCTAAAATTTTAGTTTTGGTAATTTCGGAACACAATTAATGGATTTTGGATTTGTTTCTTTGTGTTATAACAATGAAAACAGTTACAAAATTGTTTCTATAGAATCTATAGGGAAATTCAGTCAGATTTTGTTAAGATTTTTTAATATTGAACTAAAGATAAATAGTCAACAATCGAAACAATAAATCTTTTTAACTTTCCGTTATTTGTAATTGTAATGGATAGTACCCGTGGCGTGGTTAGTGGGTTGGACTGTTATGCCAAAGGTATTGGTTTCAATCCCGGCCTGTGTTATCTAAAGTTTTTTTTTCACGGCTCCTGCCTCTTTCGAGGAATTGACAAATCCTCCAAGAGTAATTTTTGTCATAAAAATTGCTTTCTCTCCGTTCGGATTCGGCTTAAAAATGTAAGTGCCCTCCATCCCTTGCAAACGGTACTCGCACACAGGAATGTTTGAGAGTTGTAAGTCACTAGGCCTTAGTCCTCAACGGACTGTTGCGCCCCCTAATTTTATAAATATTCAAAATTCAAAACAATTAATCTTTTTGACTTTCCATTATAAATAATTGTAATGGGTTCGAGTTGTTGAGTTGAAAATTTTTCGATGTATCAGGATACACAGAATCTAAATCCATGATTCTTAGAGAAGTATCTGTGTGTCGGTGTGTGTGTACGTCCGTTATACCTTTCTTCGTCCTCCATATCATTGAAGATAAGTTGTCAAATCCACTTAAAATTATTTTTTTTGTGAAGAAAATGCCACCAAGGCCTTTCAAAAAATCATGTCAAATATTGTATCAAATTTTAGTTGATCTTAAATTTCTCACAAACATGCTTTTGACTACAAGAACGAGACCATAGATGTCTTGTTAATATTATTGATTAGTATTCTTACATTTGATTAAAAAAAGTTATAATTACGCATGCGTATATGTTCTCAAATTGCAAATTGAAGATAAATTATAGTATATCTGTAATTGTTTCAAATATCTTTAAACGTTTCCAGATGTGGACCTTTTCTATGAGAGCATAATATCATTTTCAAGGCATTGTATTTTGTCTTAAGGTTTCCACTTAATGTAACACCAAGGACTCGGAGTTCTTTTTTCAAGATCACAGTGGAGTTGCGAATTACGAGTGGGTTTCAGTTAAGAATTTCTTTTTCCAAAGAAGGTGCAGTGATTCTATTTTGGATGGGGGGACATTTACACAGGTTTTTCTTTTCCACACAAGGATTTCATTGTCTGCCGTTTTTAAATAGCGTTAACCATAGATGGTTCGGCAGAAGCTATCATTTGACTTTATTTAATTCTACTTATTTTAATGCTATACAAAACTAATATTAACTTTAACAAAAGTAAACCGACAAATTTATAATACTTTTTTAAAAAAATATTTTACAATAAATGATTTTGTTTATTATAAATGATATAAATTATCATTACAATAATTAAATACCAAAAACTTGGCGGCTTAAAAAAATGTCTAAAAACATAATTCAATTTAAATTCGTTTTCGGCTCGAGTATCTTGGAAAAAAAATTATAATATATTTTAGTTATTCGTAAGAAAATTGATATATTATTAATGAGGCAACATCGTACACTATTTCTTCAAAAATATGGTTGTTGTGAATTTCTTTGCATGTTGTAATTTTCTTCAGAATTTGGCCAGTATCGCGCGTAACTTAAATAAACTGATCGTAATAAATTTGCGATCAGTGTATTATCGCCTCTAGGAACTTTAGTCCATTGTTTCATGTTTCCTAATTTCTATGCCAAAAAACACCAGTTAAAGAGAAAACCCCTATGAGAACCGTATGGCAATATGAGAAATCCAACTAGGACGGTCTCACTGACTTCTTCAAGAACTTTAACTGGTCACTATGCTTCCTCGACAGTGACATTCCAGAATATGGTAAAATCTATCAAACCCAAAGAAAACTCATGGTTTCACTCTAGCTGCCTAGAGGTTATTTGGATAAAAGATGAAAGTTTCCGGATTTATAAAGCCAACCGGAAAAAGTTCAAACAAGTTAAAAAGACTAGAACGGATATATTCGAAGCATTAAATTTCTGCATGAGGAGAAATAACGTTACAAAATACTTTAAGGTCCCAAAGTTAGTACAAATTTCTGGTCATTTGTATAAAATGTGAGTAACCCTATGTCATCGTCAGTTCCTACGCTCGTTTCCAATGACACTCTCTGTACATAAGTTCGATTGATAAAGCCAATTTGCTTGCGAAACAGTTTGTTTTTAATTCGATGATACCGATGAGTGACATGACTCCTCCTGTACTTGAAAGAGTAAACGATTCTATGGGACGAATCTTCTTTCGGACTCGTACAGCTGCTAGAGCTCAAAGATCTTGATATTCACATATGAGCTGGCCCGGATAGTATCCCATCTACTGTTTTGAAGAGGTGTTCTTTTCCATCTGCCCTATGCTACAAGTCTCTTGCCGAGTTGATAGAAAACAGCATTTATCCAGCCTGTCTCGAAAGAAGGCGAATCCTTCTCTTCTCTAACTATCTTCTAATTACACTCACATCTCTTATTTTCAAACTGATGAAAACGCTGATCAACTTTGAGCTTGAGAAATATCTCGAAGAACGAAAGCCGCAGGGTCTCTTGCCTATCATTGTTTTATCGATATTTTCGCCAACAATGCTCTAGTGAAATAGCCAGTTGTATTCCTCCCTTCAAACAATTCAACCGTAATACTCACACTTCCAGGATGCTCATCAGTTTACCCTTGAGCCCAACTTCGGACGCACTATTAAGTTTAGAGATTCTTTCCTTAATAGCCCCACTGCACGAATGTGGAACGCTTTACCAGGCTCAATATTTCCCACTCATTACAATGTGCAGACATTCAAAACTAATGTGCATCGGCATGTTTAATTATTACAAGGGTATTCATGACCCCTTTTAGTGCGCGCTGAATATAAACTAATTTGTAAAAAAGGAACAGAGTGTATTTTTGGTTTTTTCTTTTGTTTTTAATAAATGATTTATCCAAAACACACACTTCCCCTTTTTAACTCAATTTACATTAAAATAATTTTCGAATACTTACTTATTTCCCTCTTTGTGTTTCGTTTTCATTTCAGATTTCATAGACGGAGCGCTTCGGAATGTCAGTCTTATTGTCGAACCACCTGCCGTACGAAAGGGTCAACATGCAACATTACGATGTTTATACGACCTGAGCGGAGCTCCCCTCTACTCGGTAAAGTTTTACCGTGGACAATTAGAGTTTTACCGTTATACACCTGGTGAAATTCCAAACACCAAAGTTTTTCCATTTCCCGGGCTTTCAGTTATTGTGAGTATAGTAGGGTAGTGAAAAACGAAAAAAAAAGAAAAACTAAACCTCAGTGTCCTTTTCGTTATTTTATATTTGTGTTGAGTCCTGATTTTATATTTGTTCTACTGCACTTTCGAAATATTTACACAAACCCGGTACGGTACACTTTGAAATTAATTTTTTTTTTTACTAAACATTTACATATATTTGTAAAAGTTTTGAGAACGGACCCAAAGGACGACCAGGACACTGAGGGTTGGATAGGATACGGGGTTAAGGATAAAAAGGGGATAATATAAACATGAGAGCGAGTTTTGATTTTGTTTGGGTTTTGTATTTTTAGATTCCCATGTCAAATGCCAGTCAAGTTGTTATACGAAAGGTTGGTTTCGGTTTATCCGGAAACTTTTCGTGTGAAGTAACAGCGGACGCACCACTTTTTTCAACAGCAACAGCGTTTGCTAAGCTTCAAGTTGTAGGTGAGTAGAGAGTTGTTGTAATTGTTGTTCTTGACATAAAGCTTCATTTGAAGAATTCAGTTGCATGTGTACGAGTATACCTGATGGTGTGACTGAAATTTGACAGAAAATAAGTTTTAATTTGTACAGAATATTTTTGTTTGTGATTGTGTTTTTTGGAAATGATTGGAGATAATGTCAAAGAGATATGTGACTTTATTTAGATAAGTAATTGGAAAAAGGGTTGGGTAAAGCATTCCGCATTCTCGATGTGCTGTTAAAACAAAATACAAAAGTGAAAGTATTTTTTTGGATTCTATCCAAAAGACTTAAACTTGTTTATAGGCATCTGGTCACATAAGAAGGTGTGAACATTTTCTTGATTTTCGGAGAAATCCTAAGCACCTAGCAGCATTTTTATTAATGTCGAACATGTGATAATTCCATAAAAGGTGATCTGTGATACACATACCGAGTAGTGAGTACTGAATGTTAAGTTTCCTGGAGTCAATGAATTCTACATGGGGAAGAATTCCACGTGTCATGATAGAAAAATAATGAACTTTTCAAACGCTGTCGTTAGAGTTCCATGTCTGAAGGACAAGGATGTGAATCTAGAAACGAATATAAAAAACTGAGAGAACTGTTGTCAGCGAAACAGTTTAACAGATCAAAAGATTGTTTATGAATATAAGGAAAAGAGTCGGAGACAAAACGTAGGCCCAGGAAACACCAGTATTAATTTCATGAAATTCAAACTTAAAACTAACTAACTAACCGAAGTTGTTCTCCTCAATAATTTTTTTCTGTTCTTTCGCAATTCTCACATTTATATGAGCATGTAATAATTCTAGGTGATTTCAATGCAGACTTGCTAAAAAATGATTCTCGAGCTTTCCAAATAAAAGATTTTGTCTCTTCTTTAGGACTTCAGATATTTAATACTACTTATCCAACGAGAATTGCAAAAGATACTACTCCCAGCCTTCTTGATTTGGTCATTTTATCTTGTCCATCGTCTGTTAGTCTTTTTGACCAGCTTTCACTTGACTGTATCTCTGATCATGATCTCCTGTTTTGTACATTCAATATTAATTTTAATCACACTATTGCCCCTCTATCATTCACTTTTAAAGATTTTCGGTCAATAAATGTAGATGCTCTCCATTACGCCGCCTTTACAGCCCCTTGGGATAAATGTCTTTTTACTCCTGACCCTGATTCCAAGCTGAACTGTTTCCAAGAAATACTTCTTGGATTATTTAACGATTATGTTCCAGTAAAAACGGTTAATGTCCGTAACAAAAGTTGTCCTTGGTTCACATCTGACGTTGTCGACACTATTAAAGTTCGCAACAAGTTTTATAGAAAATGGAAACATTTTCCATCTGATTCTAATTGGATGGCTTACAAGGCAGTAAGAAATCGTTGCACTGTGGTAATACGTAACTCCAAAAGAAATTATTATGCATCCAAACTAAATACAACCCTTCCCCCTAAAACTCTTTGGAGTAATTTGCGACAGATTGGTATATCCGGTACAAGAAATGCTTCTAAGAGTGAAATTGATCCTAATGTGCTAAATAATAACTTTCTCGAAAATGATGACCAGGAGCTAAGTTTAAGTTTCTCTGAAACTATTAATTCACACATGCAAACGATACGGAGTTTTGAAATTGAATCGGTTAATGAGAATGATGTGGTTAACTGTATTAGTTTTATCAAATCAAATGCTGTAGGTGAAGATGGTATACCACTTCGATTCATCAAACTAATTCTACCTTATATAACATCAAGCTTGATTCACATTATTAACCATTGTATTACAACGTCAACCTTTCCGAAGTCATGGAAGCCTGTTGCAAAAAAATCCAACCCAATGTCAGCTACTGATTTTAGACCTATAAGTATTTTACCATGTTTGTCGAAAGTCTTTGAAAGATTAATAGCCAAACAGATCCTTCAACACTTGTCTCATTACAACCTCCTCTATGCTGGACATTCCGGTTTTAGATCTAACCACAGTTGTTCCACAGCCATGGTAAAAATATTGGACGATATAAGACAAGATTATGATAAGGGACATGTTACGCTTCTTTGTCTTCTTGATTTCTCAAAGGCTTTCGACAAAGTGAACCACAAGATTCTGTGTTTGAAATTGAAATATCTTTTTGGTTTCGGGAATTCTGCAGTGGCTCTACTTGAAAGTTATCTCTCTGACAGACTTCAGAGAGTTGTAACTAACGATGCTTGCTCAGATCTTTTACGTGTGAAACAGGGTGTTCCTCAAGGATCAATTCTAGGCCCAATTATCTTCTGTATGTTCATTAATGATTTACCATCTGTCTGCAAACATACTGCAGTTCACCTCTATGCTGACGACGTTCAATTGTATCTAGCTCGGCCAATTGACAACACAATTGATCTTGTAAGTAAATTAATGAAGATCTACATGAAATTTACTCTTGGTCTATAAAAAATGGTTTGCTACTAAATCCCAGAAAATCTCAAGTTATTCCAATTACTATAAAGAAACTGGATCTTAATACTCTACCTGATGTTTTATTATCTGTAGACAAGCTAAACATTGTTCAAACTGTGACAAGTCTGGGATTTGTTCTGAATTCAAATCTATCAGGATACGACCATACAAACTTTGTAAAATATATGGATGTCTTCGGAAATTGTGGATGGCTGCAAGTTTTACTCCACAAGATACCAGACAAAGGCTTGGTAAAAGTCTTATCCTACCGCTTATTACTTACTCTGAAGTCGTATACCCTAATTTAGATTCTTTATCCCAACGAAAACTTCAAGTTGCATTTAATGACTCGGTAAGATACATCCATATGGGCTTCGTAGATATGACCATATTTCTCACTATGTGAAAAACTTTTTGGGAAGTACTTTAGACAACTATATTGATGCCAGAAATTGTATCTTCTTACATAATCTTATAAGTAGTAAGACTCCATCGTATTTATATGAAAAACTTAATTTTGCTCTTTCCCTTAGAACTTTTAGTCTAATTCTCTCACGCTATAACTATCTCAATTCATCCCGTTTATTTTTTATTCACGCCGCGCCGTTAAATTATGGAATTCTTTACCAATAAGTATAAGATCTATCGCTACTGCCACTCGCTTCAAAAGTGCCATCTTTCTTCACTTCACTTCAACTTAATCTCAAAGCTACTCTTTCTTTTCTTTTTTCTCATTTGTAAACTCTTCTTCTTTTTTTCAAACTCTTTTTCTACTGCTTTATTTTCTTTTTCTTCATTTTTAAAATCTCACACTTCTTTGCTTCTACTTCTATCTCTAAAATAAAAACTCAGAATTTTGTAAATTTAAATTTAGTTCTAAGTTAGTGAATTTAAATTGAATACATAAATAACTAAATTAGTTCCTATTTATCTTATCTCTATGTACTACAAAAGATATTAATCTTAATGTACAAATGTTAATAATATGTATATACAATAAATTGAAATTGAAATTGAAAATTGAAATTGACTATCCAATACAACTTCAATTGCAAGGTTTGAAATGTAGTTTCCAATCCAACGAAGAACAGATTCTCAGTACTAAAAGCAGGCATTTTTGATAAGAGAGCCTGGTGGCCAGCTCTAGCAAAACTTTTAAAATATCAAGTGTAATAATCTTACTTTCTTGAAAACGTTATTAAATTTTACGTGGTTAAATAAAAACCTTCCGTTCTTCGGTATATTTCTTAATCTGATTATTAATCAGCGTTTCCGTGACCTTGTAAAGAAGGGAAGTAAATGCAAATAGATGATAGTAAGAGCAAGAGGAGGATTCGCCTTTTTTAGGGACAAGCTGGAAATATGCTGTTTTCCATCCACTCGGAAAGAAATCCGTAGAGTAGGACAGATAAACAAAACTTAATCAGAGATTTTGCTACCGTTGAAGAACACCTCTTTACAACCATAGGAGAAATATTCTAGCCAGCGGATTCGTTTATTTCAACGTATTTCAGAACAAGAAGACTCTGAGGAGATGCAATAAGAAATACTTATTCAACTAAGATTGGGGCATATCAATTAGCAAATGAAATGCCGTCAGTTCTTTTATTGGTGATAAACATTTTAGTTAAAGATCTCGAGTTTCACCGAAAAATTATCATCTCGAACGGAGTGCATTTTTGGCATTTTGCAATTCGACTAATAGATAATAATCAATCCATGCCTTGACTCTGCGTGTGGTGTATAGCATCTAAGTATCATCAAAAGTATTGTTTTTGGAATAGAGTCACTTCAAATATTCTCAAGCTCGAGATTTTTTAAAGCTTAAAAATATTGATTTGTGAGAAATGGTTCACATGAGTTAAAACAAATATCGGTTATGATTTGTTTACCTGTGCAAAGTTTTGAGTATCAAATTCATCAGAAGAGTTTCTTCTTTATTTAACCTATAAAGTATAAGAAGGTCAGATGATTATTGCTTCAAATTTTATAATTCTTGCGGACGTTCAAATTTGATTCACTCATGCGAAAGTTTATCGTATACAATTTCCCCATTCTTACCAAATCATGATTTAAAATTCGCATTAATAACGATCCATAACGATGTGTTATTCTGTAGTTTAAAATAACATTACTGAAAGCCAAGCATCTTCACCTACCTAAAGCTTGAGCTTTAGATAGATACAGATAGATATAGGTATGGTTTATATTTACTTTTAACATACATAAACACATATCTATATGCTATGCAGCTTAAAGCTAAGTTGGATTAAAATTTTACCGGAAATATTCGTCACCCATAGAAATTTCTGGAAATATGTAGAAAGTGTTTAATTTTAACAAGATTTAACTTTGGTGTGTCATACACATATACACTTACTAGTGTATAGTTACATATGTATAGTAACAGTACATAGTTTATGCCATGAAAAGCGTTAAATTACTCATAAAATATACAACCTCACTCAACGTTGTGAATTATTACATGTTAGCCTGATGTTGCCTTTTGCTTTGCGTTATCCTGTGTTCTGACTGTTTTGCTTTCCGTGATGCTCGTGTCTTTGACTCGCACAATATATGTGAGATATGACATATGATGCCTGACAGCCTAATGTCATCACGCATATTCACGCACGTTCACCTCCAGCTGAGGGACACTCCTCGTGCAAAATCTAAGCCACATCATATACAAGCGAGTGCCTTGACGTTATGTCCTTTGAGAGGGATAATATATAGCTATGTATGTATATGTTTGGCAGAGAACTTGAATGCTTCTACAAGCAATTATGATAGGATTGAAGAAGACATATCTCTGGAGAGCAATTATTACGAAAAATAATGCCAACTGCGGTAAATTTTAATGAATTTATAGCTCCAGGCATACATATGTACATTATATAATGTAACTGATTAACAACTGGCAAATTTAACATCTGCTCTTGTAAAAAAACTATTCAAAAGTTAATGAGCCTTCCTCGAAATAATTTTAGAAGATATCGAAGAATAAACAAAAGTAAATCTGGCTTCTTATATAGAGGAATGAGGTTCGGAAGAAGAATACAAACAAAGTCATAGAAGAATATCTTCCGAAATAAGTTCAAGAGACAAGCTATTAACAATCTATCATTCATTTGATGTAGGTCATTTTTTAAGGATTGAATTTGTTTGATTTAACACTATAAAAGTTTGTGCAACAAAATTTTAAAAAAGTAACGGAGACAAATATGATTTACAAAATTTGTGTATCGCAATCATCCCTAAAATAATTTTTTTAACGAAAACAATGTTTTTATTGACATTGACTTATTTCGATACTTTAAGTTTGGTATTGTAAAATACTAATTTCAATTGCAATCATAGAAATGTCAAATACTATATCTGCACTTACACTGGCTGCTGTATATGAAGGACTCTTCATTATTTTGCTCTTCTACGGAACTAACTATGCCACAAAATACTGGAACATACATTTTAAAAGGGTGGGTCAAAAGTGACCTTCTAATAAAATGGTAAAAAAGTAGTACCCGATCCGTGGCATGATGGTTAGTGCGTTGGACTGTCATGCCAGAGCTGTTGGGTTCGATCCCTGCCTATGCCATCTAAAGTTTTTTCACGGGTACTGCCTCTTGCGAGGAATTGACAAATTCTCCAAGAGTAATTCTTGTCATGAAAAGTGCTTTCTCAAATTGGCCGTTCGGATTCGGCTTAAAACTGTAGGTCCCCTCCATTCCTGCAACAGTACTCGCACAAAGGAATGGTTGAGAGTTGTAAGTCACTAGGCCCTAGTTCTCAACGGACTGTTGCGCCACGCGATTTATTTATTTATTTAATAAAATGGTAAAAAGTAAGGGAATTTTTTTAAGCTTAGAAAATTTTCTGGACTCTCCATAAAATTTGCAACAATGCGTTTCTCATTCGCTTCAGTTTAGGCACGTATTCCAGAAATCGTGTTACCAAAGGATGAATTTCTCACATTAAAATCTTATATTCACGCCAATCAAGGGCGGATCCAGACTTTTAATCAAGGGGGTATCTTAAACTTACATATACATTTGTATTTCAAGGCCTTAAGTGACAACTTTATTTATTAGATTATTTTAGAACTCTGTTGTCCAGCAGAATATGGTCTAACTATTTAATTTGGACGACTTCCTACATATGAAAGCATTCCAAGATTCCAACAGTTTTCTAAATATGCCATATTTAAGAGATAAATTACAATAGTTAAGGGGGTGTTGGTGAATCTTACGCATAAATGTTAGAAATTGTGTTGAAACTTAGCTTTTTTCGAAAAATAATATTATTCTGTTCTTCTTGGAATTTCTATATATGCGAAGAATGCTACAAAAATATAGATGCAGAAAAATTTGATCTTTTTTCGTATGAAAATAAAACAAAATCCGATATAAAGAATTGTCTGGCTTTTTTTGACGTAATTTTTTCGGACTCGATTTTTGGGAGTGTTTTATTATTATCGTTATGTCAGCGTAGATATGAGTTGATGCTATAATAAATTGATGCTATTTATAAATTGTAGAGAGAAAAATGTTTGGTTCTTGAACTTACGGAAATTGGTGCATTTAAGTACACAGTGTTTCTCCTAGATCTTAGAAATAAATAAAATCAAATAAGTTGGGTAAGAAACTTTAGTGTGGTAAAATTACACATGATAAATGATATGATTAAACGCTCATTTTTTCAATAAGCCATTAGTTTAAGAAAACCTTCACTTTTACTGTTTTTGGGACATATATGTATATACTTGAAATTTGTGTTTAAATCTTAGTTCGGTTTTGAATTAAAGAGAATTTATACAAAATTTTCAAAAAATAGTCTCCCTTGAGAGGTTGGGGGTCGTAGGGTTCATGAAGCTAATATAATCTTTGGGAGTAATTATTTCCAAAACAAAATTCAATTAGTTTGGTCCTCACTTAAGTTCCTCCTAGTAGATCTCCTAAGTTTGCTTTATACATAAGTATCTATAAAAAAGAGAATACTAGAAACTTTTTACCCACCCTGTATGTACCAATTTTTGTTTACTCAATACTCCAAACAAAATAGGAGTAAAATTGGAAAAATACACAAACACAAAATGGCCAACTAAACTCAAACGACAAAATGTCGCAAAAAATAAGGATTCGTTAGGTAGTATATTTTTATTAGTTG
This sequence comes from Eupeodes latifasciatus, assembly GCA_920104205.1. Taxonomy (NCBI): domain Eukaryota; kingdom Metazoa; phylum Arthropoda; class Insecta; order Diptera; family Syrphidae; genus Eupeodes; species Eupeodes latifasciatus. The sequence goes on along the minus strand of OV049924.1, from coordinate 292,786,812 downwards.
AGGGATTTCCCAGCAACAGAGGTTTTATTATTATGGCAGAGAAAGGAGTATGTGTTTGGGTTTAATAAAAGCAAGAATCCTTTCGTCAAATAATGCTCGTTTGCTTGCATGCTTCCATATAACAAGAAGCTTAAGAATTTTAAAATCAGAAGCAGAATCAGAAAGCAAGTGTTTCAAACTATGTACATAAACAAAGTTACCTCCGAACACATCCGCTTTAGTTACGAACTGTTGAGCGCGTGCTACCAAGATTCCAAAAATAAAAAATTAAATTGGAAAAAAATGGTGAAAATAACACTCGAGGCAGGGTAAAAAATGATAATGGCTAAAAAGACTGAAAACGAGCAGGGGAAATTTGTTTTTGTCAGATTTATTGACACAATCTTTCTCGGTTCTCTTTTTCCATACTAAGTTTATATTTTTACACATTTTCTTCTTTTTTTTCAAAATTAGATTGAATTAGCATAATGCTCAGGGGATGAACCCAACCCAGCTCTTGACTTCACTTCGACTACATCTTATCTTGGTTGCTTCTCCATAAGATCAAAAACAAGGAGGAGTTTTGTTTTGCATGGAAATGAGGTGGCAAGTGTTTGTGCTATGGTTAATAGCATGGCCTTTTTCTCTGTTTTTAGATTCGAAGTTGTCGGTCGTTTTAAAGGTGCTTTTGGATGTAAAATGAAAACAATAGCGCATAAGGAGGGGTGAAAAATTGGACCTATTTCAATGCTCTTAAGTGTGACTAACACATTCCAGAGTTCTTGGCCATTGTTTAATTTAAATTTATTCGTAAAAGAGCCGTAATTGAAACATTAACATCACTTTGAGCTTATTTAAAATAAGGCTAAGCTGGTTTCGTTCGCATAGAGTTTTTTTTTTTTTGCTTTTGTTGTTTTATGGGATGTCCTTAATAGGTTGACCGATTGGAGCGCAGCTGTTGCGTAAATATACTTAAGGACTTTACGGCCATAATATGATGATTTAATTTTTGGACGCAATTGAAATTGATGTGAACTTAAATTTGAATTCAACATGCAGGTGGAAAACTGAGTTCTAGTTCTAACTAGAATGTAATTTATTCTAGTTAGGTTTATCATACTAAATAATGAAATATGCTTTGGAAGGAATTTAAGTAACGAACAAAGAAGAGAATATATATCAGTATACTTATATAAATATTTTTCAAAACTAAGGTCTTATAGTATTAAGAAGTAATTTACATTTAATTTCAACCGACAGTCAGTTTTAGTAAAAGTCAAAAAAAGGGAAAAAAAAGAAAGTTTTATTCAATAAAATCAAAAACAAATTTATCTAGATTTAGACTTTAAACTAGCAACAATGTTTATTGATTCAAAAAGTAAATGTTGAGTTGTTGCTAAAAATACAATTTCAAGTAATAATGGGTAGTAATTAGTAATTTGTTTGGGTATATCGTGTAAATTTTTAGCTTGGGGCGATTCCGATTTTATAAACCTGACAACCCTGAACTTGACAAGTCTTAAATTGAAAAATCGAATTTTAGACTTCCACTGACCATACCATGGATATGTTCTGAATTTTAAGAATCTACGAAGTGCTCCATAATATTAACGACTATCTACCCCCCAAGGCGCGGCGGTTACTCAAGTATACGGAAGCACAATGATGATGGATATTATTAAAAAAGAGACTAGGATGCGGCCCATCAATATATCAATTAAAATGCCACTCAAACAAACATACTCCATAATTTTAAAAGTTCGCAACTGTATAGGTGTAATTCATTGAAAATTGATTATTGGCTTTAGTACCAGTGGCGTGATGGTTATGGATGGATGCGTTGGACTGTCATGCCAAAAGCCTTGGCTTCAATCCCTGCCTTCGCCATCTAGTTTTTCACGGGTACCTACTGCCTCTTGCAAGGAAATGACAAATCCTCTAAGAGTAATTCTTGTCATGAAAAGTGTTTTCTCAAATTAGCCGTTCGTATTCGGCTTCAAACTGTAGGTCCCCTCCATACCTGACAACATTACTCGCACACAAGGCTGGTTGAGAGTTTTCAGTCGATTGATCCTAGTTCTCAACGAATTGTTACACCACCAAGTTTGTTTATTTAATTAAGTAAATAATATAGAGACACAAAAATCAAATAATTCAAATTTTCGCGGTTTTCAGGTGTTGTACTCCATTATAGAAGTATTTAGAAAAATTGTAGTCCTTCCGATCTTAGGAAAAAATGTGTTTTTAAAATTTTGATTTTAAACTATCTTCACAAGATTTTTCTCAATCTAGCTGCTGGTCATTTAATGGACTACTTTAAGATTGCATTTGCACTTCTTAATAAGTTGCATCCACCACTTGAAGACAGTGCTGATGTGAACGTTCTATTAGAACTGTCCTCAAATCGTTAATATCCTCAAAAAAAGCAAAAACGTAAAACAAACGTCGGCTGTCGTTGCACATGTGCCAAACATCGAAGAAGGGATTGTGCCAAGTCACTGCCCATCTTCTTGTGCGGTACAGGTTGTATCTACACCGGGGGGCAGTTCGACGGCAACGTCGGCTGTCGTTACTCCTGTGCCAAACACCGGAGAAGGGCTTGTGGCAAGTCACTGCCCATCTTCTAGTGCGGTACAGGATGTATCATTGGCGAAAACGCTTCCTCTGGTCGGTAGTGGAAAGTTCGTGAATAATGATCTTTCCACTACCAAAGAGAGTAAACCTCTCCAGAATGCTCCTAGGAGCTCATATAAACAACAGATATTCCTTGCAGGCCGAGAGCTCGCGCATGGATCCCGAAAGAACTCTCATGTCCAGATGACATCAGTGAAATGATCAAGATCAGCAACCCGGACCTCCCTTGTCACGACTGGAAGATCGCGAAACTGGAGGAGCCAAAGGGTCTTTATCGAAGTGCGATTATCGTAATCAATAAAGACTCTGTGACTTCTCTGCAGTCCAACGCACTGCATGTCTCTGCATAAGCGGGGCATTGAGAACCACACCCTCAGCAGCGTTAGACACTCTCCTCCATCTGACACCCCTCGACATCTTCAGTAAACAAGTGGCAGCAAGTACAGCTATAAGCCTCAACGCCTCATCTCAATGGACCAACAACAATGTGCGGCACTCCATCATTTTGAACCTCTTTGGTTCTATACCAAAGTACATAGACTACACTATTCCTAAACCCCTATTTGGAAAAAACTTCCAGGTATCCATTCCATCCAGAGATGAATGGGAAGACAAAAAACTCCTGGATAACAAAAGTATTCATTTTTATCTAGATGGATCCAAGACAATTGAGGGAGTTGGTAGTGGTGTGAACTCAGAAAAGCTTAATCTAAGCATCTCATTCCGCCTCCTTAATCATTGTAGCGTCTTCCAAGCGGAAATTTTAGCGATCAAAGAGGTTCTCTCCTGGCTAAGAGAAAACGTGATATCAACTTCTGATATCCACATCTTCTCTGACAGTCAGGCTGCTATTAAATATCTTGACGGTGTCACAACCAAATCTCAAACGGCCCTCGATTGTCGATCGTCTCTTATGGAGATGGCGCAGCAATTTAACATTCACCTATGTTGGGTGCCGGGCCACACAGACATCACGGGAAATTGTAGAGCCGATGAACTCCCTAAAAATGGAACCGTCATGCCTATTTCACCTGAAAGGGAGAAGATAGGTATACCGATAGCTTCATGTAAACTCATGCTAAAAGAAACAGCTTTTGCGATAGCAAACTCTAGGTGGCACAATTTACCAACATGCGCAGCCACAAAACTCATATGGCCTTCACTGGACCTAAAGCGCTTCATATTAGCTCCCTAATAGGTGTCCTTACGGGACACTGTCTCATAGGCAGACACGCAATACGACTTGGTGTAGCCTCTAATGACTTCTGCAGGAGCTGTATGGACGAAGAAGAACAGGAAACAATCTCTCACCTTCTCTGCACTTGCCCTGCTCTTTCACTAAGACGCAAACTTCATCTGGGAGACTACTCTTTTGATAATCCCAGTGAACTAGCTAAAAAGGATATCAAATATCTTCTTCGCTTTATAAAAAGCTCAAAATGGTTACACTAGCAAGAAGTAATTCTCGAGATTCATATGGTATCACAATGGGCCTTTTCTGTTGGCCTAAGTGTGTGGATTCTAAATCCGCAGCCACGTTAACCTAACCTAACCTAGTATCCTCCTAATTATTTAGGTGACTTTGTCAGAAGAAATAATCTTAACAGAACCAGAGTCATATTTAGCCGCATTGATGTAAATAACCCGAATTTAAGTAATTTCTCAGTACTCACCATTCAAGAACTTTGTATAATATCATAGTCTCACATGCAACAATAAATTTTTATTGCGAGTGCGAATTCAAATCAAGACGTGTAAGTAGAATAGCGTATCGTTGTTGTTTATACGAACGCTTCGTTTCAAGTACAGTTATCTCAAAATCCCCATGGTGGAATTTAAACATATTTTCCAGATAAATTGGGTTGAACGTAAGTTTTCATTTGGTACTAGTCTCATAGATGTACGCCCTCTGTCCCAAAAATGAACCACCTTCGTACTTTTAGTACTTTGAAATATTTGTTTGTTTCAAGTTTGTATTTTTCTCTGAATTGGTAAAAGCTTTATTAAATAATAATAACTTTGTTTTACATAATAAATAGAGGTTGACATCAATACATTTTTTTTGTTAATAAGATGTGTGCTTGAGTCAGTTTTACTTTTTAATATAATGTCCGAATTTTTCATTTACATTTTTAAAATAAATGTCAACAACAATATTTTGTGCAGAAACAAAAAATTTTTTCGAAAGTACTTTAATTTTTTCTCGATATATTCGAGTCGAAAATCGTTTTCTTACCAAATTTCAATGATAATTTCCAAGGTTTGTATTATTGTTACGAAAATTGCCAATTGGATTTTTTTTTAATTATCAAATAGTATACTTTTAAAGGTAGAAATACTTCAAAACTCTTATCTTTATTTTTGTTAAGATATTCAAGTGAAAATCAATTTTGATAAACTTTAAGTACAAAAAAAAAATTGTCTATTTCGATTTTTCTCAAAATGTTACCAGATGTTAAAAACGTTATTCTTCGTTGCATACAATTATTTTAGAGATAAAATCATTTTTTTCTCGTAAAATATCCGAGGTGAAATTTTTTTCAGTTTTTTTGACTCTTTAATCCTTAATTGATTTTTTTTCCAAAAATATACTTCGTTGGTATCATGTTACAGTATATAATATAAAATTTATAATAACCAAAATTTTCACATTTTTTTAAATTGCTATGGAAAAAAAACATCCATTAAATTTTTTTGAGAGTCATTTCTGCATCTTTCTCCATTATTATAGTTCGATATCTCTACTGGTTCTTGAGCTATGGACGACGAAAAAAGCTTCCCGAACGTACTTAAACACGAATACACAGACATCTCTCTACAAAATCTTTGATTTAGATTCTAGTAACATTGAAATGCCGAGAAATGTTAAAATGTTCAATCTGTCAAGTCCTGCCAAAAAAGGTATAGCGAATTATTTAAACTAATTACCATGTCGTGTAGTGTTTACTAACGGGTTTCCTAGATAATGTCTGTAACTTATGTTATAAATCCATATATCACAACTTATTTAATGATAGTTTTTATCACACCTTATTTAATGATAGTTTTTTCATCGATTTCTCGAAAATTCTTTCATCTTTCCAATCTATTCTCTTTTTGTTCGAAAGGGTAAATTTCTTGAACAGTCACTTTAAATCAGATCACGATAGGATCCTAAAGAATTCTAGAAAAATCTACAATTTTCAAGGAATATCTTGAAGTGATTTGGATGTTGGCACTGAATTTTTGATCAATAATTTTTAATAACTAATTAGCTAAATACAACTCTTCCGTTGGAAGCTGACCACGCTTCTGAGCCGAGCGGCTTAGTATTTCGTAGAGCTAACTAAATACTAAATTTTAAAATTGCGATATCTTCTAAGATACTCATTGAAATCAAATGATGCTCCTTAGCAAGTTGCTTTAAAATAAATTTTTTTGATGAATAACGTACATATTTATTTAGACAAGGATTAATATCATCTTTATAAAAATACTTTCCCAAATAAAGCTTTACTTATGAACAATTTTGGTTAGCATTAAAAAGGTTACAGTAAGCAAATTTAAAAAGATAGACACATGCTGTAGCGGACTTTTTTTTAAGAACTATTAAAGGGAAACAATTCTGTGATACATAACTGTAGCAAAATTTTAACCGTTTTTAGCAGCGCACGCAGTGGAAGCTATCAAAAGATGAAAAATCCCCCATTTTGAAGCTGAAGCATTCTCTATTGATGTTCCTCTCCTTTCTCAATAAATGGGTTATCTAATACTGAAACTGTTTTATAAATCCTACCAGTAGTTCCTGAGATTAGCGCGTTTAAACAAACAAAAAAACAATTAATATAAATTGTGTCAGTGAGTAAATCAATCAATGATTCAGTAACAGTTTTTGCGAATCTGTCAGTGCTGTGTGTGAGGAACAACTTGAGGCTCACTTTCCTTGAGGTTAGAAAGTAATCGAAAATTCATCAAGTGTGTTCAAGTGTGTAAGAAAGGCCTAATGCTTAAAAACAAAGCTTTAATTTTTAAAACAAAATTTAAAACTTGTTTATCACGAGTTTTGATGAAACAAATTTGTGTTCACTAGCACCCGTTTGTTAATAAGTTTTCTTTTAAGAAATAAAAACAATTGTAGATTAATTCCCGTCTGCGTATCATTATAAAATATTGTTTTATTTTTCAGTGAAAAACTTTTAATCATTATTCATGAATAATCACAGAAAATGCAAGACTCATATATATGTACAAATTATTATTAACCAATTGTTCTCATTAATGCAAATGTAATTCAATTGTTTATGAATAAGTAAAAATCCAAGAAATTAATTACTAAGCACCTTTTCAACTTATTCCTTATTTTATCACACTCCCAGCACAATTTGCTTATTATTGAATTCTTAAAAACTTCATCAATTTGCAACAACATAAAGTTATTTTCTTGGGGAACTTATTCCATCTGTAGACTCAGTTATTCGAGATGGCTGAAACAAAGGGCCTTAATGGGTGGGCTAAGGAAACATGCATTCTATTGGAAAGAATACAGAAACATTTCTCAATAGTTGAGTGGAAAATTCAATAACGTTACGCTCCATTCATATTCTCGAAGTCGAGGACTGAAAATCCATCTCCGCCTCGGGTTGTTGTGAGCGTCTTTCAAGAAGTCACATTTGAAGTTCAACCACGTCTAAATCCTTTAGATCCTTGAAATAGAAAAACCAACACCATACCGCACCGTTGGATGTCACTGTGATGAAAATGGCAATAGCAATTGCAAATTATAGCAACAATATCAAACTAATTTATTTGGCAAGGGACAGACTATCGTTGTTGGCCCTCGGTGGATTCCGGAATTGCGGTGTCACCATGCTGCGGCTGAGCACGAGCGTCGAGTCGCCAGGGGGAGAATTGAAGAAGAGAAAATCACCTGTTTCTCCATTATTATAGTTCGATATCTCTACTGGTTCTTGAGCTATGGACGACGAAAAAAGCTTCCCGAACGTACTTAAACACGAATACACAGACATCTCTCTACAAAATCTTTGATTTAGATTCTAGTAACATTGAAATGCCGAGAAATGTTAAAATGTTCAATCTGTCAAGTCCTGCCAAAAAAGGTATAGCGAATTATTTAAACTAATTACCATGTCGTGTAGTGTTTACTAACGGGTTTCCTAGATAATGTCTGTAACTTATGTTATAAATCCATATATCACAACTTATTTAATGATAGTTTTTATCACACCTTATTTAATGATAGTTTTTTCATCGATTTCTCGAAAATTCTTTCATCTTTCCAATCTATTCTCTTTTTGTTCGAAAGGGTAAATTTCTTGAACAGTCACTTTAAATCAGATCACGATAGGATCCTAAAGAATTCTAGAAAAATCTACAATTTTCAAGGAATATCTTGAAGTGATTTGGATGTTGGCACTGAATTTTTGATCAATAATTTTTAATAACTAATTAGCTAAATACAACTCTTCCGTTGGAAGCTGACCACGCTTCTGAGCCGAGCGGCTTAGTATTTCGTAGAGCTAACTAAATACTAAATTTTAAAATTGCGATATCTTCTAAGATACTCATTGAAATCAAATGATGCTCCTTAGCAAGTTGCTTTAAAATAAATTTTTTTGATGAATAACGTACATATTTATTTAGACAAGGATTAATATCATCTTTATAAAAATACTTTCCCAAATAAAGCTTTACTTATGAACAATTTTGGTTAGCATTAAAAAGGTTACAGTAAGCAAATTTAAAAAGATAGACACATGCTGTAGCGGACTTTTTTTTAAGAACTATTAAAGGGAAACAATTCTGTGATACATAACTGTAGCAAAATTTTAACCGTTTTTAGCAGCGCACGCAGTGGAAGCTATCAAAAGATGAAAAATCCCCCATTTTGAAGCTGAAGCATTATCTATTGATGTTCCTCTCCTTTCTCAATAAATGGGTTATCTAATACTGAAACTGTTTTATAAATCCTACCAGTAGTTCCTGAGATTAGCGCGTTTAAACAAACAAACAAACAATTAATATAAATTGTGTCAGTGAGTAAATCAATCAATGATTCAGTAACAGTTTTTGCGAATCTGTCAGTGCTGTGTGTGAGGAACAACTTGAGGCTCACTTTCCTTGAGGTTAGAAAGTAATCGAAAATTCATCAAGTGTGTTCAAGTGTGTAAGAAAGGCCTAATGCTTAAAAACAAAGCTTTAATTTTTAAAACAAAATTTAAAACTTGTTTATCACGAGTTTTGATGAAACAAATTTGTGTTCACCAGCACCCGTTTGTTAATAAGTTTTCTTTTAAGAAATAAAAACAATTGTAGATTAATTCCCGTCTGCGTATCATTATAAAATATTGTTTTATTTTTCAGTGAAAAACTTTTAATCATTATTCATGAATAATCACAGAAACTGCAAGACTCATATATATGTACAAATTATTATTAACCAATTGTTCTCATTAATGCAAATGTAATTCAATTGTTTATGAATAAGTAAAAATCCAAGAAATTAATTACTAAGCACCTTTTCAACTTATTCCTTATTTTATCACACTCCCAGCACAATTTGCTTATTATTGAGATCTTAAAACTTCATCAATTTGCAACAACAAAAAGTTATTTTCTTGGGGAACTTATTCCATCTGTAGACTCAGTTATTCGAGATGGCTGAAACAAAGGGCCTTAATGGGTGGGCTAAGGAAACAAGCATTCTATTGGAAAGAATACAGAAACATTTCTCAATAGTTGAGTGGAAAATTCAATAACGTTACGCTCCATTCATATTCTCGATGTCGAGGACTGAAAATCCATCTCCGCCTCGGGTTGTTGTGAGCGTCTTTCAAGAAGTCACATTTGAAGTTCAACCACGTCTAAATCCTTTAGATCCTTGAAATAGAAAAACCAACACCATACCGCACCGTTGGATGTCACTGTGATGAAAATGGCAATAGCAGTTGCAAATTATAGCAACAATATCAAACTAATTTATTTGGCAAGGGACAGACTATCGTTGTTGGCCCTCGGTGGATTCCGGAATTGCGGTGTCACCATGCTGCGGCTGAGCACGAGCGTCGAGTCGCCAGGGGGAGAATTGAAGAAGAGAAAATCACCTGTTATAACTCAATAAAAAGTGAATTTCAAATGCCTTTCAATAGCTTCATTTCCATTTTGTTTCCGCTTCCCTCATGGGAGCAAAAAGAAAAAACTTTTCCTTCCCAATCTTCGTTCGATGTTGGGATCATCTCTTCGTGAGTCCTGAAATGTTGCTGGTTGATGCTGTTTCTCGGGTAGGGCGGCGGGCGGCGGTGTGCGGTAGCCGGATGACTTTTTGTATTCGGGGAAGGTTTTGGTGTTCGAAAATCCTATTCTGTGAATTCCCCGACGTTGCTGGGATATACCTTTCAGACACCTGCCCGCACTTTTGTCTCCACTTTCTACTGACTTCGGAAAAACTTCTTAGTACTCTTAATTACAAAGAAAGCGAATGTCGGCTGGAAAAAGGAAATTTCATTTTAAGATTTTGTTCTTCCGAGAAGGATGTGATAGACGATGAGTATTTGTGGTGGCAGTGGATTGTGTTTTTCCTTTTGTATGTGTGTGTGTGTGTTTTTGGTAAAATTTTACCTCTTAAAAGTAATTAAATGTAAATCAGAATTTGTTTGCGCTTTTATTTAAGTTGGAAGATGGAAGTGGATTAAGATTTTCTGATATTTTAAAAAGGTTTATACTCTTTAAATCAGCCTTTGATAGTCTTAGTTGACTTTGAATATATGCATAAATATACCTTTGTATGTAGGTATGTATGTATAATGGTGTTTGATCGTTGTTGAAAAAGATTTGAATGAGAAATTTTTGAAAGGAGTAACTAGAGAAGATGTATGAAATGTCAGAGTTGACTGATTATAAAGAAGTATGTATGTAACCTTACCTTACCTACTTTTCTTTTAGCGTTATTTATTCTTTCATTAAAAGAGTTTAGATAGGCAGGTACTCAACTCTTAATTTACCTAATTAACTTTATTGATAAAAAGTTTTTTTTTTTTCAGGAAGATATTTTTCTTGTAATTCAAAGTGGATTCATGTGAATAAATACGTTTTACTTTGCTTCATCGTGAATTATGCCTTTCTTCAGGAATTTAGTTTTTTTGTCATTTCAAACTTAAGTTTCGATTTTTTAGAAACGTCTCTCTTTTAAGTATTACAGTATTATAGAATTTTTATACTTTACACCTACTTACTTACTTAAAGGTGCTTTCATCCGTTTTTGTCATAGTCCTTGCTTCTGCACGGTATAGCAGGACGGGGATGATTAGGGTCTTTTATAGCGAAACTTTGATCGCTCGAGAGATTGCTTTACTACTCAATTGCTTTCTTAGCCCAAGGAAACAGCGCCAGCTGTTAGCAAGAATAATTCTTCGTTTGATCTCTGAACCGGTGTTGTTTTCTGTATTCATAGCGGACCCTAGGTAGACAAAGTCCTTACCTACCTCAAAGTTACGTTTTCCGAATGTCGATGGCGACGTTTTGACCGAGACGTCGGTGTTGTAGGTAACTTTGTTTTGCCCTCATTATCCGTTAAACCCAATTTTGCCGCCTCTGCCGCAATACCCACAAAAGCCCCATTGATATAACGTTGAGTTCTTCCCACTATGTCACTGTCATCAGCATATGTCAGTACCTAATTGGACATACTTTTGAAAGATAGTGCCTCTAGTTTTGACGGCTTTAAAATTGATGAAGAGATGGGGTGTCGATTTGATGTTAGTGGGTTTTTCTCTACGATCTGACGTAATGTGAATATTTTATCAACTGTGGACTTTCCTATCAGGTTATTAACGATGGACTTAAGACGTTCATATATTACGGCATGGCAGAGAAGATTTTGTAAGCGAAATTAAGTAGACAGATTCCTTTATATTTATAGTTGGTACAGTTTAGAGGGTCTCTTTTTTCAGTATAGGGCAGAAAATACTGAGGTTCCATTCATCTGACATGCTTTTGTCCGACCAGATCTTATAAATAAATTGGATTGTTAGATTTTGTCGTCTATATTCAATGGATCATTCTGCCTGACAGCGGAATTCGGCTCTTCGTCGTCGTTATACAGTCTGCAGAAGTGGTCATTCCAAATCCTCAGCATTGACTGCGGTTCCACTATGATGTTTCCACTTTCGTCTTTGCAGCCTTCTGTTCGAGGTTTATGTACTTGTAAATTCCGTTTCACCTGCTAAACCTAAATGTTCGAACTTCATTTCTGTTTTGGAACCTCTCAAATTCTTCGACCGCGCGGTTCTTAAGCTCTCTCTTCTTCTTTCTGAGTCAATGTTCTTCTTTGCTAATAGAGCTCGTGAGCAACTCTCGTCCTTATATACCCGTGGTTGAAATTAATTCATCATATTCGATATATTTATTAGGACTTTTTTTTGGTAAAATAAGTTTATTAGCCCTAGTAGAAAATATATTGGTAAGAATTTGTAGAAGTCTAATCTGCATAAGCCTTACTTTTTTATGAACAAAACTCTTAATGCTAGTTGAGGATTGCTGACATTTTTACAGTCTAAATAAAAAAGTTGCTACAGACCACACTAAGGCTGGTTTGCCAAAGGGTTCACTTCTGTCTTCAACACTCTTTCTCATTTGTATTAATGCCCTCTTGTCCGAAACAGCTAATCCACATACCTGACCATAGTGCCGTTAGATTTTCATATTCGGTTTCAGATTCACAAAACTGCTCTATAACTATTCATAAGTAGCACTTGCAAACAAAAGATTGAAAAACGCCAAAAATGTTGCCCTTCTCACCCCTATTTTTTAACCATTATTTTAAAGGATTTGGGTTATTCTTTAGAGAAATAGGCATTTCTCTCCTCAAGTAATTCAAACGTAATTGTCATGCCTCCAGGAAAGCTCGTGCGTTAGAATGTCATGCCAAAGGTTTTGTTTTCTTAATACCTGTTATGATTTGGACTATAAGCTGTAAGTCTCCTCCATTTCTAGCGCACAGAAATGGTTGAGAGTTGTAAGTCACAAGGCCCAAATTTATTTAATTTTTTATACGCACGAGCCCCAACTTCGGTGGTACTGTCAAGTATAGAGAAGGCGTACTACGCGTCAGTCATTGAAATATTGAGGAATTCAAAAACAACAATGCCAACATTGATATGTACTTTTTTATCACAACTATAACAACTTAAAGAGTTTTACAAGTATTTAGGTACCGTCTTTTCAAGAAATGCCTGGAACGTATGATACCAAGTTGAATAACATACTATCAAAGCTATAATCATTGAAGGTGAATTCAAATTTCATCACATTTTGTATTACATTTATTGAGTTAAGAAATTTGTTTTTCTTTTTTTTTTAATTTTTTTTCAAAGAGTTACAGTTGCCCTTTTGAAAAAACTTCAATCTTGAAAAAGTGTATCCTTTGATATGAAAATCAAAAAAGAAATCAAATTCTCAATGCACTTAAAATAATCGAATCGAATACCAAATTCAACGTGATACAAATTAAAAAGAAAACGCAAACGAAGAAAAATTTGTTCCAAAGTCTAACGATGTAACCTCTCCCGTCTTGCATCAAGAAAATGTTCTAAAATTTCAAAAGTTCTCAAAGATATTTTTTTTTCTTTTGCTCTGCTTAAACCGATTTTTATTTTTTTATGTTCATTCTTCTTGTGACGAATATTAGTATGAAAAATTGTAATAAGAAAACTTTATGCAAAATTATGCTGTGCTGTGCGAAATATTGAAAAAAAGTTTTTCCAATGCACAAGATACATTAGCAAAATTACTTTCAAAACATTTCCGACACATTGATCTACATTCCGTTTGATAATGTTATGTGTGTGGTGTGTATGTGTGAGGTTGTGTACTTGTACTTATTTATTTTTGTGCATATATGCAATTCAGATTTATATCTTTTGTGCCCTTTGAGTATCTATAAATTTTATTTTATATAAATATGTTTATTTATGAATGTCTTTGTTTGCATTTTGTTTAAACTCTTTTCTAGAATATCCTGAAAAACGTCCCATGCTCTTCACCGAACACAATCGATATGAGCCGGGTGATGTTCTACGGGCAAACTGCAGTACTCCTCCATCGAGGCCAAGAGCTGAATTGAAATTCACAATCAATAATATGGTGGTAAGTGTATATATCCTGTTTGTATATAAATACAATAAATACGAATTGAAAAATAAGAAAAAGATAAATAGGATTTTTTACAAGAAGAAAATTATTCCAAGATTTTTCAATAAATATTTTTTTTTTAGAGATATTTAAAATATAACTGGATCATAGAAATAAACGCACACAATTTTGAAATTAACCGCATTCCTACTAATACAAAATTGAACACAATTGTATTTCATGAAAAATTAATTTACTAGGCCTGACATTTATAACGTATTTTATGTACTTTAAAAAATATTTTTAAACAAAAAAAAAACATTTTGACAAGCTTTGTTAACAGATCAAATTATTCGGCTTCTGAGTTAACACTGGTATTTTGTGAGTATATCTCTAAGACACGTGTTTTATATTTGCAATAAAGTCGGAGAATTAAAAATAAAAACTTTTCGCTGAATATTTTGAGAATATCTTCTTTATTTGATTTGTATTATTAAACAAATAAAATAACTATATATTGTATTTTAATGCCCCCACCACGTCTGTTTGAGTGTTTGTAAAAATCCCAAAAACTACGGAACGAGTTCCGAATTTTCATCTATTTACAATGGGGGTTTCATCTATCTATCTATGATATGCATAAGTAGATAGAATTAGTTAAGGTTTTGATGAAATGAACAGAAACATGCCGATAATTGTTACAGGTGTTGAAAAAATCACAAACACTGCCTAATCCATTTGAGCTGCAGTAAAACAATTTATGTATGTATAAATGTATATTAAAAAAACAGCTATTTCATATGTATTTTTTTAAGGATAGTTTACTTCACTCATTTTTAGTTTTAAAAAATGATCACATATCACGTGGTAGGTATTTACAGAAGCTATTTGAAACTATCCTCTCCCTCCAGCCAGCGTACGCCACCTGAGTCGTGGTCTTCTTCTACTGTGCCGTTCTCGGAATTGGATTAGAAGGCCTTCCGGGCTGGAGCCTTGATGTCCATTCGCTCTACATGACCCAGCTATCTAAAATGTTGAACTTTTATTCTTTTAACCAGATCAATGTTGCTGTACAGCCCGTATAGTTCATCGTTGTGTCTTCTCCTCCACTCTCCATCTATGCAGACAGGACCCCGGAAGAATTTTTCTCTCGAAGCATCCTAAGACGCTCTCATCTTTCTTTGACAGGGTCCAGGCATCAACGCCAAATAGATGGTGATTTAAGATGCTGAAGAGAGGAGTTTACTACTCAATTGAATTCTAAGTCCAAAGAAGCAGCGTTTTGCAAGAGTTATTCTTCGTTTGATTTTAGCACTGGTGTCCTTGTCTGAATTTAAAGTGGGGCCAAGTTAAACAAGGTCCTTAACTACCTTAAAGTAATAGCTGTCCATGGTGACTTTTTGTCCAATACGTCGTCGTTCAATGCCCTATTTTGATGATGTTCAGGAGACTGATGCCTCTGTAGTTGACGAGATTCAGGGGGTCTCCTTTCTTGAGTATTGAGCAAATTATGCAATTTTATTCATCGGACATGCTTTCTTCAGATCCCAAGTTCGTTGTCCTTATTTTGTTTGTTTGGTTCGTCATCATCCGAGACTTGTTGGTGCTTCGCAACTAAGATATTTGAACGTGGTCAGGAAGTCACCCCGACGGCACATTTACAAATTTTAATATGTTTGATTTTAGTTAAAACTTAAAATTTTCCAGGTAGTGTGTTTAGAAGCATCTATTGTTTAAGCATACATTTAAAAGACCAGTTTATTAAATCAAAATGTGATGTCTTAAACAGTTTTTTTTAGTTCAATTCTTTTATATGTGAATACATTTTCATATCGTCTCTCTCAAATTATAATAGGTACTCAAATATATGTATGTATTTATGAAATTAAATGTTCTAATATTTTCAAAAAGAAACCACTGATAAAATAATACCTATTACTCTAATGCTTCCTGAAAATGCTTGCTTTACCTTTTAAAATATCAGAACTCCACAATCGGTAAATAAAATAAATCACAATTCCATGACAAAGATTCAAAAATTCCAAATTCCATTTTATCCTCATCCTAGAAAATTTATCTATTAATCATTTGGGACGATATTATGCTAATTATTCATTAACGACAATAGAAATGAGAATGTGCGGTATAATGTATAATCTAGGATAAATGTTCCATGAAATTGCTTGACACATGTTCCCAATTTCACTCCATTTCTCTTTTGTTTTATATTTATTTTTTGTTTTTGTTTTCTGAATTTGGGTTGGTTTTGTTTTTGTGATTTTATGAAACCTTGAAATTTCGTTTAAAAGGAATTCGAATTTTTGGTTAGGTAAATGGAAAGCCACATGTTTTAGCTTTAGAAATAAAAATTAGATGTGGGTATATTAATCAACAGTACCCTATCCATTATTTTCGTAAGAAAAACATCGAAACTTGACTTTCGCCATAGCCTTGATTAAGGAAATATTTTGTTTTTTAATCATCAGGAAAGGCAAACATCTCAACCTGTGGGTTTCATTCATATGAGTTGACGTGGAATTCACTCAATTTTTCTTAGACTTTTGCATACGTTGTCTTCACTTTGCGAAAGAACATGCGTAAAAGATACAATGTGAGATCAACTGCTTCTGCCCAAACCTATTATCCTTGGAACTTTAATGCCTAAAAAATTACAAATCTTAAAATTCACCTGATATTTTTTCACACAATCGTAACTGTCTTACATCACATAGCTTTAAGCCTCCTCACAAAGTTAGAACTTATTTACTTTTATTCAAGCCTAGAATAACCCGCTGAAAGTATGATATAATATGATATTTTCATGATAATTAAGGCTCTGTCATAGCATGTAGGGGTAGGCGTGTGTATGATTGTAAAGGAAGGTATAAGATCTGTGCTATACCCACCTCAATTTCATATCCTTGATGGTGTTTATGTTATTATTACTAACAAAAAACTCATTATCCCTTATCACCTCGCGGCAGTTTTGTAACGCCTCGAGCTAACACTTTGTCACCGTCATACTCTAAGCGAAATTATCCTTATCCTGATGATGAAGAACATTGTGATGCCAGCTGCAGGATAGTGATAGTTGAAGGAACTTCATACATACTCGTATACATAGAAAATAAAATATCCTCCGTCCCATTACTATGATATTTATTTTACACATAAAGAAGGACAATGAAACTTTTCTCTCAAAAGTTAGATTTAATCATTGTACCTCTCTATAGTCCCACTCCATTATATATATAGTTGAGCCTACAAGTATAGTTAGTTTAAGTTAGTTGGTGTGAAGCATCACCACTCACGTCCTGGGACGGAATGCTTGAAATTAGGTATGATAAATTAGCAGAGAGCCCTTCTACATTCGTTATGAAGACGTTTTGCAAATTACAAATTAGTAGTTTGCGTCATATGTATACAAACGTATACGAGTACAATCATACAAAATTACAACAAATAGCATAAATATGTACATTCGTGTATTGTATATGTTAGCAGCGTGCCTAAGTAGTAATTATTATCTCTGCCCTTCCTTAGAGACCAAGTTAAAGGACTTGCTGTGTTTCATCTCAATGGGAATACAATGTGAAGACTCTGCATCACTTGATTGACTCATATTGTAATGTCACATCTTTCATATAAACCAGTAAGGTTCTATAGTTATTTTAATAAAGTTGTCTAATTAATTTGTCCAATGTTATTCAAATAAATTGTGTTATACGTAGTTTCGCGCTATAAAGCAAATTTTTGCAAATGTATGAACTGTATGTATATTTTTATTAAGGCGTGTCATATATCAATTTTTTAGATATACAAAAAAGTTCGGCTATATAAAAATATTAAATTGTATGTAAATATTAATTTGTCCAATGTAATTCAAATAAATTGTGTTATACGTAGTTTCGCGTTATAAAGCAAATTTTTGCAAATGTATGAACTGTATGTATATTTTTATTAAGGCGTGTCATATATCAATTTTTTAGATTTACAAAAAAGTTCGGCTATATAAAAATATTAAACTTTACCAGTTCTGATCTGGCTATAATTTAAAAAGGTTTTTTTGGCCAAACATCGAGTATAATTCTCATATTTGGGCTGGTGATTCAATAACGTACTTCAGTCTTTTTGATAGAATTGAGAGGGGGGCTTTAAAATTAAAGGAGATTGAGACATTTGTTTCTCTGGAGCACCGCCACAAAGTCTCATGTCTATCATTGTTTTATCGTTATTTTTATAAACAATGCTCTATTGAAATAGCCAGTTGCATTACTCCCCTCAACAAATTCAACCGTAATGCCCGTGCTTCTAGGAATGCTCAACAGTTTATCCTTGAGCACAATTTTGGACGTACTGTTGAGTACATGGAGTCTTTATTTTGCCGCACTACACGAATGTGGAATGCTTTGTAAGGTTCAAGTGTCTTTAGTGTACGCACAATATAAAAAAAATTGAAAATTCGTAACTGAAGAAAGTCTCAATTTGTTGAACAAAACGGAGAAGGTGGCTTTGATTTGTTACGTATTTTATGTGATGCTCAAGCTGTTTAAAGGCCTTAATCAAAGCTATGACTGAAGATTGAATTATTTTATTTTTTAAACCCAGATAGAATGTAGAAAAGTTTACAAATAAATGAAGAAGAACTCAGCGTGATGTCAATGGGGCTTTTGTGAGGATTGAGGCAGACGCGGCAAAAATGGGTTTAACGGTAAGTGAGGACAATACAAAATAGTACATCCTGTCATCAAGAAAGGACCTACAACACCGTTCGTCTCGGTCAAAACGTCACCATCGACAGATGTAACTTTGAAGTAGTTAAGGACTTGGTCTACTTAGGCTCCTCTATGAACATAGAAAACAACACCAGCGCTGAGATCAAACGAAAAATTACTTTTGCTCAAAGCTGTTTCTTTGGGCTAAGAAAGCAATTGAGTAGTAAAGCCCTCTCTCGAGCAACCAAAATGTCCCTGTATAAGACCCGCATCAACCCCGTCCTGCCATACGGTGCAGAAGCATGGGCTATAATGGATGAAGGATGAAGCATACCTTGTCGCGTTTCAAGAGAAAGGTTCTTTGCGTGATCTATGGTCCCGTATGTAAGAAGATTAGAGGTGGAGACGAAGGAACGACGAGCTATACGGGCTGTACATTGACGTAGACTTAGCCAGAAGGATAAGAGTCCAACGACTGAGATGGCTGAGTCACGTAGAGCACGTGAAAACCAATGGTCCGAGCCGGAAAGTCTTTGAATCCACACCCACAAGACAGCGCAGTAGAGGAAGACCGCGTATTGATGGCGCGCACCTAGTTGTTTGTTGGGTGAGGCCGTAATTCACACAGGTAAGTAAGTAAGTAACTGAAAACTACCCTCTCAGGCAAAGATCAAAAGTCAAATTCTAATTGAAAAAACCCTAAATTATCAAAAGCTGTTAAAGGTTAGACGAAATTCTAAACACAACTTTTGTGTGATGATGAAATGTGTGTTTTCAATTATTTTATCACGGCTATTTTCTCGAATATTATAAATGTTACCTGTAACAAATCGGTTGAGGTTGAGTGTCTTTTCATTTCAATATTCACTCTCTTCCCTATCGCAGAAATAAAAGCATTTTAGTGAAGTGAATAAGAATATCTTAGTTGATGTTGATAGTTTTCTAAATTGGAAAAGATACATTTGCTCTTACACACATAAGAGTTGTTGTATACCCTATACGAAGTTCAATCTTCTTAAAGAGCGACGAACGACCTGAAACGCCAACGACATCAAGCTCAGTACACGTTATTGTTGGCAGCCAACTGCGGTACCAGATTCTACGTTGAAGAAATAGAAGGATATAGTTGAAGCCCCATCTGAGGGTAAACAAACATCAATTCACCTTTGTACATATGGATATGGATGTACAGAAGGAAGGTGAAGGTGATAACCGAAACATCATATATGTATGTACAAAAGGTTTTGCATAAACAGGTGTGTTAGGCATTTATTAGCTTGTATTATCCTGTCTGCAAATGATTTTTGAAAATTAGTTGTGTATTCTGATTTGCAGCTATACATACTCTAATATAAGTACATATTTCGAAATGTTCAAACAGTCCTTAACCTATACTTTTCATGCGTTATGTTGGAAGCCGGAAGCTGTTGAGCTGACATAGTGTCGTAGTGATGTGTTATTTTATAGGTACAGGAAAGTCAAGCGCATCTGGGTTTCTTGGTTTACCTTTTCGAGTACTTATACCCAACCTAGGTACATTTTCTATACACAAATAACCAACCACCATACACTTCATATATGTTGATATACCTATGTGTTGTGTATATATGTATTTTTGTAGTGTAGTGCGATGAAGGGGTTTAATCCTGACAATTAATTCTGTCAGCAAATTTTCCCTTAGAGGTATTTAATTCTAATTCAGATATTTACATATTTAACTTCATACCCGCACGACGACGCGACGACACGGTCTCATACGAGTGCTATTGCTATATGGATAACACTCTAGCTTTATTGGTTGGCTTTTGAATATCTAATGTTAAAGATAAGAAAATAGGTACCTATACACAGATATTTCACACAACATGAGTTTTAGGTTTTAATAGCAGATAATTTATAAGAAAGTAATCTTTAATCTTCAAATGAGCTTAAAATACCAGAGTTTTATGGTAATTATTGAAGAAATCTTTTAAGTAACTATGAGAAGGAATTTCAGAGTACATAAAACTAATTCTTTCTTGTAATCAATTGACGAACACTCTGTTTACATGTTTATTTCTGAAAACCTCATATTAAGTTATAAGTACTTTGTACTTAAGTATTATTAACTCTTGTTTTAAATTGACCAGTTTCAAAAATCACCATTTTTACTTCTTTTGCAATTTTTAAGAATTCGTACAAAATTCATTTAATTTAACAAGAAATTACAATAATGTTTCAGTTTTGAAGCGTCGTTTTTTTTTACCTTAAAAATAATTAGGGGTGCAACAATCCTTTGAGAACTAGGGCCTTGAAACTTACTACTCTCAACCATTCCTGTGTGCAAGTAATGTTGTCAGGGATGGAGGGGACCTACAGTTTTTAGCCGATTCCAAACGGATAATTTGATAAACCTCTTTTCACGAACAGAATTATTCTTGGAGGATTTTTCAATTCCTCTCAAGAGGCAATGCCCTCGAAAAAAACCTAAGATGGCACAGACAGGGTTTGAACCGAAGACCTCTGCCATGACAGTCCAATGCACTAACCATCACACCTCTCGTACTGGTTTAATAATATCCAGCCAATTATTTAAAGTTCGGTGAAGATATATTTGTGCTTCTTCCTCAATTTTTTCCCTACACCAAAAGTCTTGCAGTACTTGGTTGCTTAAGATTTGTATTAAGAACAATTCCATTTTCTTCAGCTAAACTTTTACATTCTTTAAGCAATCCTCTATTGTTTGAAATCATTTGGGTTTTAGAAACCTATGTTCAGGCAATTAAATGATACGAAGATCATAGTCAACATTTAGTTTGACGATTTTAATTAGCAACGTCTTTTATAAGCATATAGTTCGATGAGTTGGGTGGAAGATGATATACTCTTTTGAGGTAGTACTTTAAAAGTTTCTCCACCGATCCAAATTCCGTACTTTGTAACTTGTGCACAAGAGAATTGATTTTGCTACAGTTTCAAAGACTCCATATTAAATGTAACTTATACATTTGTTGTTGAAGCAATTTTTCCAAGTTGCGTTTAATGAAGTTTATAGGTACCGTATATAGTTTTTCTTTTAAATGTTATTGTTTTACAACCTCATCATTATTCTCTTCCTAAAACTATTTCTTGTTTGTAGTAGTTCTGACTCCTCCCTGTCATATTACCATAACTTTGGATTTGTCCGGATTATTTAACATAATGCTTGGAGCTTATTTACCAATAACTCAAGAGTTTTAGGTGAGTTTGCCCTTAAAGATTTTTTAAGGGCTTGAATTTTCAGTTCCGCAAATTTTGGAGTCCTTAATTAAAAGTACAAACACAAATTTTAAAAACATTCCAACGCCGAACTGCTTTTCCATTATGCTTTCCAGGCCGACCGTGCCGAACGTTGCTTTAAAATCCACAAAAAGAACATACAGCTTCTTACTTCTTGTAAGAGTCAGCAATACTTTTGAACATAAATATGTGATCAATATTAGAGCAACCCAATGTGAAGCACACTTGAAATTATTGTATAAGATTTTTTGATGAAATCTACCTTTTGAGGAGATTCTGCAGTACTGAGGTGAGAATTTTATAGGAGGCATTTAGAATGGAAATACCTCTCAACCTCTGTAGTTCACAGAATTCATTGCACAAACTTTCCTGTGAATAGGGAACACTAAAATTCTAAAGTTTCTAAACTGTCCAGGTATTACATCATCTTCTAATACGTTGTTCATTAGACCAGTCAGTGTTTGAATAAGATTTGTCGGCCCATACTTGTATTATTCAACAGGTTTCCTATCTTCTTTGTTATCCTTGAGTCCGTTGACGATAAAAAAAAATCTCTTGCATGTTATCGGCGAATCTAAATAGGATCGTGTAGGCCAAGTGAGGCGTAGCAGTATACTTGGATCTCTCGTTTAAGGTCTGGTTTAAGAATTATTGAAAATATTTCTGCAAAACTTGATTACTTAGGCCAACATCAACAATACACTTGGTGCTATTTTAATTACGAGCTAAGGTCCTTATGATCAAATTATAGCTACATTTTCTTTACGAGCCTTAGATCAAAACCTCTTATTGGCTTTTAAATATAATTCCTTGTTAAACCTGGTACCAACAATATGGAAAATTTTTAGCGAAGAATAATACACATCTCCTGCATTTTTGATTCCCTCTAAACTTTTAAAACTTATAACTTCACGACTTCGTAGGTCCTCATCTAAATTCGATTTATATGCATCTTCTTTGCTAGTGTTTGTGGCATTAGCTGCCTCTGAATGGTTAAAGGTTACAACAATTGCCAAATAGTTCGTTCAATACCTCAGAATAGACACGTGAATGAAGTAATCATACTTCATTCACGTCTTATAAATCAATAGTCAATGACAGATGAGCCTTGGTCACCAACAAAAGTGAATTCTCCATTTTAAATACATATCCCGGCTAGTTCCATTTAGCAGTTTAAAACAAAAAGAGTTGCAGAATTCAAGGAGCTTATAGTTACTGCAGTTGCTGAAATGTTTCTTTAAATTTCTTTTCATTCTTCATCACAAATTATTGCATTTAAATTGCCTATTGAAAGTAAATTTGAGGTATGACCTACACCTTTAAAATAAGTTTGTCTTCAAAAATTTAAATGCCATTGTATTAATAAAAAATAAAACATGATTTATTAAATTCTTTTCTCGAAAGTCGTTAGAGCGTTTTTTTATTAATTTCGTATGCAGAACATGTTTTAATTAATTATACATATTGTTAATACATAGTTACTTAGAGCATAGTAACATACGTTTTATATTTGATGGTAGAAAGTGTTCAAAAATATTGAAACCGGTTTTTTAAGTTCCTTGATGAGGATTGAATACCCTTTAAATAAAATTCAAAACGTACTTCAAAGAAATAAAAAGACTTATTTACTTACTTACTTACTTACTTACTTAAGGTGGCGCTACAGTCCTAGCTCGGTCCCTAGCTAGATGTCTCCAGTTTCGCGCTCCAAGTTGGGTGAGGTCACTTTCCACTTGTGCGCGCCACCTGATCCGCGGCCTTTCTCTACTGCGCTGTCCTGTGGGTGTGGATTCGAAGACTTTCCGGGCCGGAGCATTGGTTTCCATGCGCTCTACGTCACCCAGCCATCTTAGTCGTTGGACTTTTACCCTTCTGGCTAAGTCTACGTCGGTCGCTGTACAGCCCGTACAGCTCGTCGTTCCATCTTCTCCTCCACTCCCCTTCGATGCATACGGGGCCCTAGATCACACGAAGAACCTTTCTCTCGAAACGACCCAAGGTGCTTTCATCCGCTTTTGTCATAGTCCATGCTTCTGCACCGTATAGCAGGACGGGGATGGTAAGGGTCTTATATAGGGACACTTTGGTCCTTCGAGAGAGGATTTTTCCACTCAATTACTTTCTTAACCCAAAGAAACAGCGGTTAACAAGAGTTATTCTTCGTTTGATCTCAGCGCTGGTGTTGTTTTCTGCGTTTACAGCGGAGCCTAGGTAGACGAAGTCCTTGACTACCTCAAAGTTACGTCTGTCGATGGTTACGTTTTGACCAAGACGTCGGTGTTCTAGGTCCTTTCTTGATGACAGCATGTACTTTGTTTTGCCCTCATTAACCGTTAAACCCATTTTTGCCGCCTCTGCCTCAATACTCACAAAAGCCGCATTGACATCACGCTGAGTTCTTCCGATTATGTCAATGTCATCAGCATATGCTAGTAATTGGACAGACTTTTGAAAGATAGTGCCTCTAGTGTTGATGTGTGAGCTCTGCACTATTCTTTCAAGTACGATGTTAAAAAAATCGCATGACAACGCATCACCTTGTCTAAAACCTTTTTTGACATCGAAAGGTTCTGTTAAGGTGTTTCCAACCTTTATGGAGCAGCGTGAATTCTCCATGGTCATTCTGCACAAACGGACGAGTTTGGCAAGGTTGCCAAAACTAGACATGGCTCTATACAGCTCGTCCCTGTAGATGCTGTCATAAGCGGCCTTGAAATCGATGAAAAGATGGTGGGTGTCGATTTGGTGTTCTTGGGTTTTTTCCAGGATCTGCCGTAATGTGAATATTTGATCGACTGTGGACTTTCCTGGTCTAAAACCACACTGATAAGGACCTATCAGGTTGTTGACGATGGGCTTTAGACGTTCAGAGAAGATTTTGTAGGCGATGTTAAGTAGACTGATTCCTCTATAATTGGTGCAGTTTAAAGGGTCTCCTTTTTTCAGGATCGGGCAAACAATACTGAGGTTCCATTCATCGGGCATGCTTTCTTCCGACCATATCTTACAGATAAGTCCTAACCAACTTATTTCCAGCTGCTTTAAAGAGCTCGGCATTCAAGCCATCCGCTCCAGCGGCTTTATTAGACTTCAGCTTAGATATGGCAATCTTTACTTCGTCTAAGTCGGGAGGACGGGATTGTTGGCTTTCGTCGTCTATGTTGAATGGATCATCCTGCCTGACAGCGGAATTCGGTTCGTCGTCGCCGTTATACAGTCTGCAGAAGTGGTCCTTCCATATCCTCAGCATTGACTGCGGTTCCACTATGATGTTTCCACTTTCGTCTTTGCAGCCTTCGGTTCTAGGTTTATGTATGTATCCGCGAATTTCGTTTCACCTGTTCATAAAACTTTCGAACTTCATTCCTGCTTTTAAACCTCTCAACATCTTCGACCGCACGCTTCTCATGCCCTCTTTTTTTTTCTTCTGAGAAGTCGGTGTTCCTCTCGCCTCTTCTGCTCACAGAGCTCATGAGCAGTCCTCGTCCTTTTATGTAGCGCCGCTTTGCGTGCCTGTTGTTTGGCTGCATTTGCCTGCCGACATTCCTCATCAAACCAGGGGTTCCTTGTTGGTGGCTTTTTGAAACCCAGCACGTCAGAGGCGGCTTCTCTGATGGCATCTTGGCAATGTTGCCACTGGTTTTCGATTCATTGTGTTGGCGGCAGAAAACTTTGAGAGAGGTTACTTGTAACTCGGCCGGAAAAGGATTTGGCGATCTCTTGCGATTGTAGCCGTACGACGTTGTACCTTCTCCCAGCATCTCCCTGTTTTGCCTTGGGTCTGGAAACCCGAAGTGCTACCTTGGCTACAACGAGGTAGTGGTCCGAGTCGATGTTAGCTCCTCGTAAAGTTTGGACATCCATGATGCTGGAAGCGCGTCTGGCGTCGATCGCAATATGGTCAATCTGGTTGACGGTAGATTGATCTGGAGAACTCCAAGTTCCTTTGTGGATGTTGAGGTGTAGAAAACGCGTACTGGCTACCATGACATTTCGCCCCGCAGCAAAATCTATGAGCCTGAATCCGTTGTCGGAAGTGTTGTCGTGCAGGCTGTTTTTCCCGATTATTCCACCAAAGATGTCTTTCCTTCCTAGCTTGGCATTAAAATCGCCCAGGACGATTTTAATATCGTAGCTAGGACACTGCTCATATGTTTTGTCTAAGAGCTCGAAGAACATATCTTTGGTGTTGTCATCCTTCTCTTCTGTGGGGGCGTGCGCGCATATCAGGTTAATAGTGCCGAATTTAGCCTTAATGAGGATGGTCATGTGGCACTCGTTGATGCACCTATAGCTCAAGACTTCTTGCCTAAGTCTGGCTCCAATGACAAAGCCGCATCCAAATAAGCGCTCGGTAGCAGTCACGATAGTAAATGTCGCAGTTTTTCATCCTCTTTTTGCCCGGCCCATCCCATCGTATTTCCTGGATGGCGGTGATGTCTGCTTTATAGCAGTCTAGGGCCTCCGCTAATTCTTCGGCCGCTCGTGGTCTGTTAAGGGACCTAACATTCCACGTGCATATCCGAAGTTCGTTGTCCTTAATTCGTTTGCGTAGGTTGTCAACAGTAAATCCGTCCGTATCCGAGGCTTGTTGGTGCTTCCCAACTAATGACGTTCTTACGTGGCCAGTAAGTCACCCCGACGGCACAACCCCCAACCTGGAGGGCCAGGTCCTTTGTATAACTCCAAGGACGGGGAGCCGGATAAACCGCTCCTTATAGGCCTGGGCTCTGAATAAGTCTTAGAAGCCCTATAAGGTGTTCACTAAGTAGTTCAACCTTACTGGAACTGTAGACGCCACCGTTGATTCCATCTCGAGAATTCGTCCGCTGCCGTCTGGATAAAGAGAGGTGCCTTAGTGGAAACACCTCTCCCCCCTCTCTCGTTTGCTGCCCCCAACAACTTTCCACTGGGGTTGGAACCCAATCTCCAGTTGAGGTACTAGGCACCCGATGTTCACCACGGGGAGGTGAGAGTAGGAGTTGATAGACAGAGGTGGGTTTTGAGAAAAACCTGTGGACGCTTTTGTCACATGTCTACCATTTGAACATCAAAAAGACTTAATTACCTATATTTTTTTAAATTCATAATTGCTGACGTTTTTGAAAAATTCACGATATTTCCGGGTTACTTTCACTTGAACTTCTGTTGATATTTTCAAACTTACTTACCTACTCAATAAAAGATTTTTATCACAGAAAAAAATTTAAAAAAATTTGAAGTTTATAAAATATTATATAACTAGCTTTTTACCCGCGGCTTCGCCCGCAGTGGAGAAATTAAATAAGTATGAGAGATAAAGGGTAAGGGTATAATAATAGAAATGAGTCAATATAATAACTAAATTTTATTGCTTGGCTGAGATCAACAATTTTTAAAAATTACTAAAGACAATGAAGTTTCAACACCTTAATATATGCTTATTGAAATGCAACAACAAATGTTAAAATATATTTCACCGTAACAAAAATAAATAATTCTGAATTCTAACAATTTAAAAAAATAAAATACAAAGTATTAATTTAAGATATTTTTATAGACAATGTTATAAGTTTTCCCGTCGGGTGCAAATATGTGTAAATTCCGGGCATTAGATACACGTGAACAGGCTACATAAAGTTGACCATGAGAGAAGCATGGGTTTTCTAAATGCACTCCTGCTAACTGTAATGTTTGTCCTTGTGCCTTGTTTATAGTAACAGCAAAGCTAAGCTTGACGGGAAACTGAACCCTTTTAAATTGGAATGGAAGGTCAGTGGGAATAATTGGTATCCGAGGTATTATAACACTATTTCCCTTACCGAGACCTGTTAAAATAGTAGCACCAAGTATGTTCTGTCCAAATTTTGTTATCCGAAGCTTTGTTCCATTACATAGCCGAGGAGCATCTAGATTTCGCATAAGCATTACTGGTACATTTAGTTTCAATTGAAGTTTATGTGACGGTACACCCGATAGTTCAAGTGAATTTAAAAACTCCACAGGATATGAAGTACTTAGTTCCGTATCCATAATTGACAAATATTCCTTCATTTCTCCTTGAACCTCGTTTAAAATGTCAGTGTTGATCCTATTTACAATTTCATTTCTTGGTGCTAATATTGCTCTTGCACACAACCACTGATCACTACACAAATTTTGTTGCAATTCCGGAAAAACATTAGCAATGAGATCCACATGACGATATTTTGACAAACAATTTTGGCATTTTTTCAAATAAAAGCAGAGTAAGAATTAACATCAGCGAGTAAGATCTAAAATAATAAAGTAACAGCTAACCACAAAAATTACGGATAACCTCAAAATGTGAATAGTATTATACTGCATGTAACGACAGAAGAAAATAACAATAAATATAGAAAAATTAGAAACAGTTGAAACTATATTCAATTGAATTAGATATTGAATTAGATATTGTCGTCACCGTCGGTAATACAGTGGGTTGGTATTATAGTATTCAGGGTTGAAACTTCATTACTATGATGCTAGATGGCGTTGAAGTAGCTAAATTTGACGTTATTTTGACAAACAATTTTCTTATTTTTCGTAAATTTTTTTTATTTTTTTTAATAAAAAGTATCCTATGTTACTTCTAATACCTTCAAGAGTGTATGTGCAAAGTTTCATGATGATCGGTTAAGTAGTTTTTGCGTGAACGCGTAACAAACAAACTTACATTCGCATTTATAATATTAGTATGATTAATCAACTTTAACTTCCACTCCACTTTTATATTTCGTTTATTTATTGAAAATATCACACGAAAATACGGTGGAATAGCAGATGAAAAAACTTAACACAACAGCATTTTGCTGGATGCAATTTTTTTTATCATTGGTGTTTTCGTTTTATTAAAGCTCCTCTCCCAATGGCTACGCTATTAGACTGTCTTGGCGTAAGGGTTTCACTAAAACTTCAAGCTCGAAAACCGATGATGATGATGATGGTGATGATGATAAAGCTCCTTTTTTTTGTCGTTCTATTCCTCGGCAGGAAAAACCACTTCCCCTAACTTTTTTTTTGCACATGAAACACTTATATCCTTTTTTAAGTTCGGAAAAACTTGCCAGTTTCTAGATGAAGACCGACCACCCCCCGGACGCACCATCCCACATAGCAGGACAAACACACATGGTGTCCTAAAAAATAGTACGGTTAACTGTTATTGTGGTAAAGGAATAGAAGTACCTCTCTGTCCCTACCCCCATCTAGTAGCCGTGTTCTCGGCTCTCGGGCTATAGGTCAAAAGTCGTAAATAGCTAAATTGTCTAGAAGACTACCTCACTTTTTCGTGGCAACACCTTGCTGGTAAATATGTATGTTTTCGTATAGAATGTTGTTTCAGATTTTGGA
Source organism: Eupeodes latifasciatus (assembly GCA_920104205.1). Taxonomy (NCBI): domain Eukaryota; kingdom Metazoa; phylum Arthropoda; class Insecta; order Diptera; family Syrphidae; genus Eupeodes; species Eupeodes latifasciatus. The sequence continues at coordinate 292,757,749 of OV049924.1, read as the reverse complement.
AGTTTTGGATTTCGTTGTGCTTCTGGGCAGATGGTAAGTTTTGTCCTTCGTTGCTTGGCTAAATGCATTTCGAGAAAACATACATACATAGCTGTCGAGTCAAAGAGAGCTGGGTATTTTTGTTTGCAGAACTTTAGGTAGGTTTATGCAAAAAACAAATCTGATAGCCCTCCGAAAGGAGGACACATACCACACAGTCATATTTAGAAGTCTATGGCTCATATACAAAAGATTGAATTTTTATACACTTTTTCCTTAACAGCATTTGGTATATGTACCCACGAATTGAATTGCGGATAGGTGACATTTAGCTGATTAAATGGTAAATGGTAGTCTGGTTTTTGTATGCAAGGTACGATAGGGAATAGGAATTACCTGGGAGTTGGTATTTAGTTTTTATGATACCTCAAAGGACATAATGACATGGAAATGTTTTTAAAAATAGCTTAAAAGGCATGCACAATCTTTAAACATTGTTCCAAATAGATTTCAGTATGATTCTGAGGATTCGAATTTCCCACGCACGTGCCATTTGTGGTATATGTATCGGGTGATTTTTTTGAGGTTAGGATTTTCATGCATTAGTATTTGACAGATCACGCGGGATTTCAGACATGGTGTCAAAGAGAAAGATGCTCAGTATGCTTTGACATTTCATCATGAATAGACTTACTAACGAGCAACGCTTGCAAATCATTGAATTTCATTACCAAAATCAGTGTTCGGTTCGAAATGTGTTTCGCGCTTTACGCAAATTTTATGCGTTTTTTTTTTTTAAAAAGTTCTCAAGCTCTTAAAAAATCACCCATTATGTATTTATTGTCCTCCATTGAAAAGAGGACATTGTTTAATATAATGGGTGATTTTTTAAGAGCTTGAGAACTTTTTTTTTTAAAAAAACGCATAAAATTTGCGTAAAGCGCGAAACACATTTCGAACCGAACACTGATTTTGGTAATAAAATTCAATGATTTGCAAGCGTTGCTCGTTAGTAAGTCTATTCATGATGAAATGTCAAAGCATACTGAGCATCTTTCTCTTTGACACCATGTCTGAAATCCCGCGTGATCTGTCAAATACTAATGCATGAAAATCCTAACCTCAAAAAAATCACCCGATACATTAGGCAGGAGCACGGATTTATACAAAAAATTGTTTTTGAGATTCAGAGATGTAATAGGGGGTACTGGCGCCTTATGGTTCGTGCTATAATACTCAAATGAGTAATAGCTGCTTCCGTTGTCATCTTCACAGGCCGATTAACAGCTTGGGTATGGCGAGGAAACCGTAAAAAAACACTTCACCTTCACCATGCACTGCATTCCAGGATGAACTAAATTTCTTGGTCCGATAGGTTTCTCATGATCGGTGGTTCAGAAATTGTAACCTGCCAATTTATCAAATCGATAAGGTTAAAGCATTAAAATTACTATGGGGCACTTCGAATATCGTAGGTGTTGCGAAAAATAACCATTTCGTTGCATGACAGATTCGATTACATTCTTAAGATCTTCTGGATGTTACCAAGACGTTATTATTATATAGAACTAAGATGTTAGATGAAAGTTACCAAACTTTCCGAAGGTTCCTCTGTTGTGGCATGCAAAAGCATTATTCAGTGTTGCACGTGTGATCCAACGTGCATGAGACATTTTGTCTGGAGATTAATTTAAGAGGTTCTTTGGAAATTTACCGAATATTACAGCTGATAAAATCTTCTGCAAGTACATTTGATCTGAACTCAAATCTTTATTAATTTCTGGCAACATGCTCCCTCGATACGCTGACATTTTTCGACAGGTAATTGTTCACAGGTTTCAAGTGCCTTTCCTAAAGGTCCAGTGTAAGACTTAGTCCTGAAGTACACCCATCAAGATGTTGAAATAAGTGTCTTTGAGGTAGTTCGTTCATGTGCAATAGGTAAATTATCCATTGAAGGTGCTTTTGAAGTCTTGTTTCGAGTAGTCTTATAATGCCGCAGTATTTTTCCTGTGTTTAAATTTGTATCGTCACATACACGCTTCAGCTTCGGCTTCGTCTGCGTTACGTTGGGCATGCTTCGAGGTTGCTTTGAATGACATTTCTATTATTTCATCCGTCCAAAGAGCAAATATTTTGTTTGTTGACATTTTTTTACAGATGTTGAGCTGTCAGACAAAGCAAATGTTCAGATAAATGAACTAGAGCTTCCTTTTGGAGTCACATTACGTTACATTACGTTCTTTTCCTTACTATTGTCAAACGAAACGTGAGGTCGAAGCTCCATTGTGATAGCATGCATTGAATTCCTCTGGCTGAACTCGTAAACGTCAGGCGAAGGCGAAGCTGAAGCGTGTATGTGATTCAGCCATAAGATGTTGATAAGAAATCCCTTCGTCTGCTAGAAAGTCACTGATTGCAGATTGTATACCCTTTTTAGCTGAACCTTTGTTAGGAATTACGTATCCCATATATTTGGATCCTGGTTCTTAAATTAATGAAATGTGTTCCTCAATAATGGTAGTCTTGTAGCATTTACCATCGTTTTACTAGTTTTATGGTTCTTTCTTTTTTACCATCAAAATATAAAGCAAACAATTCTGAAAAACTGTCTTTCAATAATTTGTCTATTGTTTTAGTTCTCTCTCTTCGCCTTCGCAGTTTATGTCTGTCAATGACCACGCTTTCAGACCCAATGTCGTACAAAACAGAAGACGCAATCGTTGCTGCTGCCCAATCAGACACTCCGTACCTTTCACATGTCTTCGGTTATATTGGACAATCAACGCTTAAAGACATCTCACTGTCTTTTCTCGTTAAAAAAGTGTTAAAATAGTACTAACCTCAAAACATCTGATGTAGAAGTTCTAGAGGCAATATTAGTCTGGCGTTTTTTCTCAGGTGTGTTTTCTTTCCAAACTTTGTTGCATCCTTTTAGTAAGAGTAACGTCGATTCCAACTATTGCCACACTACGAAAGTTTCTTTGGTTAATTAAACATGCTGGTTCTTGTTTCGGAACCTTTTTATTTTTAGGACAAATGAATTGATCGATTTTTTTGCATTTGCATGCCGCAATATCAAGAAGCAACTTGCCGCTTTGCCGAAAACTTTCTAATTTTTCTGGGTATATAGGAATTTATTGGAATCGGTCCGATTTGTCGAATTGAAAATTTTGACATTTCTCGATGTTTCAAGGTCCCTAGAGTCTAAATAAAAGATTTTTAGAGAGATGTCTGTGAGTGCGTGTGTAAGTGTACGTACCTTAGTACGTCCGTACATTAGTACGCCCGTACATTAGTACGTCCGTACATTAGTACGTCCGTACATTAGTACGTCCGTAAATTAGTACGTCCGTACATTCGGGAAGCTTTTTTCGTCGCCCATATCTCAAGAACCAATAGAGATATCGACTTCAAATAAATTTTGTTATACAGATAATAGTTGTTGGTGGAAGTGTCCTTTTCCAAAGTTATGAGAATATTGATGACGGGCTTTAGGTCAATGAAAAAACACAATTATTTATATTGTCACGACGTTTCGTTCATGTCTATGAACATCATCAGGTGTGGCAATTAATCTATATTTGCATTAATAAATTGGTTACAATTTGATAACATTGAAAAACTATGAAAACTTACACTTGTTACATGAATATGCACTTAAGAATAAAATCATTTGATTTACAACAATTTTTTCTGCAAGATCCAGAAAGGACTCTTAACAAAATTGAGGGGACATAACGTGATACTAAACTAGTAAAATTCAACTATTTTATAAATAAAAAAAAAATGAAAAAAATGATTGTCACCTCGAATATTTCACTAACAAAAACGATTTTATATCCAAAATAATTGCAACGAAGAATAACTTCTTTGACATCTGGTCAAATTTTAAGTAAAATCGAATTGACAGTTGTTTTAACAAAAAATAAAAACCTGCAAAAATCATTACTAAAAGTTCGTAAAAATTGATTTTCGACTTAAGTATCTTTTTTAAAATTAAACATATTGGCTTCAAACTAATTTCATCTTAAAGATCATATTGTTTTCGACATTCAGCAATTTTTATAAAAATCCGACAGTCAGTTGCTTTCATAAAAATAAAAATCTACAAGAAAAAGTACCCAAAATTGGTAAAAATTGATGTTCGATTCTCGATATCTCGTATTGACTTCAAATTATTTATCTAACACCAAATATTGTTATGAACATTTTGTTAAAGTTTTAAGCAAATCGAAAGACGGGATTGAAAGTGCGGTATACATCCCAGCCTCTTTTTGTATTTTAAATGATACGCTTTCATCATCTGTACGACCCTGGTTTGTGTCTCTAGAAACGAGAGCTCTTTTGCAACTCGAATTTAAATTGGTGACTTGTCCATTCAAAGCATTTTTATCAAGTCTTCATAAGTGGGCAGAACGGTTTCTTTTGTTGTTCAAATAAAAGTATGCCCCCGATGCAAATAAAAATAATAGCGAATTGCTATGAAACAAAAAGTGTGTTAAAGTTATTTAAGACGCTTTAGGCTTTAGATTTTCATTAAATTAAGTAACTGTTACTTGAGTTGTTCCTGAATAACTGTTATAATATTATCATTTTTAAATTTAATACAATTTTAAAATTATGAATTTACGCATTGAAGTTATAAAAAACTACACACCTTCATATACCTCATGCGGAATCCTTAAAACAAGATGTTTTCGAATGCAACCAATAAAAGCATTTTAAGTTAAGAAATATTTTTGAAACAAAAAAATACAAAAACCATTTTTTTATGTAATAGTTTTGTCTTTCTCTGCTCATTCAGACACCAAGCTCAAAACAAAAGTTTGCAGATCTAATAATAATAAAATCCTTATGTTATTATATATGTACGTTCAAAGCAAAGAGGATTTAATCCTTATCGCTTCTCTTCCAAATGGTGAGCTTACCCATACAGAGACAGGGTTGTGTTAAGTTTACATATAGGTAGGTACATGTGAAATTTGAGTATGCATACGAAATGGGCTAAAGTGCTTATGGTGGTTCTGAGTAAAAAATGTGCAAAAATATCCTGCACCACCAACACCAACACCACACTACCGACCGAAAGGATGTAAGCATCTTTGAAGTTGAAAAAAAATAGGAACAAAAAAGAAGTAAACGCTCGGTGTAGTATGCTTTATGGGGAGAACATCTCTTGTCGAGTGATATAAAGGTGCGTGATGGTGGGATAAGATAGAAAATCTCTTCAGCGCCCAACATTTGGAACGATATGCTTTGAATTGTTTAATCCTTTTTTTTCGAGTGTCCGTGAGAGTATCTTTAACAGGAACTTTCCTTAAAAATGTTCAGGTAGATTCATAAAACAGAGTCCCCTGCATTATGACACATTTTGTATATGATTTCAAAACAAAATAACTAAAACAAAAGTCTACTTCTCTTCTCCCTGTATTGGTAAGCCTTATTCAAAAGTTATTTTGTAACATGTAACAGTTATCTTAGACTATTTAAAGGCACGACATATTTGGACTAATAATCGCAATCATGTTAAAGAAAATACAATCGTTTTTAAAATACATTAAAATAATGTATATTTAATGTTTTAATGTGCAACTACAGTGTTCTCATTTAGAACAAAAATAGATATAGCAACTACTAAGAACTTTTTGTTATTTAGCTATTTATATAATCTTGATATATATAAATAAATTGTCACGATGTTTGTAAACTACTTAACCGATTTTAAATAAATTTGTACACCGTGTGCAGTTTGATCCAACTTGACAGATAGGATAGCTTACATCTCAATTTATGATCACAATATTATTTTATTTCAAATTATTTGTCTATTATTTGACAGTCACAATTATCTGTTAGCTCTGAACGATTCCAACAAATGGCGACATCTGTTGACTGCATTGAGTAAATATTCAATAGATGACTCTATGTCAAACTTCCAAACGTTTTATATAAGCTACAATTTAATAGCATAATTACCACGTTTTGCTCAGGCTTAAGCATATGTTATTAAATTTTGTTTGTAGTCAACTAAATACAGTGATTTTCACCTTTTCAATTGTTGGTTTTAGCATAGTCGGCCACGTGTTACTTAGATTGAAGTATTAATTATAATTTATAATTATATTATAGTGAATATATTTTCACTTCAGTTCTCAAGAAATTCAAAGTTTTTATATTAATAGATATGAAACGTTCATTGTGTTTTTCAATTAGCCATTAGTTTAACAAAAGTGTCACTTTTATATACTTCTAATTCGTGTTTAAATATCGGTTCTAGAGCATCTAAAGCAAATTCACTTTAAAAAGTAGATTTATTCAATTTTTTAAAATCTCAAAAGTTATTGTATTCAACAGAAAATCAATCTTGAAAGAAATAAAATCCACGACTGGGTCACTAGAACATGCTTATTTCTACCAAAGAGTATGTTAAAAAATATTTCCTATATTTTCATATTACCTGCAAAATAAGTTTTTTCTCAAAACAAAAAATTAAGTGCCATTTTATTTTTCAAAAAACATAGATTAACTTTATTTTTTTTTTCGAAAATCATTAGAGCGGTTTTCTTTTTTAAATTAATTTGTATACATTCAATTTTTAAATTTTGTTTTAAAAATATTTTTGGTATGCAGTTATTTAGTGCTTGTAAATATACATTTCTGAGATATCGGGTTTTGTAAAAAAAATAAATATTTTTTTAATAATCAAAAAAAAAAAAAGACATTTTTGAACATCAAAAATCATTAGCATCATCAATTTGATCCTTTGATCATCGACAAGAGCTTGCACAGAAAGAGAAGATTATTGAAATTCGTCCATTAGTTCTTGAGAAAACTTAAAAACATAATAACTGTTTTATCCAAATGTATTTTTCTTGTAGAAAGAAGCCAAAAATCTATGGGTTCATTTATGAAAAAAAATCGAATTTTCGATTTTTAAGCTGTTATTTTTTTTATTAAGAAATGAAAAAAAACGCCTTACACTAATCGGCTGAAAACATTAATTTCAATCGACACAATGGTTTGAGCTGTAGGGGCCAGGGCAGACAGACAGATGAACGGAATCAGGGGACCCACTTTTTTCGACTTTTCTATCATCGTAATGTCTTGTTTGATTTAAGGCTTGAGTTCGAAATTTTTTACTAATGCAATACTTGCCATATAGTTCATAATGTCGCAAGTAAAAATCACTTAAATGTTCACTATTTATGTGCGTCAAGGAAATAAGATGAAATTGAATGCTAGTTTCAGGAATTTAAAGGCAACTTAATATAAAATTGACGATCTCTTATTCAAGGTTTCTTCTCAAGAACTTGAATATTTGCTCTTTATCCTAAAAACAAATTTTATAAAAATAATTTAGAGTATTACTAATGTTTTTCCAAATTCTATATTGCGTGAAAACAAAAAGTTTAGTTGTTTTTGACAGCAAACCAATTTTTGGTGAATGTCGTTAAATTACTAACAAACCTTTAAATGAAATCCTTACAACTTAACTTTATTAGCTTTATGGCTTATATGACCCGCCCATGGTCGTCCATTGGTCAAGAGTTGATGAATTTAAACAAAAATAAATAATTAAAAATACAATATGGGGACATATCCATTAAAGCAATACGATTACTTTTTAATTGAAGGGAATTCCTACGAAAATACAAACAAATTATCTCCCAGGGGGTCACGACCCCCTCCCCCCTGGATCCGCCATTGTTGCTATCTCTAGGCAGATCGCATATAAGCTCGATAATCGGTGTAAAAACCGGGCACTGTCTAATTGGAAAAGGAGGAAACAGTTCTTCACCTCCTCTGCACATGTCCCCGTCTAGCTCAAAAACGCAAGAATTACTTAGGAGAATTCTTCTATAATGATCTCAATCATATTACCATGATCAGACTTTTACGTTTCGTAAGGGACTTAAACTGGTTTCATTGAGCTTAGAAAAAAACCTCTAGATTCATGTAGTATCACAATCGGCCATTAAACTGGCCTAAGTGTGTCCTACTCTATCACGGACAGCCACTTTAACCAATTAACCAACCAACCAAGGGTTGTCATTATATTCCATTTTTTTTAAATTTTGTAAGCCGCCATACCACCTTTTAAACTAACGTTTTCGTCATTGAAAAGTGTATTGTACAAGTTAATGTGGCTCTGATAAAGAAAGTTTGGGTTTTTCACATCTCAAGAATACAAAATAAGTCTGAAAGGGTAAAACAATCGGAAATCCCAAATTTTCATAAAAAACTTGTGTTGTTTGTTTATTTCAAATTCAGGACTACAAGCGCCCAAAATTCCAAATATTTAATAATAAGGACTATCCCAATGTATATTCCACAAGAAGAAAACATGTACATATAGTGGATAGGTAACTAATGTATGTAATGTACATTATTTTCACCGCAAACTCATTTGTCATAAAAAGTGAAAAAAAAACACTTTTTTATTAATTTGTTGTGGACTTATTTCACATGAAAAAGAGTAAATTCACAAAACGAAAGAAAATTTCAAAACATACCATGAAGGACACATTTTTATTACATGCCAATTTGTGATCTCATTTTATACTCTGGTGTATATTTATATTTAGTTATGTATGTATATTGTACGAATATAGTGACTTCAACATGTTTCTTGTATGATGCCGAGAAAAATACGAACGATATCATTCCATCCTTCCTTCCGAACCCTCTTATTCATCGTTCATTGTGATGTGTGCCTGTTGAGATTCTTGGAGACATAACAGAAGAACTCATAATGAAACATCATTTGTCAATTTCACAACGAAAAACGAATAACAATGGATTCAAAAAACCAACAAAAGGAATGTTTTCAAGTTTTATTTTTGTATTAACCTTCCCTCCACCTCCACCTCCTACTCACTTCACTAAAAAAATGGCGCTGATGGAAGGATTTTTTATCAGGGCTTTCTGTCAATTCCTATCACAGGACTTTGTTTTCTTTCATTGTCCTTGTTTCGATGATTCTTTTGCAGTATGTCTTCTGGTGTGTGTGAGTGTGGCTTTTCACCCATTTATATGAAATGAATAATAATAATTATTCCCATCATGTTTTACAAAACGAATGGACACACATGACTTGATGCATAAAGACACAATAGACGAGGGTTTTTTGGGTATGGGTTGGGCTTAAGGACGTGAGGTTGAACTGGACACTCACTCATACATTTGTGATGGAATGTTTTACAATAATATTATTATGTCGTTCATAAAATTGGGTAGGAGGGAGGATACGCTTTTATTGGCCTATTCACATACGCGAAGAGCCCATCATCTTTATGGGCAATGTATATGGAATTATATTAATGTTTCGTTTCCATCAGACGACCGACGCGTACTTCTACTATGGCTATGGAAAAGAATTTGGCTTTATAACACGTGTGCAGCAAATCTGTTTCTGAACTACCCGATTTATGCGATGTGAAGTCCACGTTTAGTGATGCCTATATACCGAGATAGTGTTTTTATTCTCTTAAAATTAGAAACCATCAACAGTAACTGTCTTTATGAAGCCTCATAAGGCTAGTGTCAATATAGATTATTTAAAATACATATTTTTCAAAAGAACATTTTATAACTATATATGTATTCGTCTATTCTTCATGAAATATTATTATTATTTAATTCCATACCACACCGGTAGGCTTAAATCAAAACGGTTGGCTGGATATTTACTTGAGCCCTAAAAAGCTTATTTATTTAGGTTAAGAAAAAACCTATACCTATACCTAAACCACCTACATTGTTTCTTTATTTTTGACGGTAAGAAAAATATTCGAATTAAGTTTGGGCATACAAAAGTTTATTCATGAACGAACAATGAGAAAAAGGGATGAATATTAAATTAAGGAAACAAAAAAAAAAAAAAGAAAGCGAAAATGTTTACCGAAATTTAATGCTACAATATAAATACATTTTCGAATATTTGAATTTTATAACCTTTTGTGTGATGCGACTAGATTAATACCCTTTTTAGTATTTGGAAGTAATTAAAGGTCATAAGCTTTGGCATGTGCTTTAAGATCTAAAGGAATTATATTTTGTTGATGAAATAATCCTAGCGGAAAGTTAGATTTTTTATGTTTTCTTTAAAATTATGTTTTTTTTTCAAAGGAGGGTTGGAGGTGCTGTGTGGCCTGATTTTAAAAAAACGTTCTTATTTTAAATTATATAGACTTTTAAGTGGTATTTAATATTTAGTATATACATCTACCACATTCGATGTTAGGAGTTAATATTATATCTATTTGCTACTTTGCTAACCTCTACTCCCAGAAAATGATTGTTAAAAGGTGTTGCGAAATAAAGCCTACTGAAACAAGGCCAAGAATTGGACTTATTTCACTTTTGTTGAATGTATTAAAGCCAATTTCCAACAGTTGGTCTTGTTACACAGCAACAGTCCTTTGTGACTTACAATTCTCAACCATTCCTGCGTGCGAGTTTAAAGTTGTCAGGGATGGAGGTCCCCTACAGTTTTAAGCTGAATCCGAAGTGCTAATTTGAGAAAACATTTCTCATGACAGGAATTACTTTTATAGGATTTGTCAACTCCTCGCATAAGATAGTAGCCGTGAAAAACTTTGGTAATAAAACTTTGCATACACTTAACCTCGCACCTATCCCAAATACGATAGTTTGCCCAAGCAGGGGGGTTATAGGGGGAAAGCATGCCCCTTTTTACATACCTTACCGTAGAAATAAATTGGTCTTGCTTTTCTCAAAAAAATTTGACCTTACTTCGATTTGTCTGTGAAGTGCACGCGTGGCCTACTATAGTAGACCACAGGAATAGTTTTCTTCATAACTTAACATTAGAATTGAAATAATTTTTTTTTTACTTTACACTCCAACCTAAAATTCATAAATTATGGTTATTAAATGTTTAAGGTGTATTGAATATTACGTAAAAATATTTATTTCATTTATATGTTTTTAAAATAAAAAATTATTAACATTATTAAATGGTCTACCATAGTAGGCCACGCGTGCATCATCATCATCATCAGGTCCTCTAAACCCGTACGGGGCATAGGGCGTCAACAAAACGTCTCCATCCTTCTCGATCTGCAGCCAGATACCTTAACTGTAGCCACGTCTTTCTCTGGGAGTTAGCTTCCGATAGCACTGTAGATTTCCATGTTGTTCTTGGTCTTCCAACCCGCCGTGACCCCTGAGGATTCCATTCAAAGGACTGCTTCGCAATATCATCGTTTGGTTTCCTCAGTGTGTGACCAATCCATTGCCATTTGCGCTTTCTGATGTCGATGTCCAAGCGCTTCTGACCTGTCCTACGCCACAATTCCTGGTTAGATATTGTTTGTGGCCAGCGAATTTTAAGGATGTGACGCAGACAGCGGTTCACAAAAGCCTGCGATTTTCTCGAGATGGTGGCCGAGACTTTCCATGTTTCACAAGCATATAATAGCACGGATTTCACATTGGATTCGAAGAATCTCAGTTTAATGCTTAAGGAGACTTGACTGGATTTCCAAATTTGGGACAGAGCACCAAAGGCAACGCGTGCATTGGTGTAAAAAAATAGGGCGCGTTTACTCCAGTGTTAAGCGCAATATGACCAACTTCTGAAAATTGGCCCTATTTCACTTTTGTAAAGTGCAATAAATCTAAGTTTTTAAAGTTGGTCTTATATCACTTGGCCATATTTCACTGCACATTTTAGCATTTTATTAACTTCCCATATGAAGTTATTGTAATCGGTGAAAATTTTGACATGTCTCGAAATTTTAAGATCCTTAGAATCTAAATCTATGTTTTTTTAGAAAAATTAGATATACATATGTTTGTGCGTAGTGATTTTGTACGACCCGATGTTCGGATTTTGTTTTTCTTCCAACACACTTTTACAACTAGCAAAGCTATTGACGTTCTATCTCATAATCCACTTATGCTTTCGACTTGAATTAAATTTAATTTTCACATTGTGACGTCACACACAATTAGTACACGTTAGAAATAAATAAACGGCGATTATTTTTTAAATCATAAAATCTGTTAAGAAAAAAACAAAATTACGTTTAGAATTATTTTATGTGACGAACTATGCAATTATCGGAGTGGCCAAAGTAATCGCGTCATGATTACCGATTATTTTTTGATTATATCGACTTGGACGACATGTGGTTTCATACAGCACAGGTCATAATATATCGAAAAGTAAGTTTTTTAGTGTGGCCGCTTCGACTAATTTCTTTTGTGCTACATTAAGTCTTTGGTTTATGCCAACAAGTCGACGACGTTATAAGAGCTTAGAGCCAACATTGAAATTTGCGTTCAACGAATCGACCACTGCAAACGGCGGCGGTGGCCATATAAATGAAATTGAATTCCATTCATAAATGTACTTCAAACCAATAATAACGTTTTTTAAACATCTCAAATGTTTTGAGTTTAATTACCAAACAAATTGCCGAGTTTTAATTGGTAAACCTTTTATTGACAATAATTGACCTGACGCTTTCAGTAAGGTGAAATTCAATCATTGTTAAAAATTCGTATATAATGCTAAAAAATTCCTTGCTTCAACTTCAGCTATAACTCGTCGAAATCGGAGGCATAAACTTAGATTTTGTCGAACTTTGATCTTAAGTGTGGAGAGCTTTGCTATAGTAATATTACTTTGCTAACTAACTATACTAGAAATTCAAAGTATTATCTATCTCCTTAATATATGTATATAAATTACGTGTCACGTTGTTTGTGTGCGACAAACAAACTACTTAACCGATTTTAACATCGTTTGCAGTTTGATCCAACTTCAAAGATAGGATAGCTAACATTTAAATTTATGATGGCAATATTGTTTTATTGCAAATTATTTGTCTATTATTTGACAGTCAAAATTATCTGTTAGCTCTGAACGATTCTAACAGGTGGCGACATCTGTTGACTGGATTGAGTAAGTATTCAATAGATGGCGCTATGTCAAACTTCCAAACGTTTCAAATAAGCTACAATTTAAAAGCATAAACACCACATGATGCTGAGGTTAAATTTATTTTGTACTTAACGAAAGACAGTGAATTTTATTTTTTCAATTTTTTGGTGTTAACATAACACGTGGCCGGTGTTACTTAGACTGAAGTATAAATTAAATTCATATTATCTTAATATATATAAATTACTTGTCACAAGATTTAAACGGGAATGATAAGCCTTTCACCTGTGTTCTCTTACTTTTGTCTGGTGATTACCGCCAGACCTTACCAGTTATACCTCGCTCTATTTTCGCAGATGAGATTAATGCATATTTAAAACAATCATTGTTATGGCGAAGTGTTGAAACACTTCGATTGACCATAAACATGTGCGTACGATTGCAAAATGATCCATCAGCACAAATATTTTCCGAACAACTACTAGATATTGGGAACGGGAAAATAGAACTGCAACCAAATACGAATGCATTAAACTGCCAGACAATTTCTGCGCTGTTCTTTAAAAAAAAATGAATGGATTCAGAGTATTATCGGCCTATTTTGGCAACTAAAAATGTTGATGTTGCCGAAATTAACTTCCAGAGACAACAGTTGTTACCAGGCGATCTGATGGCTTTTAAATCAATTCAAACTGTTGTTAATAAAAATGAGATTATAAATTTTCCAATTGAACTTTTATGGTGATTCCCATGTCTGATGTGATGTTCTACCACAGCAACGCGTGGCCTGGTCAGCTACACATTTTTGGTTCAAATAAATAAAAAATTAAACATGTATGTACTTACATTATGTACATACATACATATGTAAATAAAACATTTCCTTAACGATTTTAGCAAATTACGATAATCATTTATGTTTTAAAACTTATGGATAAATCAGACCTCCTTTGCGTAGACTTAAAAAAATGGAATTTAAAACATTTATGGAACACAAAATGCATCAAATAATTTCTCAGCTTTTTTGAATTTTCAGTTCCTCACCTCAAACCTGTCTTGTTTGATGTACATACATACATACATACATATTTTGTGTTCAAATTATAAGACATTCTTATCACTTAATTAAAAGCCATATATTTTGACTCATATGACACTTTTCTTCTTAAACAACAAACAAGGTATACGAAAAAATACAATATTTCATTTTTCATTACATTGAGTAAATCAAAAATATATTGCGATCGAAATCCTTTTTCTTTTTGCAAGGTGTTCAGTTCATATCAGTTTGAATTGTTGTCGATATTTACTTTGTTACGCTTACCTATACATATACGTTTTTCTACCACACACACTTTATATCTTTTAAATAATTGCCTTTTTCCGTCCATTTAAACATAAGTTCATAATTTCTTTCTCATTTTCTATACACTCTTTGTATGTATGTATGTGCCTAAATATGCCTGAGTATAATATACAACAATATCTATGTAAGTGGATGTACTTAAACGACAGGATGTGTTTTCCGGAACTGTCAACATAAATTTCCCTCACACACAAACATGATACGAGTATCAGTGTGTTTTCATGGTGCTTAGTTTTTGGTACAAAGCACTCTCCTATAGTCCTAGCATGATGCTCTTCTCATGCTATATTATATATGTTATATATATCCAAAAGGATAACACATTTCTCCAAAAAACGGAAGCCCAACAAAACACTATTCGACATTTGTATTCGCAACATGAAATCGGTTATTTCACGCCGATTGATTTTGCAAAATGTATCTTCGTGGTTGTCGAAAGCAAACACAAGCCAACCAGGCGTATCGTAGTAGCTCCTTTATATAAATACAAACCAAAGCAGCTCAGCTCAGCTCAGTATCCCTATATAGGTATCCCTGTTTTGCTGGAATAGCGTTATTCAGCTATATACAGCATAGATTTCTATTCTATATAAAAAACAGAGGACAACAGCCTCATTTCTCTCAATTTAAATTTGGGGATATATGAAGGAATGTTGTAATGCTGTCAGGATATTAACTGGCCTTGGGCTTAGCAAACATTAAAAGGTGAATTTCATTATGGTAGTGAGGGTGATTTTGTGAGAAGTCCTCAACCTAATTCAAAAATGTTTGTATAAGCAAAAGGTGGACAATGTTATTAAATAATATCACCGCCTGAATGGAGGAAAACAAATATACGAGCATAATCTAATTTTGCAGGGTACTACGTTTGATTTTTCTTTTTTGTTTAATACTTCTTACTAGCTTGTGGTGGCGCTACAGTCCTGTGTGAACTTGGGCGTCACCCAACAAACTACTCCATCCAGCTCGGTTCCTAGCTAGATGTGTCCAGTTGCGCACTGCAAGTTGGGTGAGGTCACTTTTCACTTGTGCGCACCACCTGATCCGCGGTCTTCCTCTACTGCGCTGTTTTGTGGGCGTGGATTCGAAAACTTTCTGGGCCGGAGCATTAGTTTCCATGCGCTCTACGTGAACCAGCCATCTTAGTCGATGTACAGCCCGTACAGCTCTTCGTTCCATCTTCTCCTCCACTCACCTTCTATGCATACGGGACCGTAGATCACGCCAAGAACTTTTCTCTCGAAACGACCTAAGGTGCTTTTATCCGCTATTGTCATAGTCGATGCTTCTGCACCGTATAGCAAGACGGGGATGATGAGGGTCTTATATAGCGACACTTTGGTCGTTCGAGAGAGGGTTTTACTATACTCAATTGCTTTCCTAGTACAAAGAAACAGCAGCGGTTAGCAAGAGTAATTCTTCGTTTGATCTCAGCGCTGGTGTTGTTTTCTGTGTTAATAGCGGAGCCTAGGTAGACAAAGTTCTTATCTACCTTCAAGTTACGTCTGTCGATGATGACGTTTTGACTGAGACGTCGGTGGTGTACCTAGGTCCATTCTTGATAACAGCATGTACTTTGTTTTGCCCTCATTAACAGCTTAACCCATTTTTGACGCCTCTGCCTCAATACTCACAAAAACCCCATAGACATCACGCTGAGTTGTTCCGATTATGTTAATGTCATCAGCATCTAGTAATTTGACAGACTTTTCAAAGATAGTGCCTCTAGTGTTGACGTGGGAGCTCTGCACTATTCTTTCAAGTACGATTTTAAAGAAATTGCATCACGGCACGTCACCTTTTCTTAAACCTTTTTTTAGAGGATCTTCCGTAATGTGAATTTGTATTTGATCGCCTGTGGACTTTTCTGGCATATCAAGTTGTTGACGATGGGCTTTAAACGCTCAAATATTACGGCAGAGAACATTTTGTAAGCGATGTTAAGTAGACTAATTCCTCTATAGACTATAGTTGGTGCAGTTTAGAGGTTTTCCTTTTTTAGTATCGGGCAAACAATACTGAGTTTCCATTCATCGGGTATGCTTTCTTCCGACCATGACTTACAGATAAGTTGGTGCATGCTCCTAACCAAATTATCTCCGGCTGCTTTGAAGAGCTCAGCTTACAAGCCATCTGCTTCAGCGGCTTTATTAGACTTCAGTTTAGATATGGCAATACTTACTTCGTCTGATTCGGGAAGACGGGATTGATGGCTTTCGTCGTCTATATTGAATGAATCTTCCTGCCTTACAGTAGAATTCCGTTCGTCGTCACCGTTATACAGTCTGCAGAAGTGGTCCTTCCATACTCTAAGCATTGAATGCGATTCAAATATGATGTTTCCACTTTCGTCTTTGCAGCTTCGGTTCGAGGTTAATGTACTTGTGAATTTTGTTTCACCTACTCATGAAACTTTCGAACTTCATTTCAGCTTTTGAAAACTTCAACAATTTCAAACGCACTCTTCTTATACTCTCTTTTTATGAGGTGCCTATAAATATGATCTGAGATATGCTGCGCTAACACCCCCACCACGGTTCATTAACTGGCTTTACTCATCTCAATACCGCTTATAACGTAAAAACGAACGCTTCCCAAAAGTTATAAAATATCGGGAAACTAACTTATCGATTAGTTCGTTCAAATACACAAACCACTTTTTTCCCAGTATTTCATATCTGCAGACATTTCTCTTTCTTTTGACACCTAATTTCTTAAAATTGGATCAGTGTGGTAGCCGGAGAAGGGAGACTTGCTAACGAAATAATAAACATGACGATTGCAGAATTTGGAAACCCAACTTAGAAACGAATTCAACGAGTTTTCAATTAACTTAATTTAATCCTTCTTATTCACATCTACTGTAGGTAAATTAAATTTAAATAATATTGTTTAATTCTCCAAAAATAAATTATTGATTGGTATCAAAAAATAAAATTAAACATAATGGTCAAATTCACCAACCAAACAAAGCACCATTTCAGAGACGGAGAGCCAATGTGAAGGATACAAGACTCATTTCGATGGACGAGATGCCACCACGATAGATATTTTATTAAAGGTTTAACTTCTCGGAGTAGAAATCGATTTGAACAAGCTTGATGTGTAATGGGTACGTAAACTGTTATGGCAGAATCCCCGTGTATATGGTTGAAATTAAAGGACGAACGGTAGGTACGTGGGGGGAGGGGAGTTGTGATAGTCTTTGATGCTATTCGGTTTTATATTTTTACCATCAGGTTGGTCCATCTAATGTTGCAAAGCAAAATTGGTTAGGTACACAAAACACAAGACTTTTAAATTATAACGTGCACATTGTTGTGTACACCCCTGTAAAAATTTATGATCCGTTTAATAAGGTTTTCCTAACAAATTGATATCATAAATTCTTTGTAAGTGCCTACAACTTTTCTTTCGCATACAGTTCACCACATTGACTTGATTTTAAAGTCAATAGATTCTAAAAATCTTTGCACTACACGAGTAGCTGAAAGGAAAACAGTCCTTCTTCCCTTTGGGGTTTCGAAAGAAAAAGTGTTAAATGAACGTGATCTGACTTTGTTTTCAAAAAATTATAGAATGGTTATATTTGGAAATTAAATTCATTTAAGTAGATGATAATTTTAGTTATAATTATTGCTGAATTATACAAGGAATTTGTTTAACCTTTAGCAACATAATTTATAATGACCACAAATTTACTATTTCTTTCCATCCATTCGGACAAAAACCTTCTCAAAATTTGATTTCGCAATGAGAAATTTTTCATTTGTGGCTTTTTACTTAATGATTAAGTGAGGACATTAGGTACCTAATTTGTTATTGGTTGGATAGTGGCGCTATTATGGCGGATTACATTGTACATTTATTACAGCTATCTATAAGAGCTATGAGCAAAGTAGATAATTAAGAGAACTTATAGACTGTGCGACAGGCTTTAAATCATGTGGTTGGTCGGTATCTAATTTTATGCAGAAAAAAAATATTTTCTTATGGGGATAGTTATTAAGTTACTTATGCAATTAAAGAAAAGTTAGTTGTTGACAACAAGCCTCGGGTATGGACGGATTTTCTGTTGAAAAATACAAATTTGATTTAAAACAATTTTAAAAAAATAATTTAGGAAGATACTTAAGCATTACTTAGGTCTAAATTAATTTGTCTCATAGTATTATATACGGGGCGGGGAAATAAATCCACGGGAACTAACTCCACTGAGGGATTTAGTTCCCATGCTAAGTGGGAACGAACTCCACTTTCTTATGGGAATTTAGTACACATTCAAAAATATGAAGAGGGAACTAATTAATCAAATTACAGTTAGTTATCAGATTCTTGAAACTTGTTCGATTTTGATGAGTACAGTCGAACATCAGTCTTAAGCAATTTAAGAAAACAGTGCGTAGTGTGAATAAAATTAGAATAAAAAATTAAAAGCATGGAAAATAAAATTGAATTTATTACCGGGTTTCGTAAAAATAGTGTGTTAATTTATGACCGTGAAGAAAAACAAATTTATGTTAAAAAATATTCTCGAAATAATATTTCACGTTACATTTGCTATTATGGTCAGAATTGCAAGGGGAGCTTAGTTATTGATGAGCAAGGTGATAAAAAACTAATAAAACATTGTTCCCAAATTTTTGCAGAGCCAAAAAAGAATATAAAGTTTTTGTATTTCAATACAATGAACAATAATAAAAAATAACAAAAAAAGTTTATTTTCAACATTATTTTCGGGATCTCAGGATTTTAACTCCCTTTTTCGGGGTCACACCCGCTCACGCAACTCCATTGCTCTGCTTAGGGTTTGTAAAGTCGCCAGGCAGGCGCCTATATCAACAACTTCTTTCAATAAAAGCACATGTGGGTGGCCCGCTTCGCGGTTTCTCAGGATTTTAACTCCCTTTTTCGGGGTCACACCCGCTCACGCAACTCCATTGCTCCGCTTAGGGTTTGTAAAGTCGCCAGGCAGCCGCCTATATCAACAACTTCTTTCAATAAAAGCACCTGTGGGTGGCCCGCCACGCGGGTTCTCAGGATTTTAACTCCCTTTTTCGGGGTCACACCCGCTCACGCAACTCCGTTGCTCCGCTTAGGGTATGTAAAGTCGCCAGGCAGGCGCCTATATCAACAACTTCTTTCAATAAAAGCACCTGTGGGTGGCCCGCTTCGCGGGTTCTCAGGATTTTAACACCCTTTTTCGGGGTCACACCCGCTCACGCAACTCCGTTGCTCCGCTTAGGGTATGTAAAGTCGCCAGGCAGGCGCCAATATCAACTTATATAATAGATCATACAGCGTAGTTTTTAGGAATGAGCGGTCATCATATTTTTATACCAACTCTGGCGTACCACAAGGTAGCCACTTAGGACCTTTACTGTTTATTTTGTACGTTAACGACTTACCTTCTATTATAAAACACTCATCTGTTTTAATTTACGCTGATGACATTAAAATTTTCAAACGTATTGACTCACTTGACGACTGTTTACTCCTACAAGATGATCTAAATCTAGTTTTCGCGAATGGTGTTTTATACATATGCTTTTACTAAACATAGACAAATGTAAATCTACTCTCTACTTTCTCTGACCTAGGTATTATTCTTGACTCAAAATTAACTTTTACAAATCATTATGACTATATTATTAAGAAAGCAAATAAGACACTCGGATTTATAAAACGGTTTTCACATGATTTTCGCGACCCTTATATTCTTAAACTTCTTTATATATCATTTGTAAGACCAATATTGGAATATGGCTGCATAATATGGGCTCCCTTTTATTCAGTCCATATAAACAGAATAGAAGGAGTACAAAGAAGATTCATGCGCTTTTGCCTCCGTTTCTTCCCATGGTCCAATAGGCTCGAACTTCCACCGTACAATCATAGGCTCACGCTCATAGATCTTCCATCGATTTCTAAACACAGAGAGTACATTCAGCTGTGCTTTATTATAAAATTAATCAATGGGTCAGTCATATCACCATCAATTTTGGAACAATTAAACTTTATTTATAGCCGTTCAAGTATTGGAAGACAAGTTCCTTTACGTCCTATATCAAGCAGATCGAATTATGGTAAAAACAGTCCCCTCAACCAATTGATTTCAGTTTACAACAAGTATTACTTTTTGGTATATTCCGTAAGCGATGATTTTAAAAGTAAAACATTTAAAGTAAATTTTTTCAATACTTCAGTTTAGCATTTTTTTTTTTTTTTATTGATTTTGCATTGTAAATTTATAAATCTAAGAATAAATGTAATATTAGTCTTAAGTTCTAACGTTAGTTTGTTTAACGAATTCAATAAATAAATAAACAGCTTTTTTGAATGAAAGCACCTGTGGGTGGCCCGCTTCGCGGGATCTCAGGATTTAAAGTGCTCCAAGTTGTGTCATTTGGTGATTCTTATTAAGTGGGACATTAGCCCCAAAATTTTTATTTGGGCTTCGGTCTTACTTGGGTGGGACTTAGGGCCCAAATAAGATTTCGGTTTTTTGTCCCACCGAAGTGAGACATAAGCCCCAAAAAAAAAAGTTGGACGTTATGTCCTGGGCCCTGTGTCCCTGCGCCTTATTCTACTTGCTTCTTCTTTTAAAAAGTGGGAATTAATTTCAAACTCAAGGAGAACTTAAATCACACTTTTTTTTCGGAATTAGATTCCCAGTTAGCATGGGAAATAAATCCACTTTACTAAAGTGGATTTAGTTCTCACTAAGTGGGAACTAAATCCCTCAGTGGAGTTAGTTCCCGTGGATTTATTTCCCCGCACCTTATATACATGAATGCTTATTATAATAAGTATTATTAAAGTATTTAAAAAATGGAAATGTTTTTCTTTTCTTAATTTAAACTTAAATTTATTATTTAAGTTAGGAATATTGTTTATGAATTCTTTTGAAAAATGCAGGAAATATTGCATTTTAAATGTTTTATATGCTTTTTAGTTCAAATTTATAAAAAATAAATTCAGCACAAAAAAAGTCCAGATTTACGTCCAGGCATTCAAATTTGGCCAAAATAAATAATATATTCCCAAATTGCCAGTAAGGAAAGGCGACCTTCATAAAATGTTGGCACTTCACCTTTTATTTTCTCTGATTTAGACATTTGCGGATCTGAAATACCATCAAGTAAAAAGCAAATTATCTCTTAAAAGATGAGCCAGTCTGTACTTTTTACAACAGCTTTGAGCTTTTGCAGGTAGAAGATTCTCCTCTGACTATGTATGAATTTTACCAAGAAGCCAAGGTTTAATTTTTTGTATTTTCAAACGTTTTCTCCAAAAATTGTCCCTCTTTTGAATGTTTTCAAACAAAGGAATAGTGATAAGTTCCACCACTACGTGAATCCAAAACCCTAATACTGTACTCATGATTGCAATTTTGAAAAGATGATCACATCCATGTATACTTTGTCTTTTCTACTAAATATAATTAAGTTTAAACTAGCAACGGCCTATTCATTGATTAAGCATCAGTTCCCAATCCGGGAAGATCAGTATTTATATTTCGACAGACATATAAATGTGGGATGAGTAGTGCCTCTGACCAGGGCCAAAGGAGCTTTCGGTCTCGGGAAACGGAAGGTAATTTGCAACATGGATCTCAAACGATCGATGATCGTTTATGGCTGTGTAACTGTGAAAAAAGCTTTAGATGGCATAGGCAAGGATTGAACCCAAGACCTCTGGCATGCCAGTCTTGCGCACTTATCATTGCACCACGGGTTTTGGCTTTTGCGACTACAAAGATTGAAATTACAGTTCAGTAACATCCCATTTACCAAAACCAACCAGTTGCAGTGAATATTGTGTTCGCAAATATTATTATTATTATTAATATTTATTAGGCTAAACAGGAAATGTACAGTCCCATACTAAAAGGCTAATAGCTACAAGGGCTTCTAGCTTAATATGAAGAAAAGTACTTTGAAAAATATTTTGTTATAAATTCCCTGCTGCTGGGCGGTCGCGGGTAGTAAGTGTAATAAATCTGACTACATACAACATGAGGAAATACATTTACATGCTGTTCTAAATGAGATAGTTTTAAAATTGTAAAAACATTTTTTATTCCTAGGGGAAAAGTTCGTTGCAAATTTTGTTGAATTCAACGCAGTCTGTGGTTACATGTTTGATGGAAGCTGGAGGTTAAGCTGGCAGAGATGGCATATGGTTAAAGAATCCTTGTTGAGTAGGTGACTGTGGGTGAGCTGGGTATATCCAATCCTCAACCAATCCAATATTTGTTGGCTGTGTAAATAAGAACAACACAGTTTTAATATTTTTTTTTTGGTGGGTTGATATTGTGAGATGGCATGGTTGCTGTCTTAAGCAGTAGTTTTGTCTTCAGAATCCGCGTGTTCATAACCTTTTTTAATGACGCTATCGTTAATTTTGCTAATAAAGTCCGATCGATTGATGACGTTTCCCATGGCAGCTACAGTTGATAGACTGTCTGTGCAGATTACTGACTTTTTTTAGATTGAGAAGCAATTTGCGTGGCTTTCAAAACCGCTAAGGCTTTGGCAGTGAAGATGGAGAAAATGAGAGCAAACATCAAAGTAATGTAGAGGACTGGTGTTTTTTTTTGGTGTCTTTGAGCGTTTTAAGGTTCTGACGCAGTCCAAGAGAATAAGAGAGGTATAGGATACAAGTATTTTTCCTACAAGTATTGATGTAAGGATTTATTTTTCTTTCCTCGATTGATGAGGAACCACCCTCTGCGAGGATATTTGACTGGTTCTAAAAGCTTTGAGGCTGGCTCTGATAGCAGCTTGATAGTGTACGTTCCATTTTTGATAGTATAATAGTATAACAGCTTTTGTAACGTTGATCAATGAATTGGTATGCGTTAGACTTTTTTAAGAAGCTAAATATATTTTGTTTAGCCTGGTAGCCAAATTCGTACTTAATGCTAAACAATTTTCCTTAAAGCCAAATTTACAATCAAATACAATTCCAAGTATGCTTAATGTACTAATAGAAGGAACTTCAATATTATTTATGTTAATAGCAGGACAACAACATGAATGATTTTTTATAAAAATTTGCAAGAGATTGCTTTTGCTCAAGAACATTTAAGCGCCGAACTGGAGGCACCTGGTATTAATATTTGAAGAAAGAAATATTGAAATTTAATTTTTTTTTTTTTAATTTTTTATTTTCCTTTTTATTTCAGGTAAGTTGTTATTCAAAAACCTCTCATTGTAAACAAATACTTTTTGGTTAAAAAAAAGTCTCTTAAAATTGTAAGTATTTTATTTACTATCATAAAACTCGTAAATAATAATGATAGTACATAATCATAAATACAAGTAAATTTTACACATGTAATTCGGACTTCTTAAATAAAAATCCAGCACTAAAAATGTTCACTTTTGTATACGAGTATTATAAACATAAATTTAAACTTTATTCTTTTATAGTATTTCTTGTAAAAACAAGCAGTTAATGTTTCAAACTTTTGACATAGCAATCAAATGAAAATTGTTTCCTTGTCCAATATTTCGAATCGGTCAATTTATTTTGCAATATCCATTCGAGACAAAACAAGGATGCTAAAGGCAATCAAAGTGTATAAAATATAATTTTTTCGAATATACGCGCAGGCATTTAAGTTATAAGTTTTTGACCTTTGTAATATTTACTATATACATAGATATAAACACTACATACCATCATCCTAGAATACCCCACTCCTCTCAATATTAACTATGGGCTTATTTATATTTCGAGCACGATTTTGCTATTCATTTTTCCCTCGAACTCGTAAAATAGCAAAAGAATATATAAAAACTTTTACATCAACTTGTGTCGCAACAACTTGCAAAGCGAGTAAACTATATCCTTACCGTATCCATTGGCCAATTTAATTTTATTACTATCCGAACGCATTTATACATACATATACAAAATATACAATTCAGCCCACGCTTTTGGACAATTTCGATATGTTCTATACATGGGTTCATACACAGTTAGCGCAGCAAACAAAAAACGAAAAAACTATAAAATGCTTTTACGAACTTTGAAATACAAATTTTGTTTTCAAAAAATTTATGAAACAAGCGAAATAATCTAGAAATGAGGGGGGACAGATAAGATGCGGAAGAAACAAATTTAATGATAAATATACCTCCATAGCTATGTTTTTCCATACGATACGATACGATACAATACTATAGCGTTAGAGATCAATACATATACATAAGCATTACCATCGCACATCGCATCGATGAAAATCCCTGAAGGACCAAAACCATTGATTGGAGATACGAGTAGGTATATACATATAGTTGATTATAAACTTTGAATGTTGGCGAATGGCCAAAAGGGGAAAACGAGAGAGGAGATAATGATTAAACTTGGATTTTAACTGAAGGATTGGATTGAAAATTTTGCCGACAACCATAAACTTATTTTCTGTTCATTTGTATGCAAATGGACTGATGATTTCATTAAAACTAAGCCGTTAACTACTTGAATAAATATTGTATTTTCTGTTCTTTTTGTTTTTGTAAATCTTACCTTTTTCAAATGTGTGTCTTACTTTCGTTCATAGAAACTTAAGCTAAAATCCGATTTCGACGATTTTAATTAGTCAGAGTTTTTTAAGTTTAAAATAGTTTTCCTGCTTAAAAGAGTCTTTAAACCACGCGGATTCGTTCAAAAGCAAAACATTCAATACTCGGTTGTTACAAATAATAGTAAAAATGAAAGATCAATACACATATAGGTAATAACTAAAGAGTTATAGTGTGGAGGATCTAAAGAAAAATGTAAAGATGCATTATTTCTTTGGTTGCATATAAGATGAAAGTATTTACTTACTTAAAGTGGCGCCACAGTCTGTAGGAAACGCCAATACGATTTTTTTAGGCCTCTTAATAAAATAACCTGTAGTATTAACTGCTTGTAGTTACCCACGAATTTTCATATAGAACAATTGTTCACGGTGGCGTATGTGTAACATTTTTTTTTTTTAAATTGAAGATTTCTAGAAAGTTTTTCGTTTCATTCAATTCTTTTCAAGTAATGAAAATTAAAAGCTTGAAATCTTAATAAAGTTCCGAAATGTGATGTTGCATGTCAGAATCGTCAAATTGAGTCTAAGCAAATGGAAACTTCGCCCACATCAAAAAAAAAAAAATCAATTAATTCTCTTATGAGAGCTACATAATTATAAATTATGTTAGTGACTAAACAAAATGTACACAAATGTACATTAAATGCGCCCATGTAGGTATAGCATAAAATGGTCCAGCTTAAACTTTCGGCAATTGGTACGTTCGGAATGAAATCTCGTTCCGTCCACAAAACGCGCTATATCCGGCCCATCTTCCAATTTGTTTGACAGGTTTTATTCTTACTAGTTAACCTAGTAGAAGAATCGAGTAATAAATTTCTTTTTCCTCCAAGCCGTCAACCGAAGCAGTCACTAACTAATAAATAAGAATAGGATTTGAGTTAAGAGACTAAACCTCAGTATTCTTCTTAGTTGAGCTTCACTAAACCTTATTTTACGCTCACGACGAAAATAAAAAGGAAATCGAAAACAAGATTAAATGGACCCGTCGGTCGGCTGACAATTGTGCTTCATTAGGAGCGAAAACAAACACGAGGTCTGGACTTAAGAAAAATAGTTGGATGCCCAAAAATTTGGTCTACCATTAATACCAGAACTGGTACGACAAATCGTCCACGTTGGCCCATGGCCAAAAGTTTTCGTCGTGGGCGAAAAATACCAACCAAGAAAGACTGATCGAAATTTAACCAGAGCAGAAATTCCATCTCGGAAATCTTAACCTCAATTCACCCGGGGCTTCGCAAAATCTTTCATCACGGAAAGGGCACAAGCACTCCCAGAAAGAAAGGAGTGAGAGGGCACAAGCGCCAAATTAAAAGTCCCAGATCCACATATATAAAAACGACAACAGAATTAAAGAAACCCAACCTAAAAATATTAATTATTAATAAAATAGTGATACCATAAGTGGCTAAAAGACTTTTTTGGAGTAAGATAAAGAAATAGAAAATATAGAAAAAAGGCAGTGATAACAGAGAAAATAAATGATTAGAGTAAATTAGAAAGAAAAAGAGAGAGAAAGTATGATAAGCAAACTATAAGTTAATAATCAGAGAAAAATAATAATTAGTTAAGATATGAAAAAAGAGTGTACCATCCCATCCATGATAATATAAAATTTAAGATTTTTGTTTTGTAATTGATCGAATTTTAAATTCATGCAGTGTCATTATTCTTAAAAATTTAGTCATCGTTTAGCATAAACATACATGGTCACCAAAATGCTGTGCACAGAATTCTGGATACCGGTAAGTGTTTTTTGTTTTCTTTTATAAATTTTGCTTAAACAAATTTGAATGGATTTAAAGAAATGATAAAAAGAATGAAATTGGATTGAAAAAAAAAATAAAATGATAGAAAGATACAAACGTTTAGTTACGTGTAAGTTGCATTAAAAAAAAAAAGAAAAGTAAATTACAGACATACATATAATGAAAGAAATGAAAACAAACGAAAGTATTTTTGTTCCTTTGAAATAATCGACATTCTAAGTTAAATTGAGTTTCATATAAAGAAAGCTTTATAAAGATCAGATTCAAGATCTCGAAGGATCTTTTAATTTACAACTTTATCGATGCATGGGAATGATTTCAATTATTGTTTTTATTTTACATGTTTAGTTTTAAGAATTGCCACTTCAACTTTTGTGTGGAATAAAATGTATGATGCTTTTAACATCGGCTAATGAAATTGATCCGTCGCTTAGATTTTTCTTGAACATTTGAGCGGTCCGACAACTAAGCAAGGTTGTTGTTCAAATTTTTTTTTTTTTGAGTAAGAATGAAAACTCTATTGAGTCGTATTGAATTATCGTTGTCGTAAGGAACAAGTCTATTATGGAGATTTTAGAAATTATTTTGGGAAGTGGATTCGTGGAGAAAAAAGAAGGGAAAGATGACGTTTCAAATATTGTAAGGGAAAGTCAATGATTTTCCCCTTTCAAAAGAGGGCTGTTGCAGATATTTTTTTTTTTGAGCAAAGCAATGGCATAGGAGTGTTCATTCGAGTTAATTCTGGTTTGAATACTATTAAGGGAGGGTAAAGAAGCTCAAAGGGCACGATCATCTTTGTCCTCCACTCAGTATGCATGTCGAAAGCTTTGCTGTTGGAATCTAAATTCGGGCCTCACCATTTTAAAGATGGAAATTATACCAGTCGAGTTACATCGGAGACTTAGGCCTGCAAAAAGGTAACATCGTCATTCGCGCGTAACAAGATCCTCCCATCGACGAGCTGTGCATGGCATATTATCAGACCTTCAGTTACTACCGCGGATGAACACCCCTCTCGACTCCTGCCTGTATGGGCCCATGGATCTGTGACTATTGGTCCTAAAGGTGGGGATAGTCGTTAGGGATAGGTATTTTTTTTTTGAGAAGTAAAGGAAATGTTTTGAAAAACGAATTTTGATTAGGGATCTTTTCTGATACCCAATCGTTTAGAATCCGGTCTAGTCTTTTTGTGTTAAAATTACGAAGTTCTTTTTCAGATCAAACGAATATTTTTGTTTTGGTTTGTTTGGTGTTCGAGGCAGCATGCAAAGATATTTTCGAAGTTCCTACTGTCATAAATACCAATGGTTTGATTTAAATTAAAATGCTAAATACGTTACAGATGGCGCCCAACGTGGGGCCCGAATTAAGAGACCAATTCACGTTGTAAAAAGTCCTAAGCAAGAAAATAATTTTGATTTTGTTGTTGTTGTGAAATTGAAAGACGATTCCTGGTGTAGTTGTCACCGTTACATGATATGCATCCACAGTGTCCGAGGAGTTAGGATGATATCCTTTGACTCCTGTCCGTTGCAAAGTGGTATGCCATTATGTTCACCACCAATCTAGTATATTTTTTTTGTCAGTGTCCGAGCTTAAATGTATAATTTTTGAGCAGCTGATTGCACTGACTAAAAGCACTTTTATAGGAATGTTATTTGTTGCAATTTTTCCCACCCAGCACTTTATTATATTAATTTATTATTAATAAAGAAAACAAAAATGGAAAGAACACCTGTATGCGAATTAAATACCGCGGAAATAAAATGTGCCGATCTGTCAAAGTACAGCGGCGAAGAGGCGAAAGGCAAAAATTGCAACACGCAGCAGGTTAAGTGCTGCCACCACGACAGCTCAGTAAGGGGTGGGTTCAATGCACAATTTAATTAATCGAAGGGTCGATTAATTAAGTTGCTCGCGATTTATTTTGATATCACTTTGATATCAGAAAAGTAGAATTTTATTGAAATTGCCACAGGGGCGTTCTTACGTATAGTAAGGAAAGGGGGCGCCAGCAATTTTTTTTTCCTGAAAATAAAAAAAAAAAAAGGAAATTGCAAACCTTTACCTAAGGAACAAAGAGAACGAAGAAAATTCAACCATAAAAAAAAAGACAACAAATATAGTTTTATCGAAAGTTAATTTTGTTTTATTTGAAGGTGCCTGAGAAACCTTACGAGCAGGATGAAAACTCAGGATCTTTTCATCAAGTATGATTATTACAAAAGGTTATAGCAAAAATGGACGATGGACCGTTAAGGTCTATATTTCACCAAGAAATTGGGGTTCTCAATAACTATACAAAAGTTATCAAAAATGTTACTTATCTTTTTTTTCTTGCAACTACAAATCTCGAACGCTTCTTATCCTTCCTTCCTTTAATTTTTCCTCACTTTTTCCTTTCTTCACAAACAAATCAACTTCTTTTTTTTTTTTAAACTCAACAATTTTGTTTCACTTTATCTTTTTCGCTTTCTTCCTTTGTTTCTCACACCTGTCTATTCACTTCGACTATTCGAAAAGAATTGCCTTCCAGATTCTTCGATCTGACAAGTCTCATCCTTCCTAACTCCCGCCATTTTGAGCTTTCAGCCAATGTGGAGTGGCGGATCTCAATTCACATCATCAACAGCCAATCGGAGATCGGCTTGTTGATCTCAACTTGTGATGAGATTCTCGCGATCCCGCTTACTCGCTCTTCTCTCACAGCTAAATGCAAGTCATTCTGGAATTCGCCGCCCGCTGGATTCACTTCCAGGTCACGACGATTCCAGAAGCTGCATTCAGCCACCCCCATTTTCCACCTCGACAAAAGTTGAGAAACACAAAAGTTGCGAAAAACATAATACTTCTTGAATGCAATCATAAAACTTTACTCTCAATTTTAAACAAAAGAAAAAGAAGGAAAAATGATGGCACGTTCGGGATCTGTAACTACACTTTAACTAGAACTGGTCTTGAATTAAATTGTTGGAAACTTAAAAGTCCATACGTCCATTAACAAAGTTTAAGTTACATTAATTTAAGGTACAATTTAATAATTTGAGCAAAATTTAAGTAAAAGTATAATTTTATACAAATTATTAACTCTCATATCATTAAAATTTTGGGTTGGGCCTTGGCCATTCTCCATTCGGAGTGACTTCTCATGCAACTTTTCTGCATCCATTCACCAGACCGTCCGTCTGGTTTGGTTTCACTTCTATGGAAACCATTCCTCTTTTGGTACCTGAAACTAAGTTTGGTATTATTTTTTTCCTCACGAAAATGACAGAGAGAACCATGGTCAGAAGGACTATGGCCGTCCCGCTCTCTCTCATCCTCGTGTAGAAGGGTGTGACATTTGTCAAAACGAACAAAGTAAACAACCAAGGTGGATGCAAAATGCATCATTTTAATAAAATCAAAATTAAATATTAAAAGAATTTGTTGTGTTTATTTATAACGCAACAAATCCCACCCTTTCCTCCTTGAAAGGGTGTTTGTTCATAACACAAAAAACTTGCAAATTACAGTTAATTTCAATTACTAACATGCTCTGGCAGATTTCCAACCATTAAACAAAAAGAAATGAAATGAATGTGAATTATTACGGACAGAAAAAAAAATAAAATAAAATGTCAAGTTAATTATTTATTTGGGACTTAATCATTTTCTGCCAGAGAGTTAAAAGGTTTAAGGTCTTTCGTGTGCCAAGTGCCACGATCTTTACCGTTGCTATCTTCAAGGACATACGTCCAAGGAGATAAGCGTTTTCGGATTTTAAATGGTCCAACATACTTTGGGGCTAACTTAGCTGCGTAGTAATTTGCCGCATTCGACAAGTCGAAATTTCTACGCCAGACAATATCATTTGGGAGATATTGAATATCTCTCCTCCTGAGGTTGTATGTTTCCGCCGATTTCTTGGACGCTGTTCGAAGTTTGACAGCTATGTCCGCCCTAAGTTGCCTAAACCTTTCTCCTATATTTTCTTGTGATACTATACTATTGGTTTTGTCTAAATCCTGATCACTAAGTTTTAGTTCCTCTCTACCACTGGTTGACATTTCTTTGCCGAAATTAGCATAATACGGCGAAACTCCTAATACCTCATGTTGAGAAGTGCGTATAGCACAAGCTACTTTAGCTAATTGAGAATCCCAAACTCTGATTCTCCGAAACATAAGCTCTCAACGTAGTTTTGATAATTTGATTTATCCTCTCCGCGGGGTTAGCCTGAGGATGATAGTGTGGGTGAACCTAATTTTGGATGAGTATTCTTCACAAAGTACCCTAAGTTCCCTACTTTTAAATTGCGGACCGTTGTCACAAATAACAACCTTTGGAACACCAAATAGTAAGAACACATTGTCCTCTAACTCCTTACATACTGCCTTTGCCGTTGCAGTCCTCAATGCAAATAATAACGGAAATTTTGTAAGATAATCTACGACGGTAAGTATATACATATAACCCCTATTCGACTTGGGTAATGGACCTACTAAATCCACACTTATCATCTCCCACGGAGAAGAAACTCCTATTCGTTCCGTCATAAGACCGGCTGGCTTATCATTAATTGGTTTCACTTGTTGACATATCCTACAGTTTCTAACATAATTTGTTATATCTTTTCTCATTTTTGGCCAGTAATATTTAGCCCCTACTCTAGCAAATGTTTTCCTTACCCCCATATGACCTGCTAATGGACTATCATGACATTCCTTCAAAATATTTAACCTATCTTTCTTCCCTACTACTAACTTCCATTCCTCATTACTTTCATGCACTACTACATGTGTTGATTTGACAAACTTGAATAATCTACCACACTCTACTCTCCAATTTGGATAATCTAACGGATTTAACTCAACTGCTGAGATCATTTTTACTACCCAAGGGTCTAAATCCTCATCCGAGATACCAGCCACTACTGGCACTCCTCGAGATAACATGTCGGGAACGACATGATCTTTTCCCTTGCGATGAACTATCTTAAAATCGAACTGCTGAAGCCGCACTGCCCAGCGTGCTAATCTTCCTTGTGGATCCTTGAGATTACTCAACCACACTAGTGAGTAATGATCTGTAATCACCGTAAACCTAACACCCTCGAGATACGGTCTCAACTTCTCAACCGCCCACAAGACTCCTAAACATTCCTTCTCGGTAGTTGAATAATTCCTTTCACTCCTGTTTAAAGACCTACTCAAATAGCAAATTACCTTTTTACCGTCCTCAAACGTTTGGGTAAGTACGGCCCCGATACCGTAATCCGACGCATCAGTTTGGACAACGAATGGAAGATTGAAATCGGGACAAGTTAAAATTGGAGCCGTGATTAAATATTCTTTCGCTTTCCTAAATGAGTCTTCACATTCTTGAGTCCATAAAAACTTTTTGCTTTTTTTCAGCAAATCGGTTAAAGGCCTAACAATAGTTGCAAAGTTTGGTACGAAGCGTCTGTACCACGAAACAGTCCCTACAAAACTCCTAACCTCTTTAACATTTTTAGGTGCAGGAATCCTAACCATACTTTCTACCTTTTCTGGGTCAACATGTAACCCGTTCCTATCGACGACATAACCTAAAAATCTAAGGGATGGCCTACAAAAGTTACATTTATCCCTACCTACTTTTAATCCTGCTCCACATATTCTCTTTAAAACTTCGTTAAGAATTTCTAAATGTTTATCGAATGTATCCGTGACAATAATAATATCATCCAGATACACGAAAACGAATGGCTCCAACTCTGGTCCTAAAACACTGTCGATGAACCTTTGCCAAGTTGCAGGGGCGTTGTGCAACCCAAAAGGCATCCGTTTGAACTGAAACAAACCCCTACCTTGGACCGTGAAAGCTGTAAACTTTCGAGAATCTTCGGCCATAGGGATTTGCCAATAAGCTGACTTAATGTCAAGCGAAGTAAGAAACCTAGCATTCCTAAGCTTATCCAAAATTGCTGAAATCAATGGGAGCGGATAAGCGTCCCTCTCTGTAACCTGATTTAATTTCCTATAATCTACACAGAACCTAAAGGTATCATCCTTCTTCCTAATCAAAACTATGGGAGAAGCCCAAGGGCTATTTGATTTCTCAATCACATCCTCGTCTAACATCTCCTTAAGAGATTTATCTATGTGTGCCTGCATCGCAGGCGAAACCGGATAATACCTCTGCTTGATGGGATCTGAAGTTGTCCTAATGACATGTTTTACTCTACTAGTAACTCCTAGTCCTTCTGGCATGTTTTTGAATAGATCCTCAATTAGTGCGTTTAACCTAATCTTCTGCTCCTCAATCAAATCCGACTCTTCCACAATAGCAGTCGTTCCAATTGTAGCTAATTCTACCTGACTCGAGAAGTTCCACATACGTGACCTAAGATCCGGGACTATTCCCGAGAGTGCCCAAAAATCTGCACCTAATATCAACGTATGGGGAAGCGAAGGTATGACTAAACACTCTATTAGAACTGACCTATCCTCAACAACTATTGGAAGATTGACTACTCCTAAAACTCCTACACCCGTCCCATCTGCAAGATGTACTTGATTTACATTGGTTATCCCTAAACTTAACCCTAAGTCTTTAAGGACCTTCCAAACGTCCCTACATATGATAGTCCTAGAAGCTCCTGAATCTAAAAGTCCTAAAAACCTAAAGCCATAAATGTTTACGTTCAAGTAAGGACGACTGTCGCCCCCACTTGTCTCTAATGTGAAACCTATTTTTAATTCCATTCGCCAGCTGGTTGTCAGCAGGCAACCTCCCTAAGTTTGACGCCCCGGCGCTCTTGCCCTGCTGGCCCAAGAGACCGTTCCCCGTTTCCCGACGAGCAGCGTCTACAATTTCGCTTAATTGTATTTTCTGCCCCACAGCCATAACAGCGCCTAGGAGCGGAACAAGTATTGGCAAGGTGACCTTCTTTATTACACTTAAAACAACGAAGAGCCCTACTAGGTTTAGAAAAAGGATTAACTGCCACCGTTGCCGCCTGAATGGGTCCAACATACGCAACATCAGGTTCCAAAGTTTGCCTATTGCGACCTGAAGGAGGAGGGACAAACGACTCGACATTAGTTCGAATCGTCTCCAGCCTTCTACCTAAAGCTACCAGCTCATTGACTGATTTGATATCAGCCAATCCTAACTGAGTCTGATAGAAAGGCGTTATGTTCTTCATGAGAATAGATAATTTTCTATTCTCACTTAGAGGTTCCGTAAAACGCTTGAACAAGGTCTGCATGAGAGCGATGTTCATCCCTATCGACTCATCACGACCTTGGGTACGACGCCTAACCTCATCCAGCAAAAGATCATCATAGTTGGAGGGCAAAAACTCCAACTTCAACTCCCTAACCAACTCTTTCCAAGTAGAAATTGTGTCCTTAATCGACCTAAACCATAAAAGTGCCTTCCCACCAAATAAGTCCACCGCTGATGTGAAAACCCTAGCTTCCGAAACTCCGCGTGCTTCCCTCATTTCCTCTACTCTTTCGATGAAAGAGTTCACCGATGAGCCGCAATGCTCACCTGTGAACTTCACGTTCCACTTATCAAGTCGCTCGGGGAACCGGTCACAGGGTATATCACCCTGTAGTTGGAACCCACTAGAGCTCGCACGTTGGCCGACCGTTGCAGCTGGTAACGCACCCAAATCTGCTGTCGACATTGTTGTTTTTGTTTTATCTTGAGGTTCTATGACCTCCTCTTCTGCTGACAATTTAGCCATTAAAATCAAAATTTCACCTTTTAAATCAGCAACCTCGTTGACTTCCTCTGACGATTCAGCCCTAGCCCTCGATATCCTACCTAAAGCCCATTCAATTTTGGTCAAAACCTTAAGATACTCCGAAGACTTCGGATTCTTAGGCGGAACTTTCAAAAGTTCCTTAATTTCCAAAATTTTTGCCTTAACCGCACTAGCATCCTCCTCAAACGAATACGGATAGTGAGGACTATCCGCAGAAATTGAACCCGTTCGTTCTAACAACCGGCTTGCCCTAAGCGTCATCCTCATTTCATCGACCTTAGTACCTTCTTTCAAACCCCTAGCCCGCAACTCATAAACGAGTTCCTCTTTAGTTAATCGATTAATATCCATTTTTAATTTTCCTCGGAAGAAAAAGAAAAAAAAAAACAAAGCGCAGTATAAAACAGAATACCAACACCCAGCTGGTTGCTTTATACACAAAAAAACTCAACTAAACGCGCAAGGAATAAAAATAAAAACCGAAAATTGTCTTCACCGAACTATAACGAGGCCAAATCAACACCCAGTTGTTTGTCCGAACCTCTATTTAAAATGTTATAAAATCGCGAAAGGAATTTAAATCCCGAAAGCTAAAATTACTTGGCAAAATTAAAAAAAAGTTCCGAAAATCAACACCCAGTTGACTTTGTTTGCATACGATAGAAGTTTCAATTTCGAAGTATTTAAAAAGTTCAAAACAAAAATTAACTCCCAGTTAATTTTATTCGCGATCACGGCAAAACAATTGAAACCACGATTGTAATTTTGGTACAAAAAAAATTGGTTAATTGATGTAAATATAATAATTTTATTAGGATTGGTAATATACTTAAACTACAACGTTGAAATAAAACACTAAATCAACACCAGAAACCTATTTTCGTACCACCCTGTACTAGCGAATAAAATTTTTCCCAATATTCCACTTCTAAATTACGGGCTATCCAACCAAAGTGTGTTTCAGCAAAAAAAAAAAAAATATCCAAAAAAAAAAATTGGATTAGTGGTTGTCACCCTAAATATGGTCACACCAAAAATCGAATTGCAAAGAAGAATTGAATTCCAAAATTATTCCGAGTCAAATGAAACGTACAAAAAAACAAGCCGTAATCAAATTAAAACTTTTGTGTGAAAGAAAAGAAAAAAGAAAAACACAACGGAAAATATATATAAACCATTAAACGATTCCCAAATCACACCAGAAGAAAAATAGAATGTAAAAAAAAAAATGAATTAGAAATAATTTTCAGTCACTTGAAATTCCAAAATCGCACCACGAAAGAAAAGAATGCAAAAAAAAACGAATTAGAAATAATTAAAACTCTCTCACGATTCCCAAATCGCACCAAGGAAAAGAAAATAGAATAAATACAAACAAAAGAACGAATCATCAAAATTTTAAAAGTCACTTAAAATAGATAAAACGGTCTTACTTTGACTTTAAATTTAACCCACTGTTTTTAAGAAAATTACTTGAGAAAAAAGAAAGCAAGAAAAAAAACTAGTATGGGCACACTAAAATCACACTTCTTATTCTAACCCAACACAAAACTTAATAATATATATATGATATATGTATAAGAAAATATATATATTCCAGCACTGCTTTTATCACAATAAGAAAATTTGTTTGGATATGTAAAATAAACGAAGAAATGGAACAAAAAGATTACTCACTCGTATATCCCGACTGAAACAATTTCTTATGAAAAGCTGAACTTCTTGGCCGATATATGTTATATCCGTTACCTCCGTTACGTTCACTAATCTGCCTTTAACCTCCTATGCAGCACCCACTTGTAAAACGAACTTCCCAGTTACCGTCGAATAATGTTCTTTTTAAACATCTATGGAGCACCCACTTGTATCACCAGATCACCAGAAGTAAGCTATGAAGGGAAAATTGATTGGATTAGAAAAAGTATGTATAAACGAGTATATATCAAAGGAATAAAACAGCACTTCCCTGAAGAAACCACACAATAAGGACAACCACCACAATTTGTTTAATTTAAAATTTTTTCTAAGCCCCACGTTTGGGTGCCAATTTGTTCCAATTTTTCCCACCCAGCACTTTATTATATTAATTTATTATTAATAAAGAAAACAAAAATGGAAAGAACACCTGTATGCGAATTAAATACCGCGGAAATAAAATGTGCCGATCTGTCAAAGTACAGCGGCGAAGAGGCGAAAGGCAAAAATTGCAACACGCAGCAGGTTAAGTGCTGCCACCACGACAGCTCAGTAAGGGGTGGGTTCAATGCACAATTTAATTAATCGAAGGGTCGATTAATTAAGTTGCTCGCGATTTATTTTGATATCACTTTGATATCAGAAAAGTAGAATTTTATTGAAATTGCCACAGGGGCGTTCTTACGTATAGTAAGGAAAGGGGGCGCCAGCAATTTTTTTTTCCTGAAAATAAAAAAAAAAAGGAAATTGCAAACCTTTACCTAAGGAACAAAAAGAACGAAGAAAATTCAACCATAAAAAAAAGACAACAAATATAGTTTTATCGAAAGTTAATTTTGTTTTATTTGAAGGTGCCTGAGAAACCTTACGAGCAGGATGAAAACTCAGGATCTTTTCATCAAGTATGATTATTACAAAAGGTTATAGCAAAAATGGACGATGGACCGTTAAGGTCTATATTTCACCAAGAAATTGGGGTTCTCAATAACTATACAAAAGTTATCAAAAATGTTACTTATCTTTTTTTTTCTTGCAACTACAAATCTCGAACGCTTCTTATCCTTCCTTCCTTTAATTTTTCCTCACTTTTTCCTTTCTTCACAAACAAATCAACTTCTTTTTTTTTTAAACTCAACAATTTTGTTTCACTTTATCTTTTTCGCTTTCTTCCTTTGTTTCTCACACCTGTCTATTCACTTCGACTATTCGAAAAGAATTGCCTTCCAGATTCTTCGATCTGACAAGTCTCATCCTTCCTAACTCCCGCCATTTTGAGCTTTCAGCCAATGTGGAGTGGCGGATCTCAATTCACATCATCAACAGCCAATCGGAGATCGGCTTGTTGATCTCAACTTGTGATGAGATTCTCGCGATCCCGCTTACTCGCTCTTCTCTCACAGCTAAATGCAAGTCATTCTGGAATTCGCCGCCCGCTGGATTCACTTCCAGGTCACGACGATTCCAGAAGCTGCATTCAGCCACCCCCATTTTCCACCTCGACAAAAGTTGAGAAACACAAAAGTTGCGAAAAACATAATACTTCTTGAATGCAATCATAAAACTTTACTCTCAATTTTAAACAAAAGAAAAAGAAGGAAAAATGATGGCACGTTCGGGATCTGTAACTATACTTTAACTAGAACTGGTCTTGAATTAAATTGTTGGAAACTTAAAAGTCCATACGTCCATTAACAAAGTTTAAGTTACATTAATTTAAGGTACAATTTAATAATTTGAGCAAAATTTAAGTAAAAGTATAATTTTATACAAATTATTAACTCTCATATCATTAAAATTTTAGGTTGGGCCTTGGCCATTCTCCATTCGGAGTGACTTCTCATGCAACTTTTCTGCATCCATTCACCAGACCGTCCGTCTGGTTTGGTTTCACTTCTATGGAAACCATTCCTCTTTTGGTACCTGAAACTAAGTTTGGTATTATTTTTTTCCTCACGAAAATGACAGAGAGAACCATGGTCAGAAGGACTATGGCCGTCCCGCTCTCTCTCATCCTCGTGTAGAAGGGTGTGACATTTGTCAAAACGAACAAAGTAAACAACCAAGGTGGATGCAAAATGCATCATTTTAATAAAATCAAAATTAAATATTAAAAGAATTTGTTGTGTTTATTTATAACGCAACATATTCACTTGAGGTATTTTTCTTTTGTTTGGTGATTCGCTATTTTGTCCGATAGATTTAGGAAAAATATCCTGAACTATGACTGCTGCGAAAGACGTAATCATCATTGTCGGAGAAAAATATTTTAAGAGTTCAATCACAAACGGGAAAAGTAAAGATTTAACTAAAGCTGACAACAATTTTGTTCAGTTTTATTTCAATTAAAGCTCTTTACGTTGTCCGGTAGGCTAAGGACAAAGATAGTTCCTGGTCGTACTAGTTGTTTCGCAAGAGAGACTTAGTTTTAACTTCCCATAGGAAGTTATTGTAATGGGTCCGATTTGACAAATTGAAAATTTTGACATTTCTCGACGTTTCAAGGTCCCTAGAGTCGAAATAAAAGATTTTTAGAAAGATGTCTGTGCGTGCGTGTGTACGTACGTCCGTACGTCCGTACGTTCGCGACGTTTTTTTCGTCGTCCATAGCTCAAGAACCAGAAGAGATATCGACTTCAAATAAATTTTTTTATACAGATAATAAGGCAGAAAGATGCAGAAAGGGCTCTCAAGAAAATTGCGTGGGTGGTTTTTTTACCATAGCAGTTTAAAAAAAAGGTGAAAATTTTGGTTAACCCTAAATATCTCATGAACCAATGACGCTAGAGACTTGAATTAAATTTTGTATTATATATTGTAACGTGATACAAAACAATTATATTTTTGGAAAAAAATTCAATTAACGGTTTTTTTTATAAATCAAAAAAACTGAAAAAAAATTTGTCACTTCGAAAATTTTACGACTAAAATATGATTTCATCTCCAAAACAATTTTGTGCAACGAAGAATAATGTTTTTGACATCTGATAAAATTTTGAGAAAAATCGAATTGACAGTTTTTTTACACAAAATAAAAACCTAAACAAAAAAATTAATAAAAGTTGGTAAAAATTGATTTTCGGCTGAAATATCTTTTCAAAAATTTGAGATTATGGCTTCTAACTAATTTAATCTTATAAGAAATATTGTTTTCAACAGTAGGAAAAATTTTGAGAAAAATCGAATTGACAGTTTTTTTACAAAAAATAATAACCTAAAAAAAAAAATTAAAAAAAAAGTTGGTAAAAATTGAGTTTTGACTCAAATATCTTTTCAAGACTTTGAGATATTGGCTTTAAACTACTTTTATCTTTCAAAAAATATTGTTTTCAACATTCAGTAATATTTTGAAAAAAATAGAATTGACAGTTTTTTTACAAAAAATTAAAAACCGAAAAAAAAATTTAACAAAAGTTGGTAAAAATTGATTTTCGACTTAAATATCTTTTCAAAAATTTGAGATTATGGCTTCTAACTAATTTTAACTTACAAGAAATATTGTTTTCAACATTAGGAAAAATTTTGAGAAAAATCGAACTGACAGTTTTTTTACACAAAATAAAAACCTAAACAAAAAAATTAATAAAAGTTGGTAAAAATTGATTTTCGGCTCAAATAGCTTTTCAAAAATTAAAAATATTGGCTTCAAACTTATTTTATTTCACAGAAAATATTGTTTTTTATATTCAGTAATTTTTTTATAAAAATCCAACAGTCCGTTTTTTCATAAAAAAAAATAAAATCTACAAAAAATAGAACGCAAATTTGGTAAGAATTGATACATTTAGACAAACTTTTAAGCAAGACAAATCGATAGACGGGATGGGAAGTTATCAGTGTGGGTCGCATCCCAGCCTCTTTTTTTTTTTTGGAATTGAACAGAACCTGTTTTTTAAAAACGACGTACATGCGTACCGAAAGTTAAAATCGTAAATAAAGTAAGTTTTTTTTTATTTAAACTTTCTTTAGTAGAAAGATTGAGTAATCAATTTTTTTTTGTCACTTCCCATCCCGAATTCACTTCCCAGATTCATTGATGAAATAAGTTGGAAATACATTATTTTTGAATTTTAGTTGGTATAGAACTTGATTTTTTTATTTTAAGTTTTTTTTTTGTTAGACTTATAAGAAATTTAGAAGATTTCTAGAATATATATTTTATCGTAATTGATCTGTCATATTTCTTGCTTAGACCTCAATATGAGTAGGAGAGGACGATCTCTTTCAAATAATGACGTAGGAGTGGATGATTCCTTAGCAACAGGATCAGGGATAAACAGAAACAGTCATATTAATGGCTTGAATGAACAACATGATGGTAGAAGTAGGACAGCTTCAAGTACTCGAGAAGGCAATAATTCAAAAGAAGCCGAAAATTTTGAGTTATATGTGCAAGAGGTAGTCACAGCTACAGTAGGTCTCAAGCGGGCTGAAGACCAACAGTTCATACGGACAGAATTAGAACGCAGTCGTAATGAGCTATTAGAACCAGTAAGAAGTATAGTGCGAGAAACTCTTGCCGGTATCGCCCCAGCTCCCCTACCTAATTCCAAAAATACTCAAGGTATATGCAACTTACCTACACCGAACGTACAACCCACTGAGTTCCATCGTCAAGAAAATAATACTGATGCTACTCATCAGGCCCCAAACGCTCAACCAATTAATGAACATGCGGTTCATCCAGTTGACATGGCTCGTGGTTCCAATGTTGACAACTTTTTAACACAGTTAAGTAACTTGAACTTAAATGTTTCTCCTATGACATTGAACCAAACCAATCGAGCTCCGACTCCGCCTTTATCAACTTCGTCTTTACCTTTTCCGCACTACCACAAATGGGGAATAAAATTCGATCCGAAGATCATGTCCATCGACGAATTTCTATTCCGTCTCGAACGGATAAAGGACAGTTATAACGTAACTTGGGGCGAAGTGGTCCTCAATTTTCACCATTTTGTGAGTGGTCGAGTTGAAACGTGGTATTGGATGTTCTTGAAGAGTCATCCGCGAGCTTGTTGGTCTACTTTACGTTTAGCTCTAATCGAGCAATATAGAAGTTTGGAGACCGATAGTGAGTTGTCTCGTAAAATGATCGACCGAAAGCAAGCACCGAACGAGAGCTTCGATGATTTTTACGATGACCTGATTAAAATTAATTCAAGATTACGGGTACCGAAGCCTGTGAAAGAAATTATAGAGCTTATTAAACAGAACTTTCGACGAAGGATAGGAGAGTTACTGGTTACATTCAGTACCCACAGCTTGCCAGAGATGGTTTATGTGTGCCGACCTATTGAAAAGTTCCTCAACGGAAATGAACCGAAACCCAGATATCCTTTAAACCCAGTACCCACACAACCGCCACGACGACAGGTTAGTGAGCTTGAACATTTTTCAGACGAATCTGACTTGGCAGTTCCCGCAAAAGGTGAGGCCTACCATAGGGAAGCCAATAAACTCAAATGTTGGAATTGCCACGCAGAGGGCCATACATTTCGAAAATGCAATATTCCTCAACGGAAATTATTTTATTATGGATGTGGACTGGAAAATGTAATTGAAACAAGGTGTGAAACATGTGCGGGAAACCGAGCATCGGGGGGAAGTGCTCGAAAGCAGAACACCCGGAAAATTAACCAAACCAGAACAGAGTCCTTCTAAGGTTACTTTACTGCAACGTTCTTCCGAAGAGAAAAAATGTAGAGATGAATTGCAGAGTAACCTTAAAAATACAAAAGAAGCAAAACCCCATTTTTCACAAAAGTCGATACACCAACGTATCATAGAATATAACGCGGCTCGAAAAAGAATAGTGACTTTTCCGTCGCTCTCAGAAAACATTTTGATATTACGAGATCGTATGAAGAAAAAAAGAGAATTGTATAAATGCGTGGCCAGCGCCATATTGAATTGCTCAACGGACGATCCTCGTCCATATGTAACAGTTGAAGTTGATGGTCAGAAACTTCTCGGCTTGCTCGATTCTGGAGCGAGTGTGAGTTGCTTGGGATCTGGTACTATAAAATTTTTAGAGGAGAACAAAATCCCGATTAAAAAGTTTTCGTCTTCGATCTCTACGGCAGGCGGTCAAAGACAATCTATTGTAGGCATGGTGACGGTGCAAATTCAGCACAAAGGCAAAGTCGAGGCGATGGACTTGTTTATCGTACCGTCGCTGACCCAAAAATTATACTTATGGGTAGATTTTTGGAAACTTTTCCAATTAGCTCCCCACATCATTTCGGAGATATCCTCAAGCAATGACACGGCTAGAATGTTAAGTTCCGCGGTTGAATGTGATCTAGGTGAACATCAACGGGAATCACTTCGTAAAGTTATAGACCAATTCCCGTCTTTTAAGACGAAAGGTTTAGGAAAGACTCATTTAGTTGAACATTATATTGACACGGGGGGGCGGTGCCGATAAAGCAACGTCATTACCCCATTTCTCCAGCGGTACAAGCCCTAGTGTACGAGGAATTGGATCGCATGCTTGCTTTGGGGGTCATAGAAGAAAGTTCCAGCGCATGGTCTTCACCAGTCGTACTAGTACGAAAACCTGGAAAGAACCGCCTGTGCTTGGACTTTCGTAAGGTGAACCAAGTTACAAAGAAGAATGCGAGCCCAATTGCTCATATAGAGGGACTGCTAGCACGCCTTACGGAGACACACTTTATTTCGAGTGTGGATCTGAAAGATGCTTACTGGCAGATACCGCTGGAGAAATTGCAGCTGCTAAGGGTTTCCCTTTCCACTAACTGAGGGCAAACATTTTTTCTATGTGCGAATAAAAACAATACGTGATATATATTCCCGTTTAAGTATTTCCGAAATTCTTTTTAGTTATGCGACGACTTTTAAGTTTTTATATAAAGTTTTAAAAATCCCTGGTTTTGGTGCTGATTATGAATCCAAATAAAGATTTGAGCTATCTGCTCTAATTAAAAACATTGGCGCAAAATTTTAAACAACCTATTATTAAGGCCTTAGCACGATACTAGTTAACAATTTACTATACCTATACATAGTAATCTACTAACTTTTCACTAATTTTAAACACTTTTTATTGTTTATAGTATCATGCTAAAACCATTTTATTAAAAAAAAACATGAACACATCTAAATAATGACAGATTGTGGAGCAAACAAAACAAACATACCTTAATATTTTTGCAAATGTCAAAGTGACAACATTTTTTAACCTAGTATTATACTAAAAATGATTTAACATCGTACTAAATCGTCTAAAATTTTGCGCCTTTGTCACATTTGAGAAAAATGACATATGCCATACAGATTTAGTACGATACTAAAAAGATGAAGTAGCCATTTGGTGATTTTAACTTTAGTAAAATGTTAAGAAGATAGTACGATACTAAACTCGTTTAAAATTATCAAAATCCTTTTTTTAACCTTGTATCATACTAAAAATGATTTAACATCGTACTAAATCGTCTTAAATTTTGCGCCATTAACTTTATAGTTTTTCAATATATTCCAAGAACTTGATGTTATAGCCTTGTTTAGACGACGCGATTTCGTAAAAAGAAAGAACAAACAAGCCAATTTGTTTTTTGTTTTCTATTGAAACCAATGTAAAAAGAATTTCGCGAATTTACATAGCATTAAAAAGATTTATTTTTGGAAATTTTAAAGGTGATATCTTAAAAATCTGGCGTGTTAGAGTGATTTTGAAGACGTTTTCGAACTAAGGTTCTAAGGAACTGATTGGCAGTTCAAAACCTTATCGTATGGTGCTTATAAGATCATTTAGTTAAAATGGAGATCGCACATACACACATTTGCATCCTTACATACCCTACACCTATCGTTTCGATTACATTCAAATATTTAAACTCATAACCTATCCCTAAAATTACACAAGCAGCATTAGAGCGCATAAAAAACAATGCTCAACTTAAATTTCATATTAAGCCGCTTTAAACTTTTTAAAGCAAGTATCCAAAAGTACTCCAAGGACTCTACTTCCTATCCTGTTCAACAAATGGACACCGAGAATGTAGTACCTATGCTTACTTA
This sequence comes from Eupeodes latifasciatus, assembly GCA_920104205.1. NCBI lineage: Eukaryota > Metazoa > Arthropoda > Insecta > Diptera > Syrphidae > Eupeodes > Eupeodes latifasciatus. Next base: position 292,713,643 of record OV049924.1, on the reverse strand, counting down.
ATACTTTATATGTGATTAATTAGAAAAAAATTTATCAGTTGACATATTTACTATAGGGCTAAGAATGGAAATAATATACGATCCTTAAAGAAAAACCAAATACTGTAGGGCATCCCAAATCATTATAAAATAAATAATAGATGATATTATTATTTGTTTAAATAGTTAGAAAATTTCTGTTGCAATAAAAACACTGAGTTTTTAGAACTGGAAAATTAAATTTTTGGAAAACATTAAAAAACTATTAAGTTCTCAAGATTTGATACTGTAGTGTTTAGACAACTTTTGTTTAGCATCTTCAATTGATCAGGTAACTCTCTTCATAGCAGTCAGAGTTACACAAAATCAATGCTGTGACCATTCTCAGAATTTTTAAACTCTAGTCGCCAAATCGTCAGTACTTTTAAATTGTTGTTGAGAGACCGATTTTATTGGTTAAATTAATTTTGAGGTAGTATCCGGGGCGTGATGGATAGTGCGTAGGACTGTCATGCAAAGGTCTTGAGTTCAATCCCTCCCATTGATACCTAAGGTTTTTGTTCACGAACAAGTAATCTTGTCGTGAAAAGGTACTTTCTCTAATTAGCCGTTTGGATTCGATATAAAAAACTGAAGGTCCCCTCCATCCCTCATATGACACACACACAGGAATGGTTTAGAGTTGTAAGTCACTAGGCCCTGGTTCTCAGCTGACTGTTGAACCACCTAATTTATTTTTCAAGCATTGGTCTAATTTAAAGATCTAACCCTACATTTCAGACTATTGGGAAATTTGTCCTTGAGTTGGCTAATTTCAGAGTTGATGTTTTCTATTGTTGTTGTTGTTGTTGTTGTTGTTTTTTGGTGCGTTTTTGTTAATGTTTTACTTATGCCAATCTCATGTTGAGGCATCCTTTTAATAAATTCACTCTCTAAGCAGAAAGGCGTCAACGACAAAATTAAGATTTTATCTCTTAACTTAATTTTTCGAAGGACGTAAATACATAATAGATATGCTTTTTATATACATACATACTCTACTCGTACATTGTAGATACATCTTTCGCATCATCATCATCTTCGTCCTCGTCCTCGTCCTTATCCCAATGAGAGAGGAAGTGTGCTGAAGAAATATAAATTCATTTGCTTCCCTTGAGGGTACATTTGTGTATCTATGTTTTCGTTGTTTTTTCGTCTTCTTTGCTTTAACATAGAAAAGTATAACATTACTTCAAGACTTTATATACATAAGGATAAAATCCTATAGGACATCAGGCATTCTTCAAATACTTTAATGATGAAAATAATGTTATTTCTGTTTCTGATTTGTAATCAAATTAAATTGTCATTTATTTATTTTATGTAAGAGAATTTCTTTGTATAGGATCTTACATGCATGATAGAATTTTAAACCCTTTTGATTTATATTTGTTTGCTTAAGAAACAAAACGAAACGAAGCATTGTTTAAATTATTATTATTTCAGATCCTATAAAAATCACTTGATTCACATTTTGCTAAATTACTGAGTTGAACATATTTTTTTCTACATGCAATATATTAGCATCAATAGAACACCCAAGTCAAAAAGGATATTTATTAGTGAGTCCTCATTTAGGATTTTGAGAAAATATTTTTATTTTTTTTTGTAATAATAATTTAATATAAATTCATATGTAAACATTTTTAGTTGGAATGAAAGCTCAAATAGATACGTGCAAGATTATCCTTGTTTAGAAAAAAGTCAGGATAGCTTGAAGTTCACGTTGAAAATAGCTCATAATACTCAAGTCGTAGTTTTTGTATTTTTTTGAAATATGAAATAAAGAAACAATATGAACGCAACGAACTTATTCATCCGACTAGGTAGGTATTTATTAGCATTAAAGTTTCATTCGTTTTTTACGCCCCCACACAATATACATACATACGTTATTTATGTATGAGAGTGCAGTGAGGCAGGGGTGGTTGCACGATTCTCTGTCTCCATTCGTTGTTCTATCCAAAATGCGAAATATCCTCGTACCGGTATTGTGTCATCATACTGAGACTGAGCCTGACTCACTCGAAATTTCAAAGATATATATAAAGAATGCGGCCTGTATCCTTGTAGGTTTTATGTGTAGGAGCAGGTTTTCTGCTCTCCCCTTGCCTGTTAAGTGTTTCCTTTTTTTTTTGTTATTTGTTAAGAGTTGCATAATTCTTTTTTTCTGAAACACTGGTTATATAGAAACTGCTAAGCTACCATAGCTACTACACTTGGGAAAAAAGGAGCTTTTTTGTGATTAGGACACGTGTAAAGTATGCAGTGTGTAATTCAGCTCACCTATTCCTGTACCTGTACATTTGCTTAGTATATGACGTGTGAGACAACAAAAAACAGCAAGTACAGGAGGTAGAACACAATATCTGGATTCCGGATGCATTTGCATGCATTTGCATAGAATATAATACAGTAAGGCCGCACGTTTCAAGGAAAGTGTAGGTGTTAAAGGTGTTCTTTTTTTTGTTTTGTTGAATAGACATCATTTTCGTATTTCATTAGAGTAGCATTTATTCACATCTTTATGTGAACTTAACATTCCTCAGAAGTATTGCGTTGTATTTGCGGGGGTCACTGAACTTGATAGAATAGATTGTGATTTGTAGATATTTGTGTAAATTAGTTTCAAAATCTTGTACTAATTTTAATAACTAAAATTTTACTGAATTCCCTCATGAATTTAAATTAGATTTAATTTAATTCATGTTTTAAACTCATTGCCTACAAAATTATTTAAGAAAAGGAGCTAAAATCTAGACTTTTCTTAGTTTTCTTACGTAAATTTATTTAGTTGGAGGAGATAATAATACCAGCCGAACTTCACAAAGCCGTAGACATAATTTCACCAATCCTTCAAGCAATTTTTAACAGCTGTCTATATATGGTCCATATTCCTTCGGCATGGAGAGAAGTAAAAGTTCTTTTTATAACCAAAGCAGGAAAATGCTCGGAAGTCAACCGCAAACTTATACTGTATATAAGTCTATCATCATTCCCTCTTAAGACCTAAAAAAGATTGATTGATATCCATTTAAGGGCAAGTATTGATACAAGACTTCTGTCTATGTCTCAACATGCCTACTGTAAAGGCAAATCGTTGGAAACGTCGTTACACACCTTAGAACGCCCCATAGAATGCTCCCACCATCATAGAGAGTTCACTATGGTTGCTTTCCTTGACTTCGAAGTTGTTTTTAACAACGTGGACAACAACGCTTGGTGGGTTATTTCATATTATGCTGACTAGCAGAATAATTAACTCAAAACTGGGCAACTCTTCGGCTAGAAGATTCGTTAGTAGAGGGACTCCGCAAGGTGTTGTTCTATCCCCTCCCATCTGAAACCTGGTGGTAAATGAAATCCTAACTAGTCTGGATGCGGAGGATCTTAGAGTGTTTTCCTATGCGGATGACGTTGCTGTAGTGGTCTCAGGAAAGCATCTTAACACCCTAAAAGAACTCTTACAAAATGACCGAGACAAACTAATACTGTGGGCTGATCGGTGTGGACTGGGTGTCACCCCAACCGATTTATTCCTATTTTCGAGGAAATACGAAATTCCATATGGTAACCCTCCCTATATTAAAGGTAGCCAATTAAAGTTCTCAGACGAGGCTAAGTATCGGGGTCTTATTTTAGACAAACAACTAATTTGGAAACGTAAGATACAAGAAAGAGTCAACAAAGCTACTCTAGAAAGATCTCTTGCAAAAAAGCTATTGCTAATAAATGGGGCTTACAACCCCGAATTACGCATTGGTTATACACATAGGAGATGGCACAACTGTTTAATATTCACCTTTGTTGGGTGTTGGGCCATAGAGAAATTCCAGGAAATTGTAAGGCAGATGAACTCGCCAGAAATTCTACCACGTTTGGCTAATAGACCTGCATATCAAATACTTAGTATCTTGCAGCGCGTTGAGACTTAGGGAATCGAATAGTTGGTATTTTAGGCCCTTTGGTCATAGTAATATCACTAATCTCATCCCAGCGGACATCTTTTCGACAGAAACCGACTACTGCACCCCTACTGTGGACCTCAGTGCGGATTTTAAAATTATCATCCCATCTCGAAATGAATGGGATAATGACTTAGTGACGAGAGGCTTCGACACAACTATTTTCACTGACGGCTCGAAGATGGAGTGTGGGGTCGGTGCAGGAATTTTTTCCGAGTCTCTAAATGTCTCCAGGTCTTTGCGACTTCCTGACTTTGCTAGTGTTTTTCAGGCTCAACTACTCGCGATCAAGGAAGCATGCAAGTTACTAAAACTAGATCCAAATCAAAACCGCAATACAGCTATTTCTTCGGACAGTCAGGCGGCTATTCAAGCGATTGGCTCGTCCACTTCATCCTCCAAACTGGTTCAACAATGCCGAAGTGAGTTAGCGAGCATGAACATTGGACTCAGGGTCACTCTCATCTGGATTCCGGGTCATAGAGGCTTTGAGGGCAATGAACGAGCTGACGAGCTGGCTAGGCAAGGATCAGCCCTTCATAGCTCACTCGCGGAAAGAGTCAACATTCCTCTTGGTGCTATGAAGGGCAAGATCTTCTCTATTTTCCTCGCTGAATCAAACCACAGGTGGAACAGCCTAACCAACTGTATCATATCTAGAAGGATATGGCCCACCTACTGGCCCACCTACAACAAATCCCGTACTAATAATCTCATTTGCAGACCCAGGCAAGACATAGCCAGGGTCGTTGCTACATGCACCGGACACTGGCCTGTTGGAGAACACGCATCTAAGCTGGGCATCCCCCACAATACTTTCTGTCGTAGTTGTGAGGACCAGCGAGAAAAAGAAACTGTTCTTCACTTCTTATGCAAGTGTCCCGCCTTAGCCAAAACGAGAGCCAAAACATTGGGAAAGTCCTTTTTCAACGACCTCAATGAGCTCTCAGAACTGGAGATCAAAGATTTGATCTCCTTTCTAAACGCAACAAAGTGGATTTGAGGCGTATTTTTCTCTTTATAATCCCCCTTTTATCTTTATAGGTCAACCGAGTATTTTATGGTATCAAAACGGCGCAACGCAGCGCTAATTGTGTCACCGAGCTAGACTGCTCGTGGCCACCATTTCTACTACTACTACTTGGCTAATGCTGGCATACCAATGATATTGCTAATGCAAGCCGCTATGAAGAAGTAAACATCAGGTGGAATAACATCACCACGTGTCAGCCAAAAAACATCTGGCCTACATTAGATTTAAAGTGCTCAAGGTGCTTGCTATCTCTAAGCAGATCTCATATACATAAGCTCAATAATCGGTATCATAACCCGGTACTGCCTAATAGGAAAGTACGCCACTTGGCTAGGCTTATTCTCAAAAGACTTTTGCAGAAGCTGTATGGATGAGGAAAATGAGGAAAAAGTTCTTTACCCCCTCTGTACTTGCCCTGCTTTAGCTCAAAAACGCAAGAATTACCTAGGACAATTTTTCTATAACTATCTAGATGATCTCAATCATTTTAATATAATCAGTCTTTCAAGTTTCATAAAGGACTCAAACTGGTTTAATTGAGCTTGGAAGAAAGCCGCAATAAGTTTCAATAGAGACTAAACAAATTTGAATTCAATTTGTGAATTAACTGTTTCATTATCGAACTGTCACTGTCAATTTATTCAGTAAACTCAACATTTCTAATGAGAAAAATAAACGTCGGTTAAATTACCACAAAACATAACTGTTTGGTGCGGACGGGCTGGACGTGGTCATATGATTGTTCGATAATAAAGCTTTTGAAACAAAAATAAATTGTCAAGTCCTTATTGGATAACCATTTTATACAACTTTCAAGTTGTTGGTATTATTTATTAGTACACATTTTAAATAACAATGAATTTTTGGACATATTTTTATCGATCCATATGTTTTATTTAATTCTTAAATATTAATGAAACTTTTACTAATAAAGTTGAATGGTAAATTTGAAATATTATCACCCTGCAAATATTTTCCATGTCAACCTTATGTCTTATTAATGTTTTTACCGAAATATTGTTCTGTATCTCATACAAAAATATGCCTCAAGAAAAAAGTTTTACTTACATATATACAAAAATGCCATTTTCCATTTGAACTTATCTTTAAGAATGTAATTCAATTTTATTTCTTCAAATATAGAACACATCTTAAAAACCAAAGGACTACCAAATTTATTATAAACCATTACAAACTTGAGTGCCTGCAGCAAGCTATGCAGCTCTTCACAGAATTCAAGAATCAATTATCGTTAAAAATTGTCTCAAACGGCAGTTTTAAATTTAACAATAATTAAGATAAAAAGCGATGTTTCTATACCGTCGTCGTCCTTTTGATATGCTCCTTGCAAAAACTTTCTCATTCTCATGATACTCGGATACTCGAAAAGAATTTAAATAAAAAATATTTATATTCATTTGCTTCTTTCATTTTGAACGATGATGCTCTATGGTTCTATGGATGGCTGGTACTGGTTCGTACGTCGGGTCGTCGCTGGAGTACTCCGAAAAAGCGGAAATTGAGGACTTTTAAATATAATTCCGGATGTTTATAATGAGAGGACGATCATAGGCAAAGCAGAAGCAGCCCGAGGAAGTACATTGGGGTTGCGGGTACAAGTGTATAGTTATGCTCATATAGATTTTAATGTTTTTCTCAAAGTCGGGGCTTATTCCATTTACCATTTCCTTATTCATTAACAAAAACTGGAACTTTAAGTGGCGTTAAAGTTTCCTCCTCGAGGATAAAACTGGAATTATGTAATTGAAAATTAAATTCTTTTTTTTTCATACCGTGGGTATATTGGGTTCTGGGTGCTTGTAATAATTGATTGCTAATTTGAATTGGGACTCAGAACCGAATTGGAAGAATGAAGTATCGCTACATAAAGTATAGTATAACGGTGCAGGATTGTAAAATATTTATATATTGAGCATCACCAGGAAATTCCTTTTTTGTGTGTTTAACATCCATTAAGTTCTTGCACAGGTCATTTGAGAAGTAAATAATTGAGATCGAAAATGTTGAGCTTTGTTTTATGGTTGAATAAATAAATACTCATCGTTATCAGGCCTGATGAAGACTGAAGATGGGAAGTGAGTGAAAAAGATTCGCAAAAGGAATTTTTGGTGTCATTTGCTTTACGAATTTATGTCCCAAAAGACCTATTTGACATTTTGTTTATAGTGTCATTTAATAATGTTTATGATTTAAGTTTAATATATTTTTTCGAGATCGGCACTTTTATCTTTTTAATAATATGTACGTTTACATATGTATATTATTTCAAATTTAATAATCAAATTTAATAATCAGGCTTTAGCTTAGAAAAGTCTTGGCTAAAAATGTGTAAATTATTTGCTTTTCAATACATATTAGTTATTAAATTGGTTTATTTTATTGATTCTATATCTTCAGTTCTTATTACTGGAAGATGATTAATGAAGAAGTCCTTAAAGCTCAACAAATTAATTTGAATTTTTAGGTTTAGGAAGGTTTAGGCCGAATTTGCAGGTTGTGTTTTTAATAAACCGGAATTTAAAGGGTAAACAAAAATCAGTATTGAAAACATTAAAAAAGTCATTAAAAAGTTTGTAATCTGAATGGTCTAGCTCATACTTCTTTTTCATAGCCAGTTAAAAAATGTTGTAAATTAAATAATTTAATTAAAAAATTAGAATCCGTTAATTACTACCTTAAACTATCGGGGGATTTTTTAAGAGCTTGAGAACTTTTTAAAAAAAAAAAAACGCATAAAATTTGCAAAATCTCATCGATTCTTTATTTGAAACGTTAGATTGGTCCATGACATTTTTATTTTTGAAGATAATTTCATTTAAATGTTGACCGCGGCTGCGTCTTAGGTGCTCCATTCGGAAAGTCCAATTTTGGGTAACTTTTTCGAGCATTTCGGCCGGAATAGCCCGAATTTCTTCGGAAATGTTGTCTTCCAAAGCTGGAATAGTTGCTGGCTTATTTGTGTAGACTTTAGACTTGACGTAGCCCCACAAAAAATAGTCTAAAGGCGTCAAATCGCATGATCTTGGTGGCCAACTTACCGGTCCATTCCTTGAGATGAATTGTTCTCCGAAGTTTTCCCTCAAAATGGCCATAGAATCGCGAGCTGTGTGGCATGTAGCGCCATCTTGTTGAAACCACATGTCAACCAAGTTCAGTTCTTCCATTTTTGGCAACAAAAAGTTTGTTAGCATTGAACGATAGCGATCGCCATTCACCGTAACGTTGCGTCCAACAGCATCTTTGAAAAAATACGGTCCAGTGATTCCACCAGCGTACAAACCACACCAAACAGTGCATTTTTCGGGATGCATGGGCAGTTCTTGAACGGCTTCTGGTTGCTCTTCACTCCAAATGCGGCAATTTTGCTTATTTACGTAGCCATTCAACCAGAAATGAGCATCATCGCTGAACAAAATTTGTCAATAAAAAAGTGCGAAACACATTTCGAACCGAACACTGATTTTGGTAATAAAATTCAATGATTTGCAAGCGTTGCTCGTTAGTAAGTCTATTCATGATGAAATGTCAAAGCATACTGAGCATCTTTCTCTTTGACACCATGTCTGAAATCCCGCGTGATCTGTCAAATACGAATGCATGAAAATCCTAACCTCAAAAAAATCACCCATTATAAGCAGAGATGGTATATTCAAAAAGGGCAAACAAATCGAATATCATTTAAAAAAGTTTATTTGTGTTTTCTATTTGATTTCATTTAATGTGGGCAAATTTGCTTGGTTTGATTCTTCAAAATAGTTTTGTGACTATTTAAGTTTGTTTATTTGTTTCATGTTGCAGACTTAATTTTATAAAAATGGAACCCATATTTTGTTAACATGAACTAAAAAATTAAATTTACTATAAGAAGCAGAATTGGAAAAGTTCGAACAAAAATTCCTTTATTCCAAAGCAAAATCGTTTAAAAAATAGGTCTATATAAAATACGCAGAGTGCTGTCTGAATTAAGCAGCAGGATAAAGATTACTATTTTTTGGTAGGCGCAGATTGTTTAGGTATATAGACTTAAAGTAGTTACACTATTTAATAAGTATATCCAGCAATGTTTTTAATTTATGGTAATACAAATTTTGTTTACATCACCAACAAAAATGATCCAGTTCTTTAATTTTTAGTCGTAGGATATTCAAAAACAAAACTCGCTCTTTTTGCCTATAAAAATTAATAATAGTTTATTTATCTAAAATACTGTAGGGGTAAGCAGGGCATAATGGGGCTCTTAAGGTTTAAACATAATAGAAAACAATAAAACCATTTCTACTATTTTCAATAAAAATGTAATTCATTGAAGGAACAAAAAGATATAAAATAAATAAAATACAAAATTCTTCAATTTGTATTAAAAAAAAAGTGCTTGGTTTGCCCATTTTGCCCGTGTCTGGGTTATAATAGCATAAGTAAGGAACAGTATTAATTTATTTATTTTGAGTGCAACGTGTGCAAATGTGGCTCGACTCGTCATCTCTATCTTCTTCATTAGCTATGCACGACAAAACAGTTATTACAGCTGTTTTTTCTCTGCGTTTAGAAACTTTCCTGGTGCTTTTGGGGTGTGGATGTTTTGAGATGGTGAATAATTTTCAAGGAAATATGTTGAAGGTTGAACATCCATAAAACTCGAATTCTGATGGGAGACAGTGGGTGAATTATTTGAATTCAACGGTAACATGAAAGGATCGCTCGCAATGGATAAATTTGAAACAGGTTGAGCTTTCTGAACTAAGATCAACTAAAACTTTTTCATCTAAGTAAATGTGATACATATTCTTCACTTGTCATGTTTGTTGTCTCACATGGTAAGAAGTCATGATCTTCGTAAACATCTGGATTATAAGTCTATACTCCAGTTTTTTGAAACATAATCCTTTGTGTCAATAATGTCAATTCTTTTGACATGGTTAGTATATCCATCTAGGAGCAACAAAACGGGACGCACTTTTTAAGCCATTTCCAAAACAAGTATCTTCTCATTACACTCAGCCCATGAATTAGGTGGTGCTCCGTCCATCAGCACTATTTATTGGCATGTACGAGCATGTACGAGCCATCAGTGCTCATGCATATTTCCATTGTGAGAAACTGTCCTCGTTCTGATGATGACAGAGATCCAACTTGTTTCCGCCCATTAAGTCGCTAAAACTTCTCTTTGCGACTGTTGTGATCCATGTCTGAATTTTCTATTAGATGAAAATCCGTGCTTTTTGTATGCATCAGTCCAGCAGTTGGACAAAATTCGTGACAGCAACACGAGCTACAAACTTTGCTTCTGGTTTTCTCAATGCAACAGTAGAGTTTCGTTTCAAGAAATTATCCGTCCAATCTTTTCCAGCCATTTGTTTCTCAGTGTCGAAGTTGTTTGCTATTTTATTTTTTTCTGAGAGCTCAACTACAAGTTGTCGAAAGTCTTTTATTGAAAACCCAAACAAACGACCCTCCATATCCTTGAGATAGTTCCTTAACTCTTGTTAATGGGAGACTCAGTATATGGTTTTGAAACCCCCTGGTTTTTCTATTGCAAATGGAACTCCGGGGTTTGATTTAGCTTTTTTTAAAAACCTTTGCAGAGTGCTGCGAGGAATTTCATAATTTTGCGAAGCTGTTTGTTTAAACAACTTCATCAACAGCTCGTCGAAAATTGTCTTCGTGCCATTGTTGATGCTTCTTTTGTAGTTTCAAACCATCAAAAAAGTGTGTTCTTTAGAAAAAAATAGAACATCAAAAAAATAACAACAACACAAATGGGGCATAATGGGCACCCATGCGGAGACTTCCCCGTATTAACACAGATAGTTTGAAAAGGATAGCTACAAAACTAGGGTTTCCACTTAATTCAAGCAAGAAATACGACGGGTTTCCTTTATACACCGGGAGCCCAATAGCCCCACTTTTCCCTACATAATTATACCATTCTAAAGTCTGCATTTATTGTGCCAATTGAAAAAAAATGTTACTTTGGTATTCGTATTACTACTTTATAACAGAGATACTAAAACTGTTTCTTAATTTGTATTGCTCAATTTTTGAAAATAAAAACAAATTTAAATAATTTTTAATAAAAAAAAGTCAAAAGTTGTGAAAATTATAATATGAGTAGCTTTCCTTTGTAGGCCCAGAGCAGTCATACGGTGAATTGCATATTCAAGAAAATCTTATCGTTACAATTGACCCTTCTTAAAAGCATAAGGTGTTTAAAAAGATCATAAAAAAAAGATGCTGAGATGCAAGATGCAAGATGCGATATGGTATGAAAAAAGCTTCCCGATGGTACTGAAGCACAGACATCTCTCTAAAAATCTTTTATTAAGGCTCTAGGTAACTTGAATAGTCGAGAAACTTCAAAATTTTCAATTCGACAATTCGGACCGATTATAATAACTTCCTATATGAAAAAAAATTAAATTCGGGACCTAAACCTTCCTTCAAGCACTTGTGTCTGACTTTCTCTGTGTATAAATAAAATTCATGATGAATGAAAAACTTTTCACAGGCTCCTTTATTAAACCCTTAAATCAGACTTCACATTGTCAAAATTATAAAACCAAAACAAACCATCAACAAAAAAGATGATTTCCACTAGAAGTCGCAGTCTCAAATACCATACCTACTCGTACCATGTAAATGTGTGATATTTTGGTTTAATTTAAATTCTGTCTTCACAAATCTAGGCGCAAATTTTTCAAAAGTTGTAACCATCACAAAGTTATATGGAATATAATGTACCTCAAAGGACCTTCTTTCACATGTCATAATATAACAAAGAAGTCATTTGTCACATCCTCAGGTGAATAGCAAAAGACAAGAAAGAAAAGTTTATCATCTATACATGCCATGCCACATAGGTATCCATCTCTCCCCTTCTCTGAATACCCTACTTCTTTTCCAATTAACATGTCACAAAACCAGATGGCGCTCTAAGCTTGGTATGCTGATAGGCTTTTGTTGATGTATCTTTTACGCATGCATATACATACATAGGTACCTCACAAAATATAATGTTGAATTTTATTTGTATGATTCATAACTTTCACAAAAATAAAAATTTAAATTCATTTATTTTGTTGACATTTTAACTTTTCGTAACAATAATAAATGAAATCATTAGTTAAATTATAAATAAAAAGTTGGAGTAGAGAGGGTGGCTTTCATGAACATGAACAAGGAAACGAGTGCGTGTTTATATGTAGGTATAGGTAGGTACCTATACCTTTTCAACTTTAATTTTAAGCTTAAATTCTTGGAAAAATAACTGTCCAATGCAGCGAATTATATTTTGAGTTCAAACTTTGTACACAATTATGGTAGGTAATAAAAATACATACGAGTATACCTACAAAAATATTAATAGGACAAAAATACTTCACTTTAAAAATGAATTCTGCTATCACATGTCATATTGCATGCACCCAACTTAAGACTTGCCAATTAAATTCAACGTTCCTGTATGCATTACATATTACATATATGCATATCCTTTTCTGTACTAAGTTTCTCGTACTCGTATCTAGGAGATGTACGCTTGTTTTTCTATAAAAAAAGAAATCAACTAGTTCTCTGTATACTCGACTTTTAGTTTTGCTCTGCTCGAAATTGCAAATGGAGTCAATGATATAGTTTCGAAAAGCATAGTAACCGTTACAGTTCCACCGTCTCGTTTATATAACTTAACTGGCAATGTGATTGAAAATGCGAACAACGCAGGCAAACAAGCCAACTTAGGGAAAGAGGATGTTGTTATATCGTAGCTGTGTGTCGTTGTTGTATCCTTTCCTTTATTTTGTGTTGTTGTTGTTGTTTGCTGTTCTAAAACCAAGTAGATGACAGTACCTACGACTGTAAGGATCAGGATGGCTTGCGATTGAAGTGACATAACGATGGAGACGAAAAACGGTGCGGTTGGACTGGATCGGATCGGACGCGGGCGCGGGTGCCTGTGCCGTTGGCGTTGGATGGTGGCAGCGGTGATAGCGATAACGAGTGCACAGTGACTCGACGAGGGTTTCTGTTCTGTTTGCGAACTAAATCTATTTGATATCTAAACGTTGTGTTCTGCATTTAAGCCATTTCAGTAACGATATAAGGGCGGCATACTGGCTGGATGTGTCTATCAGTATAAATTTGTCCTCTTTTTGTCTCCATCTCCATCTCCATTTCCATCTCTAACTCCAACTCTGAACGCTCTATTTGTATCTTTAGCAATTGTGCCCACGAAATTGACTCTCGTATATTCGCCACGTAACATTCAATACGTTTTGTGAATTTGTAAAACATTTCAAAACATCTCATTATTCAACAGAAAAAGCCCTTTAAACGAGTTGAAATAGGTAGGTATCTGGTATGCATGTTTTGTAGGAAGATATATTACAAAACATAAAGCACAAAATGTTTGCACTCGAACAATGTTGCCAGACAAATTCATTGTAAATCTGTCCATTTTGAAAAGAATGCTATATGTTTACTAATGTCTGTTTGAGTCCTGTTCCCGTGTAGCACACTTATTCAACTAAATTCACTTTCACCTGACATGACATAAAATTGAAATCGATCTTAAATGACATTCAGTGTTCTGCTCAATTCGCTTTTAGAAAATATCGATTACATTTTGCCTAATACGAAAGGCCTATGTCTATTTATTTGTTCTGGTGCAGTTCATTTCGCATGATTTCAATTCAATCAGATTATCTACACACTTAATTAATTAACATTTACTTTAAAAACTCACTAACTAACTTTGATTCAATTTCGTTAATTTATTTGTATTATTAAATAGGATATTTAGAACAAACCTAAAAAACACAAGGTTATTAGTTATTGCATAGTGATTTTTACTATCAGACAGATAAGGACAAATGTCTTACGCCATATCGTAAAACAAATTATTTAGGAAATTGTTGTCATTTCCTTTTATTATGATAATTTTATTATGGTTAAATTTTGTATGAAACAAAATATTGGCTAAATGGCCGCCGCGACATCGGCGGCACACTTTCATCCGAGGGTCCAAATTTTCGATGATGCTTATAGGCATGGTTGAGGTTGAGGTATAATATGCCGTTATTGGGCTGAATTATTTCATCCTTCAACTCATGAATTGTTGCTGGTTTATCGACGTACACCTTTTCTTTCAGATAACCATAAAGAAAGAAGTCTAACGGTGTCGAATCACAGGATTTTGGCGGCCAATTGACATCGCCACTACGTGAGATAACACGGCCATTGAATTTGTCGTGCAAAAGAGCCATCGTCTACATCTATGTATATCTTTCAATTCGGTCCATAAAAAGTTCGTTATCATCTCACGATAACGAACACCATTCACAGTAAATGACCGGTCTCGTTTTTAGAAAAAAATACTCCCCGATCATTCCCCAAGCACTCACTTTTTATGGGTGCATTGGTTTTTCAACAATCACTCTTCACGCAATTCAGCTTATTGACGAATCCACTGAGGTGAAAATGTGCCTCATCATTGAAGATGATTTTCTTAGAAAATTGATCATTTACTGTTGCCATTTCTTGCCACCATTCGGAACATTGACGACAAGTTTCACTAGCCTATCTTATATCCTTTTTTTCTTTTTTTTTAACCTTCCTTTCGTCGTTGCGGCTCCAAAATATTTTAAGAGTTCAGTTGAATCCTGGTTTCCATCAGTCAGTGTCCCGCTCTTATTGTATTTCGGAAAAGCAAACAAAATAGGTCTTTCATTGGTAATTCGGAGTCATGGGACAGAGGGTCCATATTTTAAGTTACTTTTAAAATTTGTGACGGGCGGTCACAAAATGCATAATTGTGTGACGGATGAGTCATAAAGACGCCTTATTGAGTGTGTGACAGGTGGTCCGCACAAGGAGAAAACGATAGTGTGCATCCTTTCTCTAATTTGCACACCAACCTAAAATTAGTATAGCTAAATGCCCAGCCTAAAGTGTCGGAATACTAAGTAAGGTCACCTTGCGATGTGTTTTGCCTTCCCCTAAAATTGTCTGCACGGAAGTCTAAGGGTTTAAAGTCTAAATTGCGAACTATCGGATTCTGCCTCTCAATCTTGGTTGAAAAATGCCAAGGTTCCTAATTACCAGAACGCTTTCCTCAAGTTATTAAACTGGGCCGGTTTGGGCTGGGGATTTTACTCGCGAACACTCAAAAATGTTTCGTTTACTTTTTAGACCAATTGGATTTGACGGATAAGAACTGAACTCGTCCATTAAACCAAGGTTGGTGTTCAAATCACCAATGTGAAAGAGACCACAAAGGTTTGGCTGGTTTTTAAAATCGGCATGCACCCCAGCGAAAAAGCCGGGTGTCGCAGTTAGACCGAAAGAGAAAACCAGATGATAACAAAAGGTCAGAGTAGGATGGCATACTTGTCGTGGCCTTTTGGATGAGGGAAGTTCGCCATGAATATGGCACTTTTTAGAGAAGCTAAGAAGAGTGAGGTAAAAAAAAAGAGTAAAATTGATGAAGAATTTTTGAGGAGAAAAAAAAAATAAAAAGAAAAATCGTGTTAGTTTGTGTTGGGTGATAACTAAATTAAAATTGTGAAAAACCAAACAAAATTTGTGAGGAAGGCGTTGTCGAAAAGGAAGAGGCAGGATCGATTTTGCAAATAAAAGAAGCTAAGTACCTATATTTTTTTCTTTCGAGTGAGTTTTGTGCGTTCGTATTTTCTGGTAATTTGTGGTTGGCTATAAAGAGCCAAAATTTAACCCATAGACTTTCGGTCGATTCCTTTGTCTCCCGAGATTGCGGGACCCGCGACCTTTGTTTCTTTGTGCTTCGGGAACTTTCCCAAGGTGACCTTTTTAGGTGAAAAATTAATCTTGAATTTTATTTTAATTGGAAAGAAAATGTCCGCTCTTTTTTATTATTTTTCTTGATTGGTGATGGTAAGTACCATAATACTTCCTGGCGCCCATTTTCATTATTTTTTTGCTACGCCCCTGTATAGTATCTTTTATTAATTAAACAATTCATTTCGATTTTATTAATAAAGTTCGATTAATAAAAGTTCGATAAATAAATCTACCTTTTACCAAACCCACCCCAAACTGAGCTACTGGGTGACAGCATTGTTTTTGCTGTCGGTGGTAAAATTAACAAACCAACCCTTTTTGGAATTTGACATTTATAATTGTTTACAATAAGAAGTAGGTATCCGCTCGTGCGCGACGGCTACCTATCGAGAACTATTTAAATCGTTTCGTTTTCGTGTTTTGTTTTGTGTAATTTTGCGGATCATTGTTCCGCCAACCTAAAGCATAATATAGCATAACAATAATATATTTCGGTTTGTTAATTTTACAACAATTGTCAAGAGGCTTTAGTTCTTTAGCCAATTTCACCTTGTAAGAGTATTAATGCAAGTCCTTACACATAATGTTTATCAACGAAGAGCGTGAGAGGTGCAATTGTTGGGCACGACGCACGACAGGTTGAGGTAGACGGCTCTTCAGCCACACTATGCGAACTGCAGCAATATTTTCTGCAGTACGGGTCCTTCAGAACCGGGTTTGCTCAAATTTTTGCACAATTTTCCGATTGTACTCACATTTGGACGATTAAATTGACCGAACTAATTAAAAAGTGCATGATATGCATTTTGACTCGAACGCCCATTTTTATAATAAACCCGAATAACTTTAACGGGTTGTTTGATTGTGTATCTTTCCATGCTTCAAATTGAGTTAGTCTAAAATTAATAAATGTCAAATAAAATGCAGAAAAAGCTTCAAAAATTTAACCACCCTTTATTTATTTATTTTAACCAAAAAAAGATATGCTGTTTTATTTTAAATTAATAATTTCATTTGTCATTTTTAACTTTAAAATGTTCATATTTTGATTGGCCTTCATTTATTTTGGGTTTTTACTTGTAAACATAAAAATAACACCGCAAAATGTAAGCCAGTTTAGTGTTATAAATTTATTAAAGAATTTCTAGCACAGATGACTAAGGCTGGCAACTCGATACTGCAAATCTTGTAGGTACACCGAATTTATAGAGTTTTCGTTCAGTAGGTACTCTAGAGAAACCCTCTGAGAATATCATACCCGCATTGAAAACAAAAAACATTATTTGTGAAAAGTCATATGTACACATGTCAAATTTATGATTTTATTATTATTTGATAATTTATGGATTTGGACTTGAAGTATGAAGTTATTGAACGTTTTTATTTGAAAACTCCCTTTCTGAGTGAATACGAAATTTTTTTTCTTGTAACATTAAGGTCCTTTGAAAATATCCATAAATATTTTATATTTGGAATTTGAATGCAAATACCATTTAGTCTATCCTTATTCGTGAGTTTTTATATTCCGCTGAATATATTCGATAATAATAACAACCAATGTAACCTGTTGCTTTAAGAATCATTCAACAATGTTTTTATTCAACAATGTTATTATTATTTTAATCATAAAAATAGACATAGGTGACTCGAAACGAGCAAAGACTTCAATTGACCAGAAAAAAGATATTTTAAGGGACCTTAACCTAAAGGGACCTTAACCTAGGCATATTTTAATTCGTGTGTTCAATCAGACACTATATGCAGACAATCAAAAATTTAACTTGAACTTGCCTTCATAAAGAATGCATCATAAAAACGGAGTTTAATGTTCAATATTATTTCTAGTATTTCTAGTAAAAGTTAAATCAGAGTTAAAATTTGAATTTATATAATATTTATTTATAGTTTTGTCAAAAAAAACATATTACCTCGGAAAAATTTCCATATGTATGAAATATTTACTGAGGTTTAGGACAAAGTCGGAGCGGTTACCTATTTTAAAGTCGATAAGTTATCGACGATAACGGCTGAAACAACTGTAAATAACTCTTATTTTTTGGACTCGTATTTTAATTATAGTTCAAATACTGGTAAAATTATACCAACAATTAATTTGTACTGATTAAAAAAAAAAAATCGACCTATTGCTATTGGTTGGTTTACTTTCGACCAATTATCAGAAATAGAGTTTACTAGACATTGTGATTTTTTAAAAGCTATAGGAAAGTTTTTCAAAAAAAAAACACATAAATGTTGACCTTGACTGCGCCTCAAATGGTCCATTCGCTTAGTCCAATTTTGGCATACTTTTTTCAACATTTCGGCCGGTATCTCACGATTAAATGCTTCAATGTTGGCTTCCAATGCGTCAATTGAAGCTGGCTTGTCTGTATAGACATGAGCTTTAACATAGCCCCACAAAAAATAGTCTAAACGCGTTAAATCGCACGATCTAGGCGGGCAATTGACCGGTCCCGAACGTGAAATAAAATGTTCACCGAACTCGCCTCTCAATAAGTCCATGGTTGCGCGTGCTGTGTGGCATGTGGCACCGTCTTGTTGAAACCACATGTCATGCAATACAAGCTCTTGCATTTTGAGCAAAAAAAAGTTGGATATCATTTTACGGCTCACCATTCACAGTTACGTTAGGATTCGCATCATCTTTGAAGAAGTACGGTCCAATGATGCCACCAGCCCATAAACCGCACCGAACTGTGACTTTTTGTGGATGCATTGGTAGCTCTTGCAATGTTTCTGGCTGATATTTACTGCAAAATCGAAAATTCTGCTTATTTACGTACCCATTGAGCCAAAAATGAGCTTCGTCGCTGAACACAATTTTTTGGTAAAAAAGTGGATCTTCGGCCAACTTTCCAAGAGCCCATTCACCAAAAATTTTACGTTGCAGTAGGTCGTTCGGCTTCAATTCTTGCACCAGCTGTATTTTGAAAGGCATCACACCTAAATCCTTCCGTAAAATTTTCCACGTTGTTGAGAACGGTGACGAATCGATAATTGATGGTCATCATTATCACTGGCCGATACAGCTGCGATATTTTCTTCAGTTCGCACTCTACGTAAGCGTGTTTGTGGTTTAATGTCCATAATGTAAATTTGGTGGGAAATTTAGTCACAATAGCCGGCAAGAGTACGATAACTTAGGCGACAAGATATTATAACGGAATTTTTTAGAACAGTTAAAAATAAGCATTTTTTACTATGGGAGGGGGGGTCTATCTCCCCCCGTTTAGGCAGGAGGGGCAATTTAAAAAAAATATTACTTAAAATGGAAAAAAATTCTTAAAAAATAACGGTGATACTTACAATTAAGTTGTATACATTTTTTTAAAGCCAACATTCTGTTCTATTAGCCAGTTTTTAAATCAAGTCAAAACTACGCGTAGTTTTTGAAAAATTTAATTTTAAACTCAAAATTTGAGTAAAAAAAGTTAAAAAAGGTTTAAAGTGTAACTTTTTCAATACTTCAAGATTATCTACCATTGTTTTTATTTCAGAATTTATTACTCTTATTTGTTTTTGATCAAAAACTGAAAACTAGATGATTTTATGTCTTTTAGTTTCTGAGAAAATTGAAAATAAAAATTGAATTTTAAACTCAAAATTTGAGTAAAAAAAGTTAAAAAAAGGCTTAAAGTGTAACTTTTTCAATACTTCAAGATTATCTACCATTGTTTTTATTTCAGAATTTATTGCTCTTATTTGTTTTTGATCAAAAACTGAAAACTAGATGATTTTATGTCTTTTAGTTTTTGAGAAAATTGAAAATAAAAATTTAATTTTAAACTCAAAATTTGAGTAAAAAAAATTAAAAAAAGGTTTAAAGTGTAACTTTTTCAATACTTCAAGATTATCTCCCATTGTTTTTATTTCAGAATTTATTGCTCTTATTTGTTTTTGATCAAAAACTGAAAACTAGATGATTTTATGTCTTTTAGTTTTTGAGAAAATTGAAAATAACCACAACTACTATTTTAATTTAATTCTTTTTTTTTTTGCTTGAGTGGTCTTATTTTGATAGTAATATTGGTATTTGCGTATGCGTAATACGTGTTTGGGTGTATGCAACAGTAAGGTGTGCGCGAGTTTGGGTGTATGCAACAGTGGCATCTGTAAGGGGGGGCATGCTGCCCCCCTGCAACCCCCCTGCTTGGGCACACTATAGGATTTGGGGTGGGTGCAAGTTGGAGTTGGATGCAAAGTTTTTTTTGCATTTAAATAAGCTGGATTTAAGAAAAATTAATTTACCCTAGGTATATCTTAATCCAGATTCGATTATTACTATCAAAATAAGACTACGTTAATACTTAAGCAAGGAAAAAGTAATTTAATTAAAATATTTATTTTGGTAATTTTCAATTTTCTCAAGAACTAGAAGACATAAAGTCATCTAGTTTTCAGTTTTTGATAAAAAACAAATAAGAGCAATGAATTCTAAAAAAAAAAAACAGTAAATAATTTGAAAGTTTTGAAAAATTACACTTTAAACCTTTTTTTTAACTTTTTTTGCACAAATTTTGACTTTAAAACAATTTTTTTTAAAAACTATGCATAGTTTTGACTTGATTTAAAAACAAGCTAATAGACAAAAGTGTTGGCTTTAAAAAAAGGTATACCACTTAATTGAGGGTATTACCGTTATTTTTTAATTATTTTTTTTCCATTTAATGTACATATTTTTTTTAACTGCCCCTACCGCCTAAACGGGAGGAGATAGACCCCCCTCCCATAGTAAAAAATGCTTGTTTTTAACTGTTCCATACAAATCCGTCATTAAACTTTGTCGCCTAAGTTATCGTACTCTCCCCCAATAGCCCGAATAACCGCTTCAGTGGGTCGATTAAACTGACCATAAAATGGAAGAAGCGCGCGATGAACTTTCTTAACAGAGCACGCATTTTGATAATAAAATTCAATAATTTGCAAGCGTTGTTCGTTTGTAACACGATTCATGGTTAAATTATAGACCAAACTGAAGATGTTTGACAGTGAAATAAAATACGGAACGTGCGTCAGCTGTTTAAACCAGTGTTGCCAAAACGATAATAGCTAAAAAATCACCCTTTATAACTTATTTGTTAGCAAGCTTTAAGTATCAAAAACATCGATTTTTCGCATATTGCTATAAAACGTTATTTACATATTAGAGTACTCCATGCAAATTATTAACTTAATGTTTTCACAATTGGAAATATGTTAGGTTTGAAAAATTCGCGTCTTTTACTTTTTCCCAGTCAATCTTCTGTTTTTAACGTTTTAAAAATATTTTGTTGCGTACAGTTTTCAATTTGTGTAGGAAGATTAACATGTTCTTGTTACAATTTTCATTGCAACTTTTAACAATGGATTTGTACTCTACCATAATAAAATACATGACTGAAAAAGATTAAAATTTTCATAAAAAATAAAGGCAAACTAAAATATGTACATGTACATATCGAGCTCTCTCCACATATTTATAGTAAGCGCCAAAATAAATTGTATATTAAACGACAATTCAAAATCTTACTGCTGGTCCTTCAAACCACTGATACTTACCCTAAGTATTGGAAATCATTAATTATGCTTAAACTAAGACATTACAAAAACCTTCAAAGCTTCATGTTATTTGCTTATAACAAATTTTGTGCATTGGATCTTATTTTCTCGTTTTTTGCTTTAATTTATAATTCTTCAAAATTCTAAGCAAATACTTTGATTATGCTTAAACTAAAGCATAATCCCAACTGATTAAACTAAACAAATAGTCGTATTATCAGTTGACTCAACCTTACATAAGATTGCTTTTTTAATTTATTCTTTTTTAAAATAAACGTCAACTCTTTTGAAAATAAAAGAGACACAAAAAATATATATAAAATACATATATAAATGTAAAATAAGAATAATGTTATTACATTAAGATTAACTAAAGCTATATTTCTTTATTTTTGGTTACAATTTTTACATAATTAAGGATTATAAATTGTTTAAAATTACATTTATTCCTTAACACGTATTTACTACATAAAACTGTGAACCTGGACAAAACACCCTAAAAATCGGCTTTTTGCAATATCTTTCTTTGTTCTCATAATAATTGAGTCGAAAAACATTCCTCATCATTTCATTAAAAAAGTTGTCAGCTGAAGTTTTCTAAAACAAATAACTAAACATTATCAAAAATATTTTGCATATGATAAAATTATTTTGATTTCAAAATCTGTTGTGGTTAACTAGCTTTTTAGTTAAAAAAAATGTTTACCAATTTTAGTAGCATTTCCTGAAAATTTGTATTTCCTGTATAAACAAATACAAATTTGATTTTTCTGAGAAAAATATCTTACGTTAACAACTAAATTTAGCACGGAATGAAATCATTTTGATGTCAATACCTTCATTTATGCATGAGATTACTAGAATCTTACACCAATTTTTACCAATTTTGCGTATTAATTTCTGCAGATTATTTTTTAACTGAGCGTTGGATTTTTATAAAAATTTAACTGAATGTCGAAAACAATGTTGTATATGAGATGAAATTACTCTGAAGCCAGTGTCTTAAATTTTTGAAAAGACATTTTAGTCGAAAATCATTTTTTAGCAAGTTTAAGCAATGTTTTTTACATTTTTTCTTTTTTTGTAAAAAAAACTGTTAATTCGATCTTTTCTTAAATTTTACTAAATGTTGAAAACTATATATTTTATAAAATGGAATAAGTTTAGCTTTCAAAAAGATATTGAAGTCGAAAATCAATTTTTATCAACTTTTAGACATTTTTTTTTAAGTTTTTATTTTTTGTAAGAAAAGCTGTTGATTGATTTGTTTTGAAAATTATATTAGATTGATATCACGTCAAAATTTATAATATAACATTTAATTCAAGTCGCTAGCGTTATTGGTTCGCGAGATATTTTGATTTAACCATTTTTTTGAGAAATCTTTCTACATCTTTCTGTTTTATTATCTGTATAACTAAATTTATTTGAAGTCGATATCTCTATTAGTTTTTGAGATATGGACGACAAAAAAAAGCTTCAAAAACGTACAGACATACAGAAGTAAGGATGTACGAACGTACACCACGCACGCACAGACAACTCTCTAGAAAATCTTTTATTTAGATTCTATGGACTTTGAAGCGTTCCTATGGAAAGTAAAGAGGAACAAATTCAGTTACATATCCGATATAAACAATTTTTTAACCTCTCTTTTTGATTGAATACTTAAGTACAAAAGGTAAAAAAAAAATTTTGTCTGGATGAACAAACGCAGGAATTGGGTTGAGTGCGGCACCTCTCCCGTAATTACCATATAATAAGAAGTATTCTAAAAAATATTGGCTTTAAAACTGTTCAAAATTATTGTAAACAAATTCTTTAAAAATTTGTACTAGATTTTCTTTTTTTAAAGTTTTAAGAATACACTTACAAACTAAAATATCAGTGCAAAGAAAAACAATTGCAACTAACCTCAACCCTGAATTAAGGAAAAATACGTGTTATTTTGTCTCAGTTGGCAACTGGAAATACCAAGATTTTCCACATGCACTACTTTACAATAGAAAGCTATCATAGCATTGGTATGTTATTTCTCTATCTACGTATGTATATAAAATGTGATAAATTCCTCCCTCGTCACGGTATACACCAACTAACCCTATTTTCACCCTTAGGTTAGATTGGTACCGCCCGAGACACTGTATGAACTGAACATTCAAAGTGGAAATGGAAATGAGTCACATTTCTTCTGAATTTCTCTGTTCCACTTCCGTGGAGTTATTCATTTCATCATCATGTAAAAGGGTTCAATTGTTTAAAAGAAGCTTGTTTCGTTTGCATCGAAAGAACTTATGACAATCATGGAGAAATGTTCATGTTGTCAAGAAGGCACATCGGATCTATCTTAAGTAGGTACTACACATACACGGTACAGAACATATTATTTATGGTATTTATGAAAAACATTATGGTGCTTTGTTTTATAATGTTCCACAAGAATAATATCATTGGCCTTGGTTTAAGGAGGATGAAACAACAGAACATAATGCAACTTTATAATTGTTGAGAAATAATATGAGATGATAAGAATTTTGTGATGCCAAACGTATTACATTTTCAAGGCCTTGGAAGGGGAAGCTAATTTGTAATGGAAATTGATAAATCTTAAAAAAAATTGTATCCCCTTACTTAGAAATATCTAAGTTTTAACAAAATGTCGGAGACTAAAAATGTTTCATTGATCTGAATGCATTTCCAATAATTTAATAATTAAAAACGCATGAAAGACTCTTTAAATTGTTTTAAAGGAATTGGACTCCTCTAATAATTCGGTCTGCCGTCTGATATAATGTTAGACAACTTCTAAGAAATAAAACGCTCCTCTATTGTAGTTCTAAAGGTACGTGATGTAGGTACTATGAAAACGTTTGCGCCAAAATGTTTTGACAATATTGAAACTAACATAAGACTTTGAAGCAGCACAATTTTATTTCTCTGAAATAGAAATTAGGTAGGTAAGTATTTCTATTATTATTTGAAAAATTGATGTTCTTAACGATTGTATCAATTTTTCATTGCACAGGCACACCGTCACCACACGTATTTGTGCTTCTCTTTACGAATATGTAATTGATAATTATCGTTTATCGAAATGAAGTTAACGTTTGTGGAGCGTGACTGATTTTATTTCTAAATGAAATGAAATGAAATGAAATGTATTGTTCAAATAACCTGCAAATAGAATGAAATGTCATTGCAATTTCTTGTCATGTAATTTTTTCTCATGTAAGTAAAACAATCGTTCGAAAATTTGAAGTGGACACATTTTTTAGGTTAATCACTTAAGCTTTGAAACAAAATTAATTTAGGTCTTCCGCAAGGTAGTCATCTGCGGCACTACCTTTTAACCTTTCCGTTAATGACATTCCAGACTTTTTAGAGCTTACAAATTTTCTTATTTTTGCAGACGTATAAATAATACATATACATATGTTCTAATATGTATATAAAATTCTCCTGCCACAGTTTTAGTTGTCATACTCCTCCGAAACGGCTTAACCAATTTCAGTGAAATTTTGCATATAAATACATTCGGTAGACCTGAGAATAGGTTCTTATCTATTTTTTATATTCCTAAGTGCTATGGTTTAATCCATCAGCATCAACATCGTACACGGTGCAACGATCTTACGATAGTATTCAGTGACGCTATGTACAATGACAATGAAGCATTGATTGCTATTAAGGATCTTTGCGTTATCATTGACAACTTACCACTCAATCATTTCGGTATGCATTCACCAAATCGAAATGCATCTTATTTAATAGACACTGAATTGAATCGTGAACTACAATACAATACTGTAGAAATGGCAGCGATTGTTGCTCGCAATGTCCGCCTAATGAATGAAGAATAAAGAACCAATTTTCAGCACATCATGCTCGCAGTTTTGGCAGGACAAGGTGGATTTTTTTTGGATGCAGCAAGTGGAACTGGCAAAACATTCCTTATTTCGCTACTTTTTGCTAAAATACGATCAAATAATGGTATCGCATTTGTAGCGGTCGCCTTTACTCTACTGCCTCTATTCTACTGCCTTTGCTCTACCGCCTCAACTCTACCGCCTCAACTCTACCGCCTCAACTCTACCGCCTCAACTTAGTTGTCGCGGCTCTCGTCTAAACACCTCGCACGGATTTCCGTACCCTGCATGTAAAAAGAACACCTGGCAATGCTTCTGGTTTGCTTTCGTTCACCGAACGAAAACCAAAAGCAACTGAACGAAGCTCATCGAGCCGTTTCCGATTAAAAAAATGGGCATTCTTTTGCATTTCAATCGTCATACTGTGCAGTACAGTAAACTCATTTGTTCAGAAGAACATATTTATAAGTAAAAAACACTAAAAATTTATTGAACCTCAAGATAAGAATTTGTGGACGCAGGTTAGAAGGATTAATAGCAAAGGAATTTACCAACAAGGTGCGTATAAATGAGAAGAAAGGGTAGTTAGGAAAACATTATGTGCTGACAGAATGGATAATTTGTTTTACTTCAACGGCTTCACTTAACCATTTTCAGGTGACATTTTTTTTTGCATCAAAGGCCGATACGCAACTCCGTGGGCGCCGGAAAACTTTGTGCGCTCCAGCGAGTGAAACCCGCCACCAGCCAGAGGTGGACGTCCGTTGTGCTACCCAATCTGTTTCGACACGAAAAGCCAAGTGGAGCGCACCCACAATCCAATAGGATTTATTTGCCTTAGAGCTTGGGGCAAGATTCCGCCGCCCACGACGCAACACGAGGGTGATTTACCTCGCGTCCACGACGGTATTTCCGCCGCCCACGTTGCCACGACGCAACACGAGGGTGACTTAGTCACGCGGACTTCATCGTTTGCCTAAAGTTCTCCTCGTTCTGTCCAGCCTCAGTCATATCATCAGTTTCAGTCACCGTCGACTGCAGTCGTCTCCAGCTTCAGTCAACGCCGATATCCGAATGTGATCGCCTTATACACCTGTCCCCGGCATACGTCCTCAGTCTCGGATTATTCTGGCGTATTCAGTGTAATGCTGAAATTTCAACCTCATGAATAAAAAAAAAATGTGTATAGAGTCCCAATTGCGGTATAGAACTTTGAGTTTTTTTTTCTATTGTGATTATTTGTTTTTTTTTTTCTTCCTAATATAATTTTACACTTACCATTGTAAAAGTGCCTAACCTATCGGTGAACGTCGTCTTTTTCTTGAAATTTTAAGCCGCGGGTAATTAGATCGCGTTAGTAAGTAAGTAAGAAAAATTATAAAGTTTTACTTACCTGTGCCTTTCCTAGAAAAAAAAATCGTATCTTTTTAAGTTGTACTTACCCATACCTACCCTGAAAAAAAAAGAAAGGGGAAGAGAATTCCCACTTGGCTCATAAAAAAAAAATAAAATTTAATAAGTCCCATTTTTAAGGTAAACACAAAAAACAACAAAAATTTGAAAATTCAACAGCAATCCAGATCTTCGTGCGCACAGATCATCTCGGTTCCTGGGAAAAAAATAAAAATCAATCAAACCAACTATTTATATATCAAACTGTAAGTAAGTTTTAATACATTCATATTACATTACATTATTTATACATTACTTTTATAATAATTTATAATTTATAATGAACTTCCGGTACATGTATAGATATCACTTTATTATTTTTTTTTTGGGCTCTTTCACTGCATTTTTTTTGTTTTAATTTCACTACGAATTACCACTATCGTACCTCGGTCGGTTTCGCACTTTGTTTTTGTTCATTTTTTTTGATATCATGTTAATTTCACTACGAGAGATTTTGCGCTTATTAAATTTAGTTTCGCTTACCTTTTTGTGAATTACCAATGAGAATAAATAATAATAACGATACTTCAAATACTTTTCATTGAACTTACGGTTTTTTTTTTAACTTAACCATGACATACTAAAATAGGGATATACTGGCGATGTAGGTATAAGTGAATGGGGTGGATTGAAAATGTTTTTTTGGGGCCGTCTTTACAAATTCCGGCTTTGGACGACCATGGAGCCCTGACTTACGAGTCATTGGTTTAGGGTGGGTACAGCCAGGGTCAACAACACCGACCCAGTTTTCATATCGAATCCCATTTGTCTCGTCCTCCCACTTCCACTTCCTTTAAATTTAAATTTCCTAACATAGGTACGCTTTGGCAGTTACACCGGCCTATTTTTTTTAACTCAAGTTTACAATTTTCTAATGAAGAATAAAACTTCCGATTGCCTCCCTTCCCTTCAGTTCCGGGCACGGCATGATTTTTTTATTTTTGTGGACGAATAGACAGCGGAAACCCCCCCCCTCCGACGAGTTATAGCCGAGCTATATTGCCAGCATGCCGTAACACTCCGCTGGGTATAACGAATTTTGGTTTTCCAAAATAAGTTTATGTCAACCTACCCTTAGTCTTTACACAAATTTTGGCGCCCAACGTGGGGCACGACGACAACAGCCCCTTCCCCGCAACTTATCCTCAGCCTATTTCATCAAAGTTTTTTTTTACTACATATTTTTTTTAGGAGTTCGACCCTAAGCTGTATAGCCAAGAAAGTGAACACTAAGAGAAATTGGTCCTTAATTATTTTTTGAAATATGCTTGAGTTTGATTACTTCTGCAGCCATAATCGAACATTTTTGTTCTCCCAAAAGTTGCAATTGCAAGCACCCTGGCAGTCGTTTGGAAGGCTACATAATTACAATTTCTTCGTTTCTAAGTTTTCAAAAAAAAAAAAAATAATGATTTTCAATAACAGATTTCTTGGTTGACGTATCAGTACCAAAAATCTGTCGTCATTTTCTAGGAGTCCGTTCTACTGTATAGTGGAAGCTGTTACACTAGAATTTGCAGATTAATAGAGAGTCGATAAGTCCAATAAGAATTAACCTTTTGTTATCAGAAGCTACCTAGTCACAAGTGCCTATAAACAAATTTTGTCCTTTCATGTTAGGGGTTAACGTGCTAATTTTTTTCAATCTACCTTAATTCGCTATATCGAAATCGCCCTATATTTTATGAATACACAACCTACAACAACAAAAACATATATCTATTTTGCTTTTAGTAAAATTATTTTCGTACTTTTTTTTGAAATATTTTTTTTTTTCTTTCTTAAAACTTAAAGTTTTCCATATTAAATATATTGAAAGTTAATTTTTATTGCTGTGAATAAGTTACAAAAACAAAAACCTTACAAGAATAATTTACTCGTTACACAATAATTTTTGTTTTGTAATACAAATATTGCTTTAACAAATCCATACCCAGTCTTCTGCCTTGAAACACCCTTTTTTTTAAAACACACCAACTTTTCAAAATAATTATAACTAAACATGAGTAAGAAATCCAATGGTGGAGCTTATCCAAAAACGAGTAGGCATTCGGCCTTCGACGCCAATCGAATACGAACTCGTAACGACGGTCCTTGCGATAACTTATCGTTATCCGCCACTCAAAGTGGATCCAAACCCGTAAGACACTCACCCCCTCAAAATTCAAACCTAGCTGGAATGAACGTTCTTCATTCACCTAACTTCGACCTTAATTACAATGGAAGTATTTATCAGATTAGAAACCAATCCATCCCTGATAATATAGCTACCTCTCCTACCACAGCCAACAATGGATTATTTGCCATAGTCACAACTAGTCCACCAAACCAAGTAACCTTCACCACCACAACTACCACTACCACTTCTAGTCCAATAATGTCGCTCTTACCCATCGATATCGTGAATAGTGCAGCTGCTTTAGAAAACCACGTGCTTCCAAATTCTAATCAGTTTGCAACTCAGTGCCCTGATTCGAATGGAGTCTCGTTTTCAGACACGGACGACATAAATAACGATATACCAGAAACTAACCTTAACAAAATTGGGTATAAAGCCCATACAAATCAAGCAATAGTTACATCCCAAACCCAAATGCAATGTCCAACTTCTAGTCGTCTCCATAATCATATTAAGAGTGTGGTAGACGCGAGCTTAAAAGACCTGCAAAAGTCTCTTTTCAAAGATTTACCCGGTCTTATTCAACACAATGTGGAACAAAGTATGAAAACGTTGTCACCCCCAAAAGATCCCATCACCGAAAACGAAAAGCAACAATTGCTTCCACAACCTAATTTATCAGCCCAATCAAGCAATTTATCAGCAAGCTCTCGTATTCGTGACCTCCCTAATAATTTAAACAGACCCCCTCAAAACTAGATAAATTTTCAAGATTTTCCCGGACAAAATCAACGGGAATCTTTTCATCATCCTCCTAATCCTAACTATCAAAATCGAAGACGTTTTGAAGGTGATAGGAATGATCAATGTCTTCAAAACGACCCCCGAGTTCATTTTGCTCAACCCTGTCCCACTTATGATATGATACTATCAATCGAATAACCTTTGTCATGACCCAAAAAGGATTGACCAGCCACGAGATTCTGCTCAGTTCATCAGTGAACCCCCGGATTTTAGTAACTACGGTTACCATCCGAGATATTATCCTGCGGATTGGCGACAAGATTACAGATTTGCTGTTGACAGACCGCCTTCACGACGTCTGGAGCCTTCGTGGAATATTCGTTTTGACGATACTCCCAAATGTATGCCCATTCGTGAATTTGTATCTCGCGTCGAAATCTTACAGGACAAAAACAGAAAGGATTGTCCTTGGGAAGAGGTACCCCGTAATTTTCACCATCTGTTATCCGGAACTGCTTCCGATTGGTATTTTGAGTACCTACGTGATCATCGCCGAGTCGATTGGTTGACGCTTAAAAACGCCCTTTTAAAACAATTTCAGAGATACGAAAGTGATCTCGAAATTTTAAAAGCCATCATGGATCGTAAACAATCCCCACAAGAATCTTTCGATGAATTTTACACAGCTATAATAAACCTGAAAAGACAACTACGTGAGCCAATGAAAGACGCGGACCTTGTCCCTATTTTACGAAATAACCTAAACGCTCGTCTTATGTCTTTCGTTTATCCGATGAGTATATACTCCTTAGAACATTTCCGAGATGAATGTCGACGAACAGAGAAAATGTTGCAAGCACGTTATGCCTCACAAAACCGTACAAATTTCGTAAGAAATGTACATGAAGTGAACTGGCCAAATGGAACTTACACTGACGAAACTTTCTTCGAACCAGATCCCGAAAACCTTGCCGCTTTTTCTTTTAATCGTCCGACAAATCAAGATAAAAACCCTTTAAGCACTCTTAAGTGCTACATTTGTAAAGAAAAAGGT
Source organism: Eupeodes latifasciatus (assembly GCA_920104205.1). NCBI lineage: Eukaryota > Metazoa > Arthropoda > Insecta > Diptera > Syrphidae > Eupeodes > Eupeodes latifasciatus. The sequence goes on along the minus strand of OV049924.1, from coordinate 292,683,003 downwards.
CACCTGTCGACCAATTGCCCTTCTAAGATAAATAAACTTATCTATTTCTATCGTTGCGGTTCAGAAAATTTCACAGTTCGTGACTGTCCGAATTGTAATGCTAGCAAGGGAAACTCGAAAACGAGCGTGATGCTGCCTGGGGAGTCACGTTCGACCCAAACGTACCCAGTTTAAACAAAAAGATGCCTCGACAAACACCTCCAATTCATCAGATGCTTGTCAAGATATCACGTCAGTCTCAACGTCCACCGAGACTGAAAACGACAAAAATTTAACAAAACCCCTCGATACGGATTCCTTTGATATGAAAGATACCAACTATTCTCAATTAATTCCCAAACAAATTTTTCCTCGTGAGCCTAGTGATGTCACCAAAGTCACTGCACCGCTCCCCAAAACACCTGACAAAAAAACCATACCTTTATATAAAAAGTCATTTGAAGAAAGGCTGATATATTATGAAAAGATTCGTAACCGAATCTTCAACTTAAAGAAGCAACTCAACCTGACTTTCAACCGAAATTGCTAAAAGCCCGTCAAAGAAGTACGAAAAGAACCGCTTTCAGAACCCTGGTAGAAGAAACCACTCTAGGAGGAAGTCCTCAAGACCTCAGGCCATATGCCAAAGTCTCCATTAAGGGGCGAGGAATGGCTGGATTACTTGATAGCGGTGCCTCAATATCTTGTCTTGGTAAAGGTTGTATGGAATTAGTGAAATATCTTGACATTCCCATTACCACTTTAAAAGCAGAAGTAAAAACGGCTGACGGCAAAGGTCAACAAATTGTAGGGCGTATATCCGTCCCGGTAGAATATGACAAAGTAATAAAGTCTCTCGATCTGTATCTAGTACCCGATTTATTTCAACCCCTCTATCTTGGAGTGGACTTTTGGTCCAAATTTCAAATCGCTCCGCATATAATTAGCGAAATTTTCGGCTTCTCAGCGGATAACGAAAAACGCGGCTCTGGAAACGATGACCAAAAGCCCTCCGAACTTCTGGGTGTCTCAGCTTTTATAAGCGAATTATTTTGTCCACCTGGCAGCAGCGAGTCTGTCGAAGAAAAAAGTGTAAAACCTAAACCGCCTATGCACGAGCTCACCATGGACCAACAACTCCGTTTAGATTCAGTGATTTCCCTGTTTCCATCATTTGCAAAGCTTGGGTTAGGTAAAACCTCCCTTGAAGAGCACGTGATAGACACAGGAGATGCTAAACCGGTGAAGCAGTGACATTACCCCATGTCACCAGTGAATCTGGAGATAATCAATAGGGAGCTGGATCGCATGCTCTCTTTGGGAGTAATTGAAGAGAGCCACAGTGCTTGGAGTTCGCCCATAGTTCTCATCAGAAAACCTGGAAAGGATCGAGTATGTTTGGACTATCGCGTGGTGAACTCTCTTACAAAGGGAGATGCGTACCCGCAACCCCTTCTGGAGAGTCTGCTCAGCCAACTTGGAGATACACATTACATGAGTAGTGTGGATCTCAAAGATGCGTTCTGGCAGATCCCTCTGGAGAAGACGTCAAGGGAGAAGACCGCATTCACTGTGCCAGGTCGACCATTGCATCAATTCACCGTCATGCCTTTTGGGTTGTGTAATGCACCCCAAAGGTTGTGTCGGTTAATGGTTAAAGTGATCCCCTCGGCGCTTAGGGAATTCGTGTTTGTCTATCTTGACGATCTTCTGATTATCTCCCCGGATTTCCAATCCCATCTGAAAATTTTGACGTTGGTGGCGGAACACTTAAAAACAGCTAACCTAACTATCAACGTTGAAAAATCCTTCTTTTGTTTTAAAGAATTGAAATACCTTGGATATATTATTGGACAAGGTCATGTTAAAGCCGACCCTGATAAGGTATCATCTATCAAAGAATTTCCGCTACCAACGACTCAGAAACAGGTGAGGAGATTTCTTGGTGTATGCGGGTGGTATCGTCGCTTCATCCGGAATTTTTCAGCTCTAGCGGCTCCCTTATCTGACTATCTTAAAAAGGGAACCAAATTCCCAATTTCTGCGATGCAATCTTTCGAGACTTTGAAAGATGCCTTATCGTCCGCTCCACTTTTAAATACCCCTGATTTTTCAAAACCCTTTTTAATTCAGTGTGATGCCTCATCGAAAGGTATAGGAGCTGTTTTATTTCAGCGTGACGACGAACAAAATGAGAAACCGATTGCTTATTTTTCAGAAAAATTAAATGCTTGTCAAAAAAATATAGTGTCAGTGAGCAGGAATGCCTCGCTGCAATACGAGCCATTCGTAAGCTTAGACCATATGTGGAAGGTAGTACCTTCACGGTAATTACTGACCACGCTAGCCTTAGATGGCTCATGAATTTAACAGACCTTAGTGGCCGACTGGCACGTTGGTCCTTAAAACTACAAGCATATACATTTCACATAAAACATGTAAAAGGTACACAAAATCTAGTGCCGGATGCGTAATCCAGAATGCACATGGATCAGCTGACATTACCTCCCATAACTGAATCCTCTGAATTTAAGTTACCAGAATATCTCGCCCTCATCACATCTGTTAGCAAAAACGACAAAAATCTACCTGATTTAAAAATTAAAAATGACATCATTTACAAAAAAAATTATTCCTATCCAAAACAGCAATTTAATTACAGACAGCCTTTAGAAACTTTGGTTACCAGCCGGCTTAACCCACCAAATCATTGTCCAAAATCATGAACCTCCTCATTTCGCCCATGGCGGCATTAAAAAAAACCCTTGAAAGAATTAAAGAAACGTATTTTTGGCCTAAAATGGCAAAGCAAGTGCGTGATTTTATCAATCAGTGCACCAAATGTAAAGAAAATAAATCTCCAAATTTTATTATGCGACCCCCTATGGGCTTCCAACAAAATATAGAACTTCCTTTCCAAAAAATCTATATAGATTTTATGGGCCCCTATGTGCGAAGCAAAAAGGGAAATCTATTTCTCTTTATCGCATTGGATTACATGACAAAATTCGTATTTTTAAAACCTATGCACAAAGCTACCTCAAAACTCGTAATTGATTTTCTTGAAAAAGAAGTTTTTCTGAAATTCGGAGTGCCCGAGTTCGTGCACAGCGACAACGGCAAGCAATTCGTGTCCAACGAATTTAAAAATTTTCTATCTAGGTATGGAACCAAACACATCAAAAATGCCCTATATTCTCCTCAGGCAAACGCTTCGGAGAGAGTAAATCGTTCCATCCTTTCGTCTATACGAACGTACCTAAAAGAAGACCAAAGAGATTGGGACTTGCACTTACCACAAATCCAACAAGCTTTGTGTACTTCTGTACACCAGTCGACAGGTATGTCACCATTCTTTGCCCTTTTTGGACGTCATATGATAACCCATGCCGAAGCATATCCAATTCTCAAACAGCTTAAATCTTTAAGTGACGGTGAGGTTGAAGTATTGCCCTCTCCGAACGCATTGCAACTTATGCGTGGAAGAATTAAAGAAAAATTACATGAAGCGTTTACACGCAACCAAAAGACGTATAATGCTAGGTCAGCTATACGCGTTTTCAAACCTGGTGAGGAAGTTTTTCGCCGAAATTTTGTCTTAAGTAACTCTTCTAAAAATTTCAATGCGAAACTTTCAAAAAAATTCGTCAAATGCCGAGTGGTAAGTCGAAATAATAATCTATACGAAATAGAAAACCTTCAAGGAAAGAGAATCGGTATTTATCACGCGAAAGACCTGCGTCGTTAAATTTGTAACCCAGCCTTTACGAATTCATATAAACATTCAACAAATTAATTTAAAGTTTATCATTTCTTTTTCTTTATAACAACTTCCTAGCCGTTGGTCTCTTTTAAGAGCATGATTGTATCATGTCCAATTAGAGTAGACCTTACTTTGCCCTTTGAATCTGAGTGTTTGATTCACCCCTGTACCCAAAAGTGAACAATAAACCTAGCACTTATGGCACCTTAGTACACCCGAATGAAGGGTACCGACATGTCTTCATTAAATTTTTTTTTGTTGTCCCCTATGAAGGAGTAAGCGTGACAATCTGCTCCTAAGTGCAAAGGCAATACGGTTGTGCAAGGAACCTGCATCGTTGGGAACTATTGCCGGTTCTTAGTTGAAGTCTTTGCCAGAAAGTCTTTTCTATTTTGGTTATTTGCTGAAAAAAAAGGGGTGCATGGTTACGCGTTAAGATTTATATTGAGAAGAAAAAGTAAAATTATATTCACCTTCGTGCTTCCCCGAATAGCAAACAGTTTTCAGTCAGTTGGGCATGGAACAAAAAGATAATAAAGCCCCCCCCCCACTATCTACTGTCGTCGTCGGTGGTTGATAAGCATTGGGAATCGCGATCGTGTAATACCACAACCAATTAAAGATGTGATTCTGGTCACAAGAAGAAAAAACAAAATTGTTACAAAAAGGAATGAAAATTTTCTTAATTTTTTTGTTCGAAGGATAACTAAACAAGTTTTTTTTTTGAAACTGTTCAGTTTGACAGAATGCAGGGATGGTACAGGTAAAACTATTGCAGGATTGTAAGAAAACGAATCGTAGTAGATTTATCGGCTTTAGGCAGACCTCACACTGAGTCACACGATCCATGGTTCAAAATATTTTGAAGGTTCCGATTAGTTTTGTTAAAGTGTTTCTCGGATCGTAGGGAACTCATTACCACTATGGTATATCAAATTTTATGTCAGGATGCTAAGACGAGGAAGGCGAACCGTTTTTCATGTCTTGTGACAATCCAGTAAATTGTTCCAATCCAAGATTTTGTAGCGGTCGCCTTTACTCTACTGCCTCTATTCTACTGCCTTTGCTCTACCTCCTCAACTCTACCGCCTCAACTTAGTTGTCGCGGCTCTCGTCTAAACACCTCGCACGGATTTCCGTACCCTGCATGTAAAAAGAACACCTGGCAATGCTTCTGGTTTGCTTTCGTTCACCGAACGAAAACCAAAAGCAACTGAACGAAGCTCAGCGAGCCGTTTCCGATTAAAAAAATGTGCATTCTTTTGCATTTCAATCGTCATACTGTGCAGTACAGTAAACTCATTTGTTCAGAAGAACATATTTATAAGTAAAAAACACTAAAAATTTATTGCACCTCAAGATAAGAATTTTAGGATGCAGGTTAGAAGGATTAATAGCAAAGGAATTTACCAACAAGGTGCGTATAAATGAAAAGAAAGGGTAGTTAGGAAAACATTATGTGCTGACAGAATGGGTAATTTGTTTTACTTCAACGGCTTCACTTAACCATTTTCAGGTGACATTTTTTTTGCATCAAAGGCCGATACGCAAGGCCGATACAACGGATACAACGTGGGCGCCGGAAAACTTTGTGCGCTCCAGCGAGTGAAACCCGCCACCAGCCAGAGGTGGACGTCCGTTGTGCTACCCAATCTGTTTCGACACGAAAAGCCAAGTGGAGCGCACCCACAATCCAATAGGATTTATTTGCCTTAGAGCTTGGGGCAAGATTCCGCCGCCCACGACGCAACACGAGGGTGATTTACCTCGCGTCCACGACGGTATTTCCGCCGCCCACGTTGCCACGACGCAACACGAGGGTGACTTAGTCACGCGGACTTCATCGTTTGCCTAAAGTTCTCCTCGTTCTGTCCAGCCTCAGTCATATCATCAGTTTCAGTCACCGTCGACTGCAGTCGTCTCCAGCTTCAGTCAACGCCGATATCCGAATGTGATCGCCTTATACACCTGTCCCCGGCATACGTCCTCAGTCTCGGATTATTCTGGCGTATTCAGTGTAATGCTGAAATTTCAACCTCATGAATAAAAAAAAAATGTGTATAGAGTCCCAATTGCGGTGTAGAACTTTGAGTTTTTTTTTTCTATTGTGATTATTTGTTTTTTTTTTTCTTCCTAATATAATTTTACACTTACCATTGTAAAAGTGCCCAACCTATCGGTGAACGTCGTCTTTTTCTTGAAATTTTAAGCCGCGGGTAATTAGATCGCGTTAGTAAGTAAGTAAGAAAAATTATAAAGTTTTACTTACCTGTGCCTTTCCTAGAAAAAAAAATCGTATCTTTTTAAGTTGTACTTACCCATACCTACCCTGAAAAAAAAAAGAAAGGGGAAGAGAATTCCCACTTGGCTCATAAAAAAAAAATAAAATTTAATAAGTCCCATTTTTAAGGTAAACACAAAAAACAACAAAAATTTGAAAATTCAACAGCAATCCAGATCTTCGTGCGCACGGATCATCTTGGTTCCTGGGAAAAAAATAAAAATCAATCAAACCAACTAATTATACATCAAACTGTAAGTAAGTTTTAATACATTCATATTACATTACATTATTTATACATTACTTTTATAATAATTTATAATTTATAATGAACTTCCGGTACATGTATAGATATCACTTTATTATTTTTTTTTGGGCTCTTTCACTGCATTTTTTTGTTTTAATTTCACTACGAATTACCACTATCGTACCTCGGTCGGTTTCGCACTTTGTTTTTGTTCATTTTTTTTTGATATCATGTTAATTTCACTACGAGAGATTTTGCGCTTATTAAATTTAGTTTCGCTTACCTTAAGTAGGCTTACCTTTTTGTGAATTACCAATGAGAATAAATAATAATAACGATACTTCAAATACTTTTCATTGAACTTACGGACTTTTTTTTTAACTTAACCATGACATACTAAAATAGGGATATACTGGCGATGTAGGTATAAGTGAATGGGGTGGATTGAAAATGTTTTTTTGGGGCCGTCTTTACAAATTCCGGCTTTGGACGACCATGGAGCCCTGACTTACGAGTCATTGGTTTAGGGTGGGTACAGCCAGGGTCAACAACACCGACCCAGTTTTCATATCGAATCCCATTTGTCTCGTCCTCCCACTTCCACTTCCTTTAAATTTCCTAACATAGGTACGCTTTGGCAGTTACACCGGCCTATTTTTTTTTGAACTCAAGTTTACAATTTTCTAATGAAGAATAAAACTCCCGATTGCCTCCCTTCCCTTCAGTTCCTGGCACGGCATGATTTTTTTATTTTTGTGGACGAATAGACAGCGGAACCCCCCCCCCCCCTCCGACGAGTTATAGCCGAGCTATATTGCCAGCATGCCGTAACACTCCGCTGGGTATAACGAATTTTGGTTTTCCAAAATAAGTTTATGTCAACCTACCCTTAATCTTTACACATTGGCTGTTGCATCTTCTGGCTGGAGGCAGAACAGCTCATTAAGTATTTAAACTGCCACTAAATATTCAAAATAATCCAGACGCGGTGTGCAATATAAAAAACAATCATCCATGGCCACAATGCTGAAACAGTGTAAAATTATCATCTGGGATGAATGCACTATAGCACACAAACATTCGTTGAGACGTTGAACAGGACATTGAAATTGGCTGCACTCTGTTACTCCATTATGGTGATTTCAGACAAACACTTCCGTAATGTTGAAAAAGTACAACTGAAAGTAAATATGCGTGTTAAATGCATCCGCTGAAACATTCTCAAAATAACTGTTAGATATAGGCGACAGAAAAGTTACTACAGATGAAACTGGATGCGCAAAGTTACCGGTCGATTTCTGCACGATTATTGATTTAAAAGATGCTCTCATTGACCAGATATTTCCCGATGTACATAGACAATATACAAATCATGAGTTCCCGGCAGAAAGATCAATTTAAGCAGAAAAAATGTGGATATCAACGAATAAAATCTCAAGATACAACATTTGTTACCAGGAGACTTGGTGTCATACAAATCTATTGATACAGTTTGTGTTGCTACCGAAGCTGTAAATTATCCAACTGAGTTTTTGAACTCAAACCATCCATTTTTTTGTATTGACGATGGGATCACAAAAAATATTGTACACTGTGTTGCATTAAGAGATTGATATTGTTTTTTTGTAGTATAGTCATAATTATAAATTGGGTGGCGCAACAGTCCGTTGAGAACTAGGGCCTAGTGACTTACAACTCTCAACCATTCCTGTGTGCGAGTACTGTTGTCAGGGATTTAAATAATTAATTTTAATAAATTAAAAAAACTGTTTGGTGATTTGTTATTTTAATATTTTGTCACCGTGCTCTATACCTCTCCCACTTATATACCACATCCTTACACCTTACAATAAGTTAGTTATTTATTTTCATCAAAATATTCTCTAGAAATTATTTATATGACAAAACAACATTTGTCGGGTCAGCTAGTGTATATATATGTATATACATATATATAAAAATGTAGATAATGTGAATTCTTATAGATATTGATAAATCGTTTCAGTAGAGCTAAATACAATCTTCTCCAGTTAAATATCTCCAAGAGCAAAATTTTCCTGAACTTTCATTCAATACCACAAGTGATTTATAATTTTAGACTTGGTAAAGAAATTTTATCTATCATTATTGAAATTGATTCAAACTTGTTATCGTATCCAAGCCAAATTCACTTCCTTTTTTTGAAAGCAAAATCTTCTTGTTTTCAAGAATTCCTTTTATGCTATTTATACTTTTTAAATTATTAAATTAATTTAATTTAGGTTTTCATTTATGGGAAAATAGTTATTGGGGAAACCTTGGAAACAGAAATGTAAGATTGTCTTTCTCAGTCCCAATTACAATGCAAACTATAGACTGAAAAACCCTTTAACTCGTTTGTTTATGCTCTTTAACCTTATCTATTTTTAAATTTAAAAGAATAGCAGTGTTTTAAGAATTTTTAATATTGATTAATAATTCTTTATACATAAAACACTTTTGGAAAATACAAGGCAGAGGTCCAAAAATGCTTTTCATTTTTGGAAATAACAGTTTCCGCAAACATTCATAGTTGTTCCCGTTCGTTATTGTAAACAAAAACTAAAAGTTGGTTGTGCCATAATAAGTTATAGCTATACGCTTTTTTAGTAGTTAATTATTTATTATTGTAAAAATCCAACGCTCTTTCTAATTTTCCCCTTAATTTTATGAATGTGTAATTTGTAAAACGTACCTACGTATACGTATATACATATATATCCTGATTCAAAAAATTTGATCTTGATGTCATACATTTCAAATACAGAAATTACAATTTTTCAGTTAGTACACCAATTGAAAAATTCTTAGAACTAAAATGTCAATAAAACACCATTTCCTTGAGCAATTTATATCACTATTATATTTTTCATCTTCAATATTTGTTTTTTTGTATGTGAAGAAGAGTTTCTCAATGGATAGTTTATAACTGCATCTAAGTACGAAACGGGAGAAGCATCTCTGATTCATTCGAGGAATCTGATCTTTAGAAGATGTTTTGTTCATATCATCTTAAAAGTCGACTATCACACGCTCTGTTTGGCTTGGATAATCGATAACAAGACGTATCACTTTTTGTTTAGTTCATACTAAATAAATAAATCTGCAACACATATCCTTACAGATTAATTTTTTGTGGAAATAAAACAAAGTATTTAAAGTAACCCCATTTACCTACCTACCATGTTCGAGTAATGTTGTCAGGGATGGAGGAAACCTGCAGTTTTAATCCGAATCCGAACGGCTAATTTGATAGAGCACTTTTCATGACAAGAATGTTATAGGATTTGTCAAGTCCATCTTACTAACCATCACCCCCGGGTACTACATTTAATTCAGAATAATATTAAAAATATTTCACTAAACATATGATATAAATATAATAAAAGACTACCACAGTCTTTCTTATACCAATTGTCAATTGTTTCATTTGGTTACAAAAAATGAATATACATAACTGAGGGATTGGGCTAAGGAGTTTAAAAACCCTCTTAAAAAATTGTTTTTTAAAACACATTCCATCATACACTATTTGGTATAAGTTACAGTACAAGTATATTTCTTTCTATTCTACCTATCTTACATTAAACATCCAAGCCAAGGATATATGCACATATATAATATACAACGAATAAATACACTTTTTGAACTATTTAAATTTTATTCATAATGGCCATAATATCTCCCAAACGATATCAAACATTATTTTTAAATTAAAGCTCTATGAGTCATTCTCAGCTACATATACTCGTTCATCTTGACCTGACACATTAATATTTTCTTTTTCTTCGGTGTCGAGATTAAGTATTATAGGAAATTATGTATACATACATACAAGTAAGAAGTAAGAGTACATACATACATACCTATATATTATACATCTTTGCCAACATGTGTACAAACTAAATCCAATCTCAAGCGCACTTTAGCGACTATCGTCGATCTTAAAGAGCAATGGACCGTTCTAGCACTTAACAGCTTTAGCTCATATGACTGTAAATTTAATTTTCTTTTTCTTGCACTTTCTTTCACAAATAAGATCTAGTTTTCTTTTTCTTGTTCAACGCACTACAACAGTGTCATCGCTGAGGCTTTCCGGTTGCTTTGCCTTGTCTTCATGCCACCACATCATATACCGCAACACACTCACACACACAGAAACACACAGAAACACACACACAAGCTTTTGAGTACTTTTCCTTAAATTGTTCACTTGAAAGGAGTTCCGCACCACTAAATCCACTTGGTGGTTCAAATAATTTTTCACTTTACTGGAGAATCCTTTCCAAAGTGTTATATGTACATTTATATATATAATATAATAATGTTACGTATAACGGTTTATATATGATGTGGATAAGCACCTACTCAGATTTATAAATATTTTGTTATCTTTTCTCTATAGAGGGATCTTAAAGTAAATACTGAGTTATGTACTTGGACAGAGTTACCAACAGAATAAACAACTGTAAGACGTTTCAAGGACTTAAAATGGCTGCCACAGTTATTTTTGAAAATAGGAATTTGAACTTAGTAAGTGTGAAGAAAAATCAGTTAGTGTAAATTGCAAAATATTTTCCATGAAGCGTATTTATCTTTTAGTTTTTTGATTGAGCCTTCTCGTTTTGTAAAAACAAAACACTTATAGCCTTATTATTTAAAACACACGTTTTATCTAAGACAGATAGAGAAATTATTGTTTGATAAATAAGTTCATTAATAAACATATTTTTTCCTCTTGTTACTTACATATTCATTGAATAGCACCAAAATTGTACTAAATAAACATTATCAGCCATCTTATTGCAGCCATGAGTTGGATATTTGGTGGGATGTGCCCGCCCCTATAGCTTCACCAGTTTAATTCTGTCGACCAATTTTAGCTTATTTGCTTTTGAGAATCGGTAGTTATCTAGTAAAAGATATTTGGTCCTTATCATCAAAAATAGGTTATCCGATCCCTTTGTTAACAAATGCCATTTAAGGCTAAAACACGTTTATTATTAGGAGTTCTTATTTAAGATACGTGTTAGCCTTGTATTAGGGTTATTTTGTGTATCTTAATAGGGGTGTTAAAATACAAGTTAACACAATAAACAATTCTTATTTGAATTTAGAATTTAATTCATAGCTTATTATATCGGAAATTTAAAAAAGGGTTTAAGTCTTTCTTCTATGTGCTATAAGGAAATTAATGAAAATATTTGAATTCTAAGATTTTCACTTGGCAATAATGGTGCTTTTCAACTACTTTAAAAATAGTTGGGGTTTTCTTTTGAGATATCTTAAAGGGAGAAACGACTAGTTTGTCAGAAAGTTTTGCGCAAACAATTTGCTATTGCAGCATAGGTATAAAGAAGTTGAAAAAGATACAATTTAGCAGCTGAAGGGATCTACTTTCTTGGGATCTTATTAACAATACATTTCTATAGGAAACTTCTATGCATATGTATAATAATTTATTATTCATGATGTTGATGTGCTGTGGGAGCGTTATGCTTCTCGAATTATGATGGTTTTAAACTGATACCAATTATGTGTAAAAATAAATACCTTTAATACAAAACCTAAATGAAGTATTTACAGTTATTGTTGTTTTTTATCCTGAAGGAGAATTTTTGTTGAATACAATTGGGGGATAGTCCCCGCATCACAGAATATTTGTTTCCTTCTTTTGAACCAATCTATTTCGCTTTTATTTATTGCGGACATACGTGTGTAAAAAGTGGTCGAGAATCGGACCCAGGCTGGATCAATTCAAGCAAGCATTTTCTTTATTACTTACTTACTTAAGGTGTCGATACAGTCCTGTGTTAAATAGGGCCTCACGCAACAAACTTCTTCATTTAGCTCGGTCCCTAGCTAGATGTCTCCAGTTGCGCACTCCAAGTCAAGCGAGCCACCTGATCCGCAGTCTTCTTCTACGGCGCTATCCTGTGGTCGTAATTTCGAAGATGGTTTGGGCCATAGTAATGGTTTCCATGCGCTCTACGTGACCCAGACATCTCAGTCGTTGGACTTTTATCTTTCTGGCGAAGTCTACGTCGCTTTACAGCCTGTATAGTTCCATATTCTCCTCCACTCACCTTCTATGCATACGGGACCGTACATCACACGAAAAACTTGTCTTTCAAAACGACCCAAGGTGGTTTCATCCGCCTTTGCCATGGTCCATGCTTCTGCACCGTATAGCAGGACGGGGGTGATGCGGGTCTAATAAAGCGACACTTTTGTCGATCGAGAGAGGGCTTTACTACTCAATTGATTTCTTAGCCTAAGGAAACAGCGGTTAGCAAAAGTAATCCTTCGTTTGATCTTAGCCCTTGTGTTGTTTTCCGTGTTCGTAGCGGAGCCTAGGTAGACAAAGTCTTAAATATCTCAAAGTTACGTCTATCGATGGTGACATTTGTACTGAGACGTCGCGTCGGTATTGTAGGTCCTTTCTTGGTGACAGCATATACTTTGTTTTTTCTTCATTAACCGCTTAACCCATTTTTACTGCCTCTGCCTCAATGCTCACAAAAGCCCCATCACGCAGCATATTCGAGTAATTGGACAGACTTTTGAAGGATAGTGCCTGTAGTGTTGACGTGGGAGTTCTGCACTTTCTTTCAAGGATGATGTAAAAGAAATCTCATGACATCGCATAACCTTTTCCAAAGCCTTTTTTGACATCGAAAGGTTCTGTTAAGTTGTTTCCAATAATAATATGGGGAAGCGTGAATTCTCCATGGTCAATCTGCACAAACCGACGAGTCTGACAGGGATGAAATGTAATGTGAATATTTTATCGATTGTGGACTTTCCTGGTCTAAAACACCACTGATAAGGACCTATCACGTTGTTGACGATGGGCCTTAGACATTCACATAGTACGACAGAGAAGATTTTGTAGGCGATGGTAGATTGATTCCTCTATAGTTGGTGAAGCTTAGAGAGCCTCCTTTTTACAGTATCGGGCCTTATCTTTTTAATAAAGTTACAATCTTGGCCACAACAACACACGTCCAAAAATAACACTCAAAAAACAAAGCATTATGTATGGAATTAAACATCGTTCAAACATCCAGCGCATAGCTTCTTTGAGTGGCGTGCATTTAAAATATCCAATTTTCTATTTAATTTGTTTGACCTCAGAGTGGGTTATGTTATCTTATTCACGTATAGATCTGAGACACACATTTCAGTGGCTACCAGAAGTTGTAGTTGATTTTAAATGAGGCCCACCGCCGTCTTGTTAAACATAAATGTCGTGGCCCATATCATCGAATTTAGACCATAAAATGTTGACAATCATCGACCTTTAACGCTTGCTGTTAACGATTATGGCTAACATCGGAGTCTGATGCCCAAAACTCACACTAAACACAGATGCCTTTTCGGAATGCAGTGGTACTATTTACATATATTTATCCAGAAATGGAACTTGCCAATATTTTTCTCGATGTCATTTTAGGAAAATTAAAGTAATACAAATGTTTTAGAATTTTGTTTTTCACAAGTAATTGACAACATAAAAACTACAATTAACTGTATTCTAATTTTTTTTTTATTTCGAAAAATGTAGTGCTAACTTGACAGTCGTAATTTTCTTAAAACAATAACCCCGTTTTCTGAATAAAACACATTGTTTTCCCGGGGAGAATTTATTAAGGCAAACAAATTCAAATTGAAAAAAGAAAAGCTTCCAATGTAAAGTCAATTTATAAAAATATAAAACTGTTACTGTATGAAATATATGCCATAAATCCAATGGAAAAATTGTTTTATTAAAATGTTTGTAGTTCTGAATAAAATTGTATATCCAACTTCAGCTCCCTCTCGTTTTTGTTTTTGTTCACAAATTAATTAGACTCAATTCATTCGACCATAATTGGTTTTAAAAATGTTTTTCGAACTCACACATTGCGGGTCAACTTTCGTATACGTGTTTTTTTAAAGACCCAATTGACCGAACCATAAATGTTCATACCTACATCTCAAATTCATGCCATAAAAGTTCAAATAATAATTCGATCAGAGAGCTCATATGTATGTACCTACATATGTATGTTACATATAAAGGACGTAGGTATACGTATAGCACATATTTTGCACACCTTACTCGTTGAAACTTTTTATCCTAGCAACTTTACCGCAAATATTTTATTTTTTTTTGGGAAAATCTGAAAAAAAAAGAATTAAACTCAAGCCATTGTTGGAGTTAATCGAAGGCATACAAATTAAATTGAAAAAAGAAAAACTTTCGCTCAATTGATAAACTGCTAAAAGAGTTGAAAACATTTTAATTGAGAGGAACCGAAAATTAGTTTTTTCTGGTTCTGTACCAGTGGATCTCAATAAGAAGGTATGTACGGTACGTATTATGGTGGATATGAATGCCTGTGAATAGGTTCACAGAATCTGAGAAAAGGCCACTCCACCTTTTCTGAGAACCTTAAAAGCATTTAATCAATTGATAGCCCAAAGAATATTGCATATACAACAGGAAATTGCATTATTTGATGGATGCATCTGCCAATTCAGAATATCAATATAAAGTTTCAATCTTTCAAGTTTTTTCGTCAAAATCGGACCTAATTTTAGTTTTTCCTAAACTTTTGTTTGGCTAGTAACTTTCTTTTGTTTCAGATTCAACTTTGTCACAAATCGCTGATGAAGTACAGTAAATCAAAAATGGAGTTTTTTGGAGATCTTTAAACCAAAATTTGTGGCCAATATTTCCAATTAACTCTTGATTTTAATCATGAGCTTACTTACACGCTTTACTTAAGGTGAAGCTACATCAGTCTTATGTGAACTAGTATCTACCTGATCCGTGGCCTTCCTCTACTGCCCTGCCCGTGAAATCAAAGACTTTACTGGCCAAAGCTTTGGTTTCAATGTGGACTACGTGACCCCGTGACAACTCACGCGTTGGACTTCTACCATTCTGGCTAAGTCTACATCGTTGTACAGCCCATATAGCTCGTCTTTCCATCTCCTCCTCCAGTCACCTTCTGTGCATACGGGACCGTGTCGATCACGCGAAGAACTTTGCTCACGAAACGACCTAAAGTGCGATGTGTGTCGTTACGATGCGGTATGAAATTTAGAGGCAATAGTTCTCCCCTTTTTCAGAAAATCATAGATATTGTGTCCGTTTTGAAAATATCTTTGAAGTAATTGGTTTTATCTACATACATAGTATGTCTCTCTAAATTTTAAGTTCCTTGCTTTGTTAACGAAGTTCTAATTTTATTATCGAAACTGCAATACTTCTAGCTTATTTTCAGTGTGGCTAAGTTTAACAATATATTTAAAATAAAGTTTAAGAGATGAAAAGTAGTGGTGAAAGTCCAGTTTTAATAAGGAGCAAGTAGTTTGGAATTGTGTTTGACAGCCGAAAAAAGTTTAAAGTTGACCCCATTCCCAGGATTCTGCAACGTATAGCATTATTGTTTCGGGGGTTGCGAGAAATACTCGATATTTTGAGTTAAATTAGAGATCTAAGTTTCCAAAAACATTGTGCCAAACAGTCCCAATCGCATTTTTCGAAGCAGATAATTTCTTTAAAAGGTGTCTTTTCATATTAAGGTCGCTTGTAATGGTGAAACCTAAGTATTGGTATTCTTTTACTGTTTCAATGGTGTTCTCCTCATTTCTCATTTGCAGCCAAGCTCCCTGTTACTTTTCGAAAAATCATTGCTTTTGAGTTCTTTAGATTCACTGTAAGGTTCCATTTCAAACAATTATCTCGTAGCCTATTTATCATGGGCTAAAGCGGCTCGGGTGATTCTGCTAGTAGCACGAGGTCATCCGCGTACATAAGAATTTTAATCACGAGTCCATCCATCACTATGCCACAAGGCATGCCTTTTAGAGGGTTGAAATTGTACCCTTGTTTTAGTCCCACCAGGGCAAGGAACCAATCGTAAAGTGTTCGATTATCTATGTCTTCAATCATCTTTTCGAATTTAAGAAACATTTCATCCAGAAAAAGCTTAAAGATGAGCGCCTTACGATCTATGGAATCAAAGGCAGCTCGAAAGTGTAGAGTTTTTTCCGTCTATTTAGATATCTTTCTGCAATATTGGTCAGACTAAATATTTGGTCTACTGTGGACTGAGGAGTAACCCTTTCTGAATCCGATTTGAAATTCGTTAAGAAGATGGTTATTCTCGATCCATATGGTGAGACGAAACCTCAGGATTTCCGTGAATATTTAAGTGTTGTATTGAATAATGCAATTTCCCGGTAGTTTGCTGGATCATTTCGAATTCCTTTTTGAAAATATAATACATTATTGATTTTATTAAAAGCTCTGGAGCTTCACCTGAGCTGAATATATCATTGTAGGCCAATGTGGTATTTTCTAGGAATTCAGTTATGGCGTTCTTGAAAAATTAATTCGAGATCCGATCGACACCAGGTTCTTTGCCGTCTTTCAATTTCATTATAACTGGATTTCACCTTGTTTATTAAAATTGGTTCAGCGTTAAAGCCGGAAAAGGCAGACTTGCTAGCGGAATTAAATACATATATGATTAACAATAACAATAGTACCTACCCTCTTAACTTAGCACAATTGTTCAATGCACAGTTTCATACATTACCCTGTTTTTATATTCTTCATGATTGTTTGAGAACCTTTTCTAAAAATAGATGTCTTAATATACATAGATAATGAGTTTTTTTATAAGTTGAATTTTTAAAAAACCCTTTTACGAATAAAACGATTATTTTCATCAAATATTTAGGTGAGTATAGGTGTATATATACTATCTATCATATCTTAAGGTTATGATAATTGAAACGTATACATTAGACCAAAGCATGCCTCAAACAAAACAATCCTTATCGCTTCAAAGTGTATTGTTATGATTAAATTACCCAGTATCGAAAAAACATTAATAAAAATCAATGAACAGTTTCAAAGTCAGAATAGGAAAATAAATCCACCCACCACCCATACCAGTTCTACATCACCCATACTGTCATAACCAGGACGTCCTTGTTACTTTTTATTTTCCTTAGTCATTCTGCAAATTTAAGATTTTCGTCTCCGTAGAAATTCTTAATGTGATTATGATTACATATGCATGCATCATAGATACTTTATGTTTAATTCGAATTTTCACTTAAATTTTCTAAGCCGCTGAATCCTGCTCCCTTTCCATAAATACGCATATCAATTTCTCTGAATGTCTTACCGATTATACTAACGTAACAGATGAGGGGGTACTGGAGTGTAGAGCAGGGTGGTTTCGCTATGCCCCATCCAAATATTTTCTTCGTAACCTTTCCAAATTGATGATGTATGAGGAGCTTAAATATGATATGAGTGGCTGTTTTCATTCCTTTTTTCTTGTATAAGTATGCTATATATTGGCCCAATTCAAGGATTGGAAAGGGGATTGGAAAAACGATTTGTGTACTTGAGGAGTACTACCTACAGCTCTATAAATAGGTGTATACATATACATTTAACTCGTATTTTTCCTTTTTTTTAAATTTAGATGTGGGTTTTCATTGTTCGAGTTTTCCATGCGATTACATGCATTATTGTGACTTTTGTATTTATTTACGGAGCTATATTATGAGGCTGAGGTACCTACATATCTAACCTATGCGAAGAAAAAGATATTTTTAAAATTATGATAATGAATCATTAAGACGATTTTCCAAGCACATGAACTTGTCGCATGAGCTTGTTACATTATTTTAAAATGGTTAAAGTGAAAAATTCAACTATGTATAACGAAATGCTTTAAGGTTCCGAATTAGATACCTTTAGATGGAATTTTTGTCTAGAAATTTTTTTAAGAAAAATGACTTAAGGATTACCTAGCTTTCAAATAACAATGATGAGGAGAATAATACTTTTGGAGTGACGTAAGCTTAAAGTGCTTCGCTTGTTAAACAGAATCAGCTGCGCTTTTTTCAATATAACATAAGGTTTTATTTTTATATATTTTATCCATTTCAATGAATCAAAGGTGTTTGGGTTCTACTGATGGATTTGATTTATGGTGTCTTAAGAAGATAAGAGGGAAAACCCAACAGAAACAAATAAAAGGACACAAAAATTCAAGTTTTTTATTTTTATTTTATTATCTATAAATTATAAAAATTTAATGTGACCGCTTTTTTTTTTCATCCAGTTCGGAAAATTATATCGACGTAACGAAAATTTCGTGTAGGTATATAAATACAAAATAATCGTCAAATGTGTTGCTAAGTGCAAAAGGCTCTATCAATTCGGAAATTTTCTTTAAGGTACAATACAGGCTCTTATTGAGAGCATGTTCACTTTTCTTCTTCTGCACACATCACAGAGTATATTAGAAAAACTGCTCAACTACTTTCAGGGCCAACATTGATTTGAACCAATACCTCGTTGTAGCAAAGTTACTGCTACGGATATCCCAATCCAAGCCAAAACAAGAAAGTACTGTGAGAAGATTCGACGTTAGACGGCTGGAATCGCAAGTGGTTGCCATGTCCTTTTCGGATCGAGTCTCTAACAACCTCTTAAGATGTCCTATGCAGCCTGTATTTGAAAACCAGTGGCAAAATCGGCTTGCAGCCATCAGATGTGCCGTCCAAGAGAGCACCATTAAAGTTAGTCGATTCTAAGCAACAAATTTAAGATCACTATATCGAAACTGAAGTCAAACGAAGCTGCTGGAGCTTGTGGTATAGCTGGCGAGTTATTTAAAGCAGCAGGCGATGACTTGACTGCAAAATATGGTCGGAGGAAAGCATGCCCGATGAGTGAAATCTCAGCATAGTTTGTACAATACACAAGAAAGGAGACCCTCTTTATTTGCGCCAACTTCAGAGGCATTAGTCTTCTGAACATCGCATATAAGATCCTCTCTTCTGTATTATGTGCACGTCTGAAGCCGTTCGTCAACAAACTGATAGGTCCTCATCAGTGCGGCTTCAGATCAGAAAAGTTCACCATTGACCAAATATTCACATTCCGACAGATCTTGGAAACAATGCAGAAACTTATCGATGACAGCATCTAAAGGGATGTATAATTGTATAATGATGAGAATGCATGTTGATCTATTAAGGTCGGAAAAGATCTCACTAATGCATTTGATGTCAAAAACGGTTTTAGACAAGGCGATGCACTGTCATGCGACTTCTTCAACATCGTTCTGGAAAGAATTGTGCAAAACTCAACTGTCATCACCAGAGGTACAATCTTCCAAAGGTCTATCCAATTACTCGGATTCGCCGACAATATTGACATATTTGGAAGATCAATGAGGGCAAGGTGACGTGAAATAACGCCAAATGAAATAAAGCCAAATTTTCAATTTGGGTTTATTTCGCTTTAGAAAACGAAATAATAGCAATTTGGCATTGTTTCGATTTAAAACTTTGCAGAATTAGAAAAAAACATAAAGTAAAATTATCTTTTGTTTTCTCTCTGTGCTAAATTAAATTCTTTATTCAATTTTGGGAATTACAAAATTCGGTAATTGTCTAGAATAGCTACTTTTGCTAAAAACATAGAAACAAAATTCGGAAAATAACCAAATCGGTGTATTTTTTCGTAAACTTTAATAAAAAATCGGGGAAAGTGCAATTTTGCAACAATTTTTTTTGTTATTAATTAAAAAAGTTGAAAAATGACAGATACTTGTTGCTCGATTGAAATTTTTGAAATTGGAGCCTAAAACAAGTTTTTTTGAATTGATAGCACGGCGCGGCGTACTAACAGCTAGGTATGCAACCCCCCTGCTTGGGGTCACTATAGGATTTGGGGTGGGTGCGAGTTTGGGTATATGCAAAGAACACGAATGCGTTGTGATTCTTTCATAACTGTGAGCCATACTTGCTTTTTAAATTTGGGAATTTCTTTGATTTTAGTGCTCAAATGCAAAAGTTCTTTGCATATACCCAAACTCGCACCCATCCCAAATCCTATAGTGATCCCAAGCAGGGGGGTTTCCAGGGGCAGCGTGCCCCCCTTACATACCTAGCTGTTAGTACGCCGTGCTATCAATTCAAAAAAAAACTTTTTAGCAAAAGTAGCTATTCTAGACAATAAATCAACCATTTTTGCGTGTTTTGTATGTAAAAAAGTGAACTTTAAAAATTTGTTATTAACTTTTGAATTTTAAAATATTCGGCGTTGTTTCCATTATTTTTTTGGCCTTATTTCTTTTTATAAATCGAAATAAAGCCAAATTGGTTTTATTTCGTTTTGAACAACGAAATAAGGCCAAATTTGAAATTTGGTGTTATTTCATTTGGCACCGCGTGCGGTGACGTGAAATAACGCCAAATGAAATAAAGCCAAATTCAAAAAATTTGGCATTTTTGAAATTGGAGCCTAGTAGTAGTAGTAGAAATGGTGGCCACGAGCGGTCTAGCTCGGTGACACAATTAGCGCTGAGTTGCGCCGTTTTGATACCATAAAATACTCGCTTGACCTATAAAGATAAAAGAGGGATTATAGAGAAGAAATACGCCTCAAATCCACTTTGTTGCGTTTAGAAAGGAGATCAAGTCTTTGATCTGCAGTTCTGAGAGCTCATTGAGGTCGTTGAAGTAGGACTTTCCCAATTTTTTGGCTCTCGTTTTGGCTAAGGCAGGACACTTGCATAAGAAGTGAAGAACAGTTTCTTTTTCTCGCTGGTCCTCACAACTACGACAGAAAGTGTTGTGGGGGATGCCCAGCTTAGATGCGTGTTCTCCAACAGGCCAGTGTCCTGTGCATGTAGCAACGACCCTGGCTATGTCTTGCCTGGATCTGCAAATAAGATTATTGGTACGGGATTTGTTGTAGGTGGGCCATATCCTTCTAGATATGATACAGTTGGTTAGGCTGCTCCACCTGAGGTTTGATTCAGCGAGGAAAATTGAGAAGATCTTGCCCTTCATAGCACCAAGAGGAATGTTGACTCTTTCCGCGAGTGAGCTATGAAGGGCTGATCCTTGCCTAGCCAGCTCGTCAGCTCTATCATTGCCCTCAAAGCCTCTATGACCCGGAATCCAGATGAGGGTGACCCTGAGTCCAATGTTCATGCCCGCTAACTCACTTCGGCATTGTTGGACCAGTTTGGAGGATGAAGTGGACGAGCCAATCGCTTGAATAGCCGCCTGACTGTCCGAAAAAATAGCTGTATTGCGGTTTTGATTTGGATCTAGTTTTAGTAACTTGCATGCTTCCTTGATCGCGAGTAGTTCAGCTTGAAGAAATTGGAGCCTAAAACAAGTTTTTTGAATTGATAGCACGGCGTACTAACAGCTAGGTATGTAAGGGGGGCATGCTGCCCCCCTGCAACCCCCCTACTTGGGATCACTATAGGATTTGGGGTGGGTGCGAGTTTGGGTATATGCAAGGAACACGAATGCGTTGTGATTCTTTCATAACTGTGAGCCATACTTGCTATTCTTTTTGTTGGGAATTTCTTTGATTTTAGTGCTCAAATGCAAAAGTTCTTTGCATATACCCAAACTCGCACCCACCCCAAATCCTATAGTGATCCCAAGCAAGGGGGTTGCAGGGGGGCAGCATGGCCCCCCCTTACATACCTAGCTGTTAGTACGCCGTGCTATCAATTAAAAAAAAACTTTTTAGAAAAAGTAGCTATTCTAGACAATAAATCAACCATTTTTGCGTGTTTTGTATGTAAAAAAGTGAACTTTAATTTTAAAATGTTCGGCGTTGTTTATCTAACATTTGACATTGTAAATGACTAAATTCGCATAGATGTTTTGTCCATTTACTAAATAAAAACTATGCTATAGTACAAAATTAGAAAGTTAGTTAAATAAACTTTAAAAGAGTGAAAATTATTATTATTATATATTTCTTCAGTCTCAACTTTTTCCATATTTAAATCTCTAAATATAACTTTTTACCAAGTGATGATAATTATTATGTAAAGCAGAGATGATTATTTAAAATGTAAAGAATAAAATTACTAGGAATTTAAAGTAAAAGTGTGCCAGTAGTTAACTGAAATTATAATATTTTTATTTCTGCCATAAAGGAATTTAGTTCACTCGGCTTCTACTATATAAAAATACCTCCCACACAACATCAGTGAGGATACAACCCCATTATGCTTCAATGAATGTGAATAAAAACAAAAAACATAAAACAATCAACTTCACTTTTCATATTTAAAATTAAAGATGAAAGAAGTTACAAAACAACGAAAAAAAAGATGAAAATCATAATTGAAACACTTTGCTGCATCCGCTTTTTTTTTCTTTTTCATAATTTTTGTATTAACCTCATTCTCAACAACATCGCAAGTTATAACGTCAGAAATTCTGAATTCTGTTCTCATATTCGCTATTTTCTTCCTTTATTTCTTTCGTTAAATTTAACATTTTTTTAATAAAATGTTTTATTTGCCCTTTTAGACTGTTTTTGAACTAAATAATATCAAATCACAAAGAAAATAAAATCTGGCTTTCTTCATTTGTCAAAAATTATGCTTCAATGGACATCTTTCCGTTTAAAGTTAGCACGACAAGTTTACAAGATATAACGTTTAAACTGGGCGAAGAATTTCCACGTTTCCGATTTTACCAAAAATAAAATTTTGCACACAATTTGTTCTTAATTTTGCTAGAAAATTTCAACGAAACTACGTAAAGTTAAATTATGAAACAATTATGAGCACATTGAATACACCCACAAAGATTGACTGAAATGAGGTCTACAACTTTCCTGACGGCGGCGGCGGCGTTGACTATAGGCCCCCGCTGTTCATCAAAAGGCTGCTAAGTCATTTAAATTCACACCAATAGAAATCTAGGCAAGTTTTTAATTTATACTAACTAGCCATTTACTTTGAACCGAGTTTATAAGGACATACTCAAGATGATATTTTCGAAATAACGCAGCACTACGTTCCCCCATGGCCGTAGCCACTGATGCCGATGTATTACCGACTTCCCTGTAAGTAAAAAACTTACATTCCTTGTACAAAACTTAAATTGTTCGTCTTGAGCAGGCCCATATTCCCTCGGCGTAGAGAGAAGTTAAAGTTGTTTTTATACCCAAAGCAGCAAAATGCTCGTAAGTCAACAATAAAGATCTAGAAAGATTGATTGTTATCCATTTAAGGGAAAGTATTGATAGAAGACATCTCAAGTACCTGAATCTTATTTTAGACAAAAAACTAAATTGGAAACGCAATATACAACAAGAAAGAGTCAAAAAAGCTACTGTAGATCATTTTTCCGCAAAAAAGCTATTGGTAATATATGGGGCTTACAACCCCGAATTACGTATTGTTTATATACATTAATAATCAGACAGATTTTAATGTACGGTGTCGCGGTATACCCTACTCCCCTAACCTCTTGACATACTAAGCAAACAAATAGCTACAAGCTCTGCTATAATCCTCAAAGCTTGTTTGCAGTGGCGAACTCCGTAATTCTTGAGTTCTTAGAATCAATTCCAAAGCACACAGACTACAATATCCCCCCCAACTGCAATTCGACAAAAACTTCCAGATTTCTGTACCTTCCACATCTTTCT
This sequence comes from Eupeodes latifasciatus, assembly GCA_920104205.1. NCBI lineage: Eukaryota > Metazoa > Arthropoda > Insecta > Diptera > Syrphidae > Eupeodes > Eupeodes latifasciatus. Next base: position 292,659,206 of record OV049924.1, on the reverse strand, counting down.
GGGAGGATAGGGCATTTCTTTAAGAGAAGCCAATCCTCATTTACACAGATGGATCAAAAACAAATAAAGGGGTTGGTGGAGGTGTGTACTCTGAACGACTGAAATTAAGTCTCTTATTCCGCCCTTCCAATCATTGTAGCCTGTTCCACGCGGAACTTTTGGCTATAAAATAAATCTTTTCCTGGTTTAAAGAAAACGTGATATCAACATCTGATATTCGTATTTTCTCAGATAGTCAGGCCACTATCAAATCTCTGGCCCTTGTCTCTACAAACTCTATAACAGTTCATTTCATAACTGTCGATTCGGTGTCATAACCGGGCACTGTCTAATAGGCGTGTTCTTAAATGGATTTTGCAGAAGGTGCATGGATAAAAAAGAGGAGGAATCATAGTTCTTCACCTCATTTGTACATGCCCTGTTCTAGCTCAAAACCGCAAGAATTACCTAGGAGAATTTTTCTATAACGATCTAAACGATCTCTATCATAATGGCCTCAAACTGGTTTCATTGAGTTTAGAAGAAAGCCCAAGATTCATGTGGTATCACAATTGTCCATTAAACTGTCTTAAATTTATCATACTCCATCACGTACAGTAACGTTAACTTAACCTAACCGAGTCATGAGATTAATTGCAAGACTATTATAATTTTTAAATTTTAATTAAACATCAATAAAAGTAACTTTGAGCAACATCCTATTAATGCATTTAAAAACCTTAGCCAACTGCTATTCCTGCCCTAATGCGATGCATTTTTATTATGAGAAAACATACCTTAGATAATAATGATTATATTATTTTTTCCACTTTATAGCTTAAATAAGGAGAGAACTTATTTAAGCATCATAGAACTCGAATAATTCTAACAGGATGCGGGTTTTCTTTCCCTTACTTCGTGTTCATTTATTTTTATTGTTATACTATACATTCTTTGTTAAGGTAGAATACCCGAAGAATATATTATTTTTATACTTATTCATATTCCGTTCGTTTTTATTTATAATTTTCTTTTACTTGTGTGAAGTTGAGGATACAACCAAGAAATAAAAAACAAAATAAAAGATTTGAATAAAATATCCCAACATCCTTTCCCGATTTATGCCATGAATCAACAGGAAAAACATAACTCCCGCATACCTTGGACGACATTCAATAGCAATGCCAACGACTTTTTTTTCTTAATATTCAAAACCTTCTCGTGCTCCTTTACACACAGGTTTTTATTTAATGACTTGATAGAAAAAATACTTTTATATTTTTTTTTTGAAAAAAAAAGTGTTACATCCTGAATCTTAAAAAACTCCCGGGGTCCTTAGCCTTAAGTTTTGTATAGTCATCCACTGCAGATTATTTTGAACCAAAAGATGAACTTTCACAACTTCCAAGGATATACAAAAAGATGCTCGAGTTTTGTTGACCTGCATTATTATCCTTCATCCATCGAGAAAAAGAGGAAAATTTAATAAATAAAAATAACATCTTTTTCATATTTCTTTTTGTTGTTATACCTTTGCTACGACTACAAGTACCTATATGTTTATAAAGTCCCTTCGATTTGATTCTTGCTTTAATAGATGGTTTTGAATACAAACTGTTGTATAAAATATGGTGTCTGAAAGAATATTGTACGTTCAAACTTGTAAAACCACCAACTAACCTAGGGAAGGAAAAGAAGACATACTTTGTATTTATTTTTCGCTGCGTCACCGCGCCGCCGCGCCACCCGCCGCCGCGCCGATGTTGATGGGTATCTGGTATTCCTTGTGTCCAATCTAGTTGTGCTAGCTGACAGCTTTAAATCCACTACTTTTGTAGATATGGAGCATGGAGCAGCTTAAGAAAATGAAAATAAAATTGTTTGCATCCTTTCAACAAAGGACTATTTTTTCTTTGTAAGTAACAACGTTATATTCCTAGGGCTTTTGTAAAATATGAGGAGAGAAATATTTTTGTTGTTGTATGCTTTTCCTTCGGTGTTGGTTTGTGTCTCGAGCAGTTTATTTGTGTTGGTGAGATGTTTGAAAAATGAATGTTTTTTTGAAATTTGTTTTATTTTTCTTTGAACAAAAAATATTTTTAGATCACATACATTAAACCTAACAAAACTTTGCGGAAAAATGGTTGAAAGGTTTTGGTTTTCAAAGTTTAGTTGGTCGGAATTGAAATAAAGTTGCTTCCATAAAATTGAACTCTTGTGTAGGTAGGTAACTAAACTACCTACATACCTTGCTCTAAAAAGAAATGGCTAGTAAGTATAGGTTTATCTTCAAGTTGAATTAACTTATAATTCTTACATCGATTTTAAGGGGTGTTTTCGAGAAGAAATTAAACGCATATAATAATTTAATTTAAGACCAATAAGACTTACAAAGCTTACCTTCAAAAGCTATGACAAGAAACAAAGTATATAACTTGGAAAAAATCGGGGTTCAACATTCACCATCGCCGAAGACTTACCAAAATCCGTGGTTGAAGCAAGAAAACCTCTTATCCCTAAACTACTCGAGTAAGATGAAGGTTGAAGGCAAAGTTTGGAAAGAAAATGAGCCAGAAAACAATGAAACAATGAACTTTCAACAAGACTCAAACATCAATACAAATATATCAAGACAAAAATCCCTCCCAAGCCGACAGATCACCGTGGGAAGAGTAGATCAAAACCCCCCATACAAAAATAAGCCTGTACCACCTAAAGTTTTTTTACGGGTACTGCATCATGCAAGGAATTGACAAATCCTCGAAGAGTAACTCTTGTCATGAAAAGTGCTTTCTCAAATTACCCGTTCGGATTCGGCTTAAAACTGTAGGTCCCTTCCATTCCTGACAACATTACTCGCACACAGGAATGGTTGAGAGTTGTAAGTCACCAAGCACTAGTTGTCTACGGACTGTTGCGCCACCTAATTTATTTATTTACTAGCGTCCCGGTACGTGCTTCGCTACGTATAAGGCATAGTAATAAAAAAAAAATGATTATTAAGTTCATTTATTCAAACAAAAAAAAATATTTTAAATTGCTAGCTGTTTAAAAGTCCAAATAACCCAAATGATATATTGTTTATATTATATTTATCAGCAAAGAGTAAAAACTAAAAAATAAAAAAGGATTGGGTACTCTTACTATGGTGGGTCTCCTATATAGGTTAGTCTAAAACAGTTGGATAAACAATATTTTTTGATATGAATGTTTTTCGGTGTTAAAATGGCGCGTTCTCTCAACCAATCATGATTTCTGTAATTCTGAAGAATATTCGGAAAAAAACATTAAATCAACTCATCTATAGATTGCACAATTGTACAAAAATTGTTCGTTTGTTAAAGTGATCAATCCGTTGGTACTGCCGATGTCGATTGGTTTTTGCCATCACCAATTTCTAACAATTGTTTTGAAAACTCATGGGCAGTTGCATCATTATGTAGGTGGATACGCATATTAATGTTCAGTTTCAATTTTCGTACATATCTCCAAAGAACTGATGACTTCAAACAGGCGTTTATTTCATCAGCAGGAGTTAAGGAATGACAGGCAATGTTTGACGAAAGTCCCCTGACAGCAATACCAGAGCACCACCAAAAAGCTGTTGATTACCGCGTAAATCTTGCATTGTTCGATTAAATGCTTCTATTGATTTTTTATTCGCCATTGTGCACTCATCCCATAAAATAATTGACGTTAATCGCAGAACTTTTACCATAGCAGAATTTCTCGAAATATTGAAAGTTGGAGTTTCAATCACCTGTACATTCAAAGGGAATTTTGATGCAGAGTGTGCGGTCCGACCACCTTCTAATAATGTGGCAGCAATTCCCGAAGATGCAAGTGCCAATGCAATTTTCTGTTCCGATCGAATAGTCGCTAAAATCAATGATCCAACAAAAGTTTTGCCTGTACCACCAGGTGCTTCCAATAAATATAATCCACCTGCATTATTGGAAAGGGCTTGCATGGGTTTTTTTTGTTGAATATTCAATTTGGTGCTACTCGTATTACAATTTTGTGATTATCAGATGGCATACGATCAAGAGCAATTTTGAACAATTGAACTAATGCCTTTTGTTGCTCACGAATAATTTCTTGTCTTGTATTTGAAACAATTGCACAACGTTGATCCAATTCACGATTTTCATCACCAATAAAATAAATTTGCAAAAATTGATGATCAGCGTCGTGGTATGGCAATAACGAACCAGCTTGATGATAAATCTGGCCCTGAATCTGTAACATGTATGCAATTTTAGGTAGATGTTGAACCAGAATTTGTAAGACTTTATGATTCAGATTGATATAAACATGGGACAATCCTGTTGAGGTATTTACATAAAAAGTCGGCATAAAATTATCTCTAATAATTTTAGTAGCACCAAAAGAAGTCATTTGAAATGCCGAATTGTATTGTTGAATATTACTCAAAAACTGCTTCGACGTTTGAGATGTCCCAAAAATAAATGAATACGATGGTTCGGGTGGGGTTTCTAATATTGGCAATCTCACTTTACCATTAGCACAACACATTCCGGGCGTTTCACCTCGAAAGTTAGCCGCATCACAATTTGGACAAATTGCGTCCATCATTCCAATGTATCCGTGCATACTGAAATCAATCTGCCTATTGTAATTAAAAGCAGCACCCAGCATTTCATCCAAAACAGCACGACGTATTTATGATCGCCGCCGTGCAAGATTAAGTACAGGTACAGGGTCAATAGATTTATTTTGTGCAGTACGTTCACGCTGCGATGCATTAGCTTGTGCGCGTTCATCTGTAGTCTGAGATCGTTTTAATAATGCCACTTGATTTGCATTACGCGTTTGCCGGTCTATGTTTGGTCGTCTTGCTCGTGGCATTTTACCTTCACTCAACAACTCAACAATATTTTGGAAAATATAAACACAAAGCAATAACTCAACAATATTTTGGAAAATATAAACACAACAAAGCAATAATTTATCGCTGATAAAATGAAATGACATATGATGACATTAAATTTGTTTGACAGAACTAACGTCACTTTTTTTGTCTTCAATTGTTTTGCCAAAGGTTCAAATTGGCTTTTAAGTATTAGTACAAATTGTTTGTACATATATGGGAGTATAGAAAGATGTTAATTTAACACTTTTTCAAAATTTTTTTTTAAATTTTCTCTACGTACAAACCTTCTCTGGACTTCCACGAATAATTCAAGACCAAAATTAGCCAAATCGGTAAAGGCATTGTTGAGTTATAACATTACAACGAAAAGTGGCATTGATTTTTATAAACATATATAGATTTGACAACGATATCTTCTGCAACATAGGAGAAACTAAAGGACTCTATAGAGTAGGATTTCTGATCAAAAAAGAAATAAAAGACAAAATAATTAACATCCGATTCCATAATGAGAGAATTTGCAGTATACAGCTTAACATCCAAAGCACAAAAAAGACTATTATACGAGTATATGCACTGACAGAAAAAGCTGATGACGAAAAAATTATGAAATTTTACGACATTCTAGAAGAAACATTCAATAACATGTTATGATGACCATAGACGATCTGAAGAAAGACAATTGCACCGGAAATGACGGAATATCATTAGAAATGTTAATTTATGAGAAAAACTCCCTTTCCAACATTTTAACAAATATAATTAACGAAATAGTATACAATCAAAACAAATCAATGAACAATGGAAAGAAACAACGATAACTTTAATAGGTACACAAAAAAGGAAAGAAGGACGATATCAATAACTACAGACCCATAAGTATAACATTTCAACAGTGTACAAGCTCTTCTCCAAAACGCTTTACAGGAGCATCAAAGAAGACTTCAATAATAATCAACCAAGGGAACAAGCTGGATTTAGAGAAGGATTTTCAACAACAGACCACTTGTAGATAATGAATCAGCCAATGGAAAAATGCAATGAATTTAGACTAATTGTTTATTTTCCATTTATTGACTTTAGTAAAGCTTTTGACTCCGTTGAACACGAAATGGTATGGCCCTCCCTGAAAAATCAAAACATAAACTCAAATATAGTAGGGACGATTAAAAATATGTACAAAAATAACACAGCCCGAATAAAAACAAAGAATATAGATATAGGACGCAAGTTCAATATAACAAGACGAGTTAGACAAGGAGATCCGCTTTCACCACCTTTATTTAGTACAGTTCTGGAAGGCATTTTCCAAAAAACTAACTGGAAAACAAAATATGGAATAAAGATTATGTGGAAAAGTTCTTAACAATTTAAGATTTGCAGACGATATAGTTCTTATTTCTACAAAAGCTACACACATTCAAACCATTTTGACGGAACTAACTACCTTGTGCAAAAATTATGGACTTCAAAGACACAAATCGAAAACTAAAGTCATGACAAATCACACAAAAGACAATATAACGTTGGACGAAGAAAAATTGAGTACGTAGAAGATTACATACATATATTTGGGACAGCTAAAATCATTAAAAAAACAAGCAAATAAAGAAAGTAACAGACGCATCAACACTACCTGGAAACAATTCTGGAGCCTTAAACATATTTAACAATTGGATCAAAGTGCAGACACAATGAAATATATCTTCCATGGTTTAAAACATGGATATTAATTATTAAGTTAACTTAAATATAATTAAATACTTAAGGCAATAAAAGCTTGTAACAATAATAATTATTTAATGAATTAAGCTTTTTTTTACTATGTTTTAAAAATGATTTCAGGCCGCTGCGGCTGGCTCGAATAAATTCCAGCTGAGAGGCCCAATTTTTTATTTCGCTTTGGCGTGCATATATGGGCCCACTTTGAGGTCCGTTATAATGATTTCAAAAACATCAAACTGATTTGTATGACATTTATCATAAATAAAAGAAGAAACGTCCTCAGAAAATTGGGTCCATCAAATTATTTTTGCATCAATAATGGTGCATCAGTTTATTACGAACCTCCTCAAAATATTCAAATCTAAAGTGTTTTTACACATTAACAATAGAAAATATGGAACCTTTTCAGATAAAATACCCCTAAAACAATTGAAATTATGAGCCTTCTTTGTTTACACTTTATTATCACAGCTCAAGACTAGGTAAGGTTAGGTGTTAAAGTGGCTGTAAGTGATGGAGTAGAACACACTTAGACCAGTTTAATGGCTGGTTGTGATACCACATGAATCTTGAGGTTTTCTCCTAAGCTCAATGAAACCAGTTGGAGTCCATCACGAAACGTGAAAGACTCAATACCGTAATATGATTGAGATCGTTTAAATCGTTATAGAAAAATTCTCCTAGGCAATTCTTGCGTTTTTGCGCTAGAGCAGGGGATGTATAGAGGAGGTGAAGAACTGTTTCCTCCTCTTCCTCATCTATACAGCTTATGCATCATGTCATTTGAGAATACGCCTAGCCGCGTGGGGTGGTTTCCTATTAGACAGTGCCCGGTTATGACAACGATTATCGAGTTTGGAGATGGCAAGCACCTTGAGCGCTTTAAATCTAGTGTAGGCCAGATGTTTTTCGTGGCCTGACATGAGGTGATGTTATTCCACCTGATGTTTGCCTTCTTCATAGCGTCTTACATTAGCAATAGTTTACATTAGCCAAACGTGGTAGAATGGGTTGTACTGTATCATGTCTAGCGAGTTTACAATTTACAATTTCCTGGTACCCAGCAAAGGTCAATATTAAACTCTTGTGCCATCTCCATTAGAGATGATCGACAGTTATGGACTGTAATAGAGTTTGTAGAGACAGAGCCCAGAGATTTGATAGCAGCCTGATTATCTGTTAAGAATTACGGAGTGACCAATTTTGTTATTAACCCACTGCTAATGATTTGGTACATAAATACAAGTTTGTAAAAATGTATTTAGTAAAAACCGTTCACAACAAAACTTTTCTAAATATATGTTTCAATATAATTTGGATCGAGATTTATAAAAACTAATAATATTTCAAAAACTGTTAATTTTATTTTCCCAAAACAGGTGTCATTACCCCCTTCCCCTGGCTGATTACTTTATCGTATTGCGTTAATGGATATAACCCCCCTTATATTTTAAATTATTTATTTTTTATAAATGAAAACTAAATTTGCATTTTACTGCTTTAAACTTAGTTGCTAAAAATACTACTTTTATCTGAGGACTGGTTAAGAACATAATATGAATGGAACATCAAGCCCTTATCCAATTGTTCAGCACAAATTCATCAACGTTTGACCAATTTAGAGAACAGTAAAGAACATTTTCAAGAACTCATCTTTTTGCTAAGTGTCTAATCCCCCCCTGATAAAAAGTCTGGATCCGACCTTGTACTACATGGCTGCAATTACTATGTTTCAAAGCTGCCAACCTATCATGAGATTCCTTTACTTGCGGTAGTTGTTCTTTGGTTCTTTCATATTAATTGAAAAACTTTTATACGGCCACAGATTATCGAACCTTGACCAAGTATATTTTGACCCATTTCCTTTATTTTTGAAAGTAAATTCAGTTTTTCCGCCTAAAAGGTAAAAAATTGCAATTGTTTTAAAAAATACAGAAGTAAGCAATAACACGTGTTTCATGATGCCGTAAAGGATTTTACTTTCAACTGTAAAGCTGTTAAAGGTTCTTCTATTAATTTTTGTTAAATTTAACTCACTCTTTCTCTCATCACCAAATTGAATGACATAAAATTTAAAAGCATAAAACTTATTCGGACGTATGCCAGAAAAACAAAAATGAAATAAACAAAAACAAAAACAACAAAAAACACGTCTTTACTTTATGGGATATTCGAAAAGCATAAATTTTATGTTTTAATGTAATTAACACTATTTTGGGCACTCTCATTACACTAATTGCACTCAAACCCTGTAGTATAGTAAAGAAATGGACATAATAACTATTCGAAGGACACACATTCTGCTGTATAGGTATAAAAAGGACTAGAGTTGTGTTGCAGTTTGCAGTTAACTGCCAACCTACATATGTATATGGACATGACTAGAGTTTGTGTAAAATGTTCAGAAAGGTACCAACATTTCAGCACAATGGCCATCAGGATAATTTGTTGTTGGACGAGAGTAAGCCCTGCCAGGAGGTACATAATACACGTACCTATACACTCTGATGGAATAATTTTTGGCATGTGCTCAACAAACCACTTTAGAGCCATTTCTCACCCTGATGGTAGTGAATATATACCTAGCCTACATGTATATATGCACGTGGTAAATATTTCGTCGCTGGGGGAGAAGGTGAAAAAGAGTGCGACCAATAACGGCATTTTTGTCTAAAACTATTCCCCCCTTCCTAATGGTTTTTATACTGTTTTATAGAATTCTTTCGGTGGTCGAATTGCGCCTTTAAGTTGATACTCTCAGTCAGATGAAGATATCTTATTCCATGACTTTATCTACAACGGACAACAGTAGAATGTATCTTATACTATCTCTGAACCGAGTACGAGTATGTGTATCTATAGAATAGACAAGACTCCAAGCATATAGTACATAAAGTATATCTTAACTTGTACTTATGTGGATCATCATAGTGGCGTCATTTATTGCTTTGTAGATCCGACATTTATTCCTTGTTTTTAAGTCTGTTTTATCGTGTTGTACCACCATGGCACTGGCACACGGCGAGGTGCAATATATAGCTGTACCTACATTCTTAGGCAAAGGCAGCATTAGCACCATGGACTTGCATATGCAAGACTTACTCATTCAGCAGCGGGAGCAGCAGCATCAGCGCGGGATTTGGAGCAAAAGTACACGGCATTCTTGAATTAAGATGGTGTCTGTGTAATCTGCATTATATCCTTGCAATCGTTTTTATTTTCAATGCCCGGATTTAAGGATGAAACCTCGAAATTGTTGTATCTGCCGTCAGCTGTTGTGTGGGAAACGATGGGCTGGCCAAAAAATAAAAGTACCTACCTATAGGAAAGGAAGAACGTACTCGTACTGTAAGTCCCCGAGGAGTACGCTACACTAGGCAGTGCCACCACAGATATAAACTCGTAGAGCGCATTAGAATATCAACATAACTAAGAGCCTTTTTTCCAAATGAGACAAAAAATAACCTACAGAAGAAAAAAGCTCTGTTATACATCTCCATACAAACGTATCCTTATAGCTGTACCTATACAACAAATGCACAAGGACTAAGGACATGCATTTCCATACAAGAACATGACGCAAAAAAAAGTTTGGAAACTTGGTATAGATATAAAGTTGTTTCTTCCATCAGAGCAAAGAAATGGAATGTCTTTTGGACAACACCGCTGTAGTCATTCTTTTTTGCAAGTCTTACTTTTATAGTTTAAGCGTCCTTTGCATGGCAATAGAGTTCGAGTCGAGTACTAATTTGGACTGTAGACGTTCGTTGGTGATGCTATTTTTTCTCGTTTGCATTGGCCACGGCAACGAGGATTGAAGATTTTTGGCGCCATTAAGCTATTTTGTTAATTTAGGGCATTTATCAATGTTAAATTAGTTTTATTGTAAGGAAGTGTTTTTCATTCGTTTTTTGTTTTCGTCTTTTTTCGTTTGCTTTGGTTATATTTTAAATCCATTTTATATCTGCCTGCATATCTAAAACGATATATCCTGTAGCTGTAAGGGAGATAAAAGGTAGAGGGACACAATTTATAAAATAAAACAAAAAAAAAACCAATTTGGATAACAGGCCAAGTTTTAATTTAATGTATTAAATTATGCATTGGGCAAGTGGATGAAAATTGCATTTTAGTGAATTAAGTGGGCAAAGATATGGCTACAAAGGTTATTTTTAATACCTATGTATTTTATATAATATAGCTACATAGCCAAAGTTTTATTGTCGAAAAATAAACAAACTTTGCCTTTGGGTTCGGGTTCTTATATAACAAAATTTAAAGGTTCTTGCAGCTAGTATTTTTATTCCGAAAGTGGGCAGGCGTGGCCATGAATACACGAAGGATTTTCGACCAATAAGCTTGAACTCTTTTGCGTTCAAAACACTGGAACGCATCCTATATACCCATATCAGAGATATTCCCGAAAAATTCCCTCTAGAAGAATCTTAGCACGCATATCTCAAAGGAAAGTCTACTGAGACGGACCTGCATGAGGTAGTGTGTATATATTTGGGAAGACAATTCATTATTAAGAATTTACTCTTTGCTACCTTCCAAGCCGTAGAAGGTGCTTTCAATAACGTCCTTACTGAATTGATGCACGAATCACATACTCACTTGGGGGTAGGGGTTTTTATTCAAGAATGGCTAATTTCTATGATAATGATTCAAGCTTTGTTAAGTAACACAATCTCTTCCGCCTCAGTTAGTACCTGCCATCACATTCACCGACTGAACGGTCAGTTGACAATGTGTCTTTATTCTCCAGCTCGAAATATCTACGAGTCATTCTAGATCCCAAACTAAACTGAAAAGTAAACATTAAAGAACGGGTTGCCTTTTATGCCTGCAGAAAGGCTGTTGGTAAAAAGTGGGGCCTTCAATCGAAGATGATTTTGTGGGCGTAGTCGACACAGCCGTTGTACGTCCTATTTTGTCTTGTGGATTTATTGTGTGGTGGCCTGCGCTTAACAAAAAAAATACAATATATCGAGAAACTAAGGAAGGTTCTAAAAATAACTATTTTCGGCACTACAGGAGCACTTCGATCCCTCCCAACAGATGCCTTACGCATTAAATATTTAATATCGTGCAGCGTGTTAAGACTTAAAAAATCAAACTGTTGGTTTTCCAGACCCAATGGACACGGCAATACTAACGAATTGATTCTAGCGGATATTTAAGCGACGGACACAATACACAATACTTCTCACCTGCCTTGAACCTCCGTTAAGATTGTAAAGTCATCTTTCTTATGGATGGCACGATTACGAAAAAATTCGATCTAACTATCTTTAATGACGGGTCAAAGATTGGATAAGTCGGGAATCATCTCTGAGTCCTTTATTGTTTCTTAGTCTTTACGCCTACCTAATTGTGCAAGTGTAGTACCCGTGTCATGATGGTTAGTGCGTTGGACTGTCATGCCAGAGGTCTTGGGCTCGATCCCTGCCTATGTCATCTACATTTTTTTTCACGCATACTGCCTCCTGCGAGGAACTAACAAATTCTCCAAGAGTAATTCTTGTCATGAAAAGTGATTTCTCAAATTAGCCGTTCGGATTCGGCTTAAAACTGTAGGTCCCTTCCATCCCTGACAACATTACTCGCACACAGGAATGGTTGAGAGTTGTGAGTCACTAGGCCCTAGTTCTCAACGGACTGTTGCGCCACCTAATTTTTTTATCTATTTATACACAAACTAGCAGACCTGGCCACACATTGCTGTGGTCGAGATATTTCTGAAAAATCAACTATCATTTTTAGAGCACGCCCTTGAATTCTGTCCAAGAGATTCAAATGGGTTATTGGAGCACCTGCCAAGATATGAGAATTGTACTCGAGTTTCAGACGAATATAGGCTTTATAAATTATAACTAGATCAGAAGGGGTACAAAACTTTTTGCATCGACGGAGAATAATACTAAACTAAACACTTAGCAGCATTTTTGGCTATGTTGAATATGTGATTACTTCACAACAAGTGGTTTGTAATGCACATACCTAGAACTGAAAGCTGTTCAGTCTTCTCGATGCAAGTACCACCCATGGATAGTGGCATTGGGTGAAGGTTACGCTTTTGCGACAGAAGACAGCATTAAGTGCTTGAAGCATTAAATTCTACACGGTTTTTGATTCCCCATTGGTCAATGCTGTCAAGATCAGAATACAAGGAACTTATCATACGCTGCCGTTGGTAGTCCACATCTGAAGAACAAGGGTGTGAATCTAAAAACGAATATGAAAAGGGGAGAGTACGGTCGGAGAAAAAATTTAGTGGGTTAGTGGTTTCTCCAAAACGATGTAAGGATTTGTTCGGTGAGATAAAGCATGAAATCACCAGTGGACCTATTGCTAAGAAAGCCATACTGCCGGTCATTAAGAAGCTTTCATTCTTCAAGATATTTCTTAAGCTAAACATTTATTAGCGTTTCCATGACCTGTAAAAGAAGGAACGTTAGTGCCATTGGACGATAGTTAGAGGGTGAGGAGGTTCGCCTTTTTTAGGAACTGGCTGGACAAATGCTGTTTCCCATCTACTTGGAACAAGACCTGGGGAGTAGGACAAATGAAAAAGCTTACGCAGTGGTTTTGCCAGTGTTGAAGTACACATCTTCAGAACAATAGCTGGGATATTAAGACCAAATATGCATTGGAAAAAATATTGACAATTGTATGCATCTAAATATCGTCAATAATGCAAAATGAGTCGATCAGTCAAAAATAATAAAAACTTCCCCCTTTTGGAAGTCGCAGTAGTAGTATTTAAGAAAACACAAATTCGAGAACTCTCATTTGTCGAAAAATGATTTCCGATAACGAAGTTAATTCTTAGTTTCACTTCTTTGCTTTCAAAACATTCTTCAAAAAATGTTTTAAGACCATCATTTGTTATAATAATACAAAACATTTACTATTACACAAAGAGATACATTAAAGACTAGGCATTTGACCTAAATGCCCAGTTTTATACTCTAATATAAAATAAAACTAAAACTGAATACTAACCACAAAATAATCCACTTTAACTGCAGTTTTAAAACAACTTGAAATTATAATCAAATTAAATCCATCAACGGGTTTGAACTGCATGCGTTAGTCCTTGCAATTCCTTCTTAAATCAGGCGGATCTCCACTCCACTTCTCAAATGATGATTTTCTCCTTCTTTCATCTTTTATTCATTTAAAATGTTTTCGCTCTTTTTAAATAATGTCCTTTTCTTGGAGGTATTATTTTTGTTTAACGATTCTTGCTTGCAATGCTGGCAAGTACTTATCCAGTTACGAAAAAATGTACGTGTATATGTATGTTTATATAAATTACCCTGAAAAGAAAGCATAAGGAACAAATAAAAAGGATGCTCATGCCACTCCACGAAAACTGGTTTCCATAAAGTACTTAATGAAAAATCACTGTTAAAAAATGAGAAATAAGGGAGAATATTGTGTAAGAATCAACTCTTAGTAATGATCATAACGTGGTCGTATTCACTTGTTGCTTTAGGTTGTTTTATTATAATAATACCAAATATTGACAATTTCGCAATTCATTATTTTTAAAAGAAATTTTTGGCCAAAGTAAGAACTCAACAAAATGAAAATAAATAAATAAGGTGTTGCAACAGTCCGTTGAGAACTAGGGCCTAGTGGCTTACAACTCTCAACCATTTCTGTAGGAATGGAGTTTTAAGCCCAATCCCAACGACTTATTTGAGAAAGCACTTATCGTGACAAGAATTTCTCTTGGAGAATTTGTCAATTGCTCGCAAGAGGCTGTACCCATGAAAAAAAAAACTTTAGATGGCACAGGTAGGGATTGAACCCAAGCCCTTTGGCATGATAGTCTTACGCACTAACCATCACGCCATGGGTACTTCAAAATGGAAATACTTCGGAGTTGTATCCTGATGAAAGTTCAATTTTTGGGCTCGTATTTTTATATAAACAATTATGTTAGTTTTTTTTTTTTATAACACCCTTACTTAACCATAACTATGAGGACCTGTTAATTGCAATTACACACAAAATATCCTTAAATCGTAAATCGTGACCGAGAAGTTAAGAGAGATTTTCAGATTTTTGTTTTAATCTCACGGATAATAAAATTAAATTAATGAACGACTTCACTTTTTGAATTTCGAGCCTTTTGCTCTAAAAATTGCTTCTCACTGTTGAAAAGATGAGTTTTTTTTTCTTCTGTTTTACTTGGAGATATTTTTTTTTGAAGAATTTATGTCTTTCATATTTTTGCATTTCTTATCAAACAATTAAATGAAATTAAAAAGCCATTGAACTTGAGAAGCGATATTCTAAATAGCGAAATTTTAGTAGGCAAATTGAATGTCTTTAAGATGATTTACATACTAAACTGTTTGATACAGAGAGGACTTTAGGTTAGGTTAGGTTGTGTGGGATGATGCATCTGTCAAGTTCGAGAAAATATCTTACTTGGATCCATTATGTTTCCGAGGAAAGGAAAAGGATTATGTTGAGGGCGCCTCCCTGAACCATCCTGATTTCTGGGAAAATTTAAGAATGTCTCAGGTGGCAAGGACGAGACGTCGCATAGGTCGTCGAAAAAGTAATTGCATAATATTGTCATTCTTCTTTTGGCTAGGCTTGGGCATTCGCATACAAAGTGGAAGGTATCTTCCTCCGTCTCCTTGCCCTCACATCCTCTACCCATTCCGTTCATGTGGGTGCCCAATGAGTTGTGACTCATTAGGATACCTATTAGCAAGGACAGCTGAGGCCTACCTAG
The DNA here is from genome assembly GCA_920104205.1 of Eupeodes latifasciatus. NCBI lineage: Eukaryota > Metazoa > Arthropoda > Insecta > Diptera > Syrphidae > Eupeodes > Eupeodes latifasciatus. The sequence goes on along the minus strand of OV049924.1, from coordinate 292,643,847 downwards.
TTGCAAAAGGAATTTTGTTTTACCCTTTTCAATATTAGGCCATAGATTCAGATTCCTAGAAATTATGCTAGTGTTGTGTATCCACCCAAAATAAAAGAAAACAAAACAAAAAAAAACAATAATTCATTCATATGCACTGTGACCTACATCTGGTTCATACAAATTATGTCGGCCACAACAAAGTGACAATAGCCGCGTTTTATTATCACCATGATCTGATCCGGATCTTGAATTTACATGCATTACAACAACAACACAAGATCCTGCTTTGTGTTTGGATCTCAATTTGAGATCCAAAATTTAATTCTTTTTTTCACAACAAGGAGCGCTTTATCATTGTTATTTCACATGTAAATGTTGATATCATTGCAAACAAATTAAATAAAACCTTTATTGCCATATAAACATTTCCATTTGACTGAAATAAAATATTTTTTAAATAGAAAGCGAGAAGCTTTATATTTATTTATTTGGTATATAATCCATGAATTAATTAGATATTTTAACAAAACTAGATATTAATTTGTGAAATTAAAATAACTAAGTCCAAAAAATGAATATTTGACATAATTTATGGGTATTATTTTCCCCCAAAAACAAGGAACAAAAAAAATCATTGAGCAAAATGTTCTTTGGGCAACCCTGCTTTAAATGTCAAATAATATAAATAAAATCGAGAAAGCTGCATCACAAATGGGAGAAAAGATGTAAATTGTAAGTAATCTCTAAATTAAATTATTTAAGTGTCACATTTATTAAAAGGTCAAAAAGAATCTGGACTACATGTGAGACCAAAGCGTTCCTGGATGCTTTGAGTTTGAGAGTGCAATGGTGATTTGCAGAAACATTTTCAAAAGTTGTGGAGCTTCCATTTTTGGTATGTGTTTGTTTTTTGTTTTTGCTTCGTAATGTTACTTTTGAAAGAACGAATTTGACACTGCTACCAATTTTTAAATAACAAAAAATATGATGATCCAATGCTGTTTTATTATCATGATCTGATCCGGATCAGATCATGGTGATAATAAAACGCGGCTAATATCGTTTGTAGAACTGATCACATTACATATCGCCTCAGTTGGTCGCAATGCATAAAATATGTATCATAGATTGTTTTGTTTATGAATGCAATTTGAGTCCAAATATTATGTCACGATTCTTTTCTCAAGTGGATTTCAAATCGATAATATTTGGGTGTCAATAACTGAGGTCATAGACTTAAAAGTTTATGACATAGAAAAATCTATGAAGAATTAAAATAGAAAATTGTATAAATAAGAAAATGTTTGTAAATAAAATTCAGTCTTAATCCAGAATTCATTCTTGTTGTTTTGACTCACACTATCGGCTGGAGAGCTAAGACAATACTCATAATCGCGCAAGAGATTGCTCGGAATTTATAAGCGGCTCTAACGAGCTAAGAGTGTAAAAGATAATTCCCTATCCACTTGCATTCCATTTTTATGACTACAAACATTACACTAGTTTTAAAAGCTGTCCATCTGCTGTTTTCTATTTCAATGAAACTTTGGTGGATTTGTTCATTTACCTGCTCTATTGGCTTGCATATCATTGATACCATGTGGCATGGCATCATTTGGTCAATTTCATTACCATCAATGTAACAATGTCCTGGGACCCAACAGAAGGTAACCGTGTTGGTTTCGTGGAGTAAACGAAACTCCCTACGGCGCGGCGGCGTTGCTGTACCAGCCTTGACTTGTTTTTTTTTTTTATAATAAGCGCACACTCAAGGGGATGTTACTGCCCTTATTATGTAAAGATACAGTGTGAGCACTAGGACAGAAAGAGAGGGGTTGAAAGGAGGTGTCGGTGCACATTGGTTTTGAATTCCTGAATATTGCAATGACTAGGAAAGGCAGCGTGTGGTAAGGCATTCCACATTCACGTAGTACGGCTAAAGAACAAATGCTCATACTTGACTGTACAACCGAATTTGGGCTCGAGGGTATACTGATGAGCATTCCTAAAATACGAGTATTACGGTTGAACTGTTTAAGGCCTTAATTGCTGCTTGGCTCTCGATATATATATGTATGTCTATGCATTTGTCTTCTAAATTGTGTGAAGAAAGATCCTTAGTGGCTTCAGAACTCGCCAGTTCTCCTGCTTAAAATACACTGGAACCATTCGTAAAGAAAGAAACAAAATTTATTTTTTCATCCAGTCCTTTCTTGGGGAAATTTCTGTTTGTGCTACGGTTTAAATAGTCTGTTTGAGTTCTATTGCCTATGTTAATAGTGTTCTCGATGTTCCTGTGAACAAAGGGCTTCCTTTTTCAGATATTACACTGTATTAGACGTTATGCGCATTTGACAGCCAGTTCCTTCACAAATATATCGAGTGGGGCTAGCGAGAGCAATGTCTCTAGGGAACAAGAAAGGATTGGCACTTGTAGTAAACTATACATGCAATTCTTTGAATTTTTGTCTGGCCACCATACCAAACATGAGCATGGTAACATTGGCCTTACAATGTCAGTGTACATCCACAGAATTATGAGGGTTAAAATTTTCCTGAAGCCATTATAACGATCTCGTCTGCATATGCAACTACCTTTAATCCGCACTTACACTTAATTCCTTGAATATTTCGTTAACGACTTGTAACCAGAGCATGGAAGATAATAAATACCCCATCTTGAGGAGTACCTCTACATGTTCTTAATTTTAATTTGCTGTTACCCTTGTCTTGAGCATAGCATCAATTCAGTTTGATTCAGTTGACGGAGTTTAGGACTTGTCGAATAGCACTGCTAGTGAAATTGTTAAAGGCCCCTTCGATGTCTAAGATTGCACCTAAGGTGTATGCTTTGAAGTGAATTGATTTTTTAACTGTATCGACTACTTCATGAAGTGCTGTTTCAACAAATTTACCTTTTGTATAAGCATATTGGGCACATGCGAAAAATATAGGTTATGTCCAGACATCCTCACAATATATTCGTTAGAATCGGAACAATTGTATCTTTAGAGCATTGGAGTATCATTGGGATAATTCCATTAACCCCTGAGATGGAGCCAATCCTCCATGACACTTTTCTATAATCTACTATTTGATTACCTAATTGAGATTCTCTTCCGTTGTGTTCTTCAATCTGTGATGTATTAGGTATACATCCTGGGATCAAAATGTATAAGTAATTTCTGAGTTTCAGAGCTAGAGTCAGTCCAGGTTTTGTCCGGTTTTTTTTTAGGAAACATATTTTTGTAGGTATTGTCTCTTGCAAAAAATTGCAGAAATATCACCGAAAATTCGTCCTTGATGTGGAAAGGGCAATTAAAATAGATTGCGTATCCCAAGCTAAAAACTCAACATCTAAACATATCTCAAGCTAAATACTAAACATCTCGAAATTTTCACCCCTTATGACCTGGCTGTAATTTGCAAAGCCTTCATTCGTCCAAACCTTAAATAGATAGATGATAGATAGATAGATATTCTTTATTCTGTGTTTACAATTTTGAGATCTACATAGTTTGACAACATTACCCGCACACAGGAATGGTTGAGAGTTGTAAGTCACTAGGCCCTGATTCTTCATGGACTGTTGCGCCTTTAATTTAATCTAAAAGTCGTACAAATTTATTTTGACTAAACTAAAAGTTCCTAAAACAAAAAAAAAAATTAAATAAAATGTCTATTTTGATTAAACTAATCTAAAAGTCCTTATTCCATTACAATTTGTTTCTTTTGAAATGAAAATAAAAAAAAAATTAAAAATAATAATAATAATAATAATAATAATAATAATTGTGTTTTTAATATGTTAAATTACTTAATTACAAAATGTAAATAATAATGCCCCTCAGGCAGACGACAGTCCATGTCATGTCTTAAATATTTATTCAGAAGTTATAAGGTTGTCAGAGATGGAAGGGACCTACAGTTTATATGCCGAATCCGAACGGCTAATTTGAGAAAGCACTTTTCATGACAAGAATTACTCTTGGAGGATTTGTCAATTCCTCGCAAGAGGCAGTACCCGTGAAAAAAAGTTAGGTGGTACAGGCAGGGATTGAACCCAAGACCCCTTGCATGACAGTCCAACGCACTAACCATCACGCTACGGGTACTACCTACGGGACTTTTAGATTAGTTAAATCAAAATATTTTACATAATTTTATTGAATTTCAATGAATTTAATCGAAATTAGAACAAAATTTGAGAGGGTTTTCAATATAGTTAGAAACATTTTAAAAGGACTTTTAGATTAGTCAAATCAAAACAAAAATTTATTCGGTAAACGGATTCTTATGCCTGTTATTGGTTTGAATCAAAAATGTTCATCGATGATTCGGGCTCTGCATTTTATCGCTTCTTTGTAGAATTCGTAAAGGCACATCCAGTTCGCACCATTCAGATAGTTCATAACCTCTTCAACTTGCAGAAAGCTTTTTTCAAAGTGAATATAACTCGCATATTTGGGAAGGTGTCCCTAAAATCCCTAAAACAAGTTTAAGTCTTTTGAATTACATCACTCGAACACCGCCGGAATGTGTCATGCCTTTCGTTGTTCTATCGTTATTTTTACAAACAGCGTTCTGTCGAGTTAGCCAGTTGCATTCCCTCCTCAAACAAATCAGCCGTAATACTCGCAGTTCTAGACATGTTCATCAGTTTAACCTTGAGCTCAATTTCGGATGTACCGGCAAGTATAGAGAATGTGAAATGCTTTATCCAACTCTTTTTTCCCCTTTCATTTTGATATTCAAAACTTTAAGACAAATATGCAACGGTATCTCCTCTTTTATCCTTCCTTATTTTCCTAAAGCTCGCACTGTGTTTATACTTTTAAGATGTTAAGAACATTAATAACCCCTTGAGTGCCCGTTAATTATAAAAAAAGAGATAGTATATTTGTTAAGATCGATTTAAATAAGCTGTCATCTTTTAAGCTTAAATTGCTAAGTCCGGTATTACACAGCGCGTGTATTTAATGCGCATTAATCGGCTATTTTGTTTTGAAGTGTCATTCGGTGATGCGCGCGTTATTACACGAAGACTTTTTGGATTTTTAAGTCTGTGCATTCTTTTGACAGATATCTTTTATTTCTACTTTCGTTTCTCGCTCGGTGTACCCAACTCACGGTTACCACATTGGTCATTTGTGACCAAATTTAATTTTTAATTCCATTTGGCCATATTTTTCGGAAACGAACAAAGATGTTCGACAATTTGAGTAACGAAAACGTTCTTTTAACATACTCACTTGGCTAAACAGAAACAAGGGTTAAACTCATTTAAGCAACTTTATGTAAAAAATAACTTTATTAAAAATATAAACTCTTGACCTGAATTGGACTTAGGGAACAGAGAGAATTATCTACGCATTACACAGGCCGTACAAATTCTCAAAATCGAACCTTGTTACTTTTAATAAAACTTTTGTACAAACTTATATACTCTGATCTCATGTTAAAACGCTTTGTTTTTATATTTCGTCATCCTTATTAGGGTTAATCTAGTTTAATTAAGTTTGTTAGGGATTTTGTGAGTTTATTTGTACGTAATTAAAAAATAAATGTCATCTACATAATATGGAAAATATGTTAAATAAAATGTGATGAATACATTAATCTGTGTTTACAAATTTTTCGGACTTGAATTATGTTGGTAATTTGTACCTACAACTGATCATGTTTATTTTCAAATTTGGAGACAAACAATTTTTTTACAGCAGTTGCAACCGTGGGTATACCTCAATTCACTTCCGTGTCCCATATTGAGGTATTAGCTCCAGCGATGCCACTTTGCTGCAAAAGCAGTAAATCTACTGCACATTTCGCAAAATCTAAATCTACTGCCACTAAATTCAATCTACTGCACTTTTTTATGTTTAATAAACCTTCTCTTGGACAGCTGTCTAAAAACATATATACAAATAACCGCTGTAAAAACCGTCCGAACGAAGCCAATTCATTGTGAACTTGATATGATATATGAAATTAGTTGAACGCTGAAACATGATCTCTGTCTCTGTTTCTAAAGTGTTCCCGTTTTCTGCGAAACTACAGGATTCTGAGAACTTATTTAAATTTGTATATTTATTGTGTGATACTGACAATTCCTCATTTTAAAAGAATTATCATTATAAAAAAAATAAAATATCTATTCCAATCAGAGTACACTCAAATACAATACGTATATCTTCTTGAACGACACATTTTTAATCTCTGAAGGAAATAAATATAGGTAAACATTCTTGCAAATGTAATTTCTTGTAAAGAAATGAATAATGTCAGTAAATGTCAAAAGAGTGTTTCCAAAATTTAACTTTTATTGATAGAAAGTATGTGAAAAAATACGTTTAAATATTTAGTAAGTATTCCAATATAAGGTTTTAAAACCTATCCGTTTAAAAATACATATATAAAAAATTAATTTTTTGTATATTTTTGTTCGATAAAAATCTACTGCGGAAAGATGCAATCTACTCCTTTTTTTGTAATGATCTACTGCCTCCTTCTCTTCTTGAAGTGGCAACGCTGATTAGCTCTACTAAACACGAACACGAAGTGAAGCAAATGCGAAAAAATACGAAGAAAAGGAAAGACAAACGTCAAAAACATGCAAGGAATTGCTTGTACGTGCATGCCGAGACAGATTTATTTCTATTTCATTTTTTATTTATTCCTTTCTCTTTCGCACTTCATTGATGCAAGGAAAAACATGCGCTGTGTAATACCGGACTAAAAATTGATTTAGCAATTTACTAAATCGTTTAAAATTTTGCGCCATTAGGTACATCTTGGTTTTTATTAGCTGGAAATAGATCATTCACAGTGTATGTTAAACTCTTTTAATCATTTTGGATATGTTGTACTTGACCAACACACTTGGATTCTGTACTTTTTGCTTGTTGACGTTACTCTGTCATTCGTTATTGACTATCTGTAAGTCTAAAATAATATTTAATGGTATGACAAAAAACATGGATAACTATAAAAATAATGAATTTGACAAACAAAAAACTTGTCCCCCATTTTTAATTCATACTGTGTAAATCTTGGCATTGTAATTGCATAGATTCTCATATAAAACTTTATTAGGGTCTTATTTTTGAATGTATGTCTCATTTCAAAAGCATAAAACTGGGATCTTTATTTTCTGGTTAAGAAGTTGCTTACACGACTTATATTTCATACATAGTAGAGTGACTTTTAGACGGAGACAAAAACGTATCTCTGTCACAACTGAAAGTAAATTTATTATAAAACTTAATTTGAAACTTTTCAAAACATCAACTAAATGTGTCCAAATCTGTAACGTAAACGTTCTTCATGTTTATTTGTTATGAATAATACGTATGCGTAGTAACTTATCCATTCAAGGAACCTTCGTCTCCCCTTGCAGTTCTCATAATAAAACTAACATTATCCTTTGAGAAGCGAGTGCATGAAAAATAGTGGGTAATTACTACACACAGGTAACTAGTGACCATAACAGACGTTTGTAAGAGATATGTTACCCTTTTTGACATTATATGTACATACATGTGTGATGTCTAAAAATTGTCCTATCGTTCACAATTTACTCCAATGGGAAAATACTGCTAATTGTTCTTGTACCTACACTAGCAACTCTCTTTGAACTGCATTCATATATAATATTGGGAATGGACTACTCTCATTTCCATACTATAGATATAAGTTCTGCCTTCTAAATATAAAAGACAAGGCACTCCCTAAGGTGTAACTATTGAGGATACCGAAAAACCTTACAATTTACACACGATATTTAAGTCAAACGGGTATTGGCCAAAAGGGGCTACTCGCTTGTGTCGGATGTTATTTTCAGATGTGTGTGTCAGAAAAGGCATTATTTGAAAACATTAAAACTATCCTTATGTATGATTTGAAGAAGATTCTTTCGGTGTTTCTCCGAAAGCCATTTTAAATAATGAAATTGTGTGGTTTGAATATTTTCAAAGGATGGATAAGGTATACCTCTAGAATTCTAGTGGTGATTATAATAATTACTTTCTGCTGGCCTTTGAATGATAGCAAAACAAATATATAGTTTAAGCTCTCGAGAGCCGTTTGTGCTACAACCTACATCAGAGAACTTTCAAGTTATATTTTCGTCCAAAAGATTTAAGTGTATAGTGTAGTGTCAAAAAAATGTGTACACTTAAGGAAATAGATTCATATAAATGTTATATTTTTGTTCTCTTTACGCTTGAAATTTTAATAATCATTCTCAAAACAAAAACAGGATCAAATCCTGAATTCTGAACACTTTTGATTTTAGTTGTTACATTTGTGGGTAACCATTTATCGTGCATTCTTTTATATCTCGAAAACTAAGTCTCCTTAATAAATCCTACATAAAATAGTCTATAAAGAAGCCACAAAATGTTTAGGTCCTTGCATACAAATATATTTCAACCAAAACGTCCTCTCTTAAACCCTATTTACACATACGATTAACTAAAAGGTTGTTAAGTCCTTTTTTCGGAAGAAAAAGAAAAGGATTTGTTTACTTTAATCTTCAAAGATAAAATTATTTAGAAAAGAAAGAATCGTAAAAAAGCTACGTACGTTTATGACCATAAAGAACAGATGATTGAATGCATTCAAACGATTTTCGAAAATAAATTCTTCGCTTTTTACGATTTATGTAATTTATTGAATTCCCTTTAACACAGATTTTTAGGCAATTATTTAAAGTAAATATTCTTTTTTATTTTACGTCGTGCTTCGTAAGTCTTTGCAGGATATTTACAAAAAATCCTAGCCGTGTATTTTATTATTATCATTTAAAGACCAGATTATAATAAAACTTATTTTTCCTAACGCACAATAACAAACCATAAAGAATGTTTTATGTATTTTGGTGTTTGTCCTTTCCCTTACCTCTTATTCCGCTTTAAACAAATGTCTGTAAAATAGGCTTTTCTAGGAAGATTTCAAAATAGGAATGAAGCTGAATTATGTATGATGATATTGTGTGGTATAGATCATATCCATTATAGTTTTTTTCAACGACACTCTTTACATTGGTAAAACCCTACATGATACGTTTGATACATTTACCTGGAGACTATATTGTCAATTCTGGGTCCTTAGTTTTGTTTTAATTGCTAAAAGTCCTTTTCTTATTTAAAACAAAAAAACATAATTTCTGTGTGTTCAAGAGAGCATTGAGAAAATCCAAAAGGATGCGCTTGAATTAGTTCACACACAAAGCCTTTAAATAAGTCGTCCATATATTACGTTTGTGTCTTCACAGCCAGGCCCCCACAACTTTCACAATCATACACAATTTACATACATACATAAATAATTATGAAGTCCTTAATTGAAGCGTTTCCTGTAGGTACTGTGGAGTGATTTGCATAGATATAGAAAGCAATTCTGTTTTTAAAACCACTCTTATAGGTGTATAAGATTATATAACTATCTTGACTTGAATATCCACACTACTCGTGCGGGTACAATATCAGTTGTATGATTTTAATCCTTCTTTCGGTGTGGAGCAATTCTTAGAGATTAATCCGGATTTTCATTTAGATAAGTGTGTCAAAAAATACTTTGCCAAATTTAATTTGATCTGAGTTTGAAGAATTTTAAGGATCTTAAACTGTACCTCAAACTTTAGCCAAAAAAAAAAAATACGTGTATTTAAACGCATTAACATTTAAACATATTTACATAATACATAAATATTTGACATATCTACGCTCACCAAGAATTTAAATTTTCACGCCAGATTAAGAATTTGCCTGATAAAATGAGGCCCAACATAATTTATGTGTAAAACACGAGTAAAATTCTTTCTTCGAAATGAAAATTTTGACATTTCTTAACGTTTTAAAGCACCTAGGAACTAAATCAAAGCATCCTTGTATGCGTCTATATGTGTGCGTTGAGGACACCTTTTTTCGTCGGCTTTATCTCAAGAACCAATAGAGATATCCACTTTAAAATAAAGCATTCTAAGACTTATTTTTGTTATTGTGTTTAAATGATGGATATGATGATACAAATTAAAAAAAAAAAAACATAAATAAATGTTTTTACTTATTAAAATTTGTATTTATTTATCAATGAATTTCACAACAACTTCCGTCTTCAATACACGTACCGTTTGATTAATGCGCTGGCGCTGGTGTCATTGTCTGAATTCTTAGCGGTACCTATGATAAACACAATCCTCAATTACTTTAAAGTTATAGCTGTCCGTGGTGACGTTTTGTCCAAGACATGGTCATAGTTCAATGTCTATTCTTGAAAACAGCATATAATTGGTCTTGCCCCCATTGACCACTAAACACATCTTCTCCAATTCCGTCGCAATGCTCAAAAACGCGAGTTCGTGAAGTTAGTCCCCCTTTTTTCGATTTTCCAATTTTGGAAAGTTGTTCCAGGTTGTTCCCGGTTTGTTCCGCATTGTTCCAAAGTTTTTTTCAAAATTACCCAAAAATGGGGCTTTTAGACCCCAAAAACTGTTTTGGACCTCTATGATCAAAATTTTAAAAGATATGGGCAAAATTTGAAAAAAATCTAGCCCCCCCTTTTTCGAAATTTCAACTTTTTATATTTTTTTAGATTCTAAAAAGTGTTCTAACCATTGTTCCAAAAAATAAGAGTCGTGAAATGTATATTTTAAAAGATATGGCCCCGACTTTTTTTTTCAAAAATGCAAAATACGTTTCCCCATTTTTTTTGTTTTTTTTTAAGCATACATTTTAATAAAACGTGATTAAACAAATGTACAGCAACCAAAACGTGGCTTATAACCTATTATTTACGCTGATGATCGATCTTAAAAAAAAATCTCGATGTCTTTAAATTTCGTAAAAATTATTTTAGCTCCCCCTTTTCAAAAATCAAAAATTCAAAAAATGTTCCAAGTCAAACCATACTTCCCCCAGTTCGTGTCCAAATTTCGTCCAAAACCATAAGCAAATAAAGCTAACGGCGCACAAAAACGAAAAAAATAATATTTCCCCTAGCTAGTACCTTCCCTTGAAAAAATTTAAAATTTTAATCCAAAGCTGTATTCTTTCAGCAAAGACCAAAAGGTCTTTAAGATTCCGACACTATGAAATTAATAATGATTATGCCTACATTCAAAAAAACATCCCCAACCCCCCCTTTACAACCACCCATATTTAAAAAATATTTTTATATGCATAATCACTCAGATCAAATTGTTCCAAAGTTTCATTCAAATATGTTCAAAAGATTCATTCAAAAATATTCAAAAATGAAGATTTTAAGCCAAAAAAACACTTTAAGTCGAAAAATCATGTTATACTTGTTCTGGCCCCCCTTTTCCGAAATTCAAAATTCCAAAACTTGTTCCCAATTGTTCCGGGGCTCTTCTAAATTGTTCCAGAGATTCGTTTCTTAAAATTGATTTTTAGTAGGAAAAATTTACAAAAAATGCTCCCCCGCCTCCCCTTTGCCAAAATCGAAAATCTAAAACTTGTTCCCTATCCAATATCACTCAAATCAAATTGTTCCAAAGATTCATTCATTGATTTTTAGTAGGAAAAATTTACAAAAAATGCTCCCCCGCCCCCCTTTGCCAAAATTGAAAATCTAAAACTTGTTCCCTATCCAAAATCACTCAAATCAAATTGTTCCAAAGATTCATTCAAAAATATTCAAAAATGAAGATTTTAAGCCAAAAAAACACTTTAAGTCGAAAAATCATGTTATACTTGTTCTGGCCGCCCTTTTCCGAAATTCAAAATTCCAAAACTTGTTCCCAATTGTTCCGGGGCTCTTCTAAATTGTTCCAGAGATTCGTTTCTTAAAATTGATTTTTAGTAGGAAAAATTTACAAAAAATGCTCCCCCGCCCCGCCTTTACCAAAACCGAAAATCTAAAGCTTGTTCCCTATCCAAAATCACTCAAATCAAATTGTTCCAAAGATTCATTCAAAGATATTCAAAAATGAAGATTTTAAGCCAAAAAACACTTTAAGTCGAAAAATCATGTTATACTTGTTCTGGCCCCCCTTTTCCGAAATTCAAAATTCCAAAACTTGTTCCCAATTGTTCCGAGCTCTTCTAAATTGTTCCAGAGATTCGTTTCTTAAAATTGATTTTTAGTAGGAAAAATTTAAAAAAAAAATGCTCCCCCGCCCCCCTTGCGAAAACCGAAAATCTAAAACTTGTTCCCTATCCAAAATCACTCAAATCAAATTGTTCCAAAGATTCATTCAAAGATATTCAAAAATGAAGATTTTAAGCCAAAAAAAAACACTAAGTCGAAAAATCATGTTATACTTGTTCTGGCCCCCCTTTTCCGAAATTCAAAATTCCAAAACTTGTTCCCAATTGTTCCGGGGCTCTTCTAAATTGTTCCAGAGATTCGTTTCTTAAAATTGATTTTTAGTAGGAAAAATTTACAAAAAATTCTCCCCCGCCCACCCTTTGCCAAACTACAAAATCTAAAACTTGTTCCCTATCCAATATCACTCAAATAAAATTGTTCCAAAGATTCATTCAAAAATATTCAAAAATGAAGATTTTAAGTCAAAAAACACTTTAAGTCGAAAAATCATGTTATACTTGTTCTGGCCCTCCTTTTCCGAAATTCAAAATTCCAAAACTTGTTCCCAATTGTTCCGGGGCTCTTCTAAATTGTTCCAGAGATTCGTTTCTTAAAATTGATTTTTAGTAGGAAAAATTTACAAAAAATGCTCCCCCGCCCCCCCTTTGCCAAAATCGAAAACCTAAAACTTGTTCCCTATCCAATATCACTCAAATCAAATTGTTCCAAAGATTCATTCAAAAATATTCAAAAATGAAGATTTTAAGCCAAAAAAACACTTTAAGTCGAAAAATTATATTATACTTGTTCTGGCCCCCCTTTTCCGAAATTCAAAATTCCAAAACTTGTTCCCAATTGTTCCGGGGCTCTTCTTAATTGTTCCAGAGATTCGTTTCTTAAAATTGATTTTTAGTAGGAAAAATTTACAAAAACTGCTCCCCCGCCCCCCCCTTTGCCAAAATCGAAAATCTAAAACTTGTTCCCTATCCAATATCACTCAAATCAAATTGTTCCAAAGATTCATTCAAAAATATTCAAAAATGAAGATTTTAAGCCAAAAAAACACTAAGTCGAAAAATCATGTTATACTTGTTCTGGCCCCCTTTTCCGAAATTCAAAATTCCAAAACTTGTTCCCAATTGTTTCGGGGCTCTTCTAAATTGTTCCAGAGATTTGTTTCTTAAAATTGATTTTTAGTAGGAAAAATTTACAAAATATGCTCCCCCGCCCCCTTTGCAAAAATCGAAAATCTAAAACTTGTTCCCTATCCAATATCACTCAAATCAAATTGTTCCAAAGATTCATTGAAAAATATTCAAAAATGAAGATTTTAAGCCAAAAAACACTTTAAGTCGAAAAATCATTTTATACTTGTTCTGGCCCCCCTTTTCCGAAATTCAAAATTCCAAAACTTGTTCCCAATTGTTCCGGGGCTCTTCTAAATTGTTCCAGAGATTCGTTTCTTAAAATTGATTTTTAGTAGGAAAAATTTACAAAAAATGCTCCCCCGCACCCCTTTGCCAAAATCAAAAATCTAAAACTTGTTCCCTATCCAATATCACTCAAATCAACTTGTTCCAAAGATTCATTCAAAAATATTCAAAAATGAAGATTTTAAGCCAAAAAAACACTTTAAGTCGAAAAATGATGTTATACTTGTTCTGGCCCCCCTTTTCCGAAATTCAAAATTCCAAAACTTGTTCATAATTGTTCCAGGGCTCTTCTAAATTGTTCCAGAGATTCGTTTCTTAAAATTGATTTTTAGTAGGAAAAATTTAAAAAAAATGCTCCCCCGCCCCCCCTTTTCCAAAAACCGAAAATCTAAAACTTGTTTCCTATCCAAAATCACTCAAATCAAATTGTTCCAAAGATTCATTCAAAGATATTCAAAAATGAAGATTTTAAGCCAAAAAAACACTTTAAGTCGAAAAATCATATTATACTTGTTCTGGCCCCCCTTTTCCGAAATTCAAAATTCCAAAACTTGTTCCCAATTGTTCCGGGGCTCTTCTAAATTGTTCCAGGGATTCGTTTCTTAAAATTGATTTTTAGTAGGAAAAATTTACAAAAAATTCTCCCCCGCCCCCCCCTTTGCCAAAATCGAAAATCTAAAACTTGTTCCCTATCCAATATCATTCAAATCAAATTGTTCCAAAGATTCATTCAAAAATATTCAAAAATGAAGATTTTAAGCCAAAAAAACACTTTAAGTCGAAAAATTATATTATACTTGTTCTGGCCCCCCTTTTCCGAAATTCAAAATTCCAAAACTTGTTCCCAATTGTTCCGGGGCTCTTTTAAATTGTTCCAGAGATTCGTTTCTTAAAATTGATTTTTAGTAGAAAAAATTTACAAAAAATGCTCCCCCGCCCCACCTTTGCCAAAATCGAAAATCTAAAACTTGTTCCCTATCCAATATCACTCAAATCAAATTGTTCCAAAGATTCATTCAAAAATATTCAAAAATGAAGATTTTAAGCCAAAAAAACACTTTAAGTCGAAAAATCATGTTATACTTGTTCTGGCCCCCCTTTTCCGAAATTCAAAATTCCAAAACTTGTTACCAATTGTTCCGGGGCTCTTCTAAATTGTTCCAGAGATTCGTTTCTTAAAATTGATTTTTAGTAGGAAAAATTTACAAACAATTCTCCCCCACCCCCTTTGCCAAAATCGAAAATCTAAAACTTGTTCCCTATCCAATATCACTCAAATCAAATTGTTCCAAAGATTCATTCAAAAATATTCAAAAATGAAGATTTTAAGCCAAAAAAACACTTTAAGTCGAAAAATTATATTATACTTGTTCTGGCAACCCCTTTTCCGAAATTCAAAATTCCAAAACTTGTTCCCAATTGTTCCGGGGCTCTTCTAAATTGTTCCAGAGATTCGTTTCTTAAAATTGATTTTTAGTAGGAAAAATTTAAAAAAAATGCTCCCCGCCCCCCCCTTTGCCAAAACCGAAAATCGAAAACTTGTTCCCTATCCAAATTCACTCAAATCAAATTGTTCCAAAGATTCATTCAAAGATATTCAAAAATGAAGATTTTAAGCCAAAAAAACACTTGCAGTCGAAAAATCATGTTATACTTGTTCTGGCCCCCCTTTTCCGAAATTCAAAATTCCAAAACTTGTTCCCAATTGTTCCGGGGCTCTTCTAAATTGTTCCAGAGATTCGTTTCTTAAAATTGATATTTAGTAGGAAAAATTTACAAAAAATTCACGTACACATGCACGCACAGACATCTCTCTAAAAATCTTTTATTTTGACTCTAGGGACCTTGAAACGTCGAGAAATGTCAAAATTTTCAATTCGACAAGCCGGACCGATTACAATAACTACCTATGGGAAGTTAATGAAATATCGAAGCAAGTTACAAGATTTTTCTGTTAACACATGTTTAGCTTAAAATCTTCATTTTTGAAAGAACCTTTGGACCAATTTGATTTGAATGATCTCGGATGGGGAAAAAGTTTTAGATTTTCGTTTTTTGGCAAATGGGGGGCGGGGGAGCATTTTTTGTAAATTTTTCCTACTAAAAATCAATTTTACGAAACGAATCTCTGGAACAATTTAGAAGAGCCTTGGAACAATTGGGAACAAGTTTTCGAATTTTGAATTTCGGAAAAGGGGGGCCAGAACAAGTATAACATGATTTTTCGACTTAAAGTGTTTTTTTGGCTTAAAATTTTCATTTTTGAATATTTTTGAATGAATCTTTGGAACAATTTGATTTGAGTGATATTGGATAGGGAACAAGTTTTGGATTTTCGATTTTGGCAAAGGGGGGGCGGGGGAGCATTTTTTGTAAATTTTTCCTACTAAAAATCAATTTTAAGAAACGAATCTCTGGAACAATTTACAAGAGCCCCGAAACAATTGGGAACAAGTTTTGGAATTTTGAATTTCGGAAAAGGGGGCCAGAACAAGTATAACATGATTTTTCGACTTAGTGTTTTTTTGGCTTAAAATCTTCGTTTTTGAATATTTTTGAATAAATCTTTGGAACACTTTGATTTGAGTGATATTGGATAGGGAACAAGTTTTAGATTTTCGATTTTGGCAAAGGGGGGGCGGGGGAGAGTTTGTAAATTTTTCCTACTAAAAATCAATTTTAAGAAACGAATCTCTGGAACAATTTAGAAGAGCCCCGGAACAATTGGGAACAAGTTTTGGAATTCTGAATTTCGGAAAAGGGGGGCCAGAACAAGTATAATATAATTTTTCGACTTAGTGTTTTTTTGGCTTAAAATCTTCGTTTTTGAATATTTTTGAATGAATCTTTGGAACAATTTGATTTGAGTGATATTGGATAGGGAACAAGTTTTAGGTTTTCGATTTTGGCAAAGGGGGGGCGGGGGAGAATTGTTTGTAAATTTTTCTTACTAAAAATCAATTTTAAGAAACGAATCTCTGGAACAATTTAGAAGAGCCCCGGAACAATTGGGAACAAGTTTTGGAATTTTGAATTTCGGAAAAGGGGGGCCAGAACAAGTATAATATGATTTTTCGACTTAAAGTGTTTTTTTGGCTTAAAATCTTCATTTTTAAATATCTTTGAATGAATCTATGGAACAATTTGATTTGAGTGGTTTTGGATAGGGAACAAGTTTTAGATTTTCGGTTTTGGCAAAGGGGGGGCGGGGGAGCATTTTTTTTTTAATTTTTCCTTCTAAAAATCAATTTTAAGAAACGAATCTCTGGAACAATTTAGCAGAGCCCCGGAACAATTGGGAACAAGTTTTGGAATTTTGAATTTCGGAAAAGGGGGGCCAGAACAAGTATAACATGATTTTTCGACTTAAAGTGTTTTTTTGGCTTAAAATCTTCAATTTTGAATGAATCTTTGGAACAATTTGATTTGAGTGATATTGGATAGGGAACAAGTTTTAGATTTTCGATTTTGGCAAAGGGGGCGGGGGAGCATTTTTTGTAAATTTCTCCTACTAAAAATCAATTTTAAGAAACGAATCTCTGGAACAATTTAGAAGAGCCCCGGAACAATTGGGAACAAGTTTTGGAATTTTGAATTTCGGAAAAGGGGGCCAGAACAAGTATAACATGATTTTTCGACTTAGTGTTTTTTTGGCTTAAAATCTTCATTTTTGAATATTTTTGAATGAATCTTTGGAACAATTTGATTTGAGTGATATTGGATAGGGAACAAGTTTTAGATTTTCGATTTTGGCAAAGGGGGGGCGGGGGAGCATTTTTTGTAAATTTTTCCTACTAAAAATCAATTTTAAGAAACGAATCTCTGGAACAATTTAGAAGAGCCCCGGAACAATTGGGAACAAGTTTTGGAATTTTGAATTTCGGAAAAGGGGGGCCAGAACAAGTATAATATAATTTTTCGACTTAAAGTGTTTTTTTGGGCTTAAAATCTTCATTTTTGAATATTTTTGAATGAATCTTTGGAACAATTTGATTTGAGGGATATTGGATAGGGAACAAGTTTTAGGTTTTCGATTTTGGCAAAGGCGGGGCGGGGGAGAATTTTTTGTAAATTTTTCCTACTTAAAATCAATTTTAAGAAACGAATCTCTGGAACAATTTAGAAGAGCCCCGGAACAATTGGGAACAAGTTTTGGAATTTTGAATTTCGGAAAAGGGGGGCCAGAACAAGTATAACATGATTTTTCGACTTAGTGTTTTTTGGCTTAAAATCTACAGTTTTGAATATTTTTGAATGAATCTTTGGAACAATTTGATTTGAGTGATATTGGATAGGGAACAAGTTTTAGATTTTCTATTTTGGCAAAAATCAATTTTGTAACACGCCAACATGATCTACACACTCACTTGTTTACCCAATGTACTAGCCTTCTGCTAATATGTAAAATTGTAACACACACTCACTTGTATACCAAATGTACTAGCCTTCTGCTAAATGCAAATAACACACACAAGAGGCAACTGGCAACCAATGAATTTTCACCATAGCATTCCACTGACTTTTGAACTTTAATTCTTAGAGTTCACCTCCAGTATGGAGCGAGGATGTTATTAGTAGTGGCCAAAATCAGTACGTCGACGCTCTTGGCATCGAGAAAGAACTAATAGAGAGAACCAACTTCTACGGTTGCTCTCTTTTTGCCTACAAGCTGTGATTTGGCCAGAGTATATCTAATAATGAGTAGGGACACTCTCTACACATATGCAACACCTACTAATACAATTAAAAATGAACAATAAAACAAAACAAAAAAATATTATGAGTGAAAACAGGTCAAATGTATCCATTTTAATCCTTACCTGACATAGCTAATGTTAGAAAGATACACAATCGGTTTTCCCAACACCAACACATACACCTTCGATCGTATGATACATAAACGAGGTCTTTTTTCATAATGGATTTTTAAAGGCGATCCAGTTTGATCACATGTGTGTGTGTGGTTTTGCTGTGCTTTTCATTAATTGAATGTGACCAGCCTCTACTCTTCTTTTATTTATTGTGTCACTTTTTTATTTTATAAATTATACCTCTTATTTAATTTTTAAATAAATGTATCGTTCTGAAATATGAAAATTGCAACTTCATCTTTGTTTTGTGCTTCTAAAAACATAAAAAAAAAGCTATGTTTAGCGTAGTATAAGAAACAGTATTTTTTACTTCTTTAGTACGTATTTAAAACAGCTGGTAACACTAAAATGTAATTAGGGGTGGAATAGGAATTGTTTACATTTTTTCATAATGCATTTTTAAAGGCGATCTGGTTTGAATTGTATTCATTTGTGCGGAAGTGTTTCAGTGAGTTGAATAAAGGGTGACTTGTATATCTTAAAAGTGATTGAAATAAAAATTAAAATGGGTAAACATTATTTAAAGTGTTTGGCATGCGGTCGAGAAGAAGAAGTTAATTCTGGTGTTAAATATTTTAAACTACCAGAAAATATAGAAAGGTAAGCAATATTTGCTGTTTTGTTATTGAAAATGTAAAAATTGCAACGGTTTTTTTGTGTTGAGTACAAAAAATACATTTAAAATCTCTGGTTTTATAATCTCAGGCTATGATTATGTTTTTTTGTTATAAAAGATGTACGATCTGAACGCTTTTTTAGTTTGTGGTAGTAGATTGTGTGGTTTTTGATCAATTTAAATTTTGGTTGTAACTTCGCGCCCTTTCAGCGTTTTGTAAACACAATAACATCAACTGCCTGAGATTACGATCAGACTTAAAATACGGTTAAAAATAATTATTTTTTTCTTTTTTCTTTCTTCAGGAGAACAAAGTGGTTAAGTGCTATTTACAAACCACATTTGTTAGAACAGCAAATTTCACGAGATTTAAGGTTGTGCGAAAATCATTTCTCAAAAGATATGTTTTCCGCTTCCAAAATTCGTTTATAATTGTCGGCTATACCTGACTTAAATATTTTAAAAACCTTAACTGACACTGCAGAAGGTGAGACGAATAAAGGGAATATGAAACAAGAAGACGAGAGTTTAGAAGTGAAAGTGGTTTCTAATCAAGAGCAATTGGAGTTTTTAGAGGAAGGAGTGGGCAAAATCCAAAGTGCTGAATTACTCGAAATCTTTGAAGCAGATGAACCGCTTAGCGAAATTATTCAAGTTGGAGAATCAATCGAAGCGAAAACCTCATATAGAGAGCATAAGGCAACGCAGACAAACATCAAGGAAACAGCCGAGGTATTTCAATTAAGAAAAGAGTGTAAGAATTTAAAAAAAGAAATTGAAATTTTAAGAAAACAAAAATGTTCAGATGGTGCGTATTTAGAAAAAACAAAAAACGTTTTACCTAAAGAGTTAGCTCGAATTGTTGAAACTCATATTGCAAACTATAAAAAAAAAAAAACAGAAAGGATGGAGGTACTCTAACGAATTTAAAAAATTTTGTCTCAGCATATATTTCATTCCACCTAATGCATATTACTTCTTAGAGCATAGTTTATGTTTGCCATCAAAAAAAACTTTAACTAGATTTACCAAAGATTGGCCTTCTGGACCAGGACTTCACAAGTCATTATTTAATGCGTTAAAGCTAAAAATACAGGTTTTACCAGAAATCGCCCAAAATTGTGTTATTTGTTTAGATGAAATGTCGTTGAAAACTCATCTTTATTTCAATAAAAATAAGGGAGCGATAATAGGATTGGAAGACGATGGACAGAATAAAACACATTTAGCTGCAAATTATGCCATTGTTGTAATGGTAAGAGGCCTTACTCATCGGTATAATCAGTTACTTGGGTTGGAACTGAGCCAGCAACCTAATATTTCCTCCATATTCACAGATTTTAAAGAATTTGATGGTGCGAATTTAACACGACCACAACAAGATTTTTTAGATGCATTAGAGAGCCTCGAACAAAAATTTATAACTAATTTTCCAAATTTATATTTTTGTAATAATTTTGAAATGAAAATGTTTGATATTTTAAAAAATGAATTTGATTACAATTGCTGTAAGAACCAAAATAAGGACTTTATTATAAAGTTTTTTATTCGAGTTCGAGTATACCATATCCTCAAGAATTTCAATGCAACTATGAAAAAATCTAGCAATAAGCATAAATATTTAAGCGTTACACATATGTAAAACATTATTTATAAGACCTAAATAAAATAACTCTAAAAAATGATATACATATGCCTTTATTTTTCGGAACACCCTATGCTACAGTCAAAAGAAAAATTCTTTTTCTTCCTTCTCTTTTACACTGTAACACTTCTTATTACCATCTATTTCTCATGTTTGTGTGACATAGCGGTAATTTAAAATATGAACTCAGAAAACGAAAATTTGGAGAGTGTCCCTACTCATTATTAGATATACTCTGGATTTGGCCACCAACTTGCAAATGTATTAACTCCTTATAAAAAAAATGTGGGGAACAAATACTTATGCAAGTTTGTGCAAATACTCACCACGAGAGAGAAAAAACGTTTCTCTCTGCTCACCACCTTTGAAAAATGGCGGATGTAGTCAGCTGTTCAGACAGAGGTGTTCAAAGAAAATTTAAAATTGTGTATGAATATGAACAACTTTTTGGTACTCTCATTGTGTTCGTTTGAGAGTAATATCATTCGAATATGAAGTGAAATTAATTACTCTTGTTAGGTGCCAGAACAATGAAGATTTAGAAAAAATTCTAAATTACGCATTTAGATAAATATTAGTTAGTTATTTGAAGCCAGTTTTAATCATTAAGTAAGTAAAATAAATTATGTGGTGCAACAGTCCAATGAGAATTAGGACCTAGAAACATAAAACTCTGAAAGCACTACAACTATTATTTGTCTTATTAGCTGCGTTTATGCGTTTAATTTTCGCTCAGACCGTTGAAAGATGCAAAAAAAACTGAGATTTGTTTAGCTTAGTGTACACGATTGCCAGGTCTGACAATCATTATCAGATCTGCAAACGTCTCACAATGTGTGAAAATGAGCTGACAATGAGCTGAAAATTTTAATTTGTGTGTACACGGTTTGCAGATATCTACAAACATCTGCAAATCTGTTGCCAAATATTTGTCTGACAATGTCGACAAACTAATTTGGCCAAATAGCTAGCAATAGATTTGCAAACATTTGTAGATTTTCTGCCAACCGTGTACACACCAAATCAAATTTTGGATCTGCAAATTTATTTTCAGCTCATTGTCACACGTCGCATCAGTCAGAAAATTTGTCTGATAATGAATAAATTTGCAAATGTTCCTCAAACGGCATCTGCAAATTTATTCATTGTCAGACGTTTGCAGAAACGTCAGAAAATGAAAAAAATTTGGTGATCTCCCAATGAATTTTGTGTACACACGATTGCAACATCTGCAAATTAATTTGTCTTCAAAATGATTGATGAACAAATTTTTCTGCAAATCAATTTGGTGTGCAGACGGTTGTCAGCTTGCGTGTACACGATTGCCAGATATCTACAAATTAATTGGCAGATATGTGTGTGCAAATTAGGAGCCAAACCATTTGTCTGCAAATTAATTTGGTGTGTACACGATTGTCAGCCATTCGAGACAAATTTTTCAGTGACAGATCTGGCAATATTTGCAGATCTGGCATTCGTGTACACTTAGCTTTTCAATTTTCAGAGTTTATCGACTTAATTTTGTCGACTTAATTTTCTCCGAGGTGAAAACATGTATACACCGATACGAATTCAACACGCTATAAAAAATGAGAGTAAGTGGTTTCGAAGAGACGGAGACGAGGAAATTTGGTTCTCTCATTTAGTTTTTTCTCTCTGCTCTTGGTTTATAGAATTACCGGTTATCAGTGTTACCGCTGGGATTTTTGAAAAGGTCGCAAAAAAAGGGTCAAATGAAAAACAAAGTTGCATTTAAATTTTTTTTTTAATACATACCTAAATCAAACGAAATCTGTATACATTGCAAAAAAAAAATTAGTTGTTTTTTATTTTTTTATTAGGTATACCTTCTAAAGAAAAATAAATTCCTATACTAGTATTCAATACATTCGATTTAAGTTATATTAACTCAGGTTTTAAAGTTAAACTAAAAAATAAATAAATTCATATTCTATTCAGTTCTTTTGAAATACAAAAATTAAGGTACATTTTAGGAATTTATATTATTTATAAATATTTGAATTTTATATTTACATTATTTTTAAAATAAGAGTCATTATTTTTTTGTGATTCATTTACGGTAGCTTTTTATAAGCTCCTCTGAAGGATTCTATTCATCAAGAGTTTGCTTTTCTAAAATATTGAAAAATTTGTTAAATATTACCTACATTTATATGCAGAGTCGAAAGGTTGAAATGAATTTTTATGCTAGAATAGCAAGATTTCGATTCTGAGCGAACGTGATAGAGTCGACCAAACAATTTCAACTTGATTCCATTTTATAGATTGAAATTATGTGTGACAGTGTTAGTTATGTTCTTATTTCAATGGAAGTTTGGAAATTTTGTATGAATTAAGAAAATAACTTATCTTTCCAATGTATTTTTCTAGAGATGGGGTCAAAAAAGTCGCATAATTTTTAAAAAGGGTCAAAATAGACAATTTTTTAAAAAGTCGTATCATTTTCGCATGAGGCACAAAAAAGGGTCAAAATGCGACTAAAGTCGCATAGCGGTAACACTGCCGGTTATGTATCGAAGTTGAGTTTCTCCATCATCATACATAATACAAAAAACCTATACAAACAAGAGTTCGCATACTATTTCAATAAAATACTGTTTTTTGTGGTTTTGGAACATAAGGGCGACGGTCGGCTTTCCATCGTCCCTTGCACGTCAAAAGCCATACATCGTGGTCGCGGCGCGGATTTTAAATTGCCATTTTTTTAACTTGTTAATTTTACTTGCCACTTGCCATTCTTGTGTTTTCATTTGCCTTTAATTTTCTTGTATTTTCTACTTTCCATTTCTACTTTATAACTTAGATTTAAGTTTAAAATTTGAATTAATAAAATAACTTTTATATCTAATTGATTAAATTTTAAAAAACGTCAGAACAAGTATAACATGATTTTTCGACTTAAAGTGTTATTTTGGCTTAAAATCTTCATTTTTGAATATCTTTGAATGAATCTTTGGAACAATTTGATTTGAGTGATTTTGGATAGGGAACAAGTTTTAGATTTTCGATTTTGGCAAAGGGCGGCGGGGGAGCATTTTGTAAATTTTTCTTACTAAAAATCAATTTTAAGAAACGAATCTCTAGAACAATTTAGAAGAGCCCCGGAACAATTGGGAACAAGTTTTGGAATTTTGAATTTCGGAAAAGGGATGCCAGAATATGGTTAACAGAATGGTGCACTGTTAAGTTTCATTTGGGCTTAATATCTTTATTTTTGAACATATTTGAATGAATCTTTGGAACAATTTGATTTGAGTGATTATGCATATAAAAATATTTTCTAAATATGGGTGGTTGTAAAGGGGGGGTTGGGGATGTTTTTTTGAATGTAGGCATAATCATTATTAATTTCATAGTGTCGGAATCTTAAAGACCTTTTGGTCTTTGCTGAAAGAATACAGCTTTGGATTAAAATTTTAAATTTTTTCAAGGGGGGGTACTAGCTAGGGGAAATATTATTTTTTTCGTTTTTGTGCGCCTTTAGCTTTATTTGCTTATGGTTTTGGACGAAATTTGGACACGAACTGGGGGAAGTATGGTTTGACTTGGAACATTTTTTGAATTTTTGATTTTTGAAAAGGGGGAGCTAAAATAATTTTTACGAAATTTAAAGACATCGAGATTTTTTTTTAAGATCGATCATCAGCGTAAATAATAGGTTATAAGCCAAGTTTTGGTTGCTGTACATTTGTTTAATCACGTTTTATTAAAATATATGCTTCAAAAAAAAAAAACAAAACAAATGGGGAGACGTATTTTGCATTTTTGAAAAAGAAAAGTCGGGGGCCATATCTTTTAAAATATACATTTCACGACTCTTATTTTTTGGAACAATGGTTAGAACACTTTTTAGAATCTAAAAAAAATATAAAAAGTTGAAATTTCGAAAAAGGGGGGCTAGATTTTTTTCAAATTTTACCCATATCTTTTAAAATTTTGATCATAGAGTACCAAAAATTTGGAACAATGTTCAGAACAACTAGAACAACCTGGAACAATTTTCAAAAAATCGATTTTCGAAAAAGGGGGGGCTAGGTCAAAAACAGTTTTTGGGGTCTAAAACCCCCATTTTTGGGTATTTTTGAAAAAAAAAACTTTGGAACAATGCGGAACAAACCGGGAACAACCTGGAACAACTTTCCAAAATTGGAAAATCGAAAAAAGGGGGGCTAACTTCAAGCACTCCAAAAACGCGGCATTTAAGTCATTATCATCGGCTTATCCGAGTAATTAAACGGAACTTTGAAAAATTGTGCCTCTGGCGTTGACGGTTGAATTGTGCACAATTCTTTCCAGAACGATGTTGAAGAAGTCTCATGACAGTGTAAAAACTAAAAACTAATCAAAAGCATCGGTGAGATCTTTTCCAACCTTGAAAGCGCAGCGTGCATTTTCTATCGTCATTCTACACAAATGGAACAAGTTTTGCAGGAGTGCCAAAACTAGACATTTGTATATAAATTTCTTCTCTGCTGTTATATGCGGCCCTAAAATCGATAATGGTTATCGATTTAAAGTTCCTGGGTTTTTTTCTCCATAAGATTGCCGTAATGTGAAAATTTGGTGGGCTCCCCAAGTCTGAAGCCACACTGATATGGACCTATCAGCTTGTTAACGAACGGCTTTAGACGTTCACATAATATGGCAGAAAGGATCTTATATGTGATGTTCAGGAGATTGACGCCTCTATAGTTGACTCAGTCTCCTATCTTCAAGATTGGGGAAACTATGTTAAGATTTCACTCATTGTCATGCTTTCTTCCGATCATATTTTGCAAATGAGGGTGCATACTCCATTTCAAGTCATTGCATGCTGTTTTGAACAGTGCGTCAACGATGCCATCAGCTCCAGCAGCTTTCTTGGCCTTTAAATGAGATATAACTATCTACACTCAGTCGAGGTTGGGTAGGGTTGGCGGAATTGTTGTTCTGCGTCGCCTGCGTTAAATGGTGCCTTTCCCTTACATCGGAATACGCTTCTTCATCGCCGTTGTATTAGATTTGAGAAGTTGTCTTTCCATATTCTCAGTATAGACTAAGTTCACAAGATTCATTTAGTGGTTGGTAAACTTGGGAGATTTTCTTTTTACGTTTTTAATTAATTCATTCACTATAACTCTAATCCGAGGTGAAAACCCCCAGGCGCTCCACTATTTGGTAAACCTTACGAACCTCCTTCTTGTTGAGACATCTCTCTATCTCCTCAATCACGAGATTTTTAAGCTGCAGCGGGCAGCTCTAGTCCTTCTGTATAGGAGTTTCTCTTTGGTGGCCGTGAGAAACCTATAGCACGCACTTCAGACGTGGCATCTCATATGCCTGTTAGACAATGTTGCCACAGGTGTTCAATATTTGATTCAGGCAGCAAAAGACTTCTGAAGAGCTTGTTAGAGACTCCATCAGAAAAGGACATGCTAGTCTTTCGCGATTGTAGCCGTCTTACGTCGAATCTTCTCACTTCCTTGGTTTGGCTTGGATCGGGATATCCGTAGCCGTACCTTGGCTAGAAACTATGTAGTGTCAATGCTAGCCCCTCGGAATCTTCGTACAACCTGCATACTCGAGAATTGTCTTGTGCCGCGATCGCAATTTGGGCAATCTAGTTGAAATTTTTTCCTTTCGTCCTAAAAACATATTATTTGTTCTACATTTATATTTCATAAGGTGCAAGTATTAAATGTAACAAATGATATGTTTGCATTCAGTTTAAAAAGTTAAGCTTATCCTCACATGAGTTTCTCCAAATTATTGGAAAATATACTTTTGGGTAAAACCATAGAGGTCCTGAACCTGAAATCAACTTAAGCATTATATGTTTTTAATCAGTTTTCAAAATTTTGTTTCATTATTCCGCTATATAAAACCATGCATGGTCACCATGAATAAAAAAACTACCTACGTACTGTAAATACATACATACGCGTGTATAATATGCAAGTATGTACATAAAATACTTGTACTCGAATGCCGCATGAAAACAGTCACAAAGTATGACATCAAATTATCAGAATTTCAAATGATAAAAATTCTCTCTGTCATTTTTCGTATAATCTTTTTTTTATGTCGCAAACATGTGTTTCTGCGATGCTTAAGGCTATGGTTATGTGGCAGTTTTATTGGGCTTTTTGTTATATGAGATATGACCGGGAGCATGTGTCAATCTTAGAGGGGACTTGTATTGTATTTTGTATATGTATATGGTAAAGGACTTTAGCAAGGTGTCCTTTTTTTTGGATTTCATGTATGGACTTTTATACTGTAGGTACTGATTTATGTGTACGTAACGAATATATGAAGAAGGAAGAAGAAGAAAAACACATAAGGCCAAACAGATGGGAAGGATATAAAAACAATAAAATTTAATAAAGCTGAATTGCGTTTAAGAATAATAATATATGCATACCTAGCTAAATACCAAACATCCGTACTTAATGCCGTTAAGCTATGCAAAAATGTAAAGGAAGTGGGCAAATAATAAATAACTACATAATATGGCCAGGCCAGGTATAAGCATTTATAAGATTATAAAATGTTAAAGATATATGAGAATCGCTTATAGAATTTGATAGTCAGGTTTGTTTTGATGTTCAAATGGTAGACATGTGCATTCAAGAGGACACAAGCGTCCACAGGTTTTTCTCAAAACCCATTTCTGTCTATCAACTACTACTCTCAACTCCCCGCGGTGAACATCGGGTGCCTAGTACCTCAACTGGAGATTGGGTTCCAACCCCAGTGGAAAGTTGTTGGGGTCAGCAAACGAGAGAGGGGGGGAGAGGTGTTTCCACTAAGGCACCTCTCCTTATCCAGACGGCAGCGGACGAATTCTCGAGATGGAATCAACGTTGGCGTCTACAGTTCCAGTAAGGTTGAACTACTTAGTGAACACCTTATAGGGCTTTTACGACTTATTCGGAGCCCAGGGGTGAAATCGGCTAAGCTGATAATTGACTATCATATTTTTGATAGTCAAATATGGCTATCATTTTCATTCCGTCTGTGTAAGATGATTCAACTTAATTCAATTCGATTGAACAATTTCTGATTATAATTGTCACAATTCAATGTTGCTATGGTGAAATTTTCAAATGATTTCTATAAAATATCTAAATAAAAGTATCAAATTGGCTGTGTTTAAATAACATTCTTATTTCTCTTGTGTTTTTTTTTTCGAATTACGTAAACTTTGTCGGTCACAAGAATGTGTTTTTGTACCTAAAAAGGGTAACTGAAAAAATGTTCCATTCGTTTTTTGTAAGCGTCTGGGAGCTCTATTCAGAAACGACATATTTGTAGGACAATGACTATCAAATTTTTCTAGTGACAGCTTTTTAGGTATCAATTTGACTATTACCTTACACAGATCAAATTCGATTATTTTGACTGTCAACAATCAACAATCACCTTAGCCGATTCCACCCCAGGCCTATAAGGAGCGGTTTATCCGGCTCCCCGTCCTTGGAGTTATACTAGGATCTAGCCCTCCAGGTTGGGGGTTGTTCCGTCGGGGGGGGGGGGGGGGGTCACTTACTGACCACGTACAAATCTTCTAGTTGCGAAGCACCAACAAGCCTCGGATACGGACGGATTCACTGTTGACAACCCAAGCAAACGAAATAAGGACAACGAACTTCGGATCTGTACGTGAATTGTTAGGTCCCTTAACAGACCACGTGCAGCCGAACAATTAGCGGAAGCCCTTAACTGCTGCAAGGCAGATATTACCGCCATCCAAGAAGTGCGATGGGATGGACCGGGCAAATGCAAACTAAAAGACTGCGATATATACTACGGCGACTGCTATCGAGAACAAAGGCAGCGTCTGTTTGGGTGTGGATTTGTTGTTGGAACTAGACTCAGGCAAAAAGTCTTGAGTTTCAACAGTGTGAGCGAGCGCATCACGATAATCCGCATCAAGGCTAAATTCGCCAACATAAGCCTAATATGCGCGCATGCCCCAACAGAGGAGAAAGATGAAGACACCAAAGACATATTCTTCGATCTCTTGGACAAGACATATGAGCACTGAGCAGTGCCCTGGATATGACATTAAAATTGTCTTAGGAGATTTTAATGCCAAGCTAGGAAGAGAAGACATCTTTGGTGGCACAATCGGGAGATACAGCCTGCACGACACCACATCCGACAACGGATTCAGGCTGATCGATTTCGCTGCGGGGCGAGACGTTCTGGTAGCTAGTACGCAGTTCACACGTCTCAATATCCACAAGGGACATGGAAATCTCCTGATCAATCAACCGTCAACCAGATTGACCACATTGCGATCGACGCACGACACTTCTCCAGTATACAGGATATCCGAACATTCCGAGGGGCCAACATTGACTCGGACTACTACCTCGTTGTAGCCAAGGTAAGGCTATGGATATCCTGGTCCAAGCCAAAACAAGGAAGTACTGTGAGAAGTTTCGACGTTAGACGGCTACAATCGCAAGAGACTGCCATGTCATTTTCCGATCGAGTCTCTAGTAACCTCTTAAGGAGTCATATGCTGCCTGCATTAAGCATTGAAAACCAGTGGCAAAATTGCCTTGCATCCATCAGAGATGCCGCCTCTGAAGTGCTAGGTTTCACACGTCCGCAACAGCGAAACCCCTGGTTTGACGACGCCAAGCGCACGCAGCGAAGCAAGAGGCATACAAAACGGCGCTGCACAGAAGGACCAGAGCTGCTCGCGAGCTCTACGAGCAGAAGAGGAGAGAGGAACAACGGCTTCTTAGATGGAAAAAAAGAGAGCACGAGAAGCGCGCAATCGAGGAAATAGAGGGATGTCACAACAGGAATGAGGTTCGTAAATTTTACCAAAAGGTAAAAAAACCTCCCAAGGGTACCAGCCACGAACCGAAGCCTGTAAAGACGATCAGGGGAACATCGTAGTAAAACCGCAGTCTATGTTGAGAATATGGAAAGACCACTTTTCCAAATTATATAACGGCGATGACGAACCGAATTCCGGTGTAAGGGAGATAGAACCACTCAACCTAGGCGACGCAGATCAACAATTCCGCCTACCCGACCTAGACGAAGTGAAGATAGCTATATCTAAACTGAAGTCAAACAAAGCTGCTGGAGCTGATGGCATCGATGGCATCGCTGCCGAACTATTTAAAGCAGCAGGCGATGACTTGGTAGGGAGCATGCACCAACTCATCTGCAAAATATGGTCGGAAGAAAGCATGCCCGATGAGTGGAATCTCAGCATAGTTTGCCCGATACATAAAAAAGGAGACCCTTTAAATTGCGCCAACTACAGAGGGATCAGTCTCCTTAACATTGCATATAAGATCCTTTCTGCCGTATTATGTGAACGTTTGAAGCCGTTCGTCAACAACCTGATAGGTCCTTATCAGTGTGGCTTCAGACCAGGAAAGTCCACTATCGACCAAATATTCACACTACGGCAGATCTTGGAAAAAACCCAGGAGCTTCAAATCGATACCCACCATCTCTTTATCGATTTTAAAGCTGCGTATGACAGCATCCATAGGGAAGAGCTCTACAGAGCAATGTCTAGTTTTGGCATCCCTGTCAAACTTATCCGTTTGTGCAGAATGACGATGGAGAATGCACGTTGCTCCATCAAGGTCGGAAAAGATCTCACCGATGCATTTGATGTCAAAAAAGGTTTTAGACAAAGCGATGCACTGTCATGCGACTTCTTCAACATCGTTCTGGAAAGAATTGTGCAAAACTCAACCGTCAACACTAGAGGCACAATCTTCCAAAGGTCCATCCAATTACTCGGATACGCAGATGATATTGACATAATTGGAAGATCAAAGCGTGATGTCAGTGGAGCGTTTTTTGAGCATTGCGACGGAAGCGAAGAAGATGGGTTTAGTGGTCAATGAGGGCAAGACCAAGTATATGCTGTCATCAAAAAAGGACATTCAATAACGACGTCTTGGACAAAATGTCACCATGAACAGCTATAACTTCGAGGTAGTTAAGGACTTTGTCTACCTAGGCACCGCTATAAACACAGACAACGACACCAGCGCTGAAATCAAACGAAGAATAACTCTTGCAAATCGCTGCTTCTTTGGACTTAGAAGGCAATTGAGAAGTAAAGTCCTCTCTCGAGCATCTAAAATCACCATCTATAAGACACTCATCATCCCGGTTCTCATTTATGGCGCTGAGGCCTGGACCCTGTCAAAGAAAGATGAGAACGTCTTAGGATGCTTCGAGAGAAAAATTCTTCGGGTGATTTTTGGTCCCGTACGTATAGATGAAGAATGGAGAAGAAGATATAACGACGAACTGTACGAGTGTACGGGCTGTACAGTGACACTGACCTAGTTAGCAGAATTAAAGTCCAACGGCTTAGATGGCTGGGTCATGTAGAGCGAATGGACATTAACGCTCCAGCCCGGAAGGTATTCGAATCCAATCCCGAGGGACGGCGCAGTAGAGGAAGACTTAAAATTTTTCCATCCACATCAGGTTTTTAAGATTTGACCCTTTAAAAACAATAAATGCAGCGAAAAGCTGCATAAATTGTATAGTTATTTTGCAAAGTTCGAATCTTTATCTCCTAGATACAGTTTAAATTATTTTAGTATCTCACTTAATTTTCGTAATTTTTCATTAGTTATGAGAAGGCTTATGGATCTGAATTTGACTTTATCTGAAGTTTTGAAAAACCTTGAATATAATTGCCTTTAAATAAATACAAATTTTTAGTGCTGACTTCGAATCCAAACTCTGATTTTAGGTATATGTGCTCAAACTTAGAAATATCCATTTCAACATTATTTTTTGAACTTTTATTTTACAATAATTAACCACTTCATTGCTTTAAGTTTATGTCCAAAATACTATTAACTTCAAATACGAAGTTATTGTAATCGGTTCGATTTTCGAATCGAAAATTTCGACATTTCTCAACTTGTCAAGGTTCCAAGAATCTAAATAAAAGATTTTTAGAGAGATGCCTCTGTGTGTGCGTGTCTACGTACGTTTGTACGTAACGTTCGGGAAGCTGTGTGGGTGGTAAAATTTGTGTTAACACAAAATATCACACCAACCAATAAAGCTAGCGACTTGAATTAAATTTAACAATATACATTTTGACGTGATACCAAACTGATATAATTTTGAAAAAAATGATCAAATAACAGTTTTTTTTATAAATCAAAAAAATGAAATAAAATAATTGTCAACTCGAATTTTTTTTTTTTCAAACAAAAACTGATTTTTTCTCCAGAATAGTTTTAGGCAACGAAAATTAACGTTTGATAACCCTAGAAAAAACATTACTAAAAGTTGTTAAAAATATATTTGACTTAAATATCTTTACAATAAAATAAAGAAATGGTTCCAAGCTAATTTCATCAAATATTGTTTTCGACAATCAGTAAAATTATAAAAATTAAAATCTTCAAAAAAATAGAAAGAAATAGAATTGGTAAAACTTGATGTTCGATTCTCGTGAATTTTCGTAGAAAAATCCAGTCTGTAAATTGTATATAAGAAAAAATCTTCTAATTTTAAGTTAATCTTTTAGAAAAATTCAACTGACAACTTTTTAACAAAACACGAAAACCTACAGAAACAACAAAAAAACTGACAAGAAATGGTTTCCAACTCAAATATTAGGAGAACAAAGAAAGATATTGACTTCAAATTGTTTATGTACACAAAATATTGTTTTGAATATTTTGTTAAAGTTTTAAGTTAGACAAATTGACACACGGGATGGTGTGGGTCACACTCGGACTTTTTTTTTATTTTGGAACAAAATTCTGAAAGCTACATCTTTTCGAAAATACTATTCAAAAGTAAAACAGCAGAAATGCCTGAAAATAAAGGCAATACAAAAAATCCCTTTTAGATTCTGGATTATAATTAGTAAAGAAAAACGGAACTCTTTAATGTCGCATATACAAATTTTGACCGACCAAAGCGATGCCATATTTTTGTACATTTGTTTATTTTTAGTGCATACTAAAGGGGTTATGGCTACCCTTGATATGTTTGTATTTGAAATGTAGTGCGAGTATTCTAAATAAAATAGATAGATTTAGGAGTTACCTAAATCCATTTAAAACTCATGATGGAAACCATATACAGGGTGGGCCGTTAATAAGTGCACTTTTTGTTTCGCTCTAACTCCCGAACGAAATAACCGAGACGCGCGGGGATGGTATCTCCTTGCAGCTCGAGATCTAAATTTTTAGTCGCAATGAGTCCGTTCACGGGAGAGCAGCGCGCTTTCTGCGTTCGCGCCTTTTATGAAAACAATCGCTCATACGTGACTGTTCGTCGGCTTTTTCGGGTAAAGTTTGGATTACGCAACATCACCGAGTGTCCAAGTACGAATGTAATCAAAAAATGGATCGTAACATTCGAGGCAACGGGATCAACGCAAAAACTTCGACCTACAGGACGCCCACGTTCCAGGCGGACTGCAGAAACAATTGAATGCGTACAAGCTTCTGTGCGCGAGGATCCAAGAAGCTCTACACGGAAACGCGCTGCGGCCCTGGGAGTACCCAGAACGACTTTACGTCGCATTTTATGGGATGATTTGAAGTTATACCCTTACAAAATTCAGATTGTCCAAGATTTGAAAGAATCCGATTTTGTTTCACGGTTCAATTTCGCAACAGAAATGTTACGGAGATTCCCTCACTTCAATAACATTATCTTCTCAGACGAAGCTCATTTTCATGTCAACGGATTTGTTAATCGACAAAATTGTCGATACTGGGGAACAGAAAATCCACGCTTAAAACATGGACGACCGTTACACTCTCCGAAAGTGACCGTTTGGGCCGGAATAGCCAAGTGGGGGATCATAGGGCCGTATTTTTATGAAGATCGATACGGGCGTAATGTTACTGTTAATTCAGAGCGTTATGTTTCGATGCTTAGAGATTTTTTAGCTCCAAAACTGCAAGAATCGAGTGGTTACACTATTCACACCTGGTTCCAGCAAGATGGCGCTACCTGCCATACAAGTAACGACTCTCTGGAGGTCGTTAGAGAAATGTTTCCTCGAAGGTTGATATCGAGGAGGGGTGATATTGCTTGGCCACCCAGGAGCCCTGACTTAACGCCACCGGATTTCTTTTTATGGGGCTACCTCAAGAGTAAGGTGTACTCTAATAATCCTTCAACGACGGCTGAATTAAAAGCGAACATTGAAGAAGAAATCCGCGTAATCACTCCGCAACTTTTGACAAAAGTGTTCCAAAATCTCAGAGTCAGATTGGAAGAGTGCTGTAGGCGAAATGGACAATATTTGGATGATTTAATTTTTAAAAAATAAAAATTCATTTCGTTTTGTATAATTTAAAATAAATATTTCATTTAAAAGCGCTACAGTTGTATTAATATAATTTTTTTTTAAGTGCACTTATTTACGGCCCACCCTGTATATCTCACTGAGAGATCACCTAGCTCAAATGAGCCAAAAGCTTGTTCGCACTACCAAAATTATTATTATCATTATTGATTGTAGTGTATTTTAAAAATACAATATTATTTACAGGCAAACACTTCAATTGAGAGCTTGACTCTGTCTGGACTTATTTGAAAATACTTACATGAGGTTAATTATTGATATTGACTATTTTTGTTTACAAAATCAAAACTCATACATTTCGACTGAATTCTAAAGCAACAGTTTTATAAAATCTTTTGAAATTTCATTCAAGTTACTTGCTGACAAAAAAGACCAATTCTCAAAATTTAAAATCAACTCAACTATAGTTTTGAAAGGTATTTTACCTTAAATGCGAATTTTATCTTTAAGTACATAGAGAGAGAATTAATACAATGAAAACTTTCATTCACCTCCACCGACTTTCAACACCCCATCCCTTTTTTCTTAAGAAGAGTATATGTAGTGCTCTTGAGTTTCCGAATATACTTGTTTTTAGTTATGAACATCTGTTTGCTCTTATGTAAGAAGAAGATAAATCCTTCATAAGGATGCTATTATTTGAGATTTACGAAAATTGTTTACCTTTTCTTTCAATTTCAAGGAGTTATAGTTTTTTTGTTTTTGTTATTTATATTTCTTGGTTAAGACGACCACTCATTTTATTCTGATAAAATTAAATGCTTATACAAAGCAATAAGACAAAGAATAAGGAATTAAGAACTTTTTGAGTGAATCGTTTTTATCTTTAATTTATTTATTTCGATACAATAAAGGAGGTATAGGAAAATAACACAAGGTATGTATAATTGTATATAACTTAAATTACAGGAAATTTATTTGCTATTTGTTATTCATTATTTTTATTTTTTCATCAATTCCATTTGAAAGAATAGGTATACTATATGTTATTTACAATAGAAAGTGTGTTCCTTGAATGATTTATATTTCCCTTGCTATGTTTTGTGCCTTCAACAACAAGGTTCGAAGTGAAAACGTGACATGTCGTCTGGTTTTCATATCAAGTTCGTATAGGAAGACAAATGTATCTATGTATTAAGAGTATATACAATACACAAAACTAGCATTGTCCTTCCAATTGCCATCCTTATGCTAATCCTAGACCATTTCCAAAAAGCTATACACGAGACTTACCGAATGATGATTCGTTATTTTTTCTAACTCATTTTGATATGTATGAGCTATTTTCATGGGTACGGGTGTATTTAGTGAAAGTATTTTATTTATGAAAATACCAATTCTCTAACATAAATTGTATTCACTCAAATTCTTTTGAATAAGAGTACTCCTTTATATAAAAAAGGTACTTCAGATACGTGAATGGGGTTACTTGAAATTCGACACTATCTGAACCTATATTGTCGGATAAAAATTCACATTTGATTCCACTTTGATAAGAATACTCCGGATAGCTCTAATCTCTATTTTCTGAATCATGTGTCTATATAAAAGTCGGATATCGGAACAATTTGAAAGTTCGGATATGTATTACTAGAAGCACTTTAAGTTTTCTACCACAAGTTCCACTACTATGATAAAAAAGAACAAGTTCGTGTGACCCGCACAAAGATAACATTTTGTTATTCATCATCAGTTGTGTGTTTTTTTTTCATAATAGGTTCGGATCCAGTACAGATGTATAAACATACGAGATACATATTTGTATTTGTATTTTGTATTTGTATTTATTTATTGAAATTAACTAAATGCAACAAGATAATGAATCTTTTAGATGCATGAAAATTTATAGTTACCAGGTTTACATATTTGACGAATACTTAAAATATAAATTATACACAAAAAATTAATTTTAATACATACATACATAAAATTGAAATTAAAAAGAATATATAGAGTTAATTTAAGGAAGCTGAGAAAAACAAAGATACCCTTTCCCTGAACAAAATTGATGAGGTTATTCTCTGCAATTCAATTGGTAGAGTATTCCACAAAAGAACTACAGACACGAAAAACGATCTTTCTCCAATAGTATGTGAGAAGCGCGGTAATATTAGTCGCAAGCCTCTCTGGGCAAACCGAAGTAGTGCTTCCAAGTAGCTCGGACAATTTTTATGAATTATGATAAAAAAGAACAAGTTCGTGTGACCCGCACAAAGATAACATTTTGTTATTCATCATCAGTTGTGTGTTTTTTTTTCATAATAGGTTCGGATCCAGTACAGATGTATAAACATACGAGATACATATTTGTATTTGTATTTTGTATTTGTATTTATTTATTGAAATTAACTAAATGCAACAAGATAATGAATCTTTTAGATGCATGAAAATTTATAGTTACCAGGTTTACATATTTGACGAATACTTAAAATATAAATTATACACAAAAAATTAATTTTAATACATACATACATAAAATTGAAATTAAAAAGAATATATAGAGTTAATTTAAGGAAGCTGAGAAAAACAAAGATACCCTTTCCCTGAACAAAATTGATGAGGTTATTCTCTGCAATTCAATTGGTAGAGTATTCCACAAAAGAACTACAGACACGAAAAACGATCTTTCTCCAATAGTATGTGAGAAGCGCGGTAATATTAGTCGCAAGCCTCTCTGGGCAAACCGAAGTAGTGCTTCCAAGTAGCTCGGACAATTTTTATGAATTATGTTGTGAAGTAGTATCACATTCTTACGTTTAAGATAGTTTTCCAAGCTTAAACCTACAAGAGAATCTTGAAGATGAGAAACACTGACAAATCGCGGTATGCCAAAAATGAAACGAATGCAATCATTGAAAGCAACATTTAATTTTCGCTTACATTCTGAATCTAAATCAGGATAAACAGTTATAGGTAAAAAATGGTAATATTAGACTCTTAACAAGATGTTTTTTTATATCTGCATCTAGGAAGTGAGATGATGATCTTAAGGATCTAAGTGTACCATATATTTTTCGTATGGCATCTGATATTGCATCACAACATGATAAACGATTATTTATTTGATAACCCAAATACTTTACTTTAGTCACATACTCAACACTTTGTCCATTTAAAATTGTCATAGGAAGGTTTTCATTATTAATTTGTCTTCGAGAGGAAATCATGCTCACTGTTTTTGAAGGGTTAAGAAGCAATTTATTTGAAACGGCCCATGTCTGAATATTAGCTAAGTCATTATTTATTTCGTTAACACAGCATCCCAAGTTGCTCTGGTCACAGAAGTTGTAGATAATAACATCATCTGCATACATATGTACAGAAGAATGTTGAACAACATCAGGTAAGTCATTGATAAACATAGAGAACAACAGAGGTCCAAGAACAGAACCCTGAGGAACTCCGCTGTTCATATTATAGGGACTGGATGTTCCGATGTCAGTTTTTATTGATTGACTTCTATTTAATAAATAGCTCTGAAAGAAGCGAATGGCCGTCCTTGAAAAATTGAATTTATTGCTTAACTTGGACAGAAGGATATGGTGGTCTATGCTATCAAACGCCTTTGAAAAGTCAAGCAGAACCATTATACCAATTTGTCCACGATCCAGAGATTCACGAAAATCTGTTGTGATCTTCAAAACAGCAGATTCACAGCTATGTTTAGCACGAAAGCCTGATTGCCATTTAGTTAAAGGGTTATGAAGTTCCAAGAAATTTATAATTTGGTCAGCCAACATTTTTTCTGCAACTTTGCTGAAAAATGGAAGTAAACTTATTGGCCTAAAGTCAGATGGTCCAGTTGCATTATTCTTTTTAGGAATAGGTAGAACTATTGCACTTTTCCATTGCTCTGGGATCTCACTATTATAAATTGATGAATTAATTATGTGTAAGAGTGGTGCTATAATGACAGATACAATTAATTTAATAAATTTTGGAGGGATGTTATCCGAACCTGCAGCATTAGAGTGAATCGACCTGATAGCAGTTATTAATTCACGAGACTCAACACAATTAAATTCGAAAGCATTATCATTTTCACTGACATGCAAATTACGTGTGGAGCTAGGCATAGGTTGAACAAATACCGATTTCAGCACTTGTGGATCTAAGGAGCATTTAGATGAGTTTTTGTCCCTAGTTACACCAATTTCCTTTAGGTTTTTCCAAAGCTCCTTAGAACTTAAAGAGAGATTGAGCTTTTGAGAAAAGTACGATCTTTTACTATATCGAATAAGTCTTGTAACTCGGTTGCGAGAAAAGATATATTGATTCTTATTATAAGATGAAGGATTTCTCTTATATCTCCTGAAAAACTGATCCCTTTCAAGAATAAGCATTTCGATTTCGTAGTTATACCAAGGACAATTTTTACTTTTAATTCTTTTTGTACTAGTGGTATATATTCATTGTATAAATCAGTCAGTAAATTATTAAAAAGATAAACTTTAGTTGAAACATCAGTTATATAAGTATATTATTCCAGTTCTCATTATTATGAACATTATCTTGTATACCTATCAGTCAAGTTTACTGATCTATATGACCGATAACTAAAGGTTCGGGAACTTCTTGAATGTTTAACATCAAATTTAAAAGAACAAAATAAAAAGTCATGAATAAAGTCAGAAGTAGGCCTTATTTGTTCAAAGCAAATAACTTTATCATTTGAGGATGTCAAGAACATATCAATAAGCGACGGATTATTTTGAGATTGAAAACAAGTTGGCCAAACATTATTGATGACTGAAAGACCAAGTTTATCACAAAAATAACGAAATAATCGTGTCGTGGCACTGTTTTCGAGTTGATTAACATTAAAATCACCACCAATCAGAATATGGTTGTATCTGTTACTTAAATTGAAAAGCGTTTCTTCTAATTGAAATAAAAATTCTTCTTTAAATAAACAAGGAGGGCATTTTTCAACGCCGTTAGAGATTTCAACGCATAAAAATTCAATTTTGGATTTAGAAGATGAATAGATATGCTTTGACGAAATACTTTCTCTTAAAAAAATACACACACCACCTCCTCGTTTAGGTCTATCATTCCTAAACAGTTTAAAACTAGGAAAACTAACAAGTTGAGAAGAAATTCCCTCATGTAACCACGATTCTGACACCATTACAACATCAAGTTTAGAACAACCAATCATTTGATGAAGCAGAGTATACTTCGAAGAAATACTTCCTGCATTTAAATGACAAACATTGAGCCCATCACGCACATCACACAATACATTGAAGACAAATCTAACATTATCAGGACTTATACCAAAAACCATATTTTATATTTAAATTTAAAAAAGCTCACCACCCCGATCAAGAAAGGCATCCTTGTTTTTGCTTCAAATAAATTAAGTACAGTTAAAAGTAAGAAATAAAAAAAGATATGGAACATAATCCTAACTAAATCTAATGTTTGGTTGCAAATAAATAAGAAACTTAAAAGTAAGAATAAATAAGTTAACTATAATATGAATAATTTATTTTATAATATATAAGTTTGTTTAAATATAAGATATTATGTTATTATTATGTTAAGCGTTCATATTTTAGACATCCACAATAAATTTATAAAACAAAAAGAAAGTAATAACAAATGAATTAAAATTTTACAATAAACACCTGGTAACCATGGCAATATAATCAAATAAGTTTTACAACACATCAATTACGCCTTCAACATTAACTCCCGCAGCAACAACAGCAACATTCTCCCCAGCAGCAACACTCTCATCGTCGTCCACACCACCAGCAACATTCTCAACTTCATCAACACCACCAGCAATATTTGTGATATGCGACTGAACTCCATGTAATTCACTCTCTTGATTTCCAAAGGAGTATATTGAATTTAATTGAGAAACATTCATAATACAAATTGGGCTCTTGTCAATATTTTCTCTAATGTAAACTCTGCCAGATCTTGTAAACACAGAATACAAAGTTTTTTTCTTTCGAAGATCATTTGCCTTTCGAAAGAGCATATGATTTTGTTTGGTAAGGCTCTCATATACTCTCACAAATTTATTACTATTGCCAAAACCAAGGTCTTGTAATGTAATTGATCTCAAATTTGTTTTGTAGTATTCAGAAGCTCTTTTAAGCACAAGATTCTTCTCATATTCATGTGGTAGTCTGATTATGATGGCACTACTCTTAACGATCTTTTGCGGTTTCGTGCGTAGTATGTAACTCGGTTGAATCGGAGAAATTCCCAGTTTTATGCAAAAATTATTAAAAATTTCGGCGAGATTTTCGTTTTTTTTCTATGGGAATTTCGTGTAGTACGATATCACCAGCAATTAATTTCCGCGATAAAGAGTCGATTTGTGATTTAAGCTGAGTGTTATCATTATCAAGCATTTGTGTTCTAACAGTGGATAGTTCGTCGTGCAGAGTGTCAACTTTAGGGTAACGATTTTCAAAGCTTTCCAGCTTGCATTCACAATTAAAAATAAGTTGATTTATAGAGCGATATCTCTCAATAAAGTCTTTTTCTAGTGTTTTCAATTGCAAATTAAAGTTGTTTTCAATTTCTTTAAATCGTTCATCAAAAGTTCGCGAAATTTCATCCAATTCGCTTTTTATAGTTGTTTTGAAAGTACTGGTCAATTTGTTTGCCATTGTGTTCAGTTTCGATTAAACATGTCCCCAAAAACTTGACGAGGGCGATTGTCCATAAGGAGAGCGTGGAGGAGACAACGTAGATTGAGAAGATTCAGCAAAGTTGGAGCGCAAATTTCGTTTCACAGAATTGAGGTTAGAATTTGCCATTTCAGTTTTAATATTCTTTAATTTAATTTTAAACAAAATTAGTCTGGATTTTACAATATTAAACTATGAATACAATTTTTACAAATTAAACAGACTTTAAGTATTATTTTAACGAGTTTATTGTGGAGCCAAGTTAATACACTACACTCCGTCTGACATGATCAAAGCAAAGGTCTATAAGAAACCAGAAACAGAATAGCACCAATAATGTTGATTGCAGACAAAATGCTCTTGGACAACCAACTTTATGTAATGCTTGTATGAACTTACAACTTATTTTTTTTATACAGTGCATTTAGGTAAATTGGTTATGTAAGACTTGACAGCTGTGAAAAATAGTGTTGTTTCAATTGGTGTAAGTTTAAATTTGAATTTGGTTCGAAAAAGTCAAAATTTATTTGAAAATTAGTAAATTAAAAAGGTTATAAATTTTGCATTAAATAGCTACTATATATTTATTTTAGAAATTACGATTTCTTTACTTTGCGGCTTAGATTATTTAAGTTTGTATGTTTAACAAAAACTTGAATTTTTTGGGAAGTTTAAACCTTTATAAATAATAAAAAAAGAGGCTGGGCACTCTGATAACATCCCATCCCGTCTGTTGATTTGTCTTATTTAAAATTTTAACAAAATATTTAAAACAATATTTTGTGTAAATAAATAATTTGAAGTCAATATCTTTCTCTGTTCTCCTAATACTTCATTCTAAAATCATTTCTTATCTGTGTTTTGTCGTTTTAGTAAGTTTTCGTGTTTTTTTAAAAAAGTTGTCAGTTGAATTTTTCTAAAAGTTTAACTAAAAATGTGATGAAATAGTTCGATTTCAAAATCTATTATTATTAACGAGGTTTTTAGTCGAAAACCAATTTTTACCATTTTTAGTAGCATTTCTTGAATGTTTTCATTTCTTATATACATATAAATAAACAAACACAGGTTCAATTTGTCTAAGAAAATTCAGCACAGAATGAAATCATTTTGAATTCAATACCTTCATTTATTCAGCAGATATTGAGAATCGAACATCAATTTTTACCAATTTTGAGTACTGTTTTTTAATAGATTTTGATTTGTATGAAAAAAACTGACTGTTGGATTCTTAAAAAAATGTACTAAGTGTCGAAAACAATATTTTCTATGGGATGAAATTAGTTTGGAGCCAATACCTTTACTTTTTTAAAAAGATATTTAAGTTAAAAACCAATTTTTACCAACTTTTAGTAATCATTTTTCTGGAGTCCTTTCTGTATCTTCCTGCATTATTATCTGTATGTATAACAACATTTATTTGAAGTCGATATCTCTACTGGTTTTAAAATATGGTCACGAAACAAGCTTCCCGAACGTACGGACGTTGAATCCCCAAACTTTTCCAGGTTATTCTGAGGCTATGCTCTGTAATTGTTTCTGGTTATTAGTTTTTAAAATTGACTAAAAGAATGAAAAGTTCCTTACAACTTGAAGCAAAAATTTCAAACGGGTAAAAACCTTACAGAGTTACATATGATTGGTTCAGTTGAAGAAATCGTCAACTTGTAAGAAATTCATGAACCGAGCATAGTTAGTAGGAGTTCAATTTACAATATCATCGGTATCCTTGATTTATGTGCCATATTGGGTTCAATACTTGTCTCCACGGGTATTGTTGCCCTCGATAAATTGAAAAAATTACAGAACTTACATATCATAATATTTTTTTGCAGTTCTACATCCGTAGAGAAGGAATGTGAGTCGGGAAACGAATATGACTTAATTCGGAGAAAAAATTAATTGGATTAGAAGTTACAGACAGGAGATCATTTATAAAAAGTGAAGAAGAATTTCGGGAACGAAACGGATGCCTGGGACACACCAGTATTTATGTTGTGGGTTAAAATTTAAATTATAATTCGTGGATACTGAAATCAGAGAGAGAAATATTATGCGTTATAATTTCACTTTGTCCAGATCGATGTCAAAATACAGAGATAGCCAGAAAGTCAATTGAAACGAAAGCCGTACTGTCTGTCTTTAGAAGCTTTCGTTACAGAATGGCTTTCTTAATCAATGGCCTATAATGTTCCCACTATAGTTATTATATGCTATAAGTAAAATTATACAACTGGAATTAATTATTATTACCTATAGCTTTTTAACAGTCAATAGTATTTAATAAGTAGTTCGATTATGGATTCATTTTACTTAAGTTTTGAAAATATTTTACTATCATGCATTCTAAATTATTCAAAATCAGAATACTTAAACTGACCCGAACCAACTCAATGAACATCACTCTGACATGTCAGTTAAAAGTTTAAAAGAAAGTTGAAAAATTTGTGTAGGTATACGACAAATATTTAATCCAAGCTTAAGTTTGTTTTTTAAGGTTGAGAGTAAAGTGCCTACTGAATACTTATTTTCAATTTGTATTTTTGATCGTTCCTTTTAAGTAAATAACATTTACGATAAGAAAATAAAAAGAAAGAATATTTCTCTTCTGAATTAATCTGTTGAGTTCAATATTCAATAACACAAATAGTTCCCCATGCTTTAGACATTAAAAAAAAGTACATATAATATACTCGTGCCTTTCTAAAGAACTTTCAAATAAAATGCTAGTTAGTGAAGTTGTCCCATCTTTGACATTCTTTTCATTCATATGGTATCTATACCTTCCTTTTCTAAGTATATATACAAGTCTATCCTCTGAATGAAAACCTAAACGGGGAATATAAACCTTCAACATACTTTTTACATAGTTATTTTTATCTACTAGAGAATCTGCCCCCAAAATCAAACCGAACCCTCTATATATTTATACCTGCCTTCTCAGGTCAATGATACCAATAGCATCCTGAATTCACTGCGCTCCCTTTTGTATACAATAAAAAGTATATCAAGAGACCAAGTGCTTTCGATAGATATCCAATAAACGAAATTGATTTCCTTTCAAAGGACCATACCCACACCCCGGTCACTAGAATTCCCATATCCAGTACCCGTAGCAGTAACAGTTCGAGTTCCTAGATCTCTGTCCATAACTGAACGCGTATTCATTGCTTTTATATTTTCCAGCCACATCCAAAGTCATGCCATCTCAACGTTTCTATGTCGAAATGTCCTTTGTATAAACTAAAGGATGCATTTTGGTATATCACTCCATAAAGATATTGTAACTGCATCTGTATCGTTTTCTGTCACAAGGCGCAAAAATTAAGTTAAAATTGAATGCACGTTCCATCGAATTTTATTCGGTTTGACTTGAAGGATCCTGATGTAATGACGTCCTGAAGGAGAAAATATAATTTCCTTCTCTTGTGTTCTTATTAAGTGAACATGCAAAAGTGCACACACCTACATTCAGACACAACATGTCCTTGTAGACTACACCACTATAAAAAAAAAAAACATGATCACCCCCAAAGCTAAATGAATGTCTATA
The DNA here is from genome assembly GCA_920104205.1 of Eupeodes latifasciatus. Classification (NCBI taxonomy): domain Eukaryota; kingdom Metazoa; phylum Arthropoda; class Insecta; order Diptera; family Syrphidae; genus Eupeodes; species Eupeodes latifasciatus. The sequence continues at coordinate 292,599,686 of OV049924.1, read as the reverse complement.
TACCTACACTACAGAGAAACAGAGATCCTTATTTTCATGAAAACATTTGTTTGTTTTATTTCCAGGTGTCTTCCGGAGAAACAGAATACATCAAGACGGTTGACAATTTAATGGCCTCGAGGATAGGTTTAAAACTACAATTGCAGGCCATTCATTTTGCGGGCGGTAGTCCTTCGTTATTAAATGGTGGTAGCAGTGGTAGCGGCATCAATGGAGGCAGTATAAATGGTAATCAAATGCTGAATTCTCTACACAACAATCAGCTGGGCAGTGGTAATCCAACTGGAGGCAGTTTGGTCCTCCGATGTACAGCTCAGATTGGTGACTTATACCAGGAATATAAGGAAATAGAGCTGGGGACACCGCAAAGGGATCCAATTCCAGCAAGAGGTAAGGCAAATTTAATAACTTTCTTTTTATCGTTTTAGTTAATTCAAGGTATAGATATTTTTATTTATGTTTTTGATATATTCAAACATTTTCATTTTTATGGTGCATATACCTGAACTATACCTAAAACTGTCAAGTTAACTGTCATACTAAGGAACTTTGTTTGCTATGATGGGGAGTCTTCATGCAAAGGCTTGCACCAAAGACACTCACCGAGACCTGTCATTCTGGTTTACATACAAGCTGAAACGTTAATTTGAACGCACACATCTTATTTTGAGATTAATCTTTCGCACGTATTGAAATTAGGGATCAATTTTCCACGAACTCATTAGATGTTCCTGGCAGTGTTCAAAAAGTATGAAAATGAGAACAACGAAATTTAAAGTGCTTCCATGACCGTAAATTAACAAGTTTGGTGCAACAATTGGTTTATAAAAGTGAAAATGCATTAAATCTGATTTAGATAGAATGCAGGGATTATAAACTTAATCGAAATGGTTGAAATTGACTATTTTATTCTGTGCTATTGTTTTTTTTATACATTATATTACCTACTCTTGACAAATTTCTAAAAGCAATTTAAAACTCGATATGATAACTCGATTTATATTTAAAACTAGATCACCCGGCAGACTTCGTACTGCCTCAATTGATAAATAAAAGACCTAAACTTTTGTATAAATTAGTTTTAAAACAAACAAAACGTATTGAATAAAAAAAGCATTTTTTTAATGAAGCATGAAGTTTTATTATTATTTTCGACACATCATGTTGCTTACTTAAAAAACAGAGTTTTCCTGAAATACTGGCTATTTATAAGGTTTAAATTTTAATTAACAGACACACACTGTTATGATACAGTTTGTTAACCAATTTAAAGCTTTCTCATAAACTATATTTTTTGTTTTGTTTTGTGGTGCGTAAATAAAAAAAGAAGACGGTTTTCCGACGCGCGAACACGCGTATAATTGTTAATGCGAGAAACAGGGAAACTCCAAGTTGATTCCGCAAACTTCTAAAGACTGTCCTTGCGATTTATTTATTGTCATCGCAAAGGCCAGATGTACTGGAAATTGTAAGCGTTGAAAATCGAATGGTTAATCCGTTGGAATCATCGCATCGGTATTCGAGGGATCAAGACATCCTCTCCTTTGTATTTTCATTTTATGATTGTTGCCTCAATGACGTTATTCATCAGCTTTTTCACAGCCAGTGTTGTTCCATTGCATAGTCGAGGTTGATTAATGTTACTCAGCATGATGACAACTGATCCTACTTTTAACTGCAAATTGTGAGGTGGTAATCCAGGCAATTCCAGTGAATTTAAAAACTTTGTGGGATAGTTGACTACGTCATCCTGGTTCATAACGGTGTCGACTGATTTGAAGGAAACCAACTGTCCTGGAAGAAAATTCTGAATGGTCGCATTGAGATCCTTGACATCTTTATTTTTCGCTGCCAACTTTTGCGCTATATCTGGGAAAGCTCGCTGAATAAGCTCCTCTTTTGAATCTGTGATGTGACAGAAATCTGTGGGTAATGTGATGAATCCGGTCGAGGTGTCCATTACAACTTTATTATTTCGAATATCTAACAACTGCTTCGCAAAAAAAAGGTCGTCTTCTCCTCGGCATCGTGACGTAATTAATCAAAGTGAGAAATTTCTCGCACACTTACAGTAACTTAACAGTAAAGTGTCACTATCTCAAAATATCAACAAAAAAAGAGCAGACTACTTGGAATGTCACTATCACAACGGATCACAAAAGTAAAGAAAGTTCTCGGGCACGTAGCGGTAATCGTAACTCACAAAGATAGAAAGATGCACTCATAGAATATCGTAACCATGATCGTAACACAATATCGTCAATCGTAATACTCTTTTCCGTGTTCTTGTTTTTTTTATTTATTTTTTTAGAGCTTACCTTTAAGCCATAAATCTCCGTGTTCTGAAGTGCGACAGAATGATTGACATATAAGTTGGTTGTCAAATCTAATGTAATATTATGGTTGTGTTCAGAAACTTAATTTGGGACAAAACTTAAGATTTATCAAACTTAAAAAAATATAATCTGATACAGTTACAACTGAAGTTAGCTAAAATTAAGTTTCACGAAGCCGACCAAAGTAATTGAAAATCAGTACTACTAACAATTTATTACATTTTTTGTCGCGTTCGCGATTCACTTTTGTTTATTTTCGAAACGCGATATTAGATCCTCCAAAGCGCATGCGAAGACAATTTTCATAGATATGATTGAATTTGAACTTTATGCAGCGGTAATAAATTGCAAATTGACTCCTTGACGTTAGGAACACACCTAAATTGCTTAGACAACAGTGAGTGATTATAATTTAATATGAACTTTATGAATAAAGTTCAAATTGACTCTAGAAAACGTTTGTATGGGAAATAGAAAAGGGCTGTTTTGAGGGTGTTCCCGGAAACTATTCGATTTTTTCTCACCTTTTAAACCTTCCCTAGACCTCCACGAACATTTCAAGACTAAGATAAGATAAATCCGTTCAGCCGTTCTCGAGTTTTAGTGAGACTAACGAACAGCAATTCATTTTTATATATATAGATTCAGTTTTATAAATTTTTAGAACTCGAGCATTTCTTCACTTTCTATAATTTCCTCACAACTCATTGTAAATTTACTTTTGAATTTTAAGGACTTAGATCTCGGTTTAAAAAAAAAAAACAACAAATTTTCTAACTAATAATAAACCACTTTCATAGCACTCGGTAGGACTGTTTGATACATACATTTCTGACATTCTATCGAGTAATAATATTGAATGTTTATCAATTTTGATTTAGTGGCAAACATTAATTGCTTCCAGTTTATTGAATAAATTGTCAATTTAAATTAATTTGTATTTCTTTGTGAATGCCAGGACCATTTAGAATTTGTTATGTGTTTTCAATATTATTTTGTATTATTTGCTTTTTAAAAATTGTTGCTTCTTTGGTCGTAATAAATTTTCGAAGTGCTAGCTGTGACTACCCCTATGGCATTAGTGATTTACATAATATCTCTGGTTAGAAGGTCCATGGACCTTAAGGTTACAGAAACAGAGTCTATGGGCCTTATGCCTTCCTTGAAACGTTGATAGAATTAAAGTTACCGTGGCTAGGGTAAAGGGATCGCGTATGTTGTTGGGAAAATGAGAGTAACACGGATTTTTACTCTGTAATATAATTTTTATATAAATTTTTCTATCGTTTTTAACACAAAGGATAACTAAATGAACATTATGGCTTCTTAAAAGGACATATTGCCCATACAGACTAATTGACTTCTTTGAACAAACAAAATGTTTTTCAGTGGACATTTTGCACGTTTGAGATTGTCGGCCTCCATAACTGTATTTTCTAAAAAAAAATATTATTATTTTGCTGATAAAAAAAATTCAGTGACTTCAAATTTGATAAAACAATATTAACTGATCATTAAATCGTTCAAAGAATTAAAAGCATTGCTAAATCGAGTTCTTATATCCTCGAATATCAAATTTGAGGCTCTAATAAATCGAAGTTTTATCTCAGACTGAAATCTAAATCAAAGTTCTAACCCTCGAGAATTTGATGAAGAAATGAGTTAGAACTGAACCGAGTTCTAATTTTTCAATAGACCGAGTTTAGTCTTTTTTTGTAGAGAAACGCAGTATATTCAGAATGTTGGAATCTTTGTATTAAATAATATAAGCTTGAAGAGAGGAAATAAATATAAATGGTTCTTATTTACAATCACAAGGAAATGAAAATATGTATTCATCTTTATCTGAATAATTTTCAGTTGCTAAAGGGCCATATGTAAAAACATGGTTCAATATCTGGACAATCAAGATTTTTGATAAGTGGACAGATAAAATCAACAAATTTGATCTGCGAAAGATAATTGTCAAAAGTTCATAATAGCTGTCACAACAAAAATTAAACAATCAAATCAAATCAGTAAATCTTAGAACCCATTCCTCATTGTTGTCTTATCTCAATTCTAAAAATTCAAAAAAATACAAATACATTTTACGTGCTTAGGTACTTATCAATTAATGAAGGTTTTTTTGCTTTATTTTGAAAACAAACTTATTTTATATATGCATTTTAAAATACGAGCGATATTTTTCTTTGGATAAAGGGGCAAATTGGTGCAACCCAGTTTATTTTACTTAAAACTTAACCCTAAAAAGAAAAGGGGTATTGAACAGGAGAATGACTACCCATTATTAAAGTGCAGTTTAAAGCCATCAAAACCAGTTCTTCTGCTTCAACCTCTCAATTAAGTCCCGTTTGGACACAGCCCTACTGAACCGAAGGAGCTGGTTACGTCTTGTGCCTTGTGCTGTGACAACCTGATTGTAAAGGAGTTACATATCCACCGTTCTTTGGGCGACGTGATAGATTAGCCAATCCACCCTGTATCAGACCACATCTGCCTATTGTGGAATGAAGCCGCGCGCCCAAGCGTGCACTTTCAAAATATTCGTCTATAAGCTAGAACGCTCTACAAATTAAAGTGTCGGTAGTAATAATAGCTCTCGAAATGTGACCCCGAACGAGTTTTTTTCACTTAATTGTCAATTATTTTGATTCGAGTTTAGGAAAAGTAAAGAATATAAGAAGATATGGCTTTTCGATGTACAGTACAGCGTCGTCGTAACTTCGTAAGCACTGCCGCTCGAACACCCGAACCTTTTCGATTTGGGAAGAGCAATTTCGAACCACTCAGGACAACCATAAACGATAATCGGTGTGGGTTCAAGCCGACTACTGTAAAACAGCTGTTTTGTACATACTGATCTAACCAGATACCTGTGTACATTCCTACGCAAATTTCTGCACGCTTGTGTAAATGCTGAAGAGAATAAGCAAATTAACCGCTCCCTGTTGAAGAAATTTTTTAATTTCAAAAGTAGAGGTATAAGTTACATTGCCACTTTTAACAACAAACTCTACCGTGTTGGATATCATAGCCAAATACAACAATGGTTTGCTTATGCCAAGCTTGCTCAGTTTTAGGTTAAGCCCCCTTTAAACATACGGTCGGTGTCGAAAGCCAAATCAACCAGACCAGCGCGTTTGCATTGATTCTTTTTTTGTATTTATTCCATTGGATATCAGAAAAAATCTTAGACTCGGCATGAATTGTGTCCTGTCCGGCTTTGAGCCCGAACTGTTTATTCGGAATTCTGGTGTTGTCCGCAGCCCACTCAGGCGGAGCTCTATTGATGACCTTTTCGAAAACGTTACTGATGCACGGAAGAAGGTAATCGACCGAGGATTTGACAGGTTGGAGTTGTCCTTTCCTCTTTTTTGGGAAAGGATAATCCACAGCAGTTCTCTAGTGTACTGGATAATATGCATTATTGAAGAGTGTGGTATAAATGTCAATTGCCATCATCGGTAAACGTAATGTCTTAGTACAACATTAGATGTACTACCAACTCCTGCTGACTTTTTGGATTTAATTGAATCGAAGATGAGCTGGAGCTCCGTCCTACACACTAATTATCAAGCCATGGATACTGCACGAAAACGCTCTGCATTATTTCTTGTTTTATAACCTAAAAATTCTCTCGGTCCCCGATTTCGAATTTTTTGAAAACCTTCCGCTGACAAACTTGTAAGAACTACATCTTTATAAGGATATGAATCCTTTATTTTACCATTTTGTTTTTAAACACATATTTACATTGGATAATATTTAAAACTTTTATTTTATGTGTACAATTCGTTACAAATCTGTTTTCTTTTTCTTCACCAGTGACACTATCATCCGGGTCCGGCTTAAAAAGTTTCTTCAACTTGTATTTTTCATCGTCCTCATCCTCACCATCAACATTGCAGACAAAGTTGCTGGCAATCAGTATAGCTTCAGGTGTAATTGGAAGTTTTCATTGGCTGCAATATAGATATAGATAGTTAAATTTAACTTTGAATGCTTTAAATTAATGCGTAATTGAAAACAATATAATATTAAACAAAAATAATAATGTGTAAGAAAACTATGTTCAAATGTGAGTAAATAAATGAGGATACGATGATTTTAAAAGAAACATTTATTTAAGATGATAGAAGAAACTAAACTAATTTTTCTAGAAACTTAAATATTACGATAGAAAAACAAAAGAATAACTATAATGATGTATGTTCGTTGACTAAATTTAAATAAAACCTTAAATATTGATTATATTTGATATATTTATAAGATAGATATATATTAAATCGTATGTCTCTAGTTAAAATATTTTAATTTAAAACAAAATAAATTTGTATGTGATTTAATCATATTAATTTTTGAATTTGTATGTAAATAAAAAAAAATTGCAAATTAATTTCCCACGATGTTATGAACAAAAAATAAAAACATTATTCACTTTAGAAGTTTTATTGGCTTAATTTAAATTCATGATAATAGTTGCAAATGAAAATTGTATCTAATGCGTACATTTATTGTTTAATTCAATGTGTAAATATTTATATTGTAGGACCTTCGACTTCCGGGTCGCGTCTTCAAATATATTTTAATTTTACAAATAAAAAAATACATACATAGTTTGGATACGTAATATAATTAAAAAAATTTAAAATAAATTCTTTGGATTTAAGGAAATAAAATATTTATTAATGCCTTTAAATGAATTTTTACAAAAATCTAGTAAATATAAATTAATTTAGAATGTAAATTATATCTTAATCATATTAATAATAATAATTATTATAATTCTTAAAATCATGTAAATAAATTAAAGAAACAAAATAAGCATTACCTATGTTAAACTATTTATGTGTAAGTTTATTAAACAATAAAAAAAAAAACATTGTAAAAATTTATTATATATTTGTTAAGCGTAAGCACAGAATGATGAACTAAAAAGATCAAAAATAAACAAAATATAAATGTTTCTGTATTTGAAATAACCAAAACATTTAAAATGTATAAGTGTATGCTTTTGACATATTGAAAATAAAATTCGGAAAAAATAAAAATTAAAATCGCTGTAAATTGCATTAGTTCTGTGTATTAATTTATATATTATTAATTCAGTCATAAAATAAGGCAATACTAGAAATACGATTTCGTTGTTTCATCAGTGGGTGGCGACGATGCCGGTCAACCAATGAACACGTCTTTTTAATTTTGTTCAGCTTTTTATTGCATTTTTAAGTTTAGATTAAAACCTTGAGTATTACGAAAATACAATTTGTTTGTATCAGCACTGATCACAAGACCAAAATCTCTCTAAAACAGAAACATGTCCCAGTTTTGTTCTTTTAAGATTGAGTCTCGTCTGTATTTATTATTGTTGTAAATACAAGTACAGTAAAACCAGGTTAAGTGCGCTTCACATAAGTACCCGTTATTTTTGAGTATGATAATGATTTTTTCAGGTAAAACTCCTTTCACTTTACTACCTTTGCTGCAGATTGTCTTTTTATTTGTATACATATACAGTGCATTCTCGATTATCGCAACTAATTAAAACAAGGGTGGTTGCAATGACCGAGGTTGTTGCAATAACCGAGTTAATATTTTTGTATACGTTTCTTCATTCGAAAGGGATTCGTTGACGGAAATTTCATTAAAGAGATTTGATATGGATTCTACCACCGCGTGTTCATTAATATTTTGAGCTCGAACTGTGCTCAAAGGTACCTCATCTTTATCTTCCCAATCATTATGAGAGGCCCACAACACATTCCAACATTTTTTGATTGGATCTGCCTGCAATCCATTCTATGCGTTGGATAAAAGGCAAATTGCACTTCGAAGGTTAAATGCTTTAATTTTTAATTCAAGGTCTGATCCCTCACATCCAACTAAGAACGCCAATAGACTTTTTTGTAGTGCGATTTGGTTAAATTTATAACGTTCTGGCCCATTGGCTGAAAAATAGCAATACAATTTGCCGGAAAATACATAAATAATTTGCACTTATCGAGTCAATTTTTTTGAAGAGTTGCGAGTACCGCGTGAATAATGATAAAAATTCAGCTGTTGCAAAAATCGAAGAGTTGCGTGAATCGAGAGTTGCGTTAATCGAGAACGTATACTGTATTAAGATAATATTATGTCGGATTTATTTTGACAAAATAAGCAATTCTAGAGCCATTTAGTCGCATTCAGAAAGGAAATCAGGTCTTTCATTTTCATTTTGGAAAGTTTATCAAGATCTTTACGGAATGCCCTTCTGAAGCTTAAAATTCTATAACTGGCCAGGGCAGGACATTTACAGAGAAATTGAATAACAAGTACCCTTTCCTGTTTCATGCTACGGCAGTGAGTATTGTGAGTGATACCCAGCGTTGCTATCAGCCAATGTCCGATTAATATTGCAGTGACCCTGGCTAAATAATCCATGGGTCTGAGTTAAAGTTCGATAGAACGGTTTTTGTTATAGGTAAGGTAGGCCATATCTTCCTGTATATGGTACGGTCCGTTAGACTGTTCCACTGTCAAGAAAATTGAAAATTTGCCCTTCATGTCTCAGAGAGGAATATTTACCCTTTCCGCAATTGAGCTATGAAGGGGGCCAACATTTTATCCTTTAAAAAAAATTTAAATCAAGCAACCAAATTTGTACAGATAGATGACAATTTTGGAACTTTACTTGAAGCTGCTGATAACATACAACTCTTTATTGTCGTTCGAATTTACAATTAAAGGTCAATAAAATAAAAATGAAGAACTGTACCTTAGAGACGAACATTTTATGGCACAAAATTTTAAACGATTTAGTAAAATTTTAAAGCCATATGGCATCTGTACAGTTATTTTTATAAGAGCAGTGGATAAAATGATAAAGTCAACAGTTGGGAATTCCAATTAAAAGGTCCATTTAAGCGTATTTGCTTTGTTTACTATATCACGAATTGTCAATTTTTAGACATGTTAGCAATTTTCTAGTTAGCAACACGAAAAGAAAGGTTTAAAATGTTAGACTCCGTCTAAGCAAATTGCTAACTAGTAAATTGTTAAACCCTTAACAAGATTGTTCAAAATTTTGCAATATCTCGAAAAACACCGAAATCAAGCATCAGTGAGCGTGGTTAGTACTCAGATGGGGGACCTTCTCGAAACCTACGGCGTGCTGTTGTCATGTGTTTCTTTCTTTCTGTTGTTCTTTCTCTTCTGTCCTTCTGTCTTGTATTAATGTCTTGTGTTGTTATCACCTTATATAGTCTAGTCGCTCAAGGTGCTGTGTTCTCTACTCTGTACATATAATGTGCTGAGTAGTGTGTAATGTAATGTAATGTAAATGAAAATGGAAATTCAAGATTTTTTCATGTTTTTGTAATTTAATTCATAATTTTATTTATTTTTAATTTTTTTTAAATAGGCACTATATAAATAAACGTCTTTTTTGTAGGCGACTTGACTAAGTGAATGTTCCGAGAGAATTTTTACAACACAATGATGGTCTTTTTCTTTTACAGTTATGATTCTTGCACTTGTGGGATTTGTTTTTTCACAAACTCAATAATATTTCTTTTCAACATTCTTGTTTTAATGGAAAATTAAACTGTATATTTCAGTTTTTATTATTCCTTTTTTTTAAAGAATTTCATTCACTTCCATGCTTTGTTTTCTTTTTATTTTACTAACTCAAAACTAATAACCCAAAACTATAACCCAACGCGACAAACACTTTCAATAAAACATTTTAACAGTTGCGTTTATAAGTTTCTGCGTAATCGAATTGATGTTATCGGAAATTATTTATTTAGCTTAGGATGAAAACCGAATGGTTTTTTTTTTTCAGTTTGATAATTTTTAGTTCCAAACAAACTAACTTCTCTTCGAGGTTCATGCTTTCGGGGTTTTAGTTTTCGGGAATTTTTTGTTCTAGATTTTTGTTTTCAACATTTTTTACATTCGACATTTTTGTTTTCGAGATATTTGCATTCGAAATTTCATTGTAGAACCGTTTTTTGTATGTTGCAAATTTTAGATGAATATATCGGGTTTTCCAATAGGAATAGGCTAAATAAGTTAGTCGATTAGCAAAATGTGTATTATTGGCACGAACCACCACTTTAGGTACAAAAAAATAAGCCGAATGGACCGCTGTAACGTGTCCGTAGTGGTCATATGAACTAAGTTGAGTTCCATTCATAAATGTTTTGATTGTTCTTCAAGACAATAGTAAGATTTTTGAAATATTTTAAATGGTTTGAGTTTATAATAATTTTTCACGGATCTATAAATTCAAATAAGGAGCACGTTTTCTGAGAATACAATGTACACTCAAGAAAACAAACACAAGTGCATTAAATATCATTTTTAGAATAGGCTACCATCATATTCACATTAAAATTGATTTCTTTGCATTGGGTTGGTTTGAATTAAACTCTATAACCTTATCAAAGATTTGATTAAATTTATGTCAAAGTTCTAAATTTCTATAAAATTCAATATTTTCTATATAATATTACAATAATAACTAAATAAATCAAATATTATACATTTTCCAACATTTCAAGTAAGCATTTCTTACAATATACATTCATATATGTATTTAAGCCACAACTCTTCTGCTGAATGAGATCATCAATTTATAAAATGAAATTGTACCTTCCCCTAAAAAGCAATTATTTTGATTTACATTGAGGGTTTACTTCAATTGAAAAAGAAGAAATTCTACCTAGATATGTAAAATGTACAAACATTATGTATGTATCTTTCTTTCTGGAGAATGTTAGATACAAAGACGTAATTGTGTTAAGTCGTATATTGAATGAAAGTATGTGACTGCCGATTAAGTTGATATTTTTGTTTTCTTGGTAGAACTTAACAAAAACATTATACTCGTAAAATCTTCCTTCAGATTTATCATAAGAGCGATTCTTAGAAGATATAGAAACACATAGTCAAATATAATTCAGTTAGCTTTACAAAGAAGTCATGAGATGCAGATTTCACGAATACTTATAATTTTAATATTTTATCGAAATTTCCTCTTTAAAACTTGAACTTTCAAATTTTGTGAGTTCGCATAAGAATATGGTTACCTTCCAGACCATCATAACAATCCAATTAGTTCCCAGTTCCTGAGACAGTACATTTTTTCTAGCGCATTAAGAATGATTGATTCAAATGATGTTCCGTTTTTATGGATCACACTGTTTTTGCCACATTACTGGATGCACTGTACCTAAGTAATTTCTCATGACCCATTTATCAAAAAAACAACAAAAGAAAAACTCTCCATCAAGTTTCGCAATTATCTTATTGGCGCAATAAATAAATTTGATGGCTTCAGGCTTTAAACGGTATAGCACCAAATTTCTTTGCAACTGTTCATAAAAATATCCATGCAACACTTTATTCTCAAAACCAGTGCTGACATCTTTCTAAAAATGCCTCTTCTCATTTCCATGGTTCTACTACTGCTACGGATCAAATTCTAAACAGTTCGTTAGCAATATGTCTAATAAAGATAGTTTTGGTCGTATTGCAGGAAATATTGCTGCTGTTTGTGATAGCGCCGCTGAATAGCAACCCTCCTCAACTCGTCATCGTGCCCAATAATTTCAAGTCTCACGCTCGTCGTTGATGAACATTATGCATAAAGACTTGCTAAATGCAAGTCGGTTACGGTTACAAGGAGCAATTAACTGAAGAACTAAAGCCTTTTGACCATTTAAAATTTTAAAGCATCGTAAATGGTCAGAATAATGGCAACAGTGGATGATCAATTTTTGAAGAAAATCATCCTCAGTGATGAGGAACATTTTCACCTCAGTGGATTCGTCAATAAGCTGAATTGCCGCATTTAGTTGAATGATAATCCAAGAGTGACTGTCAAAAAACCAATGCACCCACAAAGAGTGACTGTTTTTTGTGGTAGTCAGGCAGTTAATGTTAATGATGATCGATATCGTGAGATGATAACGAATTTTGTATGGCCCGAATTGGAAGATATGGATGTGGACGATATGTGGTTTCAACACGTTGTTGCCACTTGCCACACAGATAATGAAACAATGGCTCTTTTGTGCTACAAATTCAATAGCTGTATCTAACGTGGTGTCGATGTCAATTAGCCGCCAAGATCATGTGATTTGACATCTTTGTACATCTTTATTTGGAGTTATTTAAAAGAAAAGGTGTACATCGATAAGCCAGCAACAATTCAAGAGCTAAAGCATGAGATAATGCGGCTAATTAACGGCATAGAACCTCAATTATGCCTCAGCTTCACCGAAAATGTTTACCATGTGTGTTTTATTCAAAATAAACATCCGCCCTCAAAATTTAACCACCCTCTATATGTGATGTCAATAAGGTTTTAACTTTATTTGAGAGCCCTATCAATTACATTATGGCTGAATTTTAAAGGTTGCATCGATTGTGTTGTCTTTAGAGCCGCAATGGTTTGTGGGTTTTTCGCAAGAAAATGCGACTTAAGAAAGCCTTACATAAAAGAGTCTAAAGGGGTCAAATAACACGATCTTTGTGGCCAATTAATTAATTAATGAGATAATTATGCCATGCTACGTAGCGTCATTCTGTTGAAACCATATGTCTTCGGTGTATATAAATCATCTAAATCAGGCCACAAGAAGTTTGTGATGAGAGAACTATAACTATCGCCGTTCACGGTGATGGCTTCGCCGGAATAATTTATGATGACGCCTCCAGCCCAAAATCCACACCAAACATTGTAACTTTTTTTGTTTGCATTGGTACCTCGGTAATCTCGCTCCTGGGTAATTTGGATTTTAGTATGGGTGCATGCCCTAATCACAACTCAGAATTCGCCATGTTGTGGTCTGCGATAGGCCAAGTTCTCGTGAGCGACGCGGAATTCACTTTATCAAATTCTGCTGCAAACTTTCACGAACAAGTATTCACAGAGACGGTTTACTCAAATTTGGCCACCAAACTTTAAATTGTCGTCTTGAAAGGACGCCCATATATCCCATAAAAAAGACTTAATAAAAAAAGATATTTAGACAGAAAGAATAATACAAAACAATATGGCCGACACGATCTGGCAAAATCAACCGTCCCTATAGGGAAACCCTTTACAAAAGAGAAAACAATTTGGAAAAAATTATCTTTTGCTTACTTAATGCGCGTCACTCAAAACACAAAGTTTCAACGTTTGTCTATTTAACTACTTTTACTTTTTCAAAGGAACTTCTATAAAAGTTTTTTCAGAATTACACATCTCATAATATTTAGTGTCATTCAATTCAGGGACGTAAAACTTTAAATGCATTCAAAAGAGCACACACGTGTAATCAAATATCCAACGATATGGATATACGAGCATGTAAGCAATAAGCAAATACTAAAGCTATTCAAATTTTGAATTGCTCTGCGCCGCCCTTATTTGTATGGTATTTAAAACACATCCCATAAGCTCTTGCACTTGATATTGAAAAACTCGTTCTAGTTTTTTAATAAATATGAAAAATATGTAGGTACCTTTAAAAAGGAAAAAACAGAATCAAAATCAAATAAATTCTTTAAATAATGTCACAAAGTGCAATGTGCATCCAAGTTGGAGGCATTTTACTTCAACATCTATGTCAAGTGCAAAATTTCAAAATTAATTTACATGTCATTAGTTACAGATACGTAGACGTGCAGCACATATGTATACTTGCACAGGATATGGAAAGTGTACAGTATACAGTGTACAGTACATAGCTAACATTGCATCAGGAATTGAATAAAAAAGGATAGCTTGTAAACCCCTTTTCTCTGCGCTATACTAGCACAAAGGATCTTTCATTTTAATTTTCATTTTCACGCTGTGCAGGCACAGAGCAGGCTTTGCTCTGCTCTATTCTGCTCAGTGCTTTGCTCTGGCACCGTGACATCAACATCACTTGAAAGTATTTCAATCGCAGGTCATTAGATATAATTTCCATTGGAGTGTGTCTTTAACGTTAAATTTTCTCTTTCTCTGTGCAATTTTAATTGCATTTCGTTGTAGATGTAGTCAAAAATGCATGAATTAATATGTATGTGTGTTTGTGTTGGTGTGTGTGTGTTGTTCTTGAGCGAAAAAACCTTATTCACATGCATACATATATATAACATACCTACATAAGAACACCTACTTTACCATGTGAGCACATCCTTTCTTGGTTCTTAATGCTTACCTACTTCAGCTGTTGAAAAACATTTCTGGGCTTTAGTGACTTAACCACTTTTGCATTTGCATAGAGATCCAATGAAACGCTCATTATGAATTCTACTTTCTATAGTAGTAGTTTGACTGTGATGCTATAAGAATGGGGGAATGAAAAGACCCAAACCCACCTTACTAAACCACATCTCTGCTGATGTAAATTTATATAGAAATTAATATTTTCATAGAGAAATTCCGACATGGTTTTGAGCCAGTGAGGTGGTGTGTTATTGTGAATCTTACACTCAGAAAAAACTACCTATGCATTTTGGAAATACCAATGCATTAGGTTAGCCAACTTAGATTTCTTGTAGCTCAGACAAATTGATCATACCCGCATGTTAGTAACAAATTAGCCAGCTCCCTAAAGTTAAACGTTTTGGACTCAAGAAAATCGAAAGATTTAAATCCGATTATAGCAGAGAATCTTGAGGCTTTCTTCTAAGCTCAATAAAACCAGCTTGAGTTCCCTACGAAACGTGAAATACTGGTTATAGATCATTAAAGAAGAATTCTCATAAGTAATTCTGGAGTTTTTGAGCTAGAGCAGGGCAAGTACATAAGAGGTGAAGAACTGTTTCCACCTCTTCCTCATCTATACACGTTCTGCAAAAGTCATTTGAGAATAAGCCTAGCCGGGTGGCGGGCGTTGCTATATGACACCGGTTATCGAGCTTGTATGCAATCTGCTTGGAGATAGCAAGCATCTTGAGCGCTTTAAATTGAGTTCAGGCCAGATGTTTTTCGTGAACTGACACATGGTGAATGGTGATGTTATTCCACCTTGTATTGCATTAGAAATAGTTTACATTTAGCGATTGGTATGCCTGGTAGCTATTTGCTTTTGACATAAAATATGGTCACACAAATTATTTTAAGTGTTCTTTTATATCATGAAAGACGCATTAAAGTTTTGTGATGTTCTCTTTCAACCGCAACAACCAGAGCAAATCACATTTCCGCAAGGCTTACAGATACCACACAAAAGGATGTTCTTATTTTTCTTATCTGAAGTTGCCCTAAGTACACTAAGAAGAAATTTAGATCACATTGTGAGTAAAAGAATAAGCACAAACAGTCCCAAGCACCCTGGTGCCTGCTCTACTAGTTGCAAGTGCAATGTCAACACCACCGCACCGTTTTTCTGCTTCCTCATACCCTTCAGCGCACCGACCAAAGACTATTTAATATTAAGAGACTATTATGGCGAGTGAAGAAGTTTATTTAAGGTTGCATTTACAGACATTTGGTGTAACTTTACCAAAAACCAAACCAATGCCCCAAGAAACGATCCTTCGCCTCGCTCGACATACATACATACATGCATTACATTCATTGTGAACGAACTCTGACATCCAAACGCATATACTATTAGTTCGTAGTGAAGCCTGACGGGATGCGCAAGGACAATACAATTGGGTGAATAGCTGGTGCTGTGCGGTTTGGTAGCACAGTGTCTAAGACGCATGCAAATTTATGGTAAAAGGAGTATCCTCCTTTGGCTGATGGCAGAAAGGGGGAGTATGGTATGGTGGACTGAGCTAAGGGTGCTCTAGTGTTTGATGAAGACTGGAAAATAAATGTTGTTTGAAAGTTCATAATTGCATCTATTTGCATACATTATTGAAATATAGAAGACGAAGAACCTCATCCAATGCTTATCCTAATTTACTATGCTAGAGAAACTATCTCCTTAGCCCCTCCCCCTCCCACACACAACAAATATCACAACTCTTCACGCAAATTGAACGAGATTCGTGTCTCTTAACAGCTTACACTTCGGAGCGACTATGAGTATCCCGATCCCCGGATGATGGACAGGACGAAAACAAAGAGGGACGTTGGAAATCACCAAGCCTTACGAGTTTATATTAGCATAAATAGTTGTAACAAGTTGTTAAGAAGTGCCATTGATGAGTGTGTGTGAAAGTGTGTACTCTTTCTATAAAGTCTGATGTCCTTGATAGTGGGGTGCTGTAGCTATTGCTGTTGGTGTTGGTGTAGGAGAGCAAGGACATGAATTGAAATGCGAATAAAAGAAGTTTTTTTTTCAAAATTACTCAATACCCTAAGGGTATGTGGAAGACTCTCAGGAAATAGCTGTGGCTGAACTGTCATTGGTAACATTAAACAATACATTATTCGAAAAGGGATGCAAATTAAGCTGTTTGGGAAGACAATAGGGAAACAGGGATATAGCGTCGTCTTTACATAATAGATACCAGTAGACAAACATTCACATTTACTCTTGTCGTGTATGTGTGTTTTTTATTTACATATTTATCTATACAAGGATTTCAGTTGATTGTTAAGTGAACTGTTGCCTGGGAGTTGGGACTTTTGTCCTTGTGTTTGTGTTACACATCTTCTTTTTTGTGTAATTTTATACCCGAACGATACAGATAAACTTTTGTTCTTTATTTATTGTTAAGGAACAACCAATTTGTCAGTGATATAAATTAGTTCAATTAATTTAATTTTCAGTTATTAAACTAAATAGCTAGTGTGGGGAAAGTAATTCAAGGTCGCTGAAACTGTCCTTATTTTCTAGGGTTACCATTTCGATAACCTTATCAAATAATTATTTTGTTGCATAAATTGAACAACTAAGAACAAAAATTAATTTTCAAACGTGACATCTCATACCAAGTCCAGGCCAACAACAAAATTAAGTATGATGGACTTCGAAAATCATCTAATACCTATTTTTTTCTCCTTTGTTGTAATAGTGTAAAGCTACTTTAAGACGATAAACGTAAACAGGTTGCGTTATAAATAAACGCAACAAGTTCTTTTACTTTTTAATTTTAATTTTTAATAAATTAAAAAGGGTTAAATTAAAAGGGTTAAATTAAAGTTTAAGGGTGACCATCTTATCTATTTTAAGTGACTTTTAAATTATTTCTAATTCATTCTTTTTTGGCATTCTTTTTGTTTTCTTGGTGCGATTTGTGAATTTTAAGTGACTTCTAAATTATTTCTAATTCGTTTTTTTGCATTCTTTTTGTTTTCTTGGTGCGATTTGGGAATTTTAAGTGACTTAAATTATTTCTAATCCGTTCTTTTTGCATTCTTTTTGTTTTCTTGGGCGATTTGAGAATTCCAATTCGTTCTTTTTTTTGTATTCTATTTTTTTTCGTGGTACGATTTGGGAATTTTAAGTTACTTTAAAATTATTTCTAATTCATTTTTTTTTTGCATTCTATTTTTCTTTTGGTGCGATTTGGGAATCATTTAGTGGGCTTAAAATTATTTATAATTCGTTGATCTCTTCGTGTTGAATTTTTGCTCGGTGTAAATTGGAAATTGTTTTGCCGTGATCGCGAACAAAA
This sequence comes from Eupeodes latifasciatus, assembly GCA_920104205.1. NCBI lineage: Eukaryota > Metazoa > Arthropoda > Insecta > Diptera > Syrphidae > Eupeodes > Eupeodes latifasciatus. The sequence continues at coordinate 292,581,804 of OV049924.1, read as the reverse complement.
TTAACTGGGAGATAATTTTTGTTTTGAACTTTTTAAATACTTCGAAATTGAAACTTCTATCGTATGCAAACAAAGTCAACTGGGTGTTGATTTTTGGAACATTTTTTTTAAATTTTGCCAAGTAATTTTAGCTTTCGGGATTTAAATTCCTTTCGCGATTTCATAACATTTTAAATAGAGGTTCGGACAAACAACTGGGTGTTGATTGGCCTCGTTATAGTTCGATGAAGACAATTTTCGGTTTTTATTTGTATTCCTCGCGCGTTAGTTGAGTTTTTTTTGTATAAAGCAACCAGCTGGGTGTTGGTATTCTGTTTATACTGCGCTTTGTTTTTTTTGAAACCGTTCTATTAATTTTTTTTTTCCCGAGGAAAATTGAAAATGGATGTCTATCGGTTGAATAAAGAGGAACTCTCTTATGAGTTACGCGCCCGCGGTTACGGTACGGTGGAGAACATGAGAGCCACTCTCAGATCTTCACGTATTCTGGAACGTTCGGGATCTATATCATCGGATAGTCCGCACTACCCGTTTTCTTTCGGAGAAGATACCGAGGCGGTTAAGAATAAAATTTTGGAAATTAAGGAACTTTTGAAAGTTCCGCCTAAGAATCCGAAGTCTTCGGAGTATCTTAAGGTTTTGACCAAAATTGAATGGGCTTTAGGTAGGATATCGAGGGCTAGGGCTGAATCGTCAGAGGAAGTCAACGAGGTTGCTGATTTAAAAGGTGAAATTTTGATGTTAATGGCTAAATTGTCAGCGGAAGAGGAGGTGATAGAACCTCAAGACAAAACAAAATCAACAATGCCGACAGCAGATTTGGGTGCGTTACCAGCTGCAACGGTCGGCCAACGTGCGAGCTCTAGTGGGTTCCAACTACAGGGTGATATACCCTGTGACCGGTTCCCCGAGCGACTTGATAAATGGAACGTGAAGTTCACAGGTGAGCATTGCGGCTCATCGGTGAACTCTTTCATCGAAAGAGTTGAGGAAATGAGGGAAGCACGCGGAGTTTCGGAAGCTAGGGTTTTCACATCAGCGGTGGATTTATTTAGTGGGAAGGCACTTTTATGGTTTAGGTCGATTAGGGACACAATTTCTACTTGGAAAGAGTTGGTTAGGGAGTTGAAGTTGGAGTTTTCGCCCTCCAATTATGATGATCTTTTGTTGGATGAGGTTAGGCGTCGTACCCAAGGTCGTGATGAGTCGATAGGAATGTATATCGCTCTCATGCAGACCTTGTTCAAGCGTTTTACAGAACCTCTAAGTGAGAATAGAAAATTATCTATTCTCATGAAGAATATAACGCCTTTCTATCAGACTCAGTTAGGATTGGCTGATATCAAATCAGTCAATGAGCTGGTAGCTTTAGGTAGAAGGCTGGAGACGATTCGAAGTAATGTCGAATCGTTTGTCCCTCCTCCTTCAGGTCGCAATAGGCAAACTTTGGAACCTGATGTTGCGTATGTTGGACCCATTCAGGCGGCAACGGTGGCAGTTAATCCTTTTTCCAAACCTAGTAGGGCGCTTCGTTGTTTCAAATGTAATAAAGAAGGCCACCTTGCCAATACTTGTTCCGCTCCTAGGCGCTGTTATGGCTGTGGGGCAGAAAATACAATTAAGTGAAATTGTAGACGCTGCTCGTCGGGAAACGGGCAACGGTCTCTTGGGCCAGCAGGGCAAGAGCGCCGGCATCAAACTTAGGGAGGTTGCCTGCTGACAACCAGCTGGCGAATAGAATTAAAATAGGTTTCACATTAGAGACAAGTGGGGGCGACAGTCGTCCCTACTTAAGTGTAAATATATATGGCTTTAGGTTTTTAGGACTTTTAGATTCAGGAGCATCTAGGACTATTATATGTAGGGACGTTTGGAAGGTCCTTAAGGACTTAGGATTAAGTTTAGGGATAACCAATGTAAATCAAGTACATCTTGCAGATGGGACGGGTGTAGGAGTTTTAGGAGTAGTTAATTTGCCAATAGTTGTTGAGGATAGGTCAGTTCTAATAGAGTGTTTAGTCATACCTTCGCTTCCCCATACGTTGATATTAGGTGCAGACTTTTGGGCACTCTCGGGAATAGTCCCGAATCTTAGGTCACGTATGCGGAACTTCTCGAGCCAGGCAGCATTAGCTACGATTGGAACGACTTCTATTGTGGAAGAGTCGGATTTGATTGAGGAGCAGAAGAATAGGTTAAGCACACTAATTGAGGATTTATTTAAAAACATGCCAGAAGGACTAGGAGTTACTAGTAGAGTAGAACATGTCATTAGAACAACTTCAGATCAGATCCCATCAAACAGAGGTATTATCCAGTTTCGCCTGCGATGCAAGCACACATAGACAAATCTCTTAAGGAGATGTTAGATGAGGATGTGATTGAGAAATCAAATAGCCCTTGGGCTTCTCCCATAGTTTTGATTAGGAAGAAGGATGATACCTTAAGGTTCTGTGTAGATATAGGAAATTAAATCAGGTTACAGAGAGGGACGCTTATCCACTTCCATTGATTTCAGCAATCTTGGATAAGCTTAGGAATGCTAGGTTTCTTACTTCGCTTGACATTAAGTCAGCTTATTGGCAAATCCCTATGGCCGAAGAATCTCGAAAGTTTACAGCTTTCACGGTCCCAGGTAGGGGTTTATTCCAATTTAAATGGATGCCTTTTGGGTTGCACAATGCCCCTGCAACTTGGCAAAGGTTCATAGATAGTGTTTTAGGACCAGAGTTGGAGCCATTCGTTTTCGTGTATCTGGATGATATTATTATCGTCACAGATACATTCGAAAAACACTTAGAGATTTTAGGTGAGGTTCTTAGGCGATTACGAGAGGCAGGGTTGAAAGTAGGCAGCGACAAATGTAATTCTTGTAGACCTTCACTCAAATTTTTAGGTTATGTAGTCGACAAAAACGGGTTACACGTGGACCCAGAAAAAGTAGATAGTATGGTGAAAATACCTGCAACTAAAAATGTAAAACAAGTTAGGAGTTTCATAGGGACAGTTTCATGGTACAGACGCTTCGTACCAAATTTTGCAACACTAGTTAGGCCGTTAACAGATTTGTTGAAGAAGAGTAGGAAATTCAATTGGTCACAGGAATGTGAAGATAGTTTTCGAAAAGCAAAGGAATGCTTAATCACAGCTCCAATTTTGACATGTCCAGATTTCAAGCTTCCATTTGTCGTTCAGACAGATGCATCCGACTACGGCATCGGGGCCGTACTCACCCAAACATTTGAAGAGGGGGAAAAAGTTATTTGTTATTTAAGTAGGTCACTTAATAGAAGTGAAAGAAATTATTCCACTACGGAAAAGGAATGTTTGGCAGTTTTATGGGCGGTCGAGAAGTTACGGCCTTATATCGAAGGAGTTCGGTTTACGGTCGTAACGGATCACTATTCTTTGATTTGGTTAAGCAATCTCAAAGATCCACAAGGTAGATTTGCACGTTGGGCAGTTCGGCTTCAACAGTTTGATTTTGAAATCATTCAAAGGAAAGGGAAAGAACATGTAGTACCAGACATGTTATCTCGGGGAGTTCCAGAGTTAGCTGGAATTTCAGATGAGGATAAGGACCCTTAGGTGGCTAAGATGGTTTCTTCAGTTGAGTCTAATCCGTTAGCTTTTCCGAATTGGAGAGTAGACAATGGCAGGTTATACAAATTTGTAAAGTCAAGCTATGTGCTCGTGCATGACAATAACGAAGAGTGGAAGTTAGTTAGTAGGAAAGAAAGATAGGATAGGAGTTTTGAAAGAGTGTCACGATAGTCCACTAGCGGGGCACATGGGGGTTAGGAAAACGTTCGCGAGAGTAGGAGCTAAATATTATTGGCCTAAGATGAGAGTAGACGTCATTAAATATGTTAGGAAATGTAGTATATGCCAACAAGTGAAACCGATCAATGACAAGCCAGCCGGTCTTATGACTGAGAGAGTAGGAGCATCATCCCCCTGGGAGATGATTAGTATAGATTTAGTAGGGCCCTTACCTAAGTCCAATAGAGGATTTATGTATATTTTAACAGTAGTAGATTATCTTACAAAATTTCCTTTATTGTTTCCACTTAGGACAGCCACCGCAAAGGCGGTATGTAAAGAGTTAGAAGATCACGTTTTTTTGTTATTTGGAGTTTCCAAAATTGTCATTTGTGACAATGGTCCGCAGTTCAAGAGCAGGGAGTTAAGGACACTTTGTGAAGGTTATTCGTCGAAAATTAGGTTTACTCCGCATTACCATCCACAAGCTAATCCTGCCGAAAGGATTAATCAAATCATTAAGACGACTTTGAGAGCGTATGTTTCAGAGAATCACCGAGTCTGGGATTCTCAGTTAGCTAAGGTAGCTTGTGCTATACGCACATCCCAACATGAAGTTCTAGGTGTTAGTCCGTACTATGCGAATTTTGGAAAAGAGATGTCAACGAGTGGGAATTACGAAGGTATTAGGAGTGAGAGTATTGAAGGGAATAGGAGAGTCGAAGGAGGAACCATTGAAGAACGGTTCAGGAAATTGAGGATAGAGATAGCTGCAAAATTAAAAGTAGCTTATTGTTATTATTTTTATTGTACTATTCGTACTAGAATGTCAGCTTGTTAGACTTGACCATGACCATTCCTTTTTAATTTCATTGAATGTTTTTGAACAACAACAACAACTTAAAGGTGCTACCACTCATTGTTTTTGGCTGGAGATATAGCCATTTCGTGCTTTGCCACTTTTGCACTCAGTAGCTGTTAAGAAATCCGCCGAGACATATAACCTCAGGAGGAGAGATACTCAATATCTCCCGAATGATCTGGTATGGCGAAGAAATTTTGTTTTGTCCGATGCTGCAAATTACTACGCAGCTAAATTGGCACCAAAGTTTGTGGGGCCTTTTAAAATCTCTAAAAGGTTATCTCCTTGGACTTATGTTCAGGTAGATGACAACGGCAAAGATCGTGGCACTTGGCACATAAAAGATCTGAAGCCATTTACGTCGTTATCGGAAAATGAATGAATATTGGAAGTCCCGTTTTAAGTAATCTTGTTTGTGTTATGAACAAACACCTTTTCAAGGAGGAAAGGGTGGGATTGTTGCGTTATAAATAAACGCAACAAGTTCTTTTACTTTTTAATTTTAATTTTTAATGAAACGATGCATCTTGCATCCACTTGTTACACTTTTGTTTTGTTTATTTTATTCAATTTGACAAATGTCACAATTCCTTCTACACGAGGATGAGAGAGAGCGGGACGGCCATAGTCCTTCTGACCATGGTTATCTCTGTCATTTTCGTGAGGAAAAAAATACCAAGTCTCGTTTCAGGTATCAAAAGAAGGTTGGTTTCCATTTAAGTGAAACCAAACCAGATGGACGGTCTGGTCAATGCATCAGTTGCGTGAGAAGTTACTCCAAATGGAGAATGGCCTACGGCCCAACGTAAAGTTTTAAAAAATTGTAAATTTATTTTCGTAAAGTTTTTAAAAAAAAAAAGAAATTGTAAATTTATTTTCTTTTGGAATTCTTTTATTTAATTTGTTATTTCTTTAACGGTAATAGTATTAATGATGAAATTTTTGTAATACTTGTAACAGATTTCATAGACTTATGGACGGTTAAGTTTCGAGAAACTTAGTTCGGGGTTTAGCTTACAGATACCAAATTGTAATTATTTTGTTTGTTCTTTCCTTTCGCGCGATTTTTAAAAAAGTTAAAGTTGAAGTTAAAGTTAAGTTAAAGTTTTTCTCAATTTTAAATTTCGTAATCCTTGTTCGATCTCAAAGTAGAAAGTGGGGGTGGCTTAATGCAGCTCCTGGAATCGTCGTGACCTGGAAGTGAATCCAGCGGGCGGCGAATTCCAGGTGACTTGCATTTAGCTGTGAGAGAAGAGCGAGTAAGCGGGATCGCGAGAATTTCATCACAAGTTGAGATCAACAAGCCGATCTCCGATTGGCTGTTGATGATGTGATTGAAATCCGCCACTCCATATTGGCTGAAAGCTAAAATGGCGGGAGACGAAATAGAAGAGACACGACAGATCTTGAGGTCTGGCCGTCAATTCTTGGCAAACTTTCAAAGTGAGAAGCTGAACAAAAAAATTTGGTGATTTTGAACAAAGATTGTGAAGAAAAAAAAAGTTGAGAAAAATTATAGAAATTGAGTAGTGTCGTGATAACAAAAAAAAAATAAGGAAGGAAAAATAAATTAGAAAAAGGAAAGGAAAGGAAAAACAAAACAAAACTAACTAATTGGGGATTTTGCAGCAAAAACAAAAAAAAAGAGATAAGTACAATTTTCGGTTATGTGTAAAATCGTTTCTTTTTAATTTTTTTCTTTATCCCAATTTTATTGATGGGAATTAAGACCTTAACGGTCTATGAAATCTTTTGTTTAATTTTTGGAAAAGATCCTGAGTTTTCATCCTGCGCTTTGCAAGGTTTCTCAGGCAGATTTAAATTAATAAAGTGGTCATAAAAGGTATCTATTTTGTCTTCTTTTGTTTTATTTATATAGTGGTTTTATTATTTCGTTGGTGGTTTTATTTTCTTTGTTTCAGAAAAGGTTTGCAATTTCCTTTTTTTTCATTTCAGGAAAAAATTGCTGGCGCCCTCTTTCTTACGAAACGTAAGAACGCCCCTGTGGCAATTACTATAAAATTGATAATTTTGATATCAACTTGATATCACAATCATCCGCAACTTTAATTAATCGATTCGTCGATTAATTGTTCATTGCTGAACTCACCCCCTTACTGAGCTCGTCGTGGTGGCAGCACTTGAGTTGCTGCTTGTTGCAATTTTTGCCCTCGCTTCTTCGCCGCTGTTATTTGACAGATCGGCACATTGCATTTCCGATATCGCGGTTAATTTGTTGAAGTGTTTTCTTTTCGTTTCTTTTTAATTTCGTTTAATTTCATTTCTTTTAATTTCGGTTTTGTTTTATATATTATAAAAATTATCGGGCAAATAAATTGCAACAAACAGTCAAGGCGTTGACTCTCTTATGTAAAAATGACGTCGTCACAATCTGTCCCAAGGATGTCACGTCGTCGTGTGATCGTGAACGAAAAATGCGGTCAACGTATTGACGCTCACGTTGGCACACATTTTTGAGTTAACACGTTGACCCTATTTTGTGACCGTGTAACATGTGAGTCGACGCTATTGGGACAAAATGACTTGTTTTTGGGACTATCGGTCATCGCAATGACTGTATCCCAACATTGACAGGACAGAATTTAGTACCAAATCAACGCATATTTTTAATGTACATAATTCTAAAGCAACGTTCATTACGGAATATAAGTTGAACGATTGTTTTATAATTTGATTTCTAAATACAGGTAAGTTTCTATTGTTTCCTTTTCCCCTTATCCAATTAAAACAGCAGGGATTTTTTAAATTCGAATTTTTTGTTGTGTTAAACAAGGAGTGAAATCTTAAAAAAGTCTATTTTCTAATTCGTAAATGGGAAAGTAAGAAAATTATATTTTCTATATAGTAGATTTTTTGATAAGACGATCTACGGTAAGTTCTTATGATATTAACATAAAGATAACATTTAAACAAACATAGCTTAAGAAAGTCATTTGTTGACCGTATAATAGTACCTTTATTGTTTTTTGTTATTGTTGCGTCGAATAAAACTTTAGGATATTTACTTGCAACATGACCTATGTACATTGTACATACATACATACATGGCACGTTTTGCATTCGTAAAAAATTTCGAACTCGAGATTTTAGTCAAACATGATATTACGATGGTAGAGAAGTAAAATAAAGTGGGTCCCTGTCTGTCTGTCCGCGCTGCTACATCCTAAACCATTGGGTCGATTGAGTTCAAACTTGGAAGTTAAGGTTTTGAGCAGATTCGCGTTAGGTATTTTTTCATTTTTTTGGAAAGATCAAAACTAACAGTGGCCCACATACAATTTTTTTGGTCAAAAAACGAAAATTCGAAGTTTCCCAAAAACAAACCGATAGATTCTTTTTTAATTTTCTCTAAAATTTTATTTTTTAACTTGGCTTCTTCTAGTAAGAAAAACATATTTTTGTATTGCTCCGGAAAGGTACCGCTCATAGAATCGTTATTTTGTTTATTTTTTAATTTTCTCAGCAACTTATGAACCGATTTCATAATTTTTTGAACGAGCTCTTGTATTGCCTTAACAATATTTGATTATCAAGAGTGCAATATTTTGTTGTTTGGATTTAAAAAAAAAAATATTGATTTTTTTTTGTAAATCCTGTCTAAAAAATTAATTTAAAAAAAAACGATCTAACGATTTTGGAAAAAAAATTTTAATCAAGGGTTTTTTGATTTATAAAATGGCATTTAAATTTTGGAAGACAAACTTATTTTTCAGGTAAAATTTTGAATCTTTTTTAAATTTTTTAAATTATTTTAACTGTTTTAAATGTAACCCTTTCACCAGATCAAATCGTGTGCATGAGCCCGAAAGAGCGCATTATTTTGACAAAATTTTAATTACATTCCTCTTTCATCCAAATTAATGCATTTGGTACATACTATTTATATATTTTTATAACTATTATAACTATTGTAAATACCAACGATGGCGGTGTAGCGCCACTTCATCGGGTTAACGAATATGATATACGAGTATTTAATCAACAATCTATTTTAAAGTGTCTATCAAGAAGTTTTATCTTGGTACCTTTGTATATACATACATAATATGTATGATTTTAAAATATTATTCTTTTAGAATAACGTTGTTTCCACACATATTTTACTTGCCTTCGCCTATATAAAAGAATAAATACTTAGTACAAGTTAAAGAAACGGGCCAGAAAGAGTATATTATGTATTTTCTATTAGAATCACTTTTTCAACGTATACACATTATACCTACTATATAGGTATTACGTACAACCTCTACAACTACTGTCTACGTGTCACTTCATAACTAAAATCAAAAACGCACAAGTAGTCCAGTCAAATTGTCACCATAAAACCCGAATGGTTACATAAATTATGGTAGTTTCGATTTGTTGATATGTGTTGATCAAAATCAAAACCCATTATATCCACTTTTGAAAAAAAATGACTTAGGTATGAGGTTTTGTTGCTATCATTCAAACACATACGATGGGCCAAAATTTGAATCCCAAATCCCATTTTTTGCCATAGAAATCAGACCACAAAATCTGTAGTTAATTTCAAAACCCATTTTATCCACTTGAGTTTTTGTTTCAAAATCCATTATATTCTATTTTTTTGTTCGCATCAAAATACATTACATCCATTCAAAATATATTTTTAACTAGCTTTTTACCCGCGGCTTCGCCCGCAGTGGAGAAATTAAATAAGTATGAGAGATAAAGGGTAAGGGTATAATAATAGAAATGAGTCAATATAATAACTAAATTTTATTGCTTGACTGAGATCAACAATTTTTAAAAATTACTACAGACATTGAAGTTTCAACACCTTAATATATGCTTATTGAAATGCAACAACAAATGTTAAAATATATTTCACCGTAACAAAAATAAATAATTCGGAATTCTAGCAATTTAAAAAAATAAAATAAAAAGCATTAATTTAAGATATTTTTATAGACAATGTTATAAGTTTTCCCGTCGGATGCAAATATGTGTAAATTCCGGGCATTAGATACACGTGAACAGGCTACATAAAGTTGACCATGAGAGAAGCATGGGTTTTCTAAATGCACTCCTGCTACCTGTAATGTTTGTCCTTGTGCCTTGTTTATAGTAACAGCAAAGCTAAGCTTGACGGGAAACTGAACCCTTTTAAATTGGAATGGAAGGTCAGTGGGAATAATTGGTATCCGAGGTATTATAACACTATTTCCCTTACCGACACCTGTTAAAATAGTAGCACCAAGTATGTTTTGTCTCAATTTTGTTATCCGAACCTTTGTTCCATTACATAGCCGAGGAGCATCTAGATTTCGCATAAGCATTACTGGTACATTTAGTTTCAATTGAAGTTTATGTGACGATACACCCGATAGTTCAAGTGAATTTAAAAACTCCACAGGATATGAAGTACTTAGTTCCGTATCCATAATTGCATCCATTGACAAATATTCCTTCATTTCTCCTTGAACCTCGTTTAAAATGTCAGTGTTGATCCTATTTACAATTTCATTTCTTGGTGCTAATATTGCTCTTGCACACAACCACTGATCACTACACAAATTTTGTTGCAATTCCGGAAAAACATTAGCAATGAGATCCACATGGCGATATTTTGACAAACAATTTTGGCATTTTTTCAAATAAAAGCAGAGTAAGAATTAACATCAGCGAGTAAGATATAAAATAATAAAGTAACAGCTAACCACAAAAATTACGGATAACCTAAAAAATGTGAATAGTATTATACTGCATGTAACGACAGAAGAAAATAACAATAAATATAGAAAAATTAGAAACAGTTGAAACTATATTCAATTGAATTAGATATTGTCGTCACCGTCGTCGGTAATACAGTGGGTTGGTATTACAGTATTCAGGGTTGAAACTTCATTATAATGATGCTAGATGATGCTAGATGGCGTTGAAGTAGCTAAATTTGACGATATTTTGACAAACAATTTACTTATTTTTCGTAAATTTTTTTTTATTTTTTTTTTAATAAAAAGTATCCTATGTTACTTCTTATACCTTCAAGAGTGTATGCGCAAAGTTTCATGATGATCGGTTAAGTAGTTTTTGCGTGAAAGCGTAACAAACAAACTTACATTCGCATTTATAATATTATATAATATAAAGTATGATTATCAGATAACAACTCAAAAAACCTTTTATCCATGGTATGACGTTAGATGGAAATATCCAAATAGTTGTAAGAAATATTGAAAAATTATTCCAAAATAGGCTTTCTTAAAATTTTTTTAAATGTATTGAGCTTACAGAACGAATCAAACACGAAAAGAATGAAAATACAAAAAGAAAGCTCATGGTTGAGAAGCTGATCCATAAGAGAAGAGCCAAAGCTTTCTTTACTACATTAAAGGAAGAAAGGGATGACCTTGTTACCATCTCATTTGACTGCCAAAAAACATGGTTTTGCCAAAGGTAGCAGATCAAGCTGCTTACTATTCTCGGCAATTTTACATTTACAACTTTGGTGTTGTTTTCGGAAGTTCCAAAGCTTACTTGAGTAAAGAAAATGTGTTTTTCATCACATGGACCGAAAATGAGGTTGCAAAAGGATCTAATCAGATAGCTTTCGCTGTGTTCAACAATTTGTGCAGCCTTAATGTGAGCCATGCTAAGACAGTGCGTTTAGTGTGTGATGGATGCGGTGGCCAAAACAAAAACTCTACAATGGTTGGTATGACTTCTTATTGGCTTTTTAAAAAAGCTCCACAAAATATAGAAAGCCTAAAAAAAATTTTTCCTGTACCTGGACATTCGTATATTCCACCTGACCGGGCTTTTGCCCTTGTTTGTTTTTTTTTTAATGTTTTTGAAATTGGTACATTTTTTAAGGTCAAACATAAGCAGACAATCATTACGCCACAAGAATACCGGAAAATTCATAAAGAGTGCGCCACGGTTATTCATTTAGGAGATGAAAACTGTCCCGTATTCGACTGGAAAGGTTCTACGATGGACTATATTCGCCCAACTGGTACCTGGCACTTCAAGTTCCATGAATCTAAGAGATTCATTTTAACTAAAAGCAATAGTGGGGCCATTTTAGTCCGCGGTGAACCATATACTACTTGTCCGACATAGGAGCTCCGAGATCCGTTTAAAAAAAAAGAAACAGATTTCAAGGATGGAGCCACCGATAGTAGAAAAGGGAGTAAATATTTAAGCGGAAAAATTGAAAGATGTCTTCAATTTGTTAACTAAACACTATGGAGAAGACTGGAGGTCTATCGAAGAGCTTAAGTTCTATAAAAATATAGAAGACGTTTATGATTTAGGGCTCATAGTGGGCAATGACTACCCTTTATGTGAGCCTCAACCAGTTTTCGACGAAATTCGTGTTTGAAAAATTTAAAAATATTTGCATTCCAACCCACATTGCCTCTCACCAGTATTTTTAGTATTGTTACTTAAATAAAAAAAAAAACGAAGTTTTACCTTCATAAAATTAAGTTATTATTTGCAACAATTTTTTATTTTAGATTGAAATCCAGAGGTAATTTTCAAAACCCATTTTATCCATATTTCTTTTTGGAACCACTCGAAAACTAAAACCCTCAGATCATGATATCTAAACATTAACTGTAAAGGATCCCAATTCGAACAGTCCTGCAAACAAAAAAGTTATAAAAAATGTTTCGTTTAGGAGATATAAGTTTTTCTTGATTTACTCGAAATCACTAAAAGTGGATAAAATGAGTTTTGATTTTGATCAACACATATGTTGTTTGGGTTGGTAAGCTGTTGAAAAATCCAAGTTTTCTAATTCCCCCCAATACCGCGGGCGCTGTCATCTTGAAAAAACTGCTCAATTTGTGGACTTTTTCCTCGGTTTTCAAAATATCCTCTAAAGTATTGGTTTTAGAAAAACAAAGTCAATGGCTTTTTTAAAGATAGAGCTCTTTGAATTTTGAGAATTTTTCTCAAAAATACGAAAAGTACAGATTTTTAGTCGGTTTTTGCTTGATAGCAAGTAAATGGTAAATCCTACGCCAATGTTTGATATAATAACATTTGTAGTAGAGGTAAATAGCTAAAGTTTAAGACCAAACTGGTTCTGCTAGGTCGTATAGATTCTGAGATATAATCTTTTAAATATTTTTGTAGCTTTTATGTATTATAATGTATTTATTGAAAAACAAGAAGGTTCAAATTCTATTAATATATATTATGCAACGTTCATGTAAAAAAGTGTTTGCTTAACCAAAACTTTACACTTTTATTCGTTTGGAAGGGTTCCTCTTTGTTTCGGCTCCCATTGCGGACAGAGTAATATTCAACTACTTCCAATTCCATGTCTTCACACTCTAGTTGTTCATCAACCATCTCAATTGGTGCTGGAGCGTCTCCCTCTTCAGACTCGGTGTCTAAAACAACTGGCATCGCATTCTCGCAAGACTGTCCACTGCAAAATTTGCATAGTACAGAACAATGCAGCCCTGCTTTCCTGCAACCACATGCATTCATGCAACCTCTTTTGCAAGTGCATGAAATACATTGAAGGAGGGACTCTGGTGCAGGATCCTTCTCTGCTTTTTTAGGGAACAGGCCTAATGGTGTGTGTATCCAGCCCCATTTCAAGGGTTCTTTTTCGTTTCCGAGCCATGTTTGCACCTGGTGGTAAGTTCTCATGGCATGCAGTTGGGCAGCATCTGTAGTTGGTGGCAATCTAGCTAGGCTAAATTTAGTTGTAGCTGCAGCTTTAAGAAATGTTTGGTGCCGCAGTTCATCAAGGTTTTGAGTTGCTGGATCCCCCCCCCCCCCCATACAAAGCAACAAGAACATTTTCCCCTGCTTCTGCTACTTGCTCTGTTGTTGCTTGAGGATTAAGGAATGATGCTGCTTTATTCAAAAGTTCTGGATGCTTAAAAAATAAACTAATAAATTTGTTTTTCCCTGGCCAAACAGCGCTGATGTGGTATCACACCCACTGATAGCATGAATAAACAAAAGTGCATTAGAAAATTTATAATTGAACGATGTGGTTGAGTAATAACTGTCTGGCGTTTTCCCTCTTCCACAATTTTGGAAAAAAAAGATTACTGTGTTTTGATGCCAATGCAGTGAGGAGAACGAGAAGGTCAATGTCTTGGCCAACCACACGCACAGAGTCATACTTGGGAGCAACAGAAATGGCAGTGTTCACAATCATGAGGTCAGTATCTTCGACTGGCTGGGCTGATGCACGCCGATATTAGCTTTCTGTAAAGTTTTTTTCAGCAGTTTAATAAAACGTTTCTTATTGCTTTCATTTCCAAGGAGATTTTCTTGTGTACTTTGTAACACTGTTTCCGCATGAAACAGTACATGGAAGGAGAAGAATGGGCCGCTCGTCGAAGTCGTTCACAATTTTTGGTGCTCTTTCTGTCATCATCAGGGTAACCTAAAAAAATGACAGCTATATCTTGACCGTAATGATTATGCAAGTATTGAACATAGCTATCAGCTACAGCTTCAAAAGAGGCTTGTCGTCGCCACACAACTTTGTGTAGTAAATGGCCACCATCAACCACGACATAATGGGATACCACGGGTATTTCATCCTCTGTAATATGTAGGTGTGAATGATGTGTATAACGAAGATTTTGTCCCCTTACGCATACCCTTTTCTGTGATTAAAAACATAAAAAACGGTGACAATTCGAATTTTAAAAATGCTTTTAAATCATCATCTGACTGCTTTGCTATGCATAACCTGTGAAAAAGCATAAAGGGATCTACAACAATGCTGATGTTCCCAATTTTGGCGGTATTGTTAATAGAAGCAAGCGTGACTACCTTGTTCTTCCGTTTGAATTAAATGTGTTCAAAATTCTTCCCCATCATTTTAGAAATCATATCCCTCCCAATCTGTTCAAACATATGTCAATTTACTTCATCACCTCCCACAATTCCTGAATCTATTGACATTACCACCTAAAGAAAAATTAGCTCTGATGAGAATATGCGATACTCTGTCCGCAATGGGAGCCGAAACAACGAGGAACCCTTCCAAACGAATAAAAGTGTAAAGTTTTGGTTCAGCAAACACTTTTTTACATGAACGTTGCATAATAATATATATTAATAGAATTTGAACCTTCTTGTTTTTCAATAAATACATTGGTAAAAAAAAAATCATAAAAGCTACAAAAATATTTAAAAGATTATATCTCAGAGTAGTACCCGTGGCATGATGGTTAGTGCGTTGGACTGTCATGCGAGAGGTCTTGGGTTCAATCCCTGCCTGTGCCACCTTAATTAAAAAAAAAAGAGTTTTCACGGGTACTGCCTCTTGCGAGGAATTGACAAATTCTCCAAGAGTAATTCTTGTCATGAAAAAGTGCTTTCTCAAAATTAGCCGTTCGGATTCGGCATATAAATTGTAGGTCCCCTCCATCCCTGACAACATTACTCGCACACAGGAATGGTTGAGAGTTGTAAGTCACTAGGCCCTGGTTCTCTACGGACTGTTGCGCCACCTAATTTTTATATCTCAGAGTCTATACGACCTAGCAGAACCAGTTTGGTCTTAAACTTTAGCTATTTACCTCTACTACAAATGTTATTATATCACACATTGGCGTAGGATTTACAATTTACTTGCTATCAAGCAAAAACCGACTAAAAATCTGTACTTTTCATATTTTTGAGAAAAATTCTCAAAATTCAAAGAGCTCTATCTCGGAAACTATTAGTTTTGGTCTCGAATTGTAGGTATTTTAATCTGATTTAAAAAAGCCATTGACTTTGTTTTTCTAAAACGAATACTTTAGAAGATATTTTGAAAACACAGGAAAAAGTCCACAAATTGAGCAGTTTTTTCAAAATGGCAGCGCCCGCGGTTGTGGGGGGAATTAGAAAACTTGGATTTTTCAACAGCTTACCAACCCAAACAACATATCAAATAATCGAAACTACCCTAATTTATGTAACCATTTATGACAATTTGACTGGACTAAAGAAAGAGCCTGACTGTAAACAAAACATGAATTAGCAATTTCTTGTACCTGTTCGTATGCTTGTTTTTTTATAAACTTTACCTAACGAAAAACATAAAACACTTACGGTCATTAAGGGTTGAGGAAGATTCGCATTTTTTGTGGATGGGCTGGAAGATATATGAAAAAGCTTACGCAGTGGTTTTGCCAGCGTTGAAGAACAACTCTTCAGAATAATAGCGGGGATACCATCCGGACCAGCAGATTTATGTGTATTAAGATCTCTATGGACTTTCGCCGTAGTGCGAGTGCGAAAAAAGATTGGTCCCATATAATCAATTTAATAGTCTTTGGGAAATTGCAGTATTTTTTTGGTCATGTATACATTTGGTCCGTTAAATGTGGGCGTTGCAGTGGGAAGGCCTTGGCTTGCTTGAACTTTTTCCGGCTTTCCTTAGTAGGGTTGTCTTTATAGCAACGGAAACTTACATCTTTAGGCCTTATAATCTCTTACAGCTCGCATCAAACCGTGCGTTTTCCTTTAATCTGATGCTTTAAGCTTCACTTCTGATAATATCAGCGCTGGCGTCAACGTCACTATCGAGGAAGCAGTTGGCTCTCTCATATTGAAGAGGTAAGAAATGAGTCAAGGGTGTTTTCTGCTGAGGGGGCTCGATCACCAGCTGAGTTAGGTGGTTGAATTCAGCTAAGATCTCAGCACACACTACTTCATGTGTTGTCTAGCCCGAATGTTGAAGCCATGAAGAATTGGGTACATTGACATCGGCCTCTATTTCTTTCAATTTTTTGGATGGAATCAGACAAAGCATACAATTCACTAGAAGTTGATACTCTACTAGATTAGGGCTTCGATAAGGAAACAAAAGTGAATGATGTGCTTATTTACAAAAAATTTAAACCACATAAAATTAAAGAAAGAATCGGTGCAAAGATCATATTGTGGCAAGAGCTGATAAGCAACATCATTCCTAATGTATATGGCGAGGCTATAGTGCGAAAAGAATAATGGCACCAAGCTATACCCAGGCATAAAGAATTCATCAGGTTAGGAATCCGCACCTACTTGGGTTTCACTTAGTGTCAAAACAGCTGGCCGGTATGGAACAGTATGGCGGTTTTGCAACAGAAAATTTGCTCTAAGCCCACGACTATTACAATAATCTACTCTGAAATTTCCAATTTAATAACGAAAACCAAGACAAATAATATCGTATGACAGTCAACGTTTTAAGCATTGACCTTGACGTTGACGTCGTTGACTCAATGCGTTGAACCATTTATGTTGGCCGTAAGAATTGTAATATTTTTGTAAAATTAAGGAAACGCTATTGAAATAATATATTTACAAATTCTTTTACAAAACAGGATTCAGCAACTAGTCAAAATTACCACATACTTCATTACTTAAATACGCTATTACTAAGCGAGTCCTGCATTTGAATCTACATGGTACTACTTATTATCGTCTGCTTATAAAAGCTATCTTTTTTTTATTAATTTAATCACCATTAAATCTTAAAATACTAAAATATTAAAATAAATGGTTATGACTAACTAAACATAAACTCAAAACTTCTTATACATTTGATGCGTAAACCATATAACATAACTATGTGTTCTCTAATTCAAATTCCAAACTCTGCTTAAAATAAATGTATGTACTTACATATATACACTTTTATAAAGTATTTTATTCATGATTTTAATACCAATTTTTCCATCGCTGGACTAATAAAATACAAATCACCCCAAATAAAATAACATTGCATTTAATGCTTGCATCTAAATAGAAAAAAGTGTTCGTTTATTCAAAACTAACACCAACGGTTCCGTAATTAAAATTTGGTATTAATACATAATAGTCAACAGTGTCGTTTCTATTCAAAAAAATACTAGGGCTTCAAGTTACTCAATTTTTAACTACAAAAAATGATTAATAAAATTTGTCACAGTTACATTAATAATTAAGTTGGAATGGTTTGCAAGAGTTTATAGAATAGGCACCCGAAACTATCAAACTGAAAGCGGTTTTTGTATTCAAAAATAATTTATAGAAAATCATTTTTTTAGATTTTTTTAAATTTTACATCAAAGAAATTATTCCAACCCGAAATACTACGTCACTGCATATAGACTGTTGCAGTTTTGCCATCATTCAAATTTACGGATTCCCAAAAATTATATACAAATGTGTTAGCAAAGTACACAAAAATTGCTTATCTGTCATACTGAATAATTTATAGGGTTAATACGCTTAACTAACCTAAATTTATATTCACCTACACACATTAAAATACCAATAATAGTAATTAAATGGAGAAAAAGGGGGCTGCAAAGTAACAATTACCCTTAAAATGTGTACATTAAAATGTTTTTTGTTTTGTAATTTCATTATAGTAAGTGTGCTTTTAAAACATTCAAAATCTCTAACAACTAAAATAACCACTGCCACCACAGTACCGCTTTTTTTAAGGTTTCAATTTATAATTAATAACATAATAATTTATAAATAAAATAAAGTTTTAAATTGTGTGCGTGTTTTAAGTTATGATGATCCATACACAAACAAGCAACTATACTCATTTACTCATTTAATAAATAGCAAACAAAATATAGTAATATAGTAAATAAATAACCAAGTTATATTTTTTGAGTATTTCTATTTTTTTTAACATTCACATATTCACATATTTTTTTACAAAATAAATAATTTAAAAATTAAAATAAATTATTCAGTGGTTAAACGATGGTTCAAGTCAAACCAAAATATTTATAAGCATCGTAATCTCCTCGTGTGGTTAGGCTTAATGTGTACCCTAGATGAGGGCGTTCGTTGGTGGTTGTACATATAAACAATGGCGTTATGTATAGATTTCTTAGTTATTTTACTATGGTCTTCAAAAAAGGAAAAAATTGTCTTAAATCATACAAAAACATTAATTAAAATTAAATTATTTTAACAATATCTTTTCTGAAATAAAGAGCAATCATTCAAATAGGAAAGAAATAAAAGAATACAAATAAAATATAAGTGAACATTTTAGACCTTCATGTTTCCTTTATTAGGTACCTACATACTTCAAATTCAGTTTTCCAGCGAATTTTAAAAGTTTTGGGATTTTTAAGAATTTTTTTCTTAAATGGATATAAAATCAAACTTTAAAAATCTTAAGGTGCCATAACAGTGTAAAATATAAAAAAAAAAAAAAAAACAAAAACAACTTCACTGTCCAATGAATCATATGTGATTCATGAAATCCATTTTGTCCCGTGTTTCCTACGTCCATGAATCACATATGATTCAAAAGTTTTATTAAATGAAAATTATTCTACGTCCCCATACAAAGTGATCAAGCAACATCTCTACGTCCATATATTTTGTTTAGAAAATAAAACTTCAGTATCACGTCCAATGAATCACATGTGAGACATACATTTTTTTTTGTACCGTGCTTACAGCGTCCATGAATCATATCATCTCAATGACATAATTTTGATGTAAATATGTTGGCTATATATAGCCCATAACATAGCTGCAAAAAAACTGGAAAAATGTTTAAGAAAACGCATTTTTTCATCAATGAAACTTTATATTTTTTTGATCAAATAAATTGAAAACAACAAGAAAGTAATACAACAATTGGATAAAAATTAAACAAATAACAATAACAATTTACATTTTTAAAGTTTAGACACTAGTCCTTTTATGTTTAAAGTTAAAACATGTTAAGCACAATGCCTTATTGCATTGCTTGCACTCTGTATTTACCTGTTTTGCTTTCAAGGCAGCTATATGACCATCTCTCCTCAGGTTCTTATAGCACAAAGCGCAACGCTTTCGCATAATTTTACCATTTGAACGTGGTAGTTCCGTGAGAAAATGTTGGCTTGGATGTAATATTGTTGGAGGAATTCTTGAGATATTTGTTGCGGATGCACAAGAACCGAGCAATACTCTCAACAGCATTTCTTGAGCCTGCAACATGGAAATTGGACCGTCGTCTGCTAATTTGTTGTATATGCATCTAGCATTGATGACTGCAACTCGGAACAAAAGGTCTACAGCAACTTTTTTATACCACGTGAGGGTTTTTCGCAATGGCGAATGAAATGCAGCTAATTGATCTGCTATATCTATGCCTTTTTTAGCGCCATTGTAATCTAAAGGGTGTCCCAAAATTAACGTAAGATTTGAATTTGCCGCCATTTGTGCAGTGAAGTATTGGAAACCCTAAAAAAAAAGCAATTTGACAGCTAACAGTATAGGGTTATTAAAAATGGAGCGTTACACGATAGAACAACGTGTCTTCATTATTAAAGAATATTTCAAAAATAGTGAAAGCTTGGCGGCTGATTTTTCGAGCAAAATCATCCTAAGCGATGAAGCACATTTTCATCTTGATGGCTTTGTCAATCGCCAAAATTGCCGCATTTGCGGTTCGGAGAACCCGCATATGATTGTCGAAAAACAAATGCATCCACAACGCGTGACTGTATGGTGTGGATTTTGGGCTGGAGGCATAATTGGGCCATATTTTTTTGAAAATGATGCTGGTCAAGCAGTGACTGTTACTGGTGCTCGATATCGCGACATGATTACACAGTTCTTTCTGCCAAAATTGGATGATATTGATGTGTCCAATATGTGGTTTCAACAAGACGGTGCCACATGTCATACAGCCCGTGAAACAATTCAATTACTGCATGAGACATTTCCAGGTCGTGTACTCTCTCGTTTCGGTGATCAAAATTGGCTCCTAGATCGTGTGATTTAACACCATTAGACTTCTTTTTATGGGGTTATTTGAAATCACAAGTCTATTTCAACAAGCCCACAACCACCCGTGCGTTAAAGGAGGAGATTCAACGCTGCATCAACGAAATTCAGCCACATTTATGCAGAATGGTCATGGAAAATTTCAACAAAAGAGTGCGCATGTGCATGCAAAGCCGTGGAGGCCATTTGTCCGATGTGTTATTCCATACATAACCCTATCCTATGTACTTTACGAGTCAATAAAAACATAACTATCAAAAGACTAAAAACGGCGTTTTCTATTTAATTCAAATCTTGCGTTAATTTTGGGACACCCTTTATTACGGCATTTGGTTTAATTTGTTCACCATTCCATAGACTTACTGCTGACGATTCATTTCCATGGCAAGTAGATAGCATAAGGACATTCCTTTTATCATGCCATTTCAGCACCGTGATGCATCCATCCTTTTGTTGAGCAATGCTTTCATTTTTTTTTTTTCAATTTGTGCTTAGTGACGTTTGGTGGAAGATCTGCCCGATTTTTTCGTATTGTTCCACATAAGTCCGTGTTGCGATTTTTTAAATACGTTGCTAATGGTAAACTGGTATAATAATTGTCGGCGATAATCATTCGTCCCTCACCGAAAAGGGGTTCACACAATCTGACAAGAACAGATCCCGGCTTGTCTAACCCTTCCATTGCTAAAGATGCTCCTGAATATATTTCGTAGGACCACGTATAACTATCAACTGTGCACTTTTTGTAGACTCTTATGCCGTACTTACTGGATTTTGAAGGGTTGTACGTTTTTATTTGCAGTCGACCGTGAAACTTGATTACCGATTCATCTACCACAAGTATTTCGCCAGGAGTATACAATGACCGGAAGTTTGCCAGCAGTTTTTTTATTAGAGGATCAATTTTGTATGTTTTATGTGTCCTTTCTTGAAGCAAGGGAGAAGCAAAATGCCAGCAACGCAATATTAGTGAAAAACTATTGTATTACATTTTTATCATATGCATAAGCGGATAATTGTATAATGGGTCCAGTTTCCAATAGTGCTCAATTGTCGGCAAGTTAACGACACCCATTAGCATAACAACACCAAAAAATTGCTTCATCACTTCAATGTCCACATCTTTCCATCGTCGTAATCGATTAAATGCAGACGTTCGTGATGATCTTAAGATGTGGGCATATGTATTGGTATGTTCAACCATTTCCATGACAATATCCGCTGTTAGCAAGTTTTCAAAAATTTTTACAAAATCAATTTTTCCATTTTCATTTGTGATGGCATCAATTCGATGAATCCCAGAAATTCCAGTAAATTGCTCTCTGCCAATTGGTAAAACTTCTTCATGCCAAACAAGCTCAGTGGCATCGGGTGAGATTCCATTGCCTGATTTTTATATATATAAAAATGCATTGCATTAATCTGATGTCTTAAGTTATTTGAAGCTTACCAGAAATTTGTTCTTCATCATCTTCATTTTCAGAAAGATCATACGACGTGTCAGTATCAGTTTCTGTTGGTTGATAATCTGATTCACTTCCAGAACTGAAATCCTCAATTTCCATGTCCATTTTCAAATTATGTAGGTATATTATATGTATGTCCTGTGACTCCTTTAATACAAATATTTTTAATTTTCTTCATGTTTGTAAGGATAAAAATCTAAAGATGACCTGATAATTTCAATCTAATTTATGTGCAGTGTTTTTAAAACATGCTTTTAAAGTGTATAATCACGTCTAATGAAGAACTATAACGTAATAATCCCTTATAATAATTTTTTTTATGAATCATATATGATTCATTTGACGTAGTGATATGCTATGAACACTTACTACGTTCATGAATCATATATGAACATAAAATGAAACTATTTTTTTAACAACAATATAAGAAAGCCTAAGGAAAAAAAACGATTTTACTATTCAAGTCAATCGTAATGCTTTCGACCAAAAAAAAGGCTGGTGGTGGAGAATATTTTGAATCAATTTGTATAGGGACGTAGAACACTTTTCATATTTTTCTTATTTTGAATCATATATGATTCATGGACGCTGGAAACACGGTACAAAAAAAGTTCTATGTATCATATGTGATTCATGGGACGTGATGGTAATGTCCTTATTTCTGATAGGAAATAGTAAACGTAGAGACGGTTTTCAATCAGTTTGTATGGGGACAGTGAAGTTGTTAAAAAATATTCTGTGAACATTAAGAGTTCGTATCTCCAATACTCCGAACTCAGCGTATGAGTCTCTTAACGATCATTTTTTTTAACTTCCCATTCCGTGTGTCGACTTGCCTTGTTTTCAACCTTAACAAAGTTTTTGTTTTTTTTTTTTTAGTTTTAGAAGAAGTTATAGAAGTTTATTTTTCCAAAAATATTACATTGAATAAAAAATACATTGAATAAAAATACAGGCATGACATTAATGTCGTCTGCCTGGCTGGCAAATACTATTATTTTTTAAATTTCAAATAAAGTGACAATTTCATTATACATTTTGTTATTAAATTAATATTGCTTATTTTTTGGGATATTTAAGATTTAGTTGGCATATAAAATTAAGTATGTTTGGAACTTTTAGTTTAGTTAAAACAAATTAGTAAATAAATGTAACTTTCAGTTTAGTTAAAACAAAATAGCAAAAAAGTGGCACTTTCAGTTTAGTTAAAACAAAATAGCAAATAAAAGTAATTATTAGTTTAGTTAACACAAAATAGCAAATGGTTTTAAAAACTTTACTTTACGTGTATTGAAATCAAACTAGCAAAAATAGATCTTTAGAATTTTTAAAAATTTTCTTTGTGGATTTTTTCTTTGTAGTTCATCGCTTCAATGGTAAATTTGTAGACCAGCATCCAATTTGCACCATTGAGATAGTTGAAAAATTCTTCTTGTGTAAGATTATTTTTCCCGAAGTGATATCGCCTAATCTCCTTAAGTATAGGGCAAGTCGCCACAAAGTGTAATATGTCTTGCCTTTCGTGTAGATTGCAAATACTACATGTTTCAGCTCTCCCTGTTCGATGTGGCCAGGCAGAGCCGCAGAGGTAATTCAATTTTAAACAGCTACCCTCTTATTTTGAAAACTTTGCCCAGCGTTGCCGCTGGGCTTCACGACAGTATAACACATTTTTTTAAAAAACGTAACAAAAGCGAAAAAAATGTAACAAATTGAAAAAAAAAAATGATTTAAATCAAAGAATGCTCTTGAACTCAATTTTTTATTTTTAATAGGAACATAAGTTTTCTTCATCACAGTTTTTAAATTCAGTACAAAACTATACATTTAATAATAAGTTAATAAATTATTATAAGTAAGACAAATTTTAAGTTTTACATAAAACATGTTTAGGCAAATTAAGAGAATTGATCTTTTATTTGTTTTGCAAACATTATTGATTCAATGGTATTCAAGTGATACCTATTGGTTAAATCATTTTTTATCAAATTTAGCTCTGAAAAAATACGTTCTGCTGCCGCAGAACTGTGTGGTAATCTTAATATTTTATAAACAAATTCTGTTATATTTTCAAAAAGATTTTCTTTTTGAGCATTTTGCAAAGAGCCAACATGGCCCCAAAATTTCTCAACATCTTCTGTATATTTTAAGTTTTTTTGTATTTGTAGCTTTCTGAATTCAGTACAAATTTTTTCTTTATTTTTCAAAGTTATACAAATTTGGTAAATAAGTCAGTAAAGGTAAGATGGAAACATTTTCATTTACTATTTTTTCTGGATCTACCAGAGGACGAACTCTTGGGTTCATCCTCAGACTCAGAGGATCAGAACAAAACTGTGGTGGAGGTTGATCTGCCTAATTGTAGCCAAAATGCTGCAGTTAGTACAGATTAATCTCCAGCATTCCGTAAAGGCCTCAGCCTCACTTCTTCTCCGGCTGGCGAGAAACGGGGAAGACATTGTCCTGATCCAAGAGCCATGGATTGTGAGATCCGTTGTTCGAGGACTCAGGACTCCTGGGTACTACACACTGTGTGTGACAGATAGAGGTGAACCTAGATCTTGCATACTAGTGAAACGTAGCATTAATGTATTTTTACTCCATCATTTCAGTGACAAAGATACCACCGTAGTTAGGCTGGAAACAACCAAGGGAAGTTTCTGGATAGTGTCGGCGTATCTTGGCCATGACCACCTTGGTCCTCTGCCTGGAAAAACCCTGGAGAAGATCGTCGCTGAAGCGGAAAGGCAAAGGATCCGCCTAATTATTGGGAGCGACGTCAACGCTCATCATACGGTATGGGGAAGTACCAATATCAATGACAGAAGTGAGTCTCTTTTTTATTATATTCTTGGTACTAACCTCTTAGTAAGTAATGTTGGGAATGAGCCAACCTTCATAACTAAAACTCGACAAGAAGTCCTAGACATAACTCTTGTCTCAGATACTATACACCATATGATCTTGGACTGGAAAGTATCCAAAGAACACTCGTTCTCTGATCATAGATATATCCAGTTCAATATCAATGTGGATGATAACCCGAGTCCATTGACTTTTCGAAATTATCGGAAAACTGATTGGGCCTCATACAGGAACTCATTACAGAGTTTACTAAAACCTGGACTATCTTGTACTTCCTCTAACGCTATTGAACTTGACAATAAAGTCAATGACCTTACCTCAGCTATGAACAGATCGCTAGAAATTGCTTGTCCACTTATACACATAAGAGGAAAGAGGAAACCACAATGGTGGGCCTCAGAGCTTGACTCGCTCAGGAAAGAATGCAGGAAACTGTTTAACCGAGCCAAAGCCGCAAGACTAGCCTCTCACTGGGATTCTTACAAAGAATCCCTAAGAATTTACAAGAAGGCACTAAGGAAATCTAAACGATCTTCTTGGCGATCCTTCTGTGGCACGATAGAAGAAACTTCTGAAGCCTCTAGGTTACGGAAAATTCTTTCAACTAATCCAGCGATGCCAAGCTGCTTGAAAAATGCAGACGGCTCCTGGACAAATTCAAGTAATGAATCGCTGAACTTACTACTGGATACTCATTTTCCTGGAAGTTCTCTTACCGAGACTTGCAACGGTTATATACGTTCAAGTCCCAATACTACATATCCACAAGGTCTGATTACAAGGGACAAGCTACAATGGGCTCTCAACAGCTTCAAACCATTTAAATCTGCAGGACCAGATGGAATAACACAAGCCGAGCTACAGAAGACTTCTGACATAATTGCACCAATCCTTGAGGCAATTTTTACCAGCTGTCTTTACCTGGTCCATGTTCCCTCGGCATGGCGAGAAGTTAAAGTTGTTTATATACCCAAGGCAGTTAAATGCTCGCAAGTCAACCCTAAAGATCTACGACCTATAAGTCTATCATCATTCCTTCTTAAGACCTTGGAAAGATTGATTGATATCCATTTAAGGGCAAGTATTGATACAAGACTTCTGTCTTCGTCTCAACACGCCTACTGTAAAGGTAAATCGGTGGAAACAGCGCTACACACCTTAGTACGCACCGTCGAATATTCCCTCCATCATAAAGAGTTCGCTATGGTTGCTTTCCTTGACATCGAAGGTGCCTTTAGCAACGTGGACACATCTGCAATCACATCTGTACTAACATCTCTAAATGTAGAGAGTTCGCTTCGGGAGTTAATTCATTTAATGCTTACAAGCAGAATAATTAACTCAAAACTGGGCAACTCTTCTGGCAGACGATTCTCTAGTAGAGGGACACCGCAAGGTGGTGTTCTATCCCCTCTCCTCTGGAACCTAGTGGTGAATGAAATCCTAACTGGTCTGGATGCGGAGGGTTTCAGAGTGATAGCCTATGCGGACGACGTTGCTATAGCAGTTTCAGGAAAGCATCTTAACACGTTAAAAGAACTCTTACAAAATGCCTTAGATAGACTAATACTTTGGGCTGATCGGTGTGGACTGGGTGTTAACTCACACAAAACCGATTTGGTCTTATTTTCGAGGAGATACAAAATTCCATTTGTCAACCTCATATTAAAGGAATCCAATTAAAATTCTCAGACGAGGCTAAATACCTGGGTCTTGTCTTAGATAAAAAACTAAATTGGAAACGCAACGTAGAGGAAAGAGTCAAAAAAGCTACTGTAGCTCTCTTTTCTTGCAAAAAAGCCATCGGTAATAAATGGGGCTTGCAACCCAGAATCACGCATTGGCTATACACATCGGTAATCACACCGAATTTAATGTACGGTGTGGCAGTATGGTGGACTGCTTTATAAAAAGGTATAAACCGAGATAAAGTAAATAAAGTCCAACGTTCAGCTTGCCTATGTATAAGCGGATCACTTCGCACGACCCCATCTGCGGCACTGGACACCTTACTCTACCTAACAACTCTTGACATCTTTAGCAAACAAATAGCTGCAAGTTCTGCTATTCGCCTCAAAGCTTCGTCGCAGTGGACTAACAACAACATTGGCCACTCCGGCAGAAGCTGTATGGACGAGGAAGAAGAAGAAACAGTTCTTCATCTTCTCTGCACATGCCCTGCTCTGGCTCGAAAACGCAAGAATTACCTAGGAGTTCTTTAACGATCTAAACGATCTAAATCATATCGGCATAAGCAGCCTCTCACGTTTCGTAAGAGACTCAAACTGGTTCCATTGAGCTTAGGAAGAAACCTCAAGATTCATGTGGTATCACAATGGGCCATCAAACTGGCCTTAGTGTGTCCGTTTCCATCTTGGACAGCCACTTCAACCTAACCTAACCTAACCAGTGAAATGTTTTGTAATGCAACACTGTTAAAATCAAATCTTTTTTTAATCTGCAAGCATAATTCTACATAAAACTCCCGCATTTTCAGTTTAATGTTTCCTTCTTCTTCACTGCTTAAATTGAGATTATTGATATATGTTTCTGCATTTGCACCAATATAAATTTCATTTAATGGTAAATAGTTAGAATACTTGAGGAATGGATATATAACCATGTTTATATGCTGGATCGAGAGATCGAGTTTGAATTTGAAGTGAAAGATAGCAAGATTTCGACTAAACTGTAACTGAATGAGTTCGATCGAGTCGAATGAAGGTGATTTCAACTCAATTTAGGACGTAGGTGTACAAATAGGTGGAAGTGTTGTTTAAGCGCACTTCACACTGATTAAAAAAATCATAAAGTAAATTTTTAAAGAAAAAAAAAGTTTGGAGGCAAAAGTGTAACAAAAAGAAAAAAAAGTAACATAGTAAAAATACAAACAAATTAAGAAAAATGTAACACTTTAGTTACACTTGTAACATTGTGGCAACGCTGACTGTGCCTAAGCCTATTACTAAACAAGAGTAGGCAATAGGCATTGTTGAAATAATTCCGCTCATTCAGATTATATAAACTCTTGGCATAAAATTTTCTCTCAGTCGACAATCTCGCCGTTTCGATGAATGAGTATCTCTCATTTTCGTCTGTTAGAGATATTACTTCATACAAAGACCGTTTCCAGTTGTCAGCATTCATGTCCAAGAAATTAATCGTCATACCGCAGTTGGCAGCAAGATTAATCCAATCCTTACAAAATAGATTTTTGTTAAGAACTGCATACTGAAGAATAAGCTTTGGCAGCCTAGTGTCCTCCATTTTTAAAACTTTTAGCAAATAATCTGCATTTAATTTCAGTGTTGAAATGAAAAGCGTTGGGAGTCCTGTTTCCAGGTAGTACATATACTTTGGGGTACTTATAGGCAGGTAGAAAATTTTTCTGAGAAAAAATCTCAATAGATATTCCACTGGTTCAAATTTATGCACTCCCCAAACCTGGGCACCGTAAAATAAGACAGATTTTGCCGTTGCATTGAAAACTCGGTACTTAGTGTCCAAACTTCTTCAATTTGCTCAAATCGCTGATTTCGCTTTGTTAAATTTTGTTTTAAGATGCGAATCTATATTTAAATTGAATGTTACCTCCTTTAACAAAGTATTCATAACTATATTTTGTGTGAGATATATAATTTGAAGTAAATATCTTTCTTTGTTCTTCTAATACTTGAGTCGAAAACCCTTTCTTATTAGTTTCTTGTTGTTGTTGTTGTAGGATTTCGTGTTTTTTTTAAGTTGTCAGTTGAATTTTTATAAATAAATAAATACAAATTATCGAAAATATCTTAGATATGATGAAATAGTTTGATTTTAAAATCTATCGTTGTTAACCAATTTTAGTAGTATTTCTTGAAAGTGTGTGTAAGTGTTTGAACAAGTTGTATGTGAAAGTGTAGCATTTTTTAGTAAGAATCTTATTTGCGAACAGCAACATGGTTTGGTGAAAAAAAGATCAACCGTTACTAATCTCCTCACATTTTCAAACATATGTTCAAACGCTTTAGAACAAGGTTATGAAGTTGACTGTATATACACTGACTTTTCCAAAGCTTTTAACCATCTTAGCCACGGAATTATTTTATTTAAACTTAAAGCTCTTGGTTTTCCACCATTTTTCTTAGCTTGGATCAAATCATACCTTGAAAACAGATCCTATGAGGTAAAATTTAGAAATTGTTTTTCTGAACCTTTTGTTGCTCAATCTGGTGTTCCCCAGGGAAGCCATCTTGGCCCTTTTCTGTTTGTCCTGTCTATTAACGATGTATCTTCATGTCTACGCTCAAGTGAAGTACTCATTTTTGCTGACGACATGAAGATTTTTAAAATAATAAAGTCCACCCATGATCGTATTCTTTTACAAGCCGACATTGATAGTTTCACATTTTGGTGTGGGAAAAATAGCCTTTCACTCAACCCTTTAAAATGCTAGACGATAACTTTTACTAAAAAACGAATCGGTAGTGTATTTGATTATTGTATATCACAGCAAAAACTCTTTCGCGTCTCCACATTTAAAGATTTAGGTGTTCATTTCTGTTCCAACTTAGAATTTACACATCACATTAATTTGATTGTTAATAAAGCAAGTTCTATGCTTGGTTTTATAAAACGCTGGGCAAAGGAGTTCAATGATCCATATGTTACTCTTTCTTTGTATAATTGCCATGTTCGTCCTCATCTTGAATATGCTTCGCAGGTATGGACTCCCTATTACGAAATTCATAGAAAACGTATCGAATCAATTCAATATAACTTCATTCGCTTTGCCCTAAAGGGTCTTCCTTGGGATGATCCTTATGATCTGCCTCCCTATGAGATGAGCATCGTATTCCGCTTCTTCAAATGCAATCTCTTCATCAAAGGCGTGTTAATAATGACTTAGTATTTTTTCATCAACTCATTAATGGTGAAATTGATGCACCTTATTTGCTATCTTGTGTACATTTGAATTACCGAGGCGGAACTCATCCCTGCGTACATTTGATTTTATACATATTGACTTCCATAGAACTAACTATATGGGAAGAATAAAGCTTTAAGTCGAATGAGCATTTTATATAACTTAAACTGTTCATTGATAGATTTAAATTTGAATAAGGTGGGATTAAAATCATTGTTTAGAACCAGTGCTCCACTATCGTAAACGTTCTCATTTTATTTTTTGTTCTGCAATAGTTAAATGTTAATTATGTTTTGTATTTTGTGCGTGTGTTAGGCTATAATTGTATTATTTTTTTACTAACAACTAACACATGCACTTATGATGAGCCTCTGATCGTAGTTTGACGCTTGCTATAAGCTTACTACTTTCTGAAATTCTGAAGTGTAAAAAAAAGTTTTTATATCTTATATAATATGATATTGATTGGATTTTTCTAAGACCATTATTGATTACGACAAAATTGATGTCAATTATTTATTTATTTATTTATTATTTTTATTATTTTATTATTTTTTATTATTTATTCACGAGGTATCGAGAATCGAACATCAATTTTTACCAATTTGGCGTACTATTTTTTGTAGATTTTAATTTAAAAAAAAAATGACTGTTGTATTTTAATACAAATTTTACAGAATTTCGAAAATAATATTTTTTATAAGATGAATATAGTTTAAAGCAATTGTTTTTAATTTTTGAAAAACAGTTTGAGTCGAAAATCAATTCTTACCAATTTTTAGTATTTTTGTTGTAGGTATCTATTTTTTTGTAAAAAAAACTGTCATTTCGATTTTTCTCAAAATTTTACCAGAAGTCAAAGACGTTATTCTTCGTTCACCACATTATTTTGTACATACAATCATTTTTTGTTCGTTAAATATTCGAGGTGACAATCATTTTTACTTTCAATATATAGGAACTATATGGCAAGTTTTGCATTCGTGAAAAATTCGAACTCGAGATTTTAATCAAATATGACATTACGATGGTAGAAAAATCGAAAAAAGTGGGTCCCCTGATTCCGTCCGTCTGTCTGTCCTATCCCCTACGGCCCAAACCATTTTGTCGAATGACTTCAAATTTGAAAATTAAGGTTTTGAGCCGATTCGCGTTAGGATTTTTGTTCATTTATTTTTTAAGACTTAAAATAACAGTATTCCCCATACAAATTTGTTGGTTAACATAGAACCGTTATTTTGTTTTTTTTTTTTTTTTTTTTAATTTTCTCAAGAACTAATCAACCGATTTCAATAATTTTTTCTGCGCTTAACCGCTTATACTGTCTCAATAATATTTAATGATCAAAACTGTCATTGTTTTTATTTTTAGTATCGAAATTTTATATCTTGAAAATGGGACATCATTTTTTTACGAAATTTAAATGTAAAACGTACATTAATAAGCTCTAAACAACTGCATACCGAAAACATTTTTTAACTAAAATTCAAAAATGTTACATATAAAAAATGAAATAAAAAAAAAACTCTAACGATTTTCAAATATATTTTTTTTTAAATTACGGGTTTTTTGAGAAATCAAATGGCATTTAAATTTTTTAAAACAAACTTTTTTTGCAGGAACATTTTTAAATTTTTAAATACAATACATATTTTTAAACAGACTCTTTGGATACATTAGCAAGTTCGTATGACTATTCGAACATTTTTTTAATATTTAATTAATAAAAAACCGTTAATTACATTTTTTTTCAAAATTGTATTAGTTTGGAATAACGTCACAAAATATAATGCAAAATTAACTTAAGTCGATAGCGTTATTTCTTCGTGAGATGTTGTGGGTTAACCAAAGTTTTCTTTTTTTTAAATTGCTATGGAAAAAACCCATTTACTCAATTTTTTCGAGAGTCCTTTCTGAATTTTTCTGTATAAAAATATTTACTTGCAGTATATACCTCTACTGGTTCTTGAGATATGGACGACGAAAAGAACTTCCCGGACGTAGACACACGCACACACATACATCTCTATAAACATATTTTATTTAGATTCTAGGGACCCTGAAATTGAAAGAAATGTCAAAATTTTCAATCGCACAAATCGAAACGATTGCAAAACTTTGTTAAATTGTAAAAATTGAAGTTAAAAAGTTCTTTTTTTCCAAACATTTTTCGAGAGTCAAAGTCAACCAAATTTTACATTGGTATGGTCCCTAAATAATCCAAAGAAATTTATTTTTAAAGTGTTTTTTCTTTGGATGCGTCACAGCTGTTATAAATCATTTATCTTTTATCATATTTTTTATCTTAAGATCCGTTAGATTCACTTCTTCCACGTTAAGGTAGTTTTGCTTCAATTCCAAAACTATTGTAAAACTTTAACAGAAGTTATATTTATGATTTTCTTTGAACTCTTAAACTTAATTTTTTGTTTTGATCTTTTCTTATATTTGTTGAATCCTTTTTGATCAAAATGTGCTTCACGCTTCATCTCTAATCAAATCAGAGAAGAGAGGTAATAGTAAAAATATAATATTTATAAGCTATAGAAATATTTGTTTCCTACTTTAAATTTATGAAGGTTTCTATGTTTTTTGACCACTGATAACATTAATGTTTTCGCATGGGTATTAAATATTTTTTGTAATGAAAGAAGCCAAGTTAAAACAAAAATTATGGAAAATTTCATAAAAATCTTTCAGTTCGTTTTTGAGTAAAATCGAATTTTCTATTTTTGACCAATAAATTTAAATGGGAACTACAATTATTTTTGATCTTAAAAAAAAATTTAAAAAACGCTTAACGTGAATGTGCGTAAAACCTTAACTTCCATATTTTTTTAACTTAATTGACCCGATAGTGTAGGTTTAGGTTGTAGGTGGAAGGAATCGCGAAACTGTCAACAGCTGCCTTTGCAAGACATTACATACAAATTTTAAGCTCTTTTGATTTTATGGTAAATGTGACTGATCCTGATAAGTAATTATTAATCGCAAAAACTGTGTGGTACAAAGCTTATACAGATTGACACCCGACCACGTAATGAACGATAAGTATCATAACAACGGACCCCGGACCTAAAGCAACAAACACATTAAAAAAAATTAATAATTAATTACATCGCCAACCGATCTTAACGGGGCATGTCTTAAGTTGTTAAAAGAACTGATTGAATATGCATTTTAACATTATTCGAAATCATTACTGTTAAATTTTCTGATTCAACATAAAAATAGTAGGCCTCCTCTATTGCTTACATACTCGCAGCACAAAGGTATGTTTGAGAGTTATAACTTATAACTTAACTTATAAGTCACATCACTTGGTTTTGGTTCTCTAGGAGCTGTCGCGCCACCAAATTAGTTTTATTTTAAGTTTGCAGTAAAACTCTTTTGTTTATAAAACATTGTGAACTAATAACATAACTATGTTTAACTTCAACAAAAATACAAAATGATCTTCAAATTATCTCGAGTCAAGCTTTTAAAAGCTACTTCAAATTCAGAACTGAATGAACAAATGACAAGTCAATAATAATTGTTTTCTCCATTTAAGTGAATTCATTTTCGAGTCAAAGTACATAATACAATAGCCTCAACCTAGTTACGTATTTTTCGTGTT
Source organism: Eupeodes latifasciatus (assembly GCA_920104205.1). Lineage (NCBI taxonomy): Eukaryota > Metazoa > Arthropoda > Insecta > Diptera > Syrphidae > Eupeodes > Eupeodes latifasciatus. Next base: position 292,548,583 of record OV049924.1, on the reverse strand, counting down.
TTCATATCTCAGAACAAATGCACACATACCGAAATCTATATAATATGCAAACAAAGCACATACACTTCCACATGCAGGCATACACATTTTCCACATAGTACCTGTGAACGGAAAATCGCATTGCATTTTAATGCATATCAGTCGGAGGCCCGGAGTGGTGGTATTTTGACACGTACTTAATGCGGTTAAATTCAGCGGTTTAAAATCTGATTGCAGTTACTTCATGGTCCACCACTGCCATGGGTCGTGACTGTAAATTTTAAAACTCTGTAAATTATGCAATTTTATTCACAACCGTTCGTTGTGTCATTGGAGTGTGTTATGTGCTATGCTGGTGATGGTGCTGTCCTGAACTATACTAGTACATATAGCCTGCCAGCCAAGGCAACAAAATGCGGCTTTGTGGATATTTAATTCTGACGCCTGCCAGCCTCGGGTCTATGTGTTATATGGTTGATAGGTTTGTGCATGCATGTAAAAGTCTAGAATCAGGTTGGCGTGTCCTTTACAAACAAAAATTAGCTCTACGTGCTTTTTATTTTCTGGTCCTTGCTGCTCCCATAGATATGACAAACAAACAAAATATCAGATTGCCTGGAAAAAGAGGATTTTATTTGTAACATTGTTTTGTTTCAAGGCTTGTTCTGGGGACACGATGAGGTTGAGTAGGTGAACTGAGGTCCACCAGAGTTCGGGAAATTTTACAATTAGCAAAGGCGGATGCGGTCTTGCAACACATATATAGCTTAGGCTTTCAGATTCGACCACAGCGAGTGCAGACTACCGCCCCATAGCGCGCCCCGCCACACCCCTTCTGTACATCAATATTGTACGTCCGGAATACTCGTTTATTAATTAGGTAAATTGTTTGCTTTCTGATATATATTATAGACTTTATATATGGAGGGGAGGTATGTCCAAGTATACTATATAAAAAGAACATCATCAGCCGGGTTCGTATACTTACTGCGTAATTGATTGTTGATAATATTTCAGCGAATCTGTCAAAATTAAAATGTTAATTTGGTTCAGTGACGATGGCCGATGATCAGAGCCGAAACCGAGCGGAAAGCGACCGGAAGGTAATGCTGAAACTGTCCTGGTTCAATATTATGCGAAAGATAATAACTATTATCGTTAAGGGTCAAGCGAAAATGAGGCTGCATTGGAAATATGTACATAAATGCAAAAACATACACATCCCTACAAAACATACATATGATGGGTTTCATTACCGAAGGGTACGAATTGTGTTTACTTTTGGACATTTAATGGCTTAATATTGAGTTAAAAAAATATTTGTATGTAGTTTCGTTTATAATACGAAATTTTGTTATTGAGTTATTTTTGCTTTGTTGATTGTTGGGATTTGGCAGGAAAATTAAATGCCATTAGACCTAGTTTTCAGTTTTTCTGTGCAAGGTTAAATTAAACCGATATTATGAATCTGTTGAAAAACTTTGCCTTAGTTGTTTTAATTTATTCTTTTATAGCTAAAATATTTTTTTCTGGTTAATGGAGTTATATTAATTTATTTATGTATGTCATCTGTGGAAATATTATAGTAATTGATAATTATAACATATTTAAGAAATTATATAAAAGTCAAAAAACCTAACTAAGCACTTAGTGCCTACATTTAAAAATTGAGACCTGATAACTCTTTCTCTCTCATAAAGAAGAGTTTTCGAATAAGACTTTAAGGAAAGAAAGATTTAATGAGAAGATACCTGCTACAGGTGCAAACTTTATGAGCTGCATACAAATTTAATTGCCATCAACTGTACATTAATGAATTCCCGGGCTTAAGACAACATAAGTAAGACCAGACTTTCTCTTTAAAGATTATGTTATGAGTGAATGCCAAAATGATTGCTTCTGATGAAGAATCGTATTAAGGCTAACACATGCAGCGTATAAATGTAACCACAAACTAAAACTTAATTTTCGTACCATGCTTACTTTGTAAGTGAAGGATTGCCAAAAAGCTAAAACAAGCCATCTGTATAGTTAACTCGAACGGGGACAAGTAATGAGTTCGACTACATATTTGTTTGATTGTCAAATATAAGCTTAACATAACAAGTTTTTAACAAGTTTAGTAATGTTTTGTATATGTTTTAATTTATCTATATGAAAACTATATATTTGATCTTACACAACATTTTAACAGATGTCAAAAACTTTATTTTTCGTTGCATACAATTATTTTGCAGATAAAATCATTTTTTGATCGTAAAATATACGGACGTATGAACGTACATTACATACGTACACACGCACCCACAGACATGTGACTTAAAATCTTTTATTTATATTTTAGGGACCTTGAAACGTCGACAACTTTCAATTCGATAAATTGGAACGATTAGAATATGTTCCTATCGGAAGTTAATAAATACAAAATTATTCCTATTTTTTTAAATGAAATCTTATATCATTGCACATTAAAAAAATGTACTTATGATCTAAAATTTATTTCTAAAATCTTTTTTAGTCTTAAAATTAAGTCATTTACGGCCAATTTCTTGACAAAGTTCTAGTCCCTACTCAGCTTATTGGAAAATTGGAACTCGGTTGAGTTCTAACTCATTTCTTCATCAAGTTCTAAAGCGTTAGAACTCTGATTTATATCTCAGTGTAATATAGAACTTCGATTTAAAAGACCCTAAAATTTGGGGGCCTAGGATATCAGAAATTCAGAAGTAGGTTTCGCAATGTTTTTACTTCTTCCAAAGACCTAATTTTTAGATTTATTCGGGTTTGGGATAAAATTTCAGACCACAAGGACATTAAATGTGCAATAATAATATATGTATTTAAACAGAATATATTTATGTGGGCGGTTTGCCAAAAAGTCATAAATAGATTCTAATTTATGTAAAATGTTGAGGACGCTGAAAGTAAGAATAGTTTAAAATAACACCAGTCTTAAACGAAATTCAATGAAACACGAAGAAACGACTTTTATTTCGAAAGAATGTGAGAATATCAAAACCAAATCCTTAAACAAATGTCGGCTCCAACGAAAACTGACAGATTTTTTTATTTTGTTCGTAAAATGTTAGAATTTTTAGTCATAACTACTTACGGGTTGCTATACAATCAGGTAATACTGTTTTATTAAATTTGAAGTCACCGAATTTTGTAATGTGCAATAATAATGAATTGTTAGAAAATACAGTTATAGACGCGGAAAAGTCCAGCTTACAACAACTTTCAGACTATAAACATGTGCATATAGGTTTAAAAGATAAGCTTTTGAACTATAAGACTACACAAGACAGTTTGTCAATAAATAACTTCAAATCTCAAACGTGGAATGTTTCATATGAAGACATTTTGTTGTTCATAGAAGTCAATTCATCTGTGTGGACATTCACATTATCTTCTTTTAAGAAGCCACAATGTTCAATTACTTTCTGTTGAAAAACGATATACAAGTTTAAATGAAAATTGTATTGAAAAGTGAAACCGAGATTTTAGTCCTTAAAACTCAATAATAAATGTACGCTGTGAGTTTTAAGGAAATTATAGAAATTGAAGAAATACTCGAGTTCTAAATATTTTTAAAACTAAATTTTAAAGATACCCCGAGAGTTATTAGATTGAGTTTAAATTGTATTTTAGAACTTTATCATGGAATTGGCTGTTAAAGAAGTACAAATATTGCTAAGCCGAGTTTTATTATCCTAGAACGCCAAGTTTAAAGGTCAAATAAATTAAAGATCTAACTCAATCTGATATCTCAATTAGAGCTCTAATGCTTTAGAACTTGATGAAAAACAATTTCTTCTTCTAAAACTTGAGAAACTTACTTTTATTTAAAATTCACATTTCCATCAATATAATTCTTTTAAAGTTTGGGTTTTTCTTTTGAATATATCGTTTGATTTTTTTTTCAGGACAGTTTTGTGCAAAATACTCGTAAAATATACAACCCCAACTCATTAGAGTCCATTGAATAACGACGTATTGACAAATCTAATTTTTATTCCGATCAAGCCTTCGCTCAAATTGTAGCCGTTCATTCTGTACGAGCATTGTATCTTTTGTCTGCCAAATCAACTCTGTTGAACACAGCTTGGGGGTAGCCAATCACCGATTTATATATACCTTGGCCTAACAGCATTCTCACTGACGATGACGACGTCGGCGACGAGCAACTACACCAAGGCAAGAACCATGCGAGGTTGAATGAACAAAGCCAAACGAAACGAATGCTATACCTTTACTACCTGCACGTACCTTCACATAAGACCAGTGTATTATAAGGCTCTATATACTCTGAATGGCAATCGCATTCAATGGACTGGACATTTGTGTTTTCTCTCTCTGTTCGAAAGGACCCTATACGTAAAAAAAAAGACTGAATCACTAACAACCTGTTCGATAGCTCACAGGCGGGGTGGTACAGTGGTTCCAGTGGTCATGTTAGACTACATTTTGATCCATCTTCCTGTGGCCACCGGAATCCCGTTTGTTCCGACCCTTCGAACATATTCAATGCACAGCTCAATTAACCTCTGACACTAGGTGGAAATGTTATAGAGACGGTGGCTAAGCTATGTGGTGGCCGTTCCGCCTCAACTTTACGGTGAGGGTGATAATCGCCTGTAGCGCGAATTGGGAGAGGAAGCTTGACTTCTCGTTACAATTATTTTATGAGTTAATAAAATCCATCTGTGCAAAAGGGAATATTGCATATATGCATACCATGTTCATGTGTATACAATCCTAGTCACCAACCGCCACGTATTTATGTAACTTGTATTAAAAATACCAACTATTGTAGAGTATAAATGGAAACATCAGTTGAAATAAGGATGTTACATGTAACATTTTTTGCAAAAGTTCAAAATAAACATCTTAAGAAAATGGGCCAAATATCAGAATGCCTAGATTTTATTATTTTAGCTAACTTTATAAGCTAAATCTAATTTTAACTTTAATAATACAGGCATTTGGGGTTATTTGCATTTCATTAAAGGTTTAAAGGGTGAAATGTGAAGCTTATACTTCGAAGTGTGAACAAATTTAGAAAATTAACATACTAATGTGTTAAAATCAATCAAATAAAGCAAAATATTTAATGAATATTTGCAAAGTAGATACTAATCTTTGTTTTCTTAAAGTTTAAATCTTTTCAGAATTTTGGAAAAACCGTTTTGCTTTCAAGGTTTTAAAAAATACCTCTTAGAGTTGATTTTTGGTGCTGATTTTGAATCCGAACTCCGTTTTTTACTATAGCCTAGCTTCAATAATTACAAATTTTTAGATTGTTAGAAGCGATGATGATTTGAATGTATGGTGGACTGCTTTAGAAAAAGCTATAAGCACCGACAAAATAAATAAAGTCCAACGTTCAGCTAGCCTATGTACAAGCAAATCGCTTCGCACGACCCCATCTGCGGCACTGGACACCCTACTCTACCTAACACCTCTTGATATATTTAGCAAGCAAATAGCTGCAAGCACTGCTATGTGCCTCAAAACTTCATCGCATTGGGTTAACAACAACATCAGTCACTCCGCAATTTTTAATTATTTAGAATCAATTCCAAAGCACACAGACTACACCATCCCCCAACTGCAATTCGACAGAAACTTCCAGATTTCTGTACCTTCCAGATCTTTCTGGGAGGATAGGGCATTCCTGGAAGACGATTCAATCCAATTTTATACTCATGGATCAAAAGAAATAAAGGGGTTGGTGGAGGTGTGTACTTTGAACGATTGACATTAATAATTAAATCTCTCATTTCGCCTTCCCAATCATTGTGGCGTGTTCCAGGCGGAACTTTTGGGGATTAAAGAAAGTCCTGGCTTAAAGAAAACGTGATTCTACTACGTTTGGCAAATGCTGGCATACCAATCGCTTCATGTAAACTATTTCTAATGCAGGAGGCTATGAAAAATGCAAACACCATGTGGAATAACATCACGTGTCAGGTCACAAAAAACATCTGGCCAACACTAGATTTAAAGCGATTAAGGTGCTTGCTATCTCTAAGCAGATCGCACATACATAAGCTCGATAATCGGTGTCATAACCGGGCACTGTCTAATAGAAAGGCACGCCATCCATCGCCACGGGGCTAGGCGTATTCTAAATGGATGAGGAACAGAAGGAAATATTTCTTCACCTTCTCTCTACATGCCCTGCTCTAACTCAAAAACGCAAGAATTACATAGGAGAATTCTTTTATAACGATCTAAATCATATTAACATAATCAGCCTCTCACGTTTCGTAAGGGACTTAAATTTGTTTCATCGAGCTTGGAGGAAAGCCTCAAGATTCATGTGGTATTACAATGGGCCATTAAACTGGCCTAAGTGTGTCCTACTCCATCACGGACAGCCACTTTAACCAAACCTAACCAAGATTGTTAAATAAATTAAGTTTAAAAAACCTTTATTTAAGATTAAAAGCCTTCACGTTTAATTTTGTATCTATACGCAACTTTAGCCAAGAGCTTTCGTTTAAGATTGATTTTATTTCGTTTTGCTCAAAAATGTTTATTTTTTTGCAAATTTGTGGCGTACATATCTCCGCCAGAATTGGACATCGTGCATCTAACGTCGTATAAAGAACAATAAAGTTGTGGTGAAACACTTCATATTGACTTTAATAACCCCAACAACTTAAAGGAACAGCTGTACCGTATAATTAGAAAGAATGAGGACTTGACTAGAGAAACTTTTGTTCTAAATGGTCGTGAATCCGACAGTAGATTGTTATACTCTCAGCTTAACTACAATCTTGAGAAGAGAAACTACTTTAACGATACCTTAACATACCGGGAGATTTCTTTCATTTTTAAAGCGAGATGTGAACTACTCAGCCTAAACGGATGCCCTTATAACGGGAGCTTTGATCAGTTCTGTTCAATATGCCACCTTAAGTCAAAAGAGGACTGCTTAAAATTCATGTATAAATTTAAACTTAAACTATTATTGAATTAATAAATGAATTTGTTACTTACTTACTCAATAAAGTTCCAAGTCGTCACGATGCGGTATGAAATTAAGGGGCAATAGTTCTGCTCTTGATCGGAAAATAATAATTATTGTGTCCGTTTTGAAACTTGGAAATCTTGGAAATAATTGAATTCGCCTAGAATATACAAAAGTTAAATATGTCTCTCTAAAGAGTGTGAACCCAGCCTTTCAAGTAAGTTGTTTAAAAATGGTTTGTATTCCGCCAGGTTTTGCAAAGTAAGGTTGAATCGAAGCTCACGCATTTCATTTGGCCTCATCCATTTTTTCAAACCACGAAGTTCTAGATTTTACTAGACTGCAATCCTTCTAGCTATTTTTTCAGTGTGGCTAAACATAAGTTTATCATTAAAGTTAAAATTTAGAGATGAAAGGTACAGTGGTGATAGTTCAGTTCAATAAGGACCATGTAGTTTGGAGATGAGTTTGACAGCCGAAATTGACGTTTTAAGAAGTACCTCAGGAGTTTTTTGGCAGTTTCAAATTGACGTCAGCCCCAGGACAATAATCTCGTAGCCTATTTATAATGAGCTTATTTATCTATTAAATATTTTTCTAAAAATGTATGTTATACCGTTATTTAGAAAGAATTAATCAGAACAAAAATGCTTTTAAAATGTTTTTGACTTTTTCTGTTTAAAATCATGTGACAAATGGCCCCTTGTTTATAACTAAGGTTTTTAGTAATACTGAAAATATTTGAACTGGATGTTTAACTTATGGATTATATATTCGGCCTTTTTTTTAAAACTTTATTAAAAAAAGGTTAACTTAACTGTCAGTTAAAAAACACGTTTTTGAGATTTAAGCGCAAAAGCAAGTTCGTGCAATCCTGTCGTACGTTTTACCTGTTGAACAATGAAACAACTGCAACCTTGGATGATGTACCTAATATGTAACTCTGTGAATTTACTTGGAAACTGTTAGCAAACTTAACAATTTATCTACGCATCACTTGGTTTTTAGGTACTTATCCTTTTTTTAATGTTCAACATACTGGTGCACTTTGAAAGTTTGAAACATTAAAGATAATGATGAGGTAATGTTCTCATGATGTACCTATCCTTCCACTCAACCACACTATAAGGACATCCCTTGTAATAATAATAATTGGAGCATAACGCAAAATCATTTCAAGAGTTATTATTTTGTAATACTGCTAACTGTAATAGTGACTTCTTTGTTTGTGACTGAATAAAATATGATTGCAATTAACTTTTTGCATACATCTACAATACATAATATAGAAGGCCTTATAAATTCACTGAACTTTAGGAGGTCGGTTTTTATGAAAGATTTGTTTTTAAACAAAGGATCGTAAAGGTAAACGAAGTGTTACAAACATAACGTTTATAGTATTACTGATAAAAAGGTTAAGTTAGGTTATACGTTAACAATGATATGGTATGTATTTAGAGCACATTCTTGCACATCCTTGAACAAAATTATTTGCTACTCATTATACTTATACATTTTAACAAGGGTCTTCGGAAGATTTATCCGAATCTGTCTTCAGGTTTTTAAGATATCATATAAACGGGTATTTTATTAATTTGGTTGCATAGCTCACATCCAAGTACATATTTGAAGTAAACACCAAACACATATAGTCTAAAGTTTAAATGCTTTCCTGATACCACAATTACCAACACCTCTCTAAAAACGATGAATTTTGATTTTATGGACCCTGAAAAGTCGAGAAATGACAAAACTCTCCATTTCGGTCTTTGTTTGATTTATGTATAATTTCTTAAATTTCGATGTTGAATGCCTTGATTTTTATTTACTAAATCTGTGCCCATTTGGATTGCTTTCTAAAATAAAATGCAAAACATTAACCTATTTAATTTAAACTTCATGTATTTATAGAGCTTATATTAAAAAAAAAAAAACACCGACTTACATCCTTTAATTGAAAAACTGATACATCAATTTCAAAAGTTAACAACATGCCAACCAATTGCAAGGAATTCCTAATTTTTAATGAAAATTTCAGGAAAATTAATTTAAATTTTCGTTGGTATGGAATCTCTTTGTGCTTGCAAAATTTTGTTATTAAATCACATGAATTTTAACCACCTCGAATAGCTGCAGACACATATCAAATTATATGAAATTCATATGATGTCAGATTATTATTATTTTAACTATGAACGCTTTTAAATTTATATTATGTATATTAGTTTTTAAATAAGCGTATATAAGTGAAATTATTAAATCTTTCATTTTCTGATTTCCAATAAGAAGCAAAACATACCTTTTTCCCGGACAGTACCATACTTGAAATGTATGTCAAGAGTGGATCAATTTTTATCAGTAATCGACGTTGCATAATTTATGCTTTTTATGTTAAGGACATCAATTGTTTAAAATATAAACAAAAAACCTCATACTCAGGGACGGTCTAAACTTTGATGGTTTTTTAATAAAGTTTCGAGTTTTTGTGTATACTTTGAGTAGAAAATGAGCATTATAGATTGATAATCTAATTATTACATTAAAGTTAATATTGTTTATGCATTCGGTATTAATAGACTAATCTTACGATTAAATCAAAACCAAAAGAATTTATTATGTAAAAATTGTACCAAATGTTAATAACAATGTTTTTTATGTTATTAAATAACACCTGCGTGTGCCACCTGATTCGCGGTCTTCCTCTACTGCGCTGCCGCCGCGCCGCCCCTCGGAATTGGATTCGGAGACCTTCCAGGCTGGAGCGTTGATTTCCATTCGCTCTACATGATCCAGCCATCTAATTAGTTGGACTTTTATGCTTTCAACCAGGTCAGTGTCGCTGTACAGCCCGTACAGTTTGTCGTTGTATCTTCTCCTCAACTCTTCATTTATGCAGACGGGAACAAAAATCACCCAAAGAATTTTTCTCTTAAAGCATCCTATGACGCTCTCATCTTTTTGAACTATTCTTTCCAGAACGATGTTGAAGAAGTCGGATCGCCTTGTCAAAAACCTTTTTTGACATTAAAAGCAGCGTGTTTTTTCCATTGTCATTCTGCACAAACGGGTAAGTTTGACAGGGATGCCAAAACTAGACATTGCTCTGTAAAGCTCTTCCCTACAGATGATGTCATACGTGGCTTTAAAATCGATATGCGATATGCAAGTTCGGACATCGGACATCCTGTATATTCGAGAACTGTCGTGCGTCGATGGCAATGTGGTCACTCTGGTTAACATTTAATTGATTAGGAGATTTCCCCTTCTGGATTTCGAGATGTGTGAACCAAAACTTTTCGCCTCGTAGGTTCAAAAAAATGTACGAAATCTAAAAATATACATACATATAAGAAAGTATTCTTCCTTTTTTCTTTGTTCTTAAGATATTTCATTCGACAATCCATTTTTTTCTAAAGGATTTTTCTCATCTAAACCATTGATATTAAAAGACCTGATGTCTCTTAAGTACAAAGTATTTATTTGTAAACCTAATGTATTTTTTGTTAAAGTAAATTTAAGACATTTTCTCCTATAAGAATGATAAATGCTCTGTGTCAAAAATTATAAGATTGATGCAGAAGCCGTAATAATTCATACCCATCATGCCTGAAGTGATGTTTAATTCGTTTTTCTTTTCAAACGTTTATTAAGAAATAATTAATTGGTTTATTATTTAATTTCCCATCTTGTGTATACTATTTATATAATTACTATGAAGAACGTCGTAGAACGTGTTCAAATCCTTCTTTATATTATATACTATGTATATAGTGCAGATATAAAAACACAAAAACTACTGATCCAACTTTAATGAAGCAGCCACGCTATTTGCTGCTTTGCGTCTTCATTTAAAGATGAATAATTGAGTTCCTTCTTAAATACAAAAACAAATAAAATGGAAGACCTATGTACATACGTGCCTTTTTCCTTTGCCTTAGTTGTTAAAAACTAAATCGGAATTTTGTGGTGTTAATTTTGTTAGTGAAATAAATAATTACATATAGATATACTTGAAGAAGAACTTCTTATGTACATACATATATACTATAATTAATGCACAAAGCACAATCAAATCAAATGTGTGAACCTTTATATTATTTATAATAATTATTTATTTATGCGAAAGCAAACGATGTTATAGCTGACGCAACGCCATGGTAGACCATACTTACTGCAGAATGAATCATTTTTGATTCTTTGGTTTCCTGTTCTACTATAGAGGAAAAAGTCAGCAAGGTATTGTTCTTGTAACATTTTGCCTTACTGAATGCAAAGAGTGTTATTGAATTTGATTAAAAGAAGAATTCTTTAAAATATTGTCCTTAAGATTGTTAAATCCTAAATAATCTCAATAAGTGGAGATAATGCGTGAAGCACAAACGCAAACGCAAATATTTCAAAAACTTTGTTATTTATTAACATTTATAATTGGAACTCGACTTCGTTCATATAAATACCGCGGGCACGTTTGCAGGGCTAGATTCGTTGGACCCAATTTCCGATGACTCGGTCAAATAAATCGATTGTAATGCGTTCTGTGTTGCTTGTACCATATCTTGGTGAACATGTCTTCCCAGTCCATCTTTGAATTCAGACCAAAAATAATCCGTAATGATGACCATTCACAATAACGTGACGATTTTTATCATATCGATGGAAAAAATAAGACAGCATGCACCATTAAACAATTATTTTTTCGGATGAAGAGGTGATTCATAAAGCAAAGGGATTTTCTAAATACCAATCACTCATATTTTGCTTATTGATTAACCCATTGAGCCAAAAATAAGTTTCATCGCTTCAGAAATTTTACTGACAATGCCCATGAATTATCGTGTGCAGGATAATACGGGCAGTTAATTTGACGAACAAGAATTCAGTATTTCCAAGAACAAATTCCTTGCTCTGAATTGGATGATGGATATAAAAGTCCAATACATTTGGTTTTAAAATAAAGGCGAACCCGCTTAACGAAATCCCGCGTATCGAAATTCCGCCGTTTCGATCCTGTTCTAAACTTTTTCAAAAGCTGCTCAAAAAATGATAATTCACCGGAAATCAAAGGAGGCCTATAGTTAATTCTGGCGTTAACTTCTTAAATGCGTTTGTGAGTTTAACATACCACTCAGCCAAGAACGCATTATATCCGATTTTCAAATGGCAATCATTAGGTCCACCCAAACATTTTACCTAAAAAATTTGGACTTCCAACAGAAATATGGCCTTTGTAGCTCCAGATAAGGTCCTGAGCTATTTTGAGGCTGCATATGGGGCTGTGGAATTCGCTGAATCCAAGACGCTGGCAAAATGGTTTAAAGCCAACTATATTGAAAATTCAAAATCAAGACCTCCGAGTTCTGGACAACGGAGCCGCTTCAAGTGAAACTAGTTTTCCTAGGACACAGAATAGTGTCGAAGCGTGGCATAGACGCCTCAAAGTGGTAGTTAACCAAAGGCATGCAGGTCTCTACAAGCTCATTTCGGATATCTCGAAAGAATGCCTTGAAGCAAAAAGAAGAGCCATCAAGAGAAATAAAAAGCTGCAGAGAGTGCTAAGCAGGAGATCATCAACCTAAAAAGTGCAGTTCTTAAAAAATGTTGCACACAACCTTATCCACGCTTAGAACTCTTTTTTTTAATTTTAGGGTATGCAAAGTCATCAGGCAGGTGTGTCTTTTTAACGCAAAAAGACCTAACCCACACTCAATCGTGAGAATCAACAAGTACGAAAGGGGCGTATCCAAAGTCAATGCATAGGAAAGACATTTGTCCTTCGAAAAGAGTATAAAAGTGATGTTTATTAACTTCCCATAGGAAGTTATTGTAATGGGTCCGATTTGTCGAATTGAAAAATTTGACATTACTCGACGTTTCAAGGTCCCTAGAGTCGAAATAGAAGATTTTTGGAAAGATGTCTATGCGTGCGTGTGTACGTATGTACGTTCGCGAGGTTTTTTTCGTCGTCCATAGCTCAAGAACCAAAAGAGATATCGACTTCAAATAAATTTTGTTTATACAGATAATAGTGTAGAAATATGTAGAAAGGGCTCTGAAGAAAATTGCGTGTGTGATTTTTTTACCATAGCAGTTTAAAAAAATAGGTGAACATTTTGGTTAACCCTAAATATCTCACGAACCAATAACGCTAGAGACTTGAATTGAATTTTATATTATATATTGTAACGTGATACCAAAAAAGTATATTTTTGAAAACAAATCCAATTAACGGTTTTTTTATAAATAAAAAAAAACTGAAAAAAAAATTTGTCACCTCGAAAATTTTACGAATAAAAAATGGTTTTATCTCCAAAACAATTTTGTGCAACGAAGAATAACGTTTTTGATATCAGGTAAAATTTTTAGAAAAATCGAATTGACAGTTTTTTTTACAAAAAATAAAAACCTAAACAAAATTAATAAAATTTAGTAAAAATATTTTCGACTCAAATAACTTTTCAAAACTTTAAGACATTGGCTTTAAACTAATTTTATTTTATAAAAAATGTTGTTTTCAACATTCAGTAATTTTTTTAAGATTCAGTAAGCTTTTAAGAAATGCTACTAAAATTTGTAAAAATTGGTTAATGACTAAAAATTTCCTTAACAAAAATAGATTTTGAAATCAAACTCTTTTATCATATGCAAAATATTGTTGGTAATTTTTAAATTTTTTTAGAATAATTTAACTGATAACTTTTTTAACAAAACAGGGAAACCTACAAACCTTTTAAATAATATGAAGGTTAAATTAAAATAAAATCAAATTTTGTAAATTTTTCTTTATTTATTTATTTAAATTACTTTAATAATTATCACAACATATATTAATATTTGGCGAAGCGTTTCGGATATATGTATGTATATATCCATCATCGGGCACTGGTGTATGCTTTCGGACTGAGGATCCCAAAAATCGATAGCAGAAACTTGAAATTGAAACTCCCAGACGGATCGTTACTGTCGGCCAAGAGGACCATCCAGTATCTGTGAATTTATTTCAACGAGCTACTATAGTTTAACCTTCATGCCCAGAAAGTTTTCAAGAAAGCCAGCTAGGCCTTTCATCGTGTCCATCCATTTATGAAGGAGAGTAATGGACTAAGTCAACAGACCAAGATATACTGAGTACAAGCAAATGCTGAGACCAGTCATTGGTTACAGCTTTCCCGTTTGGTATACCATCTCCAAAACGTCCATGAAACAGCTAAAAGCCATCGAAAGAAAGATACTGAGAATCTGTACTGGCCTTGTGATCGACAGGGAGCGTCAAAAATACTACAAAAACGACCGCATCCATTCTGAAGCGAGATAAACTACACTGGATAACTACCTACTACTTTTGGCTAAGAAAACCAATCAACAAATCATCAACAATGACAACCGGGACGAAACACCCCCAGGGAAAACCAAGTCAACTGACTTTTATTTTAAGAATGCCGTATATGTATATTAAAAACAATATTTTAATTTAATCTTAAGTCAATGCATAAAGTTAGGCCCCCTATGTGTCAAAAAACTATTTTATTATAAGTCAATGCATCTATTAAAAGTTAAGACTATCAAATTGTATACATATATAAAATTCCAATAAACAAATCTTGAATCTTGAACATTATCTTCAGTTCTTCTTAGAATCCCCCGTGGTGTGCGCACCTCTTAAAGATATATGAATTTGATCTTTAGCAAGTACTTTAAAGCGTTTTTGTTGATTCGATATTGAATCTTCTTTTACGCTTAAAAATCATTTCATCGATGAATAGGCGTTTTTTATTTGTCGAGCTTTTTAGAACGTTCTCTACGAAAATGTTCGTTAGCGTTTACTAGCTATAAAGCTTTCTGAGCGAAAAAAATCTTTTTAGATCTTAAAAGAATATGTTGAGAGATTGAAACAAGATCTCAAGCTTTTTAATTTCAACTTAAAAATGACTTTAAGCATGCGTAAAAATAATTTTTTTTCGGAGCAACGCCTAATGAACCAACCTAAAATACAACACTGCACTACACGTACGTAAATGGACTTAAAATGTTCTCTATTTTCGATGTGCGGTTCACAATGAACCAAAAGTTCAAATCCAGTTTTTTTTAGAGAAAACACCAATTTAAAAACTGAATTTTAGGCAATTAAAAAATAAATTAGGTGGCACAATTTTCCATTGCGAACTAGGGTAATTTCTGAGTGAGAATAATGTCAGGTATATAGGGGATCTACAGTTTTTATGCCGAATCCGAACCGAAAATTTAAGAAAACACTTTTCGTGACAAGAATTACACAGTAAAACTAACAAATGTATATGTACATAAGTATGAGATGAATTTATTAAGTATCCATATGCATTAACATTTTCTGCAAACCCGACTAGTCATACTTTCATTATGGTCTTACGATAAAAATAAAGTTCCTTTCATCTATCATCATACATTTTACATAACATGTACATAAGTACATTGTATACATTGTACATATTATGTGTTGTTCATATGTGGCTGTCAATCAAATTTCATTGAATCAAAATCAACAAAACATGCATCCAAATTTAATCAAGATGTGAACCGATGTTAAGATGAATTTGCATCATTCAATGATGTTCGTGACAAAGATTAGACTTCACTTCACCACCATTCCACTCCGAATCTACTTCACTCTACTCCGCGAGAAAAAAAAAAAAAACAAATTCAATAAAGCTTCGTATTTTAACATTTGGTTTTCTTTCATTGTATCGATGTTCGAGCGCTAAGCGCAAATTTCTCATTCATATCCTTTTTTTCTTCTTGCCTCACGTAACGGTTCTTATAAGCCACATCCGGTGTATTATTGAATAGAAACCGGTGGCGTCTTCTTCTTCTTCTTCGACATCGGCATTGACACAGACAGACGCCAGTTTTCGAGGGCGGAAAATCTTTTTTTCCGTTTTTATTATTATAGAGCCATCCACAAATCATAGGTCCCATGTGCGATACTTCGCAATGTTAACACACACAAAAACTGTGGAATAACAGTGATTTCCTGAAGAACATCTTTTTTATTTTTTGTAGATCATTGTGCTATTTGTTTGTATTTTTTCTCAAATATTAGAAAATGATTTTGGAAGAATTTGACCAATGCTGTAGATTTTTATTTTCCTCGCAATAATTTTATTTATGTCAAAAGGTTTTTATGTAATATTTATTGATTCAGTATACGTATCATCTCCTTATTATTTTCTTAAATAGATAAATATTTTATTATTTGATGATGTCTATTGGGTGCTTATGTTGTTGAAAAAAAACTAAAAAAAAACAAGCTTGGCTGCGACCTAAACTGATAACCTATTAAATTGCGGTGTCCTTATGCAAATGATATTTTTACCACATTTTACAAACGTCACTTTTCGTTATACAGGGTATCTGGTGGCAGATTAATGTTTTTAAATACGATTATTTCAAAAAGTAATGAAATAAGCATAGCGCGTTCACCATCGAGGCATTTTTTTTTTATTTATTTAACGATTCGTACGTAACTGCCCGTCGATCTGTGAATCCCGTTTCTTGGAGCGACGAGGCTCATTTTCATTTAAACGGGAACCCAAAACCTTCTACTGAAACACCAAAAGCTATTGCATTGCCCCGGGGTAACTGTTTGGTGAGCCTTACCCACGCATGGGGTAATTGGACCATTTTTTCGAGAATGCTTGGCGCCAGGCGACAAATGTCAATTGTGACAGTTACTGACGCATGATAACGGATTTCTTTTTGCCGAACTTGCAAGCTCGTCCATCTTTTTCATCGCACACGTGTTTCTAGAGATTCGATAAATTTGCTTCGGAAAGCTTTCCCCCAAAAACTTATCAGTCGCTTTGGAGACATCCCGTGGCCACTGAAGTCCCCCGACTTAACCCCAATGGATTTTTTTTGTGTGGGGCTATTTCAAAGCGATAGTTTACACCAACAATCTCCGAACTCTAGTGAACCTAAAAGAAAACATTTGTCGAAAAATCAGCGCAATTGAATCAAGTTTACTGCAAGCGTGTGGCGCGTAACAAGAGGCTCCCTTTTAAACAGTGCGTAACTCGATGGAAGACATTTAGATGACATAATGTTCAAAAATTGAAAACCGCGTTATTAGTCTGTCGTTTAATATTTCAAATAAAACAATTGCACATTGTATAAAATTATTCTGAATGTAGTTGTTTCGTTAATACGAACTGTCATAAATAAAATGTACCAAAATTGAAATCTTAAATATTGAATTTAACTTTAAATTAAAATACTTAATTATATATATCAGTTAAAAAATTTGCACTATTGTGAACTAAAATGTTTGGTATAAATTTCAAACTTCCCGCCCATCCGGCCATATTTTATTTAAAATTTGAAATTAAGAAGAAAAACGAAAAGAAAATGAAATGAAATGAAATGAAATAAAAACCATTCCACACGATAGTTCCGCACTGTAAATACGCATTTTTTCTTAATCCGCATTTTGTCGTTTAAGTTTAAATTCTTTATTAAAATTCGAACTTATTTAACAGCTCAAGTAAGAGCTCATTTACAAAAAAGCTTGTAGAATTTTCATGGCGCCCGAGCAGGGACAATATTAAAACTAATAATTTGTTCCAATTTAAATAAAATTCGCGAAGTGTTAAATCTATACATATATATCACATATATATCGCATATATATGTACATTAAAAACACATACATATATCGCGTGTGAATTTTATTAAAAAACAATTTAAATTTAAAACAATTTAAATCGGTGGAATCAATAAATTCGTGCGTGAGTGCATCAAATTGTGTATACCAAAAACCACCCCCATAAGGATCCATTGCTGCAAACATCGCCTGCAGAAAGCAACAACACCAAAAGGAGCTCCAAAGTCACTCCAATGTCAGAGGACAAAAGCTGTTCAACGGTACGCAGCAGAGGAAGGCTTCAACTTCGCCTTGATACCGCCCAGGGCACCGCATTTCGGAGGTCTATGGGAGGCGGCGGTGAAAGCGGCGAAAACGCTGTTACAGCGTACCGTGGGCAACGCACTGCTCACAACAGAAGAGCTGCTCACCGTAGTCATCGAGGTCGAGGGAATCCTCAATTCAAGGCCAATCGCACCGCTAAGCGCAGACCCCAACGACGGAGAAGCCCTCACCCCAGCGCATCTACTAATCGGCAGCAGCTTACGATCGCTGCCTCCAGAACCAGTTCCGGAACGGCAAACGGGCTGCTTGAAAAGATGGCAGCTTCTATGCTGGCTCAAGCAGCAGTTCTGGCTGAAGTGGTCCAAGGAGTATCTGCTTGGCCTACAAGCGCGATCCAAGTGGGTACAGGAGCAGCCCAATCTCGTCGTCGGCAAACTAGTCCTTATCCACGAGGACAACTCGCCTCCTCAGCGGTGGAAAACAGGACGAGTTATAGGGGTCGTCGAAGGGCAGGACGGCAAGGTCAGGGTCGCCGACGTCAAAACATCAAGCGGTGTACTCAGACGCCCAATCGTCAAACTGGCCCCACTTCCCGATGAAGAATTTTGAAGACTGCAGCCTTTCAACGTGGCCGGTGTTTCGTTAATACGAACTGTCATAAATAAAATGTACCAAAATTGAAATCTTAAATATTGAATTTAACTTTAAATTAAAATACTTAATTATATATATCAGTTAAAAAATTTGCACTATTGTGAACTAAAATGTTTGGTATAAATTTCAAACTTCCCGCCCATCCGGCCATATTTTATTTAAAATTTGAAATTAAGAAGAAAAACGAAAAGAAAATGAAATGAAATGAAATGAAATAAAAACCATTCCACACGATAGTTCCGCACTGTAAATACGCATTTTTTCTTAATCCGCATTTTGTCGTTTAAGTTTAAATTCTTTATTAAAATTCGAACTTATTTAACAGCTCAAGTAAGAGCTCATTTACAAAAAAGCTTGTAGAATTTTCAGTAGTTTAAATTTTCTTTCGAGAATATGGTACTGACAACGCCTTCGTCCACAAGGAAATCATTGTTTGAAAAACAAGATACAGAACCAGGATGTGAATTTGCTGCCATATCCGCCGTACTTAAACTTAATTTTAAAGGTGTGGAGATGGTCGGAATATACTCGTGGCTCGGTTTGGCAACTTAGAATCCTTTAATGTACCAATTAATTTAGCTTGTAGGGGAGTTTAACTGGACCATTTAAAGAAGCTTTACGATTCCATGCTGGACCGAATTTACAAATTTAAGTCTATACACATTCTTTGTATGATGTTGCCGTGACAATGAGTCGTTAAAAGTGTCGAAAATATAGTTGCCGTTCAGGTGTCTATAACAAACGATCCAAATCAGTCAATTTCAAGGCGTTGTCAAGAATTGGGCATATCTCAGACCACATTATGGCGTATTTTATACCATGCCATGTATAAATTGAGCTCTGGAGAAGATGCGCCAAGATAATAAATTTCATTGCAAAATCATCTTCAGTGACGAAGCTCATTTTTGGCTCAATTGTCGTGTGAAAAAGAACATTTGCTTCATGAATCGCAAACTTAATCCATAAAAATAACTCTTTGGTGCTGTTTGCATGCTGGCTGCATTATTGGACCATATTTTTTCATCGAAGATAACGATCTCGTCACGTAGATGTAAATGACCAGTGTTATCGTACCATGATTGACGACCATTTTTGGCCCGAATGGAAAGATATGGACTTGGACGACATGTGGTTTCAACAGGATGGTGCCATAATCAATCAATGGAAGAATAGCTTGATGAGCTTGCAAGAAATGGGCCAGTCGATTGGCAGCCTCGTTCGGGTGATTAAACGCCTATAGATCTTTTTTTTTTGGAGCTATGTAAGATCAGTGGTTTATGCTAACAAGCCGACGACGTTGGAAGAGCTCAGAGCCAAACTTTTTTTTTTTTTTTTTTTATAATAAGCAAACACTCAAGGGGATATTACTACCCTTATTATGCAGATGCACAGTGTGAGCACTAGGAAGAGGAGAGAGGGTTTAAAAGGAGATGTCGGTGCACATTGGTTTTGAATTCCTGAATATTGCAATGACTAGGAAAGACAGAGTGTGGTAAGGCATTCCACATTCGCGTAGTACGGCTAAAGAACGAATCTCTGTATTTGACAGTACGGCCGAAGTTGGGCTCGAGGGTATACTGATGAGCATTCCTAGAAGCGCGAGTATTACGGTTGAACTGTTTAAGGGGAGGAATGCAACTGGCTATTTCACTAGAGCATAAGCCGTTAAAGTAACGGTAAAAAAGAGTCAGACAAGAGACCTTACGACGATGTTCAAGCGTAGTAAATGAACTTATGATGATATTGTCATCTATCAATTTAAATGCTCTACGTTCAATACTATCCAAGAGGCTTAAGTAAGTTGCAGGAGCACCAGCCCAGAGATGGGAGTTATACTCAAGCTTTGGACGTATATAAGTCTTGTAAATAACAGCCAGATCAGAGGGGGAGAAAAACTTCTTGCATCGCCTTAGAAAACCCAAACATCTTGCGGCATTTTTGGCGACATCGCGTATGTGTTCGTTCCACAAAAGGTGGTTGGTGATACACATACCGAGAATATCGAGATGTTCAGTCTCCCCGATGCAAGTGCCATCCATGGATAATGGCAATTGGGGTATATCTCGCTTTAACGATACAAGACAGCATTGCGTTTTCGAAGCATTAAATTCCACGCGGTTTTTTAATCCCCATTCAACAATGCTGTTTAGGTCGGAATTTAATGAGCTTATCATATTTTGTCGTTGCAGTTCCACATCCGAAGAAGAGGGATGTGAGTCTGAAAACGAATATGAAAAGCTAAGAGTACTATCGTCAGCGAAACAATGTATTGGATTAGAAGTTGCAGACAGGAGATCATTAATAAAAATGAGAAAGAGTGTTGGAGATAGAACAGAGCCCTGGGGCACACCAGCATTTATTTTGTGGTTTTCAGACTTGAACCCATCCAATACTACTTGTATTGAACGATCCGAAAGGTAATTACTAATCCAATGAAGCAGGGATTCGTGAAAACTGAAAGCACGCATTTTCGATAAGAGGGCCTGATGCCAAACCCTATCAAATGCTTTTGAAATATCAAGTGCAATAATCTTACTTTCTCCAAAGCGATGTAAAGATTTGCTCCACTGTTCGGTGAGATGAACCATGAGATCACCAGTGGACCTATTGCTGCGAAAGCCGTACTGCCGGTCATTAAGAAGCTTTCGGTCTTCGAGATATTTCTTAAGCTGATAATTTATCAGCGTTTCCATGACCTTGGAAAGAAGGGACGTAAGTGCAATCGGTCGATAATTAGAGGGTGAGGAAGATTCGCCTTTTTTGGGAATAGGCTGGACAAATGCAGTTTTCCATCCACTCGGAACGAGACCTGAGGAGTAGGACAGATGAAAAAGCTTACGCAGTGGTTTTGCCAGCGTTGAAGAACACCTCTTCAGAACAATAGCGGGGATACCATCCGGACCAGCGGATTTATGTGTGTTTAGATCTCTTAGGACTCTTGCCACAGTACGAGTGCGAAAAAAGATTGGTCCCATAGAATCACTAACTCGCTCAAGTACAGGCGGAGTCATAACACTCACTGGCAGCGTAGAATTGGCGGCGAACTGCCTAGCAAAGAGATTAGCTTTCTCTAAAGAGCTAACAAATGGAGTGTCATTGACAACGAGCGTAGGAACCGAAGAAGATGAAGAATTCCTCATGTTTTTTACAAATGACCAAAAATTTTTACTGCCTTTGGGACATTGCAGTATTTTTTGCCGTAATTTTTGGTCATGTAAAAATTTGGTTCGTCGAATATGGGCGTTGCAGGCCTTCCTGGCTTGTTTGAACTTTTTCCGGCTTTCCTCAGTACGGTTGGCTTTATAGCAACGGAAACTTACCTCTTTGGCCCTAATAACCTCTTTACAACTCGCATCAAACCATGCGTTTTCCTTAGGTCTGATACTTTTAACCCTATTCGGAATAAAAGTTCTCATTCCCAGGAGAATTAAACTTGTGATCATATCAGCGCTGGCGTCAACGTCACTATCGAGGAAGCAAAGTGACCAGTTAAAGATCCTGAAGTAATTATTGAGACCGTCCCAGTTGGCTTTCTCGTATTGCCAAACGGTTCTCGTAGGAGCTCTTTCTTTAACTGGAGAGTTTTTACACGAGAAATTAGCTGATATGACACAATGGTCAGATGTGCCTAGAGGAGATAGAACACTAACAGTGTACTTATCAGGGTCAGAGGTAAGAAACAAGTCAAGAGTGTTTTCTGCTCGACCTTCAACGTCCGATATTCGGGTGGGCTCGTTGACCAGCTGAGTTAGGTGGTTCAACTCAGCGAAGATTTCTGCACACACTCCTTCGGGTGTTGTCTGGCCTGAATGTTGAAGCCATGAAGAATTGTGTACATTGAAATCGCCCGTAACAACGATTTCAGTGCGAGGATAGGACGAAACAATTCTTTGGATGGAGTCAGACAAAGCATCAAATTCACGAGAAGTTGATACTCTATCTAAATTTGGGCTTCGATAAAGGAAGCAGTAGTGAATGATTTGCTTATTTACGGAGAATTTAAACCACATATAATTAAAAAAGGAATTGGTGCAAAGACCATATCGTGGTAAGAGCTGATAAGCAACATCATTCCTAATGTATATGGCGAGGCCATGGTGGGAAAAGAATAAAGACACTAAGCTATACCCATGAATAAAAAATTCAGCAGGATCGGAATCCTCACCTACTTGGGTTTCACTTAGTGCCAAAACAGCTGGCCTGTATGAAACAGTATGGCGGTACGCCAATAAAAAATTTGCCCTTAGCCCACGAATATTACAATAATCTACTCTGAATTGTCCAGTCATTGCAAATAAAAAAATTACTAAAACCAATACAGATAGAGATGACAAAATAAAATTCACTGAATTGAAACACAGAATAATTATCAATACCCTTCACTGCTAGTGTTATGCCTTAGCAGTGATGAGAACCGATCCGACCCTGTGATGCAAAACAGTAAGTTCAATTAAAATAATCTGCTGAAACACAGATTAGCATATGCACCAATTCCAATTGCAATTGATACATAAACTAGGCTGTGAAACTGTGGAAGAAGGGGAAAGTAAAGATGGGATGGTACTCACTGTGATGTGCTGTGCTGAGTGGCTTATCATTTTTGTTTGTTATAGGTGTTTTTTGTTGTTCTTGAGTGGCGTGATTTCTTTATTGTTGTTTTTATTTGGGGGTGCACTGTTGTTATTGTTTTTTGTTGTTGTTTTTTTTTTTTTTTTGGAACCACTTATAAATTAATGTTTGACTTATTGTTGTGACAAATTATTGTTTTTTTGTGTTTTATTTTTTTTTTAACTTTTTTGTGTATATGTATGTATAATTATAGTTAAGTTTAGTAGGGTAAACTGCTCCACGACACGATTTAAAAAAACAATACAAAAATAAAAACGAACGAGCACAGACAGAACGGAGACGCACAACACAGGGGCAACCTTCCCCAACAAAGGTTCACTGACAAACTTAAATAAAAACATAACAATTTCAGAAAAAAAACGTATTGTGAAATTCTCCTGACTCATACAAAATAACCAATAATGCCCCAGATTTCAATAGGTAACTCAACTTTTTTTAAGTCTCGTTTTTTCATCTTTCCTGTTTTTCCCTATCACACATCGTGTTGCTGTTGTCGTTATTTTTTTTAAGTGAGGTTAAATTTGGGAATGCTGTTAGTGGCTTGTCGCAAATATTTGCCATTCTGACACCACCACCAAGCAAAGCACCTAAGCACCTACTCTTCATTCAAGTTCGAGACTAGCTTCGCTAGAACGAATATTTGTCTTTCATTTGCCTCAAGCTGTATGTCGGTCGTCTTCACATGATAATGCAATGCTCCACACATACCTATAACTGCCTAACTATATGTATGTGTTGCTTATTGTTTGTTTTTGGTGCTCTATTTGTGTTAGTTTCCAGCAATAAAACAAGGAAAACAAATGTTCTAGAGGGTGCGATTCTTAGGTATAAGGAAAAAAATACAATTGACGAAACTGACGGAATAAATATATGATGAAATTTTGGCTAAAGAATTGTTGCTTAATGGTGGATTTCGTGCATGCTTGTTTTTCTGAGCATGAATAATTCCTGATTAAGGGTTTCCAAAGGTAGATTCCATCAAAATTTTGAATGTTTACGTTTATATTTCAAGTAAATGTAATTAGTTTATAATTAATGGTTTTGTTATAATTTAACTTAAATTTCCAAAATGTAAAAGAAAGAATTTCTGTTCATTTGTCTTGCTAAAGCTCAAGAATGCTAAACGGATTTTGTAAATTTGTATCTTGAAATCCTTCTCGAAATTTAGTTTTTATAGGAACTTCCTTGAACTCAAAACTTATCGTATTTGAGTTGACCAAGAACATAATATAAATATACCAGCCCCATGTCAATCGCTCAGCGCTAGTTCATCAACTTTTGAACAATGGACGATATATGGGGATCATATGAACCATAAAGCTTATTCAGTTAAGTTGTATAATTAAAGATTTCATCTAAAGATTTGTTATTAATTTAACGATATTAACTAAAAAGTGGTTTGGTTTCAAAAACAACTTGAATCTTTGTTTTCACACAATATAGAATTGGGAAAACTTTTAGTAATGCTTTCAATTATTTTCATAAAATCTTTTCTGAGAAAAAGAGCAATATTCAGGTTCTTAAGAAGAAATCTTAAATAAAAGATCGCCAATTTGATATTAAATTGCTTCTAAATTGCTGAAACTCATCTTCAATTCCTTATGCGTCAAAATCGTTTTTATACTGACGCACTTAAATACTGTACGGATTCCTTAAAGAGATTTTTTCTTTCAAAATTTAAATATCTTAAAAAATTAAAGAAATCTAATTTTTGAAGTTAATTTGCTTTTGGATTCAATAGAACTGAGACTTAAACACAAATTTCAAGAATATAAATGTACCAAGAACAGCAAAAGTGACACTTTCGTTAAACTTATGGCTTATCGAAAAACATTATAAACGTTGCATAATATATTAATTTAATATAAAAGCTTTGAATCTCTTCAGAACGGAAGTGAAAAGAGATTCTGCAACGTGTAATTTATGAGTGTCACATTAAAGTTCCTTCCCAACTTTTTTGTTTACCATAATTAGTTTTTATTTAATTTTTACAGAAATTATGTATGTACTTAATACTTCCTTAAACTGAAGAACCAAACATTTTTCTCTGTACAATTTTTAAGTTCTGTTGACTCCGTTAAGTCAAAATATTTTCAAAAGGTAAAACAGTAATTTTTAGAATTTGTCTTCTAGTCTAGTATCAGCTCCAATCGACGAGTAAGCGGACTTATAACGATAGTAATAATAGACTCACGAAAAAGCCAGACAATTCTTCATATCATATTCTGTTTTATTTTCCTACGAAAAAAGACACCTTTATCTGAAAAACTTCCTCATTTTCGAGGTTTTTGTATCTTTATTTTTGAAGCGTTCTTCGCAATTATGCCAACAATAACAGAATACCTATATTATTTTTTTGAAAAAAGCTACGTTTTAATACAATCCTAGCATTCCTGAGTGAAATGCACCAAAATAGAAATAGAAAATGCCTTAAAATACTAGATACAAAATTAAGCTTTTATATAAAATGCAAAACAAAGAAAACTGACGAGATAATCTAAAGGGTGATTTTAAAAGCTATAGGAAAGTTTATCAAAAACGAACACATACAATTGAGAAAAATGCATGAAATCTTTATTTGGATCGATAGTTAATGTTTGGAGATTATTTCATGCAAATGTTGACCTTGACTGCGCCTCAAATGGTCCACCCGCTTAGTCAAATTTTGGCAACTCATTCTAACATTTCGGCCGGTATCTCACGAATAAATGCTTCAATGTTGTCTTCCCATGCGTCAATTGAAGCGGGCTTGTCTGTATAGACATGAGCTTTAAAATAGCCCCACAAAAAATAGTCTTAAGGCGTTAAATCGCACCATGGTGGCCAATTGACCGGTCCCGAACGTGAAATAAAATGTTCACCGAACTCGCCTCTCAATAAGTCCATGTTGCGCGTGCTGTGTGGCATGTGGCACCTTCTTGTTGAAACCACATGTCATGCAAGTCAAGCTCTTGCATTTTGAGCAAAAAAAATGTTGGATATCATCTCACGGTAGCGCTCACCATTCACAGTTACGTTACGATTATCATCATCTTTGAAGAAGTAAACCGCACCAAACTGTGACACTCTTGCAATGCTTCTGGCTGATATTCACTCCAAAATCGACAATTCTGCTTATTTACGTACCCATTGAGCCAAAATTGAGCTTCGTCGCTCGCTGGAAGAAGCGCGCGATGAACTTTCTTAACAGAACACGCATTTTGATAATAAAATTCAATAAATTGCTAGCGTTGTTCGTTTTTAAGACGATTCATGGTTAAATTATAGACCAAACTGAAGTTGTTTGACAGTGACACAAAACACGAAACGTGTGTCAGCTGTTTAAACCAGTGTTGCCAAAAAGGTAATAGCTAAAAATTCAATCCTATTTCATTTCGTTAAAGCAAAAATCACTACTCGGGTTTAATTAAATTATGAAGGGAAGGATACCAGAGAAAAATACCAGCACAGTTCGAAGCGTGTGACACATCACTGTTTTTTTTTAATTCCAATCTGTCAATATTGATTAAAATCCTGTAGTTTTGCTTCTATTCCTTGTCCAATACAGACCTATTTTGAATTGACTAATTGACATGTGTATTGTGTATGTCTCACAACACTATTATATTGTCTTAACAATTATTATTTTGTGCCAAATGGCAAATGCCAAAACTACACTCCTTGTTTTGTCTCTGGACCTGAATAAGGAAATACATATAGAAATAGTTCCAATTCCTGGATGCTCTTTAATTTTATTCTACTCTGTTTTTGTTGACTTTTCCAATCTGACGCAGTTAATTCAGTCTAGAGGCAATCAATTACAAAATTCAAACTACTTACTGATCAATAATATGGGTACCTTTTCCCGGCTATACTGAGACATCCAAAACTGACTAGTTCTCTGCAATAAATGATTTTCTTTTCCAAATCCTTCTCATAAATAATTGTCGGCGCATTTAAGATTATATTATGGTGCTCCTAATCCCACATTTGGAAAAAAATTCCAACCGAATGACAAATCCTTACTAGGATTGGGAATAAACTTGAGTAAAATTTAATATCAAGGACATTGCCATAGAAATAC
Organism: Eupeodes latifasciatus; assembly: GCA_920104205.1. NCBI lineage: Eukaryota > Metazoa > Arthropoda > Insecta > Diptera > Syrphidae > Eupeodes > Eupeodes latifasciatus. Next base: position 292,521,382 of record OV049924.1, on the reverse strand, counting down.
AAACATAGGCACTTGGCCTCTCTCTCGCTTGACAGCAAAAAGTCAAAGTATCCATCACAGAGCGCATGGTAATTAATCTTTGCCCATTCCCTTCAAAAAATCGTCGTATCTCAAAAATGTCCTCAATGTCTTTACTTTCAGATGGGAATGTTTGGATTTCGAGAATTTATCTCAACAGACAAAAGTATTTTACCAAAACACAACTATACTACTCTTGGACCACTGGCCAAAAACTATAGGCCAAAGTTAAGAGCGTACTTACATATACAAAAATACAAACATACCATACACGCATATTGTGTACATAGATAAAGGAGAAAATCCTTAAATCATACCACTAAACTAGAATATAGAAGCCGTAGGATTTACAAAAGGCACAAACATAGCATTAGCTATGCCATAACCACACCAAACAAGCGCCACTGAACTGGACGTTTCATGTTGGATTCCGAGATTGAGCCAATCTCCTTGTAGTTGTGTATAGTTAATGCGGAGTGTTTTTGTTTTTTTTTTTTTTTAAGTGAGGGATTTAAATTAGGCTGATGCTTGTATCTTGCCAAAAAATAAGGAGACGGTTTAGTAGGCAAATGCAGGGGATGGAAAAGGGATTTTATCAAGGACCTAGCCCAACACAACATAAACTTCATGCTTTTCACATTTTCGTTTTGAAAGTGTTAAATTTTTGGCAAAAAGTTACATATAAATTAAGTTACATATAAATTAAGTATGCATGAAAGCCTATTTGTTTAACGTGCACATGCTTTATGTTTAAATAACCTAATAAATAGAAGTTGCTGAAAAAAGGTTCACCTGCACCTTTTATTAAAAGCTTACTTTATTTGTTTGTTTAAAAGAAAAGTAACAGGAATTCAATAATTGTAAATATAAAATTTAGAATATACTTGTAAAACCATTTAAAAATCGACTTTGAAAAAACCTGGCCATGTGGAGAAAGTCAGATGGCTTAGTAGAGTTTTCTTACTCCAAGGGCTAATCCGATTCCGGTAGCATGGTGAAATTTAAGGATTACCACTTAACATAGTATTTAAGTTTAAAATTGAAGTGAAAAGAATGACATTGTGATAACTGATAACATTTCGAGGGAATTAATGAAATTCATCTGCTTTAGACTTCCCATATATAGGTTACACATTATTGGAAATTCGGTATCATTTTAGAAAATAAAAGAAAACCTAAAAGCCCTTTATTTTCAAATTAACGGTAACGGAGATGTCGCTGTGCATTGGTTTTAAATTTTCAAACATAGCAATGACAGGGAAAGACAGAGTGTGGTAAGGCATTCCACATTCGCGTAGTAGGACTAAAGAACGAATATTGCGAATATTTTACTTCACAGTACGGCCACCGAGGTTGGTCTCAAGGGTAAAATGATGGACAATTGACATTCCTAGAAGTGCGAGTATTGCGGTTGAACTGAACAATCATTTTAAAATCCCTTCGTTGAATACTTTTCAAGAGGCCTTAGTAAGTTACTTGGAGCACCAGTATAGAGATAAGAGATATGCTACCGCTTTGGACGTCCATTACCAGCCACTAGGATGAGGCCAAATTTTGGAATGGATTTTCGATTTTTACTTCGAGGGTTGTTAGAAATTGAATTTAATCAGAAGACGTGAAACTTTTACCATGGCCATTGAAAACGTTTGGCCATGGCTTTCTCGTAAAGTTAATGAAGGTGGCAGACAATTTGACACCTTAATCGAAGCTTTTCGTGATTCCTGAGACTAAATATCCTCAACCTTGTGGTTTGCAGTGTATAAGTATATGTTTTATAGATCGTCCGCGTAATCCAAGTGCTTAAAATAGGATGTCAAAGTCCATTGGATCCCTCCGCTACCTGACAAAGCTGCGCGCAGTACATCGCTTATCACCAGCAAGAACAATATTGGTGACAGAATACAGCCCTGTCTGACTCCGCTACGGATTTCAAAATCATCTGATAACCTACCATCGTACAAAACGTGTCACTTGGATCCATAATATGTTGCTTTCATAATAGCAATTGGTTTTTCTGGGATGCCTCTCCTCCGCAAAGCTAACCAGATGAACTCCCTGATGAGATGACGCTATCAAAGGCCTTCTCGAAGTCGATGAACAGCTGGTGTAGTGGTGCTCGATATTCAATGCACTGCTCCATAATTATCCGCAGGGTGTTGATGTGATCAATAGAGGAGGATCCAGCGCGGAATCCTGCTTACTCGGCATCGAGTGTGGCCTCAAGGTGTTTTTTGATGCGTTCCAGTATGATTTTTGCTACTATTTTGGCCATGGTAGGTAGAACGCAAATCCTTCTCCAATTTTCGCACTTTGTAAGACCTCCTTTTTTTGGGAGCTTGACAATCATTCCGGGGAAGCTTTCGGTGGTTCTGGCTTCGTTTATGAGCGGATGAAGCAGTTCGCTGCTTGATGACGTTGGCGCTGTTTCTAAAAGTTCTGCGGAAATTCTATCGAGTCATACCGCTTTGTTGTTCTTAAGTGCTCGGCTGTACGTTGTTTGCAAACGCAAACTAAATAAATAAATTGGGTGGCGCAACAGTCCACTGAGAACTAGGGCCTAGTGACTTACAACTCTCAGCCATTCCCGTGCGCGAGTACTGTTGTCAGGGATAGAGGGGACCTACAGTTTTAAGCCGAATCCGAACGGCTAATTTGAGAAAGCACTTTTCATGGCAAAAATTACTCTTGGAGAATTTGTCAATTCCTCGCAGAGGCAGTACCCGTCAAAAAAACTTTCGATGGCATAGGCAGGGATCGAACCCAAGACCTCTGGCATGACAGTCCAGAGCACTGACTGATGCACGGGAACTGCAAACACAAGCACTCTGTTTAAAACCGAGGAAAAGTGTTCTGTTCACCTTCTGACTTGTTCATCTACCGAACTTAGCAAAGTACCGTCTACTTCTTTCACCAGATGTTGCTTTGAGCTGTGTGCACCGGTCAGCTCTTTGGTTATTCTGTAAACGGTCCTGCTGTTGGACTTGTTTGCACCATCTTCTGCTTCTTGCGCCAATGCGTTTTCGTCATGTACTGTGCTGTTGATAGTTTTCATTTCGTGAGACAGGTGGTCCCTGAATTGTTGGCGGGTCGTGGGATTCTTTAGTCTAGCGATTTTAAACTTTGGGGTTCGTGTTATTCCGTTGAATCTTCGAACTGTAGCTGTACGAAATCTTAGGGTAGCTATCATTATGTGGTGGCCACGGGCAAGTCCCATGTCGGTGCCTCTTCTGTTTCGGACATCAAAGAGACTGCTTCTAAAGCGTCGACTAATCGCGAAGTGGTCAGTTTGGATGGAAGACGCTTGCCTGTCCTTCGACATCCAACTAATTTTATGATACGGTTTGGTTCAAACATTGTGCCACCAATTACAAGGCCATTGGCGTTGCAGAAGTCAATGAACTTCTCACCATTATCATGTTGTTATTTATTTCTATTAGCAAATGTTATAAATAAATTAAAAATAAAAAAAATGTTGTTTTTTTTAGTATTATAGCAGATACGATAAGTTAATTAAATTTGAAATATAAGTCTATTGAAATTTGTATACCTAATGTGAAAGGGTTTTTTTAGCAGTTTGAAAAGCTGTTAAGCATCCAGAAGTTTATTTACTCGCTCGAGAATCGAGAACTGAAAGAAGTCATACAGATATTAAAGGTTAGAATGTTGTTTCTTAGGGAAATTTTATTTTTCTGTTAACCTGAAGATAAAAAAGTTTGGCAAATAACAGACACTCTAATGTACATACATACATATGTGCATATATTATACAGTCTAAATATTTTGCAATAGCTTATATTAAATAATAATACGAAAATTTGATATGAAGCACTTAAATTTAACATACATTTTTTGGTATAGGTATACAAGAAAAAACAGATTCAACATACTAAATTCCATTAGGTTTAAAATATGTGTATAGTACATAGATACATATCTACCTACAAAAAATTTGTGTTTTATTAATTATTGCCAAAAACATGATTATTGTTCTTCCACTTGAATTTCCTTCAATATATAAAACATACGATTTAATAAATATAAACATGAGTTATTTTCATTGCAATTTCCATTTGATGGTTGCACTAAGCTTATGTTTTTGGTGAATTCAAATTCAAATAAACTATTTATAATAATAAAATAAAATCAGATATATAGATACAAAAGGATATTTTAATATTTGCAGCTTTAATGGAAACATAATATACAACAACAAACAAATTAAACGTATAGAGAAGGATTGTTTTGCATTTGGAATTGAAAATCAACTAACAACTATGTGTGTTTTTAAGCCGACCACTAGGTGATTATAGTTTATTTTAATTATTAAATTTATATTTCTTTTAAATGTCTGATCTGAAAATCAAATAAGTTTTTAGAATTTATTGGCCTAGCAGAACCTGAGAATTCTCACGTGAAATCAACTATCGGGTTTTTCAATAAGACCTCAACAACTTTATTCGAAATATAGTCAAAACATTAATCGATGGAACCCGACTTTGTTCATATGGCCACCGCGTGCACTTTTGCAGCGTTTTGCAGATTCATTGGACCCAAGCCGCATGAAAGGCTATTTCTTGTTTAATGTTGGCTTTGAACTTTTCCAACGTTAGTTGGCTTGTTGACATATGCCAATGACTAACCGAAACCCCAAAGAAACTGGTCTAAAGGCTTAAAATCGCATAAACATGGCTGCCAATGGACTGAATAGTTTCTTTAAATAACGCACTCATCAAACTTACTCTTCAATACACTGGCTGGTTTTAAGGTGTGCTGTGTGTCTTGTGACACCATACTGTTGAAACCACATGTCGTCCAAGTTCTTATCTTTGAATTCGAACCAAAAATAATCCGTAATCATGGCCCGATAATGCTGGCATGTCACGGATACGTAACAAATATCGCATATTTTGCTTATATAAGAACCCATTAAACCATTAACATAGGACGAGAGTAACGACAATTGTAGTTACTTACTTACTTAAGGTGACGCTACAGTCCTGAATGAACCAGGGTCTAACCCAACAAACCTCCCCATCTAGCTCGGTCCCTAGCTAGATGTCTTCAGTTCTGCACTCCAAATTGGGTGAAGTCATTTTCCACTTGTGAGTGGCACGTGATCCGTGGTCTTCCTCTACTGTGTTGTCTTGTGGGCGTGGATTCGAAGGCGGAGCCTATCTAGACAAAGTCCCTAACAACCTCAAAGTTACGTCTGTCAATAATGACGTTTTGACGTCGGTGTCGTAGGTAATTTTTTGATGACAGCATGTACTTTGTTTTGCCCTCATTAACCGATAAACCCATTTTTTCCACCTCTGCCTCAATATTCACAAAAGCCCCATTGACATCGCGCTGAGTTCTTCCGATTATGTAAATGTTTTCACCTTATGCTAGTAATTGGTTAGACTTTTGAAAGATAGTGCCTCTAGTGTTTACGTGGAAGCTCTGCGCTATTCTTTCAAGGACGATCGCATGACAACGCATCACTTTGTCTAAAGCCTTTTTTGATATCGAAAGTTTCTGTGAAGTTGTTTCCAACCTACATTGAGCAGCGCGAATTCTCCATGGTTATTCTGCACAAACAGACGAGTTTGGCTGGGATGCCAAAACTAAACATGGCTCTATTCAGTTCGTCCCTCAAGATGTTGTCAAATGAGGCCTCGAAATCAAATGTTTTTTTCAGCCGTAATGTGAATATTTGATCGACTGTGGGCTTTCCAGTTCTAAAACCACACTGATAATTACCTATCAGGTTGTTGCCGATTTGCTTAGACGTTCACATATTACGACAGAGAAGATTGGAGTTGACGCTCTTAAAGTAGCAGTCACCGAGTCTGAATGTCGGAAGAAATTTTTATAAATTCCACAAGTTGCTCGTTTGTGTACTTTATGATGAAAATGTTGAGATTAATAAATACATTGAAAATGAAAGTTAAAGGGTGTGTTCACAAATAATATTCGAAGTTGTAATGACCCCATGGGAAAGCTCTTTATATTTGTAAACCCTCCAAACCAGCCGACTCCGTCATTTCGGAAACAGGTTTGTTGGAGAACTGGATGATCTAGCACAGGTCTCAATGGCGAGCATGAGGAAATTTATAGATAGCACAGGCTGGTTCGTTAACGAGCCAGTCTACGCTAATCGACAGAGTTGAATTGAACTGAGGAGCATTGATGCTAAATTTTTACTTTTACAGGGGATCACAATGGACCAATAGGCCCCCGTGTACGCAACAGCTTCTTGCTGTGCACACCCCTTACAACCTAACCTAACCTAACCTAAACCCTATAAACCGTAACTTTTTAAATTATTCTTTTTTTGGAAGGGTTCTAACTATTAACAACACACATGCAACAAATTGAAATCTTGTCCCCAATCTGGGAGCCCCTTTATAAGTCCCACCAAAATTTTAATGCAAACACCTGATGTTTAGATGCTAGAATACTATTAATTTTTTTCTTACCAAAAGTGCTTAGATTAAGGCTGTCATAAAGCCCTTGTCTACTTCTGCTATTACTAATCGTACTTCAAAAAATTTAATTCTCTGTTATTAAATTTCCTTATTGCATCAGGATCATTTTTCTGCTTATTATATTCGACGGATAAGGCGAAATTAAGTTGTCAGGTTTGAGTTGAAAATACAAAAACTCGTTGAAACACATAATATGTATTTCCTCTTCCTTTTAGCTTAGTTGTCCTGAGAAAACGGTTTTGTGCCGCCAGCGAAATTGGTCTTGTTTCACTTTGGGATGAACAATTAAGGCGAGTGAAGACGACAAGAGGCAACTGGGAACTTGGACGCGCGGACAAAAGGAGAAGGCAATTTTGTCTGTCTTCAATAGATCACAAAGTAATACCAGGACTAGAAGCAAGAGCAGAGTGAACGTAAGCATGTATAAGATGTTGTATATACTTCATCTACAGGAGATGCATCAGGAACACATAGGTACCTAGAAAACTCAACTTTATAGTTTTCACTTATACAACAAAGATAGGTATACCTAGGATCTACGTTGGGTATACGTTTTGCACATATTAGATGTTCTGTCAACCTCATGAACTCCATGGTTTAATTTAGAGAATTTACTTGCACGGCGCGGCGGCGGCGCGGCGTCAAGTGTGTCGTTTTAGCTGTTTCGTACGTTACATTTCATCGTCGATATGTATGTAGGAGAAGGTACTGAGGTTCACTTTTACTGAATATGACTTGCATGCCTGAGGGAAGGCACGTTCTCGCCTGCGTTTTGGTCCATTTCGGTTTGGGTTTGGTCGTTAAGTAAGCGTGCAAAGGACACTGAATTTATATAATATGAATGAATGAATGGAAAACAAACTTTTGTATTTTGATAATTTGTACCTTACAGCGTTACACAACATTTAAGTTTCCGGAAAGTATTCTTGTTTTCTGTTTGTTAAGTTGTCTACAGGACTTCAAGAGGGTTAAATGCCTCTGAGTTATACCTGCTATGATATAAAGAAAACCTTTAAGAAAGGCGATATAATTTTCACTTCATAATGCTTTGGGTTATATCATACCCCCAAAAGAAAAATAACTTGTAGTATTGTAGTACAAAGTTTATTCTGCTTTTGTTGGAATTATATGTAACTTTGTACTTAGAATAATAAAATTCTCAATTTATTTTTTTTAAAGAATTTGAAATTTGTATGACTTCCCTCAAGATGAGTGGAGATGTAGCTAGAGTCTGCTACGATTTTCACGTGTTTTGCAACTAAACTAAAAAACAGATTGAATAAGAAAATGTTTATCTTTGAAAAGACGAATAAAATATAAATTAAAAAAAGCACTTAACAAATATAAAAACAGATACAAAATACTTCCATAGGTACACGATATTCATTCTAAGTTTAATTTTATTTTTTTTTTTTATTTTTCAATATATTCAAGATCGATATTGGAGTTCGTGAAGTTAGACTTTTTTGATTTACCTATTTTTTAAAGTTGTTCCACGTTGTTTTCGGTTTGTCCCAAAGTTTTATTTGCAAAATACTCAAAAATAGGGGTTTTAAAACAAGGCATATCAAGGTCGGAAAAGATCATACCAAAACATTTGATGTCAAAAAAGGTTTTAGACAAGGCGATGCGATGCGATGCGACTTTTTCAGCATCGTTCTGGAAAGAATTGTGCAAAACTCAACCATCAACACTAAAGGCACAATCTTCCAAAGGTCCATCCAATGAAATGGATACGACGATGACATTGACATAATTGGAAGATCAAAGCGTTATGTCAGTGTAGCGTTTTTGACAATTGTGACGGAAGAGGAGAAGATGGGGTAAGTGGTAAATGAGGCAAGGCCAAGTATATGCTGTCATCAAAAAAGGACATTGGACAGCTATAACTTTAAGGTAGTTAGGGATTTTTCTATCTAGGCACCGCTATGAGTTCAGACAACGACACCAGGGCTGAAATCAAACGAAGGATAACTCTTGCAAATCGCTGCTTCTTTGGACTTAGAAGCCTCTCTCGACCATCTAAAATCACCATATGTAAGACAATTATTATCACTGTTCTTATTATTTATGACGCTGAGGCCTGCACCCTGTCAAAGAAAGATGAGATGATGTTTCGAGAGACAAATTCTTTTGGTGATTTTTGATTCCGTCTGCATAGATGGCGAGCAGAGGGGAAGATACCACGACGAACTGTACGGGCTGTATAGCGACACTGACCCGGTTAAAAGAATAAAAGTCCAACGATTTAGATGAAAGTACGAACTCAAGAACGAACGTATACCAGCACACAGAGAAACCTCTCTAAAAGACTTTGAATTAAATTCCAGGTACCTATAAATAGGGCCCATTACAAAACTTCCTATCAGAAGTCAAAAATTAAAACTTAAGAAAATATACATGCAGCAACAACCTTAGCAGCACTCACGGTTGCCAGTTTGGTCGTTTACGACCAAATTTGTTCAATATTTTCTCACTTGGTAGCATGGTCATTTTTTATTCCATTTGGTCCCATTTTTAAGAAATTGAAAAAAATAACCCGACTCTATTCCTTTTATAATCTCAAAAATAAAATACATACCTAAAGAATTTTGGGAAAAGGTCAATTATCATAAAAACGCTTTAAATGAATATTGTTTTCAAAATTTAAGTTAGTTCGTTTATAACTTGATGTTACTTCGTCACAGCTCAGCTGCCGCTGAGAGGAATTTTTTTGAATTAATTTTGATAAAAACGAAAGGCAGACTTTGGATACCATTAATAATATAATGCTGGCCAAAGAGCGTCAAGATGACAAAAATAACCATATTTGTTTGAATTAATTTTATATGAATTTTATTTAGCGCTAGTATTCGCTATCCTGACATAATGTTAACATATTGTGATCTTAAAAAAAAAAGAGGCTGGGGTGCGTCCCAAACTGATAACTTCCCATCCCGTCTGCCGTTTTGTTGTTTTGCTTAAAAGGTTTATGGGCTTTCGTGATTTTCAGCCGAAAACCAATTTTTACCAAATTTTTGTAGCATTTGCGTACTATTTTTTGTAGATTTTAATTTTTTATGAAAAAAAAACTGACTGTTGGATTTTTATGCACAATTTACGGAATGTCGGAAATATTTTCTGTGAAATAAATTTAGCTTAAAGCCAATATTTTTTTTAATTTTTGAAGAGATACTTGAGTCGAAAGTAAATGTTTACCAAGTTTTACTATTGTTTTTTTAAGGTTTTTATTTGTTGTAAAAAAATGTCAATTCGATTTTCTCAAAATTTTACCAGATGTCAAAAATGTTATTCTTCCCGAACATACGTACAGACGCACGCACAGACATCTCTCTAAAAATCTTTTATTTAGACTCTAGGAACCTTGAAACGTCGAGAAATTTTCAATTCAAGAAATCGGAACGATTACAATAACTTTCTATGGAGAGTTAAAAGCCATTGCGGACACAAATTATTTTGGTCCTTTTTGGGTACGATTGGTCATTTTTATTTTCAGCTTTGGTTATGCAAGTGGTAACCGTGGCAGCACTGCATGTACCTACATTTATATAAAATTATATTATAATCTTAGTGAGTGAAAGAAGAGCCATTCTACTTACCAACGAAGAGGAAAAATGTCTTAAAATTTGGGTTTCGATGAATTGCTTAAAATGTTCAATCATTGTGTAGATTTCAAAAAGATTTTTCTTAAATTATTAAACAACTTTCACAAACAAACACCTTTCTTCCGTTAAGGTAAAGTAAAAAGAATGATTTTGATTTCTTTAAAAAACACAATTTTAACTAAATTGTCAAAAGTATGCAATAATACAAACATTACCGGACAAAAAGTAAATACATATGAAACCAAACCATTTAATTATGGAACTATCCCGGAAATAATGGGGCGATATACCCTGAAAGTGTATACTTTCTTCCTAATAAAAAATCGAGTATGTCATCGAATAATGGTGGAAAAATCCATAAAGGCCAGAGTATAACTTCTAATTTGCTATGGACTTCCCCACCTCAAATAACTCTCGTAAGATAGCAACATTCTGTTTACTTACTCAAAAGCTTAAATGCACAGCATTTATCAGTGTCTCATGATTTATGGTTATGGGCACATGAACTCTGCTTCCATGAATGATAAATGGAATGGAAAAAAATACTCTGCTTTTATTGAACATTTATTGTATGAATACTTAATTATAATTACATTAAATACAATTTTCTATTTGGTAGCAAAAATGTGTCACGTATTGGTACTCCTAGAGTTTTAACTATGAAATGTCCTCCTTATTATTAAATTTAATGTTTTTGACAACATCATCAAGTCTCTTGCATTCTCCCTTTCTGTTTGAATAACTAAGGCAGTTCAATATTTTATTTTTCACAAATTTTCTTCTGTTTTTATTAAATTCAACTACGATTATTCTCCCTCATATATTGATCTCAATAGCCATTCACATTTAAGATATTTTGGCATTCAGAAACCACAACGGATATTAGGTACATAAAATCACAGAACTCAAATTGAAATGAAAAGTCCATCGCATAAGATGACAGTTGGTTTCTCTTTCACTTTGTCCCTAGGTCACTTCATATGGTCCCAGTAACTCAATTCCAGTTAACCCTTAACCAAAGGAGACTGTTTTCTAGAAGGCACCGAATAAAGCTCAACCCCCCTCGCAATAGCACGGTATTGGCTTGATCTTATCCTTTTCCCACCTTCTATTTTTCAAAAGAATTCTATTTTCCATTTGAAGTAACACGTTTGTAGCCATTATGTTACAATACCTTACCTATAGTTGTCTAGTGCTCGCAAAACTGTTTGTGTCTTCTTTTTAGCTTAAATGGGTGCAAATTTGTTGTCATTGACATCATTTGAATTGACATGACCATTCATTTTGAACTTTCAGAACATAGATTATTAAAGACTAAATGAGGCCAATTCCAGAACTACCGTCATCGTCAGCACCAGGGCAACCATCATTCATTAGAGAACCAGAGCCAATGATCGAAGACAGAAAACGGTTTGGTTTCATTTAATTTGGAATGTTTGTTTCTTGGATACCTTTCAATTATACAAAATCAACAAATTAATCCAGTGAAGACGAAATCAAAATGATTGCTATCGATTGAGTAATTCCGTCGACTTTGCTTGATGATGTCGTTGTGAAGTTACCTTCCTTCCTACCTTCTAATTTCGAAAAAGAACAAAAAGCAGATGATGTATCGATGTCGGCGTTTTGTATATTCGTTGATGCTAACCTGATGAATTCGTATTTGGGATTTCGCGAGAAATTAAGATTACGATTGAATAAATTCAAATCGAAAAAAAATTACTCGAAAATATTTGTCAAAAGATCAAACGTTGCTTTTTTCGATTGAACACAAATTATATCGTGATATAAGAAGTTACTTTCAAATTCATCGAGCAGCACGGTTCTTAAATTATGTGTTTTTTTTAGAAGAAAACATAATTTGAATCTTGGATTCTAAATTTTATATTATTTTTATTTAACTTATAAGTTATGGAATATTAATTGCCTATTAGTAATTGGATGCAATGACGCAGGGAATTAATATTGTCTAGACAATATTGAGGTGTTCTCTTGTCTTTCAATTTATTAAAACATTAACAATACTTTAACAAATGTCCTTTAATGATTTCGAAAACTTTTTAAGCAAGCGGACTGCGTGGAAAACAGTGATCTAATAACCAGGGTAGCAGAGCTTGACTGTTCAGTAGTGCAATCCTTCAAATACCTTAAACCAATAATTAAAGCACCCGAAAACACTATGTATATTACAAAATGAGTGTACGAGTTAAAATCAATCAAAGCCTACTCTAATCTGTCAAAGATCAAATTTCTTTAAATCTAGAAACCTACCCAAAGCTTCTAAGCGGGAGTTGCTTGGAATCATGGTGGTAAATAAAAGTACAAGGGAAGAGTCTTATAGACCCTTTCTCCGGAGACCCTTAACTCATGAACTGTACGCGATCTTATACTCATCATGACTTTTGAGAATGAATTTGGAAATTTAGGACAATCTTTTGAAATTATTTTGTTCATTAACTCGGAACTGATATTTTTATAGTTGAAAAATGAAACGTTTTCTGGAATATTATCTTAGCTGTCTCCTTGCATTTTTAAAAGAAGCTTGTCAGTATATATCAACCCTTTCAATTGTAAGAGTACGAAAGAAGATCCGGACAATAACACTTGTGGAGACTGAAGAAGAATTTCCTTTTTTATATTGTGCGTGAACTAAAGGGGTTATGAATACCCTTATAATGATTAGACACATTAGACACCTATGTGCTCACTCCACAAGAGATGGTTTGTGATGCACCTACCTAGTACTGAAATCTGTTCAGTCGCCTCGTTGCAAGTAGGACTCAAGGACTCAATATTTTTTATTTTTCAATAATAAAGTTTACAAAATTTACAATTCAAATTTTAAATAAAAGTTATGGGTGTGGCATTGCCGTCTGCCCGATTGATTAGTTAAACATTTTGTATGTATGTATTATAAAACAATAAATTTAAAGTAATTTAAATGAAAATTAAAACTTCTAATTCAGAATTTTGTAACTAAACAAAAAACAAGAGAAAATTACATTTTGGATCTTTTAGAAGAAGGAAATGAACAAAAATTTAAAATCGTTATGAAAAGTACCTGTCGCAAGAACATGATGTAACTACTATGTAAATTCAGCATTTATGTAGTGTTTAAATTTGAGTGCATCTTTTAGAAAACTGTTGAGGGCTACCCAATTAGAACCATTCAATATGGTTTTAGTTTGTTCCTTCGTCAAAGTCAACTCACCGAAGTAATTGCATCTTAAGTCTCTGTAGATAGGGAATATTGCTAAAAGGTGAAAAGTGTCTTCTTTTGGTCTCATATTGCATATTGTGCATAGATTTGTTTCTTTATTTATGTATGTTGAACCATTTAAAAAGGCTATCACACCTAGCTCTGCAAATTAAAGATATCGATTGGATGTTATTCGAATCATTAAAATAGTTGTTGCAGTTTAGGCTAAAGCTGAGCTCTGGGTAGATCGGTCTGTTGATAGAGTTAGTAGCTTGTTGAATGCATTCGTTGTGCTGATGAGTGTCGTGAAGCTCAAGTAACTTATACAGATTTTGCTTCAATTCAGCCCGGTCTTCGTACTGCAAGTTTAAGTTGAATCCACATTTATCAGACAGAGTTTTCCATTCGTGAGCCCATTCCACCTTCCTGTTTATTACAAACTTCGTAAGAATATTGGGTATTCTGTGCATTGGTGATCCAAGAGTTTTTAGGATATAATCAAAATGTAGCTTGAGAGTATAGTGGTATAATGAAAGTAAACCTGTTTCTAGCGTAAGAACGTAATTTGGCGTATTCATCGGCAGGCGGAAGAGTTTTTTTAAAAAATATCGTAGCAGTTTTTTAACTTCTTCATATGAATGGTAACCCCAAGTTTGGCAACTATAGCATATGACAGAGCGCATAATTGATTCAAAGACCTTGTATTTCGCGGATGTCTTAATTTCATTGTTCCCGATTATATCTTTCCAGGAAGAATTTATAAGCTTTTTAGCGGAAACCAGGAAAGAAAACTTCATGTTTGATTGCAGTATAACACCAAGGTATTTGTATTGTGTGACTGTTTCAATTGATTCACCATCTAGAAACCATTTTTCGCCGTTTCCACGGTTTTTGATTCCCCATTGGACAATGCTGTCAAGATTGGAATTAAATAATGCGCTGGTGTTGGTAGTCCACATTTGAAAAACAAGGATGAGAATCTAAAAACGAATATGAAAAGCTAAGGGTACTGTCATCAGCGAAACAATTTAGGGGGTTAGAATTTTTTTGGACAAAAGATCATTTATAAAAATAAAGAAGAATGTCGGTGACAAAACGGAGCCCTGAGGCACATCAGGGCTTATTTGAACCCGTCCAATACTACTTGAATTGAGTGGCTCTAAAGGGAATTTCTAACCCAACGAAGAAGAGATTGATCAAAAGCAAAAGCACACATTTTCGATAAGAGAGCTTGATGCCAAACTCTGTCAAACGCCTTTGAAATATCAAGTGCAATAATCTTACCTTCTCCAAAGCGTTGTAAATATTTGTTCCACTGTTCAGTGAGATAAACAATGATATTACCAGTGGTCACTGCATTAAGAAGCTTTCGTTCTTTAAGATATTTCTTAATCTAAAAATTGATCAGCGTTTATATAACCTTGGATAGAAAAGTTCTTGTCTTTTAAAAGTGTTTTTAGCTTTGTTTTTCAGCATTTTGGTTCAAATTAAGCTTTGAAGTATCCATTTCATTAAAGTATATTGTCCACTATATACAGGTCAAACCACGACTTGAATTCTACTGTGCTCAAAATTTTGTTTTGTTGCCTAAATAATTGAACTGCCTCCAAATTATGCTATGCAATGCCATAAAATAAATAAAAAACCTTAAATAGAAAACGATTTTCAATTCAAAGTGAAGGATTTCAGCCGTGTGAAAATGGCATTTAAAATATCCCATTGGTATCCATTTTTTAAATTTTAATCCATTAACAAAATGTACTCAATCACCAATGGTTGTTTACTAAATTCGACTATTTACATTATATATATTTATAATTTATACGAATATAAAAAGTACAAAATATTTAATTTAATAATTCACATAAAGTATCAAATGCATAAATTTTAATTTTTAAATTTTTCAAAAAGATTTTATAAAAGTTAATACTTTGCAACTCTAGGTACATAATTAAAGGTAGATTCCATTGAAAATGTTTAACTATGAAAGCAATATTGAGGAATTATTTTAACAAATAAAGTTAATTTTTACCAAATATATAAATATGTATTTTCTAATGATTCCTGCTATTCCCCGGTATTTTTTGACAGTTCAATTCAAAAAGTTGTAAACAAAAAGTGAAAATGCTGATCAGTTCAATTTCGAATTAATATGCACTCGAAACATCAAAAAACATTGGCGCAAAATTTTAAACGATTTAGTAAAATTTTAAAGTCATTTTTAGAACTTTATTAAGCTTAAAAAGTGATTGAACGATTTTAACATCTTATAATAAAGTTTAAATCACGAAATGGCTAACTTAACTTTTACAATTTGGTTGATCCATATGCCATCTGTACAATTATTCTTATAAGAGCAATTGATGAAATGGTCCAGTCAATAGTTGAGAATTCCAATTAATAGTTCCATTTAAGCGTTTTGCTTTATTTATTTTAACGAACGGTCACTCTTTAGACATGTTTGGATGCTCGGTTTTAAAAAAGACAATTAGCATTTTACTAGTAAGCAAAACGAAAAGAAAGGTTTAAAATTTAGAGGTCTCTTAGTAAATTGCTAAATATTTAGCAAATTGTAGTAAATTGTTAAACCCTTAACAAAAGGTTGTTTAAAATGTTGCGCAATTTAAATTTTTAATAAAGAAATACAAATCAATACGCTTTAAATGACAATACAATTTGTTTCCATCGAAACAAAAGTCATATCGTAATAAATTAACCTTAAATCAGATAAAATTTACTGAAACAAAAACAAAAGAAACAATCCTTTTAAAATTCTCCGAAGAACCCACAAACATGTGAGAGAGTCCATGAATATTACATACATATTCGTAATAACAAACTATGATTGCATATCGTCCATGAATTGATATTAATTTTCCTCTGTTAATGCCATTTCTCTGAACCCTGATGCTCTTATTAACGCGCAACCATCCTGAAAACGAAAACGAAAACTTTACTCGACCCATATGGCTTGAGCTGTTTTCGAATAAACATTGGACCGTTAATTCAACATCGTCAGATGTGTGTATACTATGTAGTTATTTTCGATTTTTCTTTTTTTTTTTAAGTAAGTCACCTTAAATCTGACCGTAGAGAGACACTCACAAAATTGTAATGTTTTTCAACCTGAATATGAGCTGTCCAGAGTTGCTGCCCTGGTTATGTATGAACTCTCGTATTGGCTGTCGGTTGTCGTCCTTGATTAAGAAAAAGACCAAAAACAAATCATGAATGTGGTTTTGCCACCTGCCACCTCGACCTCATACCCCGCGAATTTTTATTATGGTTTTTGACTTCCGTTTATTGTTATTATGATGCATTTTTATATATTTTTGAATACAGTTTTTGTTTTCAGTAGTTGGTTGTGTTCCCGGTTGTTTGGAGTGGAGAGTAAAATCGGTGCTTTTTGTTGTGAAATGCGGGTGATGCAATATTGTTTGTAACCTAGTTGTCAGGAATTGTTGCGAGATTGTATTGCATAATTATCTACAGTGAAAGTTCCAATGAAATAATGCTATTGGGTTAGTATGTTTTTTATGAAAAGTTCCTGAATTACCAAGGGCATATCCAGACTTTTAACATACTTAACATAAAGTTGAATTTTTGAGCACCGCTTAAAAATGTTCTTTAATGTTTTCTAAAGGAGGCTGACAAAATTTTAATAACATAATGTGTATCTTAACCTTACATTTACATATTTCAATTGCTAAAGTGACAACTATAGTTATTATATTATTTAGAACAATGTTGTCCAACTGTTTTATTTGGTCGACTCCCTACATATGAAAGCATTTCAAGATTCTAACACTCTTCTAAATATGCCATATTCAAAAGCTAAAGTACACTCGTCTATAAGGTTTTTGGTGCATTTCACGCATTAATGTTAGAAAATGTGTTAAAACCAAGCTTTTTCCAAAAATAATATATTCTATTCTTGTGGACATTTCTATAAATGCGAAGAACGCTACAAAAATATAAATGCAGAAATCCAGAAAATGAGAAAGTTCGATAGAAAATTGTGATCTTCTTTCGTAGGAAAATACAACAGAACCTTTTACGAAGAATTGTATGGAATTTTTTGAAGGACTCAATTTTCGGGAGTCTTTTATTACTACCGTTAACAGTCTGTTTACCCGTAGATTGGAGCTGATGCTAGAAAACAAATTTTAAAAAAGTACTGTTTTGCGTGAACCTCTTGAAAATATTTTGATCTTAAAGTAGTCACCAGAACTTAAAAATTGAAGAGACAAAAAAGTTTGGTTCTTGAATTTAGGGAAATAGGTGCATAATAGTTAATAATTTCTCTAAAAATTAAATTAAAACAAATTAATGTAAACAAATAATTTAGTAGAGAACTTAAGTGTGGCACTCACAAATTACACGTTGCAGAATCTCTTTTCACTTTAGTTCTCGAGAGATTCAAAGCTTTTATATTGAATAAATAGATATGAAACGTTAATTTTGTTTTTAAATTAACCATTGGTGTACCGAAGTGTCATTTCCGCTGTTTTTGGGACATTTATATTCTTTCATGAATTAAAAGGCAACTTAATATCCAACTGGTGATCTCTTATTCAAGATTACTTCTTAAGAAACTGAATATTTGCTCTTTTTCTCAAAAACGATCTTATGAAATGTTTTCATTACTAAAGTTTTTCCAAATCCTAAATTGTGTGAAAACAAAGATTTTTGTTGTTTTTGACAGCTAAACGCTTTTTGGTGAATATCGTTAAATTATTTACAAATCTTAAGATGAAATCTTTACTTACAACTAACTGTATAAGCTATATTGCTCATATGTCCCACCCCCTGGATCGTTAACTTGTCAAAGGTTGATGAACTTATGCTGAGCGATTTGAATAGGGCTGGATTTCCGATTCATATTATGTTCTCGGTCCATTCCTCAGTTAAAAGTAGTATTTTTAGCATTTGCCTCAGGTACACCTCATACCGGACACAAAAACTCATACCAAAGGACAATGTAACACTGGTTTAATGGTTTTTTGTGGTTGGGGTTAATTCAAATTATTTCTAAGTGTTTCTTTAACAAGAATTTAGGAAATCTTCTTTCTATGCTTAAACATATATGTATATATGTACATGTGAACACAGGTATGTAGGTATATTAAGATAATAAAGGTATGTATGTATTTAAAAATTTAAGATAATTTTGAAATGTCCTAAGTATGTTGGTTCTGTTAAGTTCAGAGTAGGAAAATTGATTTCTGAGAAACCACTAGAGCCGCAAAGTCTGAAAATGGCAAAAACAAAGTGTTTCATACTAAAAATTAATTAATTTTTAACAAATATGTAAAATTGTTCTGATAACTTTATAAAAGGCAGATAAACTGAGACTAACTACAGAAAGCTTGAGACATGCAAGTTATATATTTAAGTAGAATAAAAAACGACCGTATTGTTTAGAATTCCAAACTCAACTCAATTCTTTATTGCCAAATTAAATTAAAGAGAATTATTTTATTTACATTTGTACATATCTAAAATTAATGCTTACTATGTAGGTACAATTCATATTATGAATTATAAACTTATTTATGCTGAGTAATATTGATTTGACGTTGGAGTAAAGCAACGGAAGTGAGGTGTTTATTTAAATTACCATGAAAGTGGTTGCAATTTATTAATATTGTCTTGATTTATAGACTCATCACTTTTCTTGGTAGGGTCAATATACGTTACTTGCATAAACATACATACATCAATTTTGAATAACTTCACTTTGAAAAAAAGTAATTATTTGATAATTATTATAATTTGCATGGACTCAGCGGAGTAGGTAGTCCCCCAGAAAAAAGATATTATGTTCAATATGAATAGTTTATTACTATATTACGTAATAAAACAAATACGGCAAATCTCTAGACAATAGAGAGAAACAACAAAAACACTTATACATAAAAAAGGAAAACAAGATGACTTAAATAACTATAGAACTCTAAGCCAAAATTCGAAAATATATGAGTTGTTTTCAAAAACACTCTACAAGAACATCAAGGAAGGTTTCAACTAGAATCAACCTAGGGAACAGGCAGGATTCAGAGAAGGTTTCTCAACAACAGACCATTTACAGACGATGAATCAATTAATAGAAAAGTGCAATGAATTTCGACAACCAATATACTATTTATTTTTAGACTTCAGTAAAGCATTTAACTCTGTTGAACACAGTACAATATGGACATCCTAGAATCCAAACGTTAAGACTATCAAAAACATATACAAAAATAATGTAGCACAAATAAAAACAGAGAGTACAGGACGAACATTTAGAATAACAAGAAGAGTAAAACAAGGGGACCCTTTTTCACAGTTTTATAGGATATTGTTTAAAAGACGAACTGAAAGACAAAATATATTATTAGGATATATGAACATCTCCTAAGCAACCTCTACAAGAGCTGTACACATGCAGGAGATAACAGCAGAAATCACTAGCATATGCAAAAACTATCGAAATTATGACAAACCACATCAGAGAAGATATACAATTCTGGACGGAGAAAAAATTGAATACGTTGAATAATTTTTTAAAGACCAAGAAATAAAGAAATCAACAGACGCATCAAAAAACAGACGGTAAGTAAAAAACAAACAGGATGACCGAACAAGAGATGGAGTGACGATCTTTACTAAATAAACAAAAATTGGTACAATGATTCAGTCATATAGGAGCTTTTGATAAAGTCTTGACGTCTTGTCAAGCAATCTCTAACTCTGATCGTGATTTTTTTTTGTTCAATATTAATAAACGTGCGAGATCACCTATTTCCGAGGACAACTTAATGTCCTCGGACATTAATTTTCGGAAAAAAATAGCTATGAATGCGAATAAAAGGGACTCCAGAGGTAACTACTGGAGCCCCTTACAATGCTTGCCGGATAGTGACACCGACAATGAAAAAGAAACCGAAAAAATGGACGATTCCGAATCGCCAAACAAACCATCTAAAAGAGTGCAAATTCCTCCCATTAAACTATTACAAAAATCTTGTGAATATGTGCATGCATCGATGAAAACCATTTGTGTGTCCGACTATTCTATTAAAAAAATGTCAATTGGCATCAAAATAATGTGCGAATCAATGGATTCATATAATTTAGTACTTGATAAATTAAAGACAGACAACTGTCAGTATTTCACACATGCATTAAAAAGTGAAAAAGCTTTTAAAGTTATATTATATGGCTTAAATGAATTAGACACTACCGTGTTAAAAAATGAACTAATAAATCTTGGTCTATTATGCAAAGAAGTGAAAAAAATCACCAAAAACTACGAACAATATACAAATACGTTCTACATAGTATCTCTTGAAAGTGGCTCTATTAAACTTTATGAACTTAAAAAAAAAATAGATCCATATTTCACACACAAATCAATTGGTCATATCAACGAAAGCAAAAAAATCATTTGACTCAATGCAGAAACTGCCAACTGTTTGGTCACGGCGAGAAAAATTGCCATGTGAGAACATATTGTTCCATATGCGCAGCTTCTCACAAGACCGAAGAATGTACAAACCAGCGTTGCCGCGAAGACAAACATTTTAAGGGCCATTTCCAAAATGTGCGGGCCACTAGCCCACTACCCTAGAAAAAATTTGTTTAAGAAAATAATAACAATTTATCTTTTCTAAATAAACTTATTATATTTCGAATTAAATTAATTAAATTAAATTTTTGAATAAGCCATCAAATCCGTAGCCAAAATATATTCCATTTAATGGTTTCAAAGAGAACTGTTCGAATTCAACTTCAAATATATTGTCTAGGCTTTCTAAGTACTCAGCTTAACAAATTTTTTTAAAATAACATTAAATTTTTTGTTTGCGTTGCAACAACTTTCTTTATGTTGGTGTTCTTCAAATCAAGATACTCTTGAAAGACTTAAAGTTCTTCTTGCCTTTTTGGGCTGTGTTTTAAAAAATTGTAGATATAAAAAGAACAACCAGACGAGGTACGTACTAAAAATAAATAAAGTGGCGATTGGCGAAAACAAATGAAAAGCAAAAGTTGTGAGTCTGCATAATTGAGTTCAGTGTCATTTTCAATATGGGAAGTTGTATATGGAGGAAACACATTGATAATTTTGTTGATGAAATAAAAAGATTGGATTTGTTGTTTTAGAAAAAAGAAAATATATGATATGCGGGCCATTTCATGTTGGCCCCGGGCCACGGGCCAAAATAAAAAACTTAGTGCCAAATGGCCCGATCGGGCACATTTTGGCAACGCTGGTACAAACACTGAAGTTCTTAAATGTGCAAACTGCAGCGAGAAGCACAAATCGACTGACAGCGCATGTGCAATTAGAATGAGATATCTGGCAATGAGACAAAAGCTCTCAAATAAAGCAAGTCATCGTTCCCAAGCTCACGATCAGCCAAAGATCACTAATGTCGCCAACATACAGAAGTTCAACTCTTCTCATCTGTCAATGGTTGATTTCCCACCTTTACCCCAACGGCATGGAAGACAAGTACAGCACAACAATTTTACAATAAAAAATACATGGGAAAATATAACACCTGTGGTGAATACACAACCAAGTGCAGCTCATCAAAACAAACAAACGCCTGCTCCGTGTGGTGAGTTATTCTCGATGGAAGAACTTAATACTTTGGTAATGGAGATGATAAATAAATTAAGTGTATGTAAAACAAAACAAGATCAATTTCAAGCTATCGCACAGTTAGCTAAGTTTTTATATTCCAATGTCAAGTAATATGTTAACAAATAATATACTAGATTATAATTTAAATATTGTTACGGTAAATTTTACCGCAACAAAAACCAGCCTTTGGCTGTGTTCTTTTTCTCGTTGTGGCTGCAAAATATCGGCAAAGTTGAGGGCAACCATGGTCTCATCAACCACAGGTGTACCTAGCCTTTATTTTGCAAAAGCAACAAAAAGCAGGTGATCGAGTTCCAGAACGAGTTCTTTCGACAAGGTCGAAAATGCCGGCGGATGAGCCGAAGAAGTTTGAGGTCAGGCGGACCCTTACTTAAACAACAACAACAACAACAACAACAACAACATAGCTATTGTGTTTTAAAATTTCTAATTCTTAACGTAGATTCTCTTAACTATTAATGTACAAAATGGGTTTTTAACGCCGCGTTTTTAAGTTAACGTAATTTAATATTCTGTACAAAATTCACACCTCGAACCTCGCGCGTAATAATAGTAATATGAAAATGCCTAGTTTAGACTTCTTCTCGATTTTTGTTTCTTAAAACTTTCTCGAAAAATAAGAATAGTTGGGAAGGGGTCTGAACTCGCCATTATGTTTCGGCAAGTTTTGGAAACTCATCCAACAACTTGTCGAAACCGTGATTGTGTGTGTGAAAGCAAAGTTTCGCTGAGAGTCAACAACGGTGGCTTTCCTGATGAGCGTAAAGCTTCCAGGAAGCCGCGATACCGTGACCGACAATCACGAAAACGGATGCTTGTGTTGGATGAATGTGTGTGTGACTGGAATGGTCGAGGGAGGAAGAAAGTAGATGGGAATTAGCTTGGAAGGCACTCTTGTAAGAGCCTAACAAGCAAGAAGTTGAAAAAGAAAAGTTCGAGGAATTTTTGTTTGAGGAAAAGGAAAAATCGAGGAGAAGGATAAAAGGTCAGGAAATCGAGGAAATTAAAAAGGAAAAAATTGAAGATTTGAGGATCGAGGTGTGAAGATCGAGGTTTAAGAGGAATATAGGAAGGGAGACAAAAAAAAAAAACAAGATAAGTAGATTATTTCTTTGTTCGTTTGAATATATATATATATTTCGCGTCCGGTGTTAAGAACCCATTTTATTTTGCTATTTTCTTTTGCCATTTTCTCTTGTTATTTGCTTTTTTTTATTTTTTTCATTTCATTTGTTTGTAATTTTAATTTGTTTGAAAACATTTTGGGTTTTAATCCAGGGATCTTCAATCCCACGGTTTCCCAAAAGAATAAATATTAAATTTAAAAACCAATCGGTCGTTGTGTTATCTTTTCAATCGCTTCACTCATCATAAGTTTTGGAATTTTCTTTTTATTCGGTTTTGTTAAAAAAAATTCCTGGCGCCCATTTTATTGCAACGTATCCCACTGTGGTACTTGCAATAACATATTTCCAAATAGTAACAATTTGATTGATTTTACAAATCAATCAACATTGTTTTAATTCATATAAACAAATTCTTCCAAAAGAACCCAGCCCAGCTGAGCAGCCGTGGTTACAGCTTCTTTAACGAGCTGTGTTGTTGCACTTTTTTTTTGTATTCTCTTTTGTGTCGTGTTCGTACTGATTTGAGTGCGAGTTAATAATTTTGTTGCGTGCGTCGTCGTCGTCGTCGCTACGCAGCCGTCGTCGATTTAGTTTGTTTTTAGTTTAGTTTTGTTTTGATAATTTGTTTCAAATAATTATCAATAATTAATAATATTAAATATAGTATATCGCGGTAAACAAATTCAAAGAAAAGTGTAACAAATTGGCGCCCAACGTGGGGCCAAAGTAATTGGAAGAATTTAATTTTCGGTGGTAGATTTTGTATCGTGTTTTTTTTCTATAGTTTGTATTTAAAAAGAACATTTAATTCCTCTGTGTTTTTTCTTATAGGTGATTTTTTTTGAAGGTGTTATTCAAGGTGTTTAACTGGAGGTTTTTTTGTTCCTGCTAAGAAGAAGGAAGGAGTTGACCGTGTTTTTTTTGTTTGTGGAAAAAATTGATCGAGGGAAAGAGAAAAATAACTCATAGAAGTTTCTGTCCAAATTTACATCGAGGGAATTTAACTAGTGAAAAAAATTCGCAAGTATATTTTTTTAATTGTGTTGTGTAAACTCGTTTTTTTCTTGTTCTTATTTATTGTGTGGTGTTAGTTTGATTTGTTTCTTTTTCTTTTTTTATTATTTATATTTAAATTATATTTTTTTTGGGCGACATTTTGTCTCCGTAAATTTTGTTTGTTGTTCTCTCTCTTTTTTTGTGTGCAGCGATACAAATTCTCTTGTGCTATTCAAATCACTTGAGAGTTTTATCGCTAGCGACTTCCAATTTTATTCGAGTGTCTTTTCTTACTTGGGTGATAGTTTTTGTTTCAGAGTGTTTTGTAATTGTTGAGTGAAACTTAATTTTTAAATTTTCAAGATAGTGACAAAGATTGAGTGGTGTATAGGCAGGTTAGCTAGGACACCTTGTGAGGCCGAAGATGAAGAAGATGAAGTTAGTTCACTTCGGAACAAGGTTTTGTGTTTGTTAGGAGATCTCACTGGTGATAGTGAGAATAGCGATAGGGAAGAGGAAGTGGAGAAGGAAAAGACCCCGATTAAGGTTCAAACCCAACTTCGAGCACAAGTTGGTCAGACCCTAGGTGTTGGTTCGCGGTCTGCGTTAGGGCCTACTACAGAGACGTTGGCTGAGCCAAGAGTTGGTGTCAGTAGTCCTGTAGTAGGGAACATTTCAGTTAGGGTTCCGTCAGAACGTAGGCTTGATAGAGCCGATGGGTTTTCTGAACGAGTGGTCGTTCAGCAAAAACACATTGAACGTATAGGGAAGTGGGGGGTGAAGTTTACTGGTGACTCAGGTGGAGCATCAGTAAATTCATTCCTAGAAAGAGTGGAGGAACTTCGTTTGGCTAACGATGTTCCTGAAAACCACCTTTTTAAATCCGCTTCGGAGCTATTGGCTGGTAGGGCACTTTTGTGGTTTAGGTCGGTTAGGGAAGATTTGGAGGGTTGGCAGGAATTCGTCAAGGAACTCAAAGCGGAGTTCCTTCCTGCGAATTACGATGATCTCTTGTTGGAGGAGATTAATCGGCGTTCGCAGGGAAAGGAAGAAACTTTCGGCGCATATCTGACCACGATGAGGACATTGTTTCGAAGATTGTCGGAACCTTTGTCAGAGGGAAGGATGCTTTCGATATTAAGGAAAAATGTAGATCCCTTTTATCAGGTGCAGATAGCTAGTGCCAAACCAAAGACGGTTAAGGAACTTGCTATCTTAGGTAGGGAGTTAGATACCCTTAAGGTGAATGTAGATAGTTTTACCCGACCTTCTAGAAGCAAAAATTTGTTGGAACCGGAGTGCGGTTATCAACCTAGTTCGTCTGGACAACACCGAGTAGCGGCTGTTGCTCCAGTTTCTGAAAATCCGTTTAGGTCGGTTAGGTGTTATAATTGTAACAAGGAAGGGCACATAGCTTCGAAATGTAACGTTCAGAAACGTTGCTTCGGTTGTGGAACGGTAGGAGTTTATCGTAGGGACTGTAGGAGGTGTTCGGGAAATGGGGATCGGGCCCTTGTGTCAGCAGGACAAGGAGTCCGTCGGTGTTAGAAAGGTCGTCTGCTGACGATCAGCGTGTAGGAGTTCATCTGAGTTTCACGTTAGCGGCAAATGGTAGGGACACTAGACCATATTTAGGAGTTAGGGTTTATGGAATCAAGTTTTTGGGGTTGCTTGATTCAGGAGCCTCCCGTACCATTGTGGGTGGTGACGGGTGGACAATTTTTAAAGAGTTAGAGCTTAGGTTAGGAAAGAGTAGTGTTGGGTCAGTAGAGTTAGCAGATGGAGCAGGTGTAGGTGTAGCTGGGTCTGTTTCTCTACCAGTGGAGGTTGAGAACAAATCCTTTTTGATAGAATGTCTTGTCATTCCGAATCTTCCACACCAGTTGATCTTGGGTGCCGATTTTTGGGCGCTATCGGGCATACTCCCGGATTTGAGATCGGGGGTGTGGAATTTTTCTAGCCAAGAGAGATTGGCCTCGATGGCAGACATGGTAGCTATTAGGGAAAAATCGGATTTGAACGATTCGGAAAATAGGAAGTTAGAATTAGTGTTAGGAGAACTTTTTAAATCAATGACCGAAGGTTTAGGGTGCACCAACTTAGTTGAGCACAAGATAAGGACGTCTGCAGAACCGATAAAGCAAAGATATTACCCTGTTTCGCCAGCGATTCAGAAACATATCGATCAGGAGCTCCAGGAGATGTTGGAAGCTGGAGTGATCGAGAAGTCGAAGAGTCCTTGGGCATCGCCGATTCTTCTGGTTAAGAAGAAAGATGGTAGTTATCGGTTCTGTGTTGACTATAGGAAATTGAATGAGGTTACTGATAGGGATGCTTATCCACTACCCTTTATTTCGGCGATTTTAGACAAGCTTCGAAACGCGAAGTACTTGTCTTCTTTAGACATTAAATCTGCTTATTGGCAGATTCCAATGGAAAAAGAATCGCGCAAGTACACAGCCTTTACCGTGCCAGGGCGTGGCCTGTTTCAATTTTGCAGGATGCCATTCGGCTTGCACAATTCCCCGGCAACTTGGCAAAGGTTTATTGACGACGTTTTAGGTCCTGACTTAGAACCGTTCGTCTTTGTGTACTTGGATGACATTATCATCGTCACCGATTCTTTCGATAGGCACCTAGAAATTTTAAAAGAAGTTTTTAAAAGGTTAGGAGATGCAGGTTTAAAAGTAGGTAGGGAAAAGTGTAATTTTTGTAGGCCTTCTTTAAAATTTCTAGGGTATGTAGTTGATAGGAACGGGCTTCATGTTGACCCGGAAAAAGTGGAAAGCATGATTAGGATTCCTGCACCGAAAAATGTGAAGGAAATTAGGAGTTTTGTAGGGACAGTTTCGTGGTACCGTAGGTTTGTACCAAATGTTGCAATATTAGTTAGGCCTCTTACCGATCTCTTAAAGAAAGGTAAGAAATTTGAGTGGACCCAAGAATGTGAGGAGAGTTTTAGGAAAGCCAAAGAGTGTTTGGTTACGGCACCGATTCTGACATGTCCGGATTTTTCAAGGCCGTTTGTTGTACAAACAGATGCGTCGGACTATGGTATCGGGGCCGTATTATCTCAGGAGTTTGAGGATGGCGAAAAAGCCATATGTTATTTAAGTCGGTCATTGAATAGGAACGAAAGGAACTACTCTACGACCGAAAAGGAATGTTTAGCGGTCCTTTGGGCGATTGAAAAGTTGCGGCCGTATCTCGAAGGTGTTCGATTTACAGTCGTAACTGATCATCACTCTTTGGTCTGGCTAAGCAACCTTAAGGATCCGCAGGGTAGATTAGCTCGTTGGGCCATTCGGCTCCAACAGTTTGATTTCAAAATCATTCACAGAAAGGGCAAAGAACATGTCGTTCCTGATATGTTGTCGCGAGGAGTTCCAGAAGTAGCTGGTGCCTCTGAGGCGGATTCGGACCCTTGGGTGATTAAAATGAAATCACAGGTAGAAAAGAGCCCGTTAAAATACCCATCTTGGCGAGTGGAGAATGGGCGGCTCTATAAACATGTTAGGTTGAACCATATAGTCGTTCATGATAATGGTGAGGAGTGGAAGTTAGTGTTAGGGAAAAATGATAGGACTAGAATTCTTAACGAGTGCCATGATGCTCCGCTTTCAGGACACATGGGCGTTAAGAAAACTTTTGCTAGGATAGCAGAAAAATATTACTGGCCCAAAATGAGGAGTGATATTACGAGGTATGTTAGGGCTTGTAAAATTTGCCAAAGTGTGAAGCCGGTGAACGAAAAACCAGCTGGTCTAATGACCGAAAGAGTAGGAAATTCCCAACCGTGGGAAATGATTTGCGTGGACTTGGTGGGTCCATTACCAAAATCGTCGCGAGGGTTCGCTTATATTTTAACGGTCGTCGACTATTTCACTAAATTCCCCTTGTTGTTCGCGTTACGGTCCGCAACGGCGAAAGCGGTATGTCGGGAGTTGGAAGAAAACGTGTTTCTTCTTTTCGGGATTCCAAAGTGGATCGTCTGTGACAACGGTCCCCAGTTCCGTAGCAAGGAACTGAAAACGCTTAGCGAAGCGTACGGGTCACAACTTCGGTTTACGGCGAATTATCATCCGCAGGCGAATCCGGCGGAACGGATAAATCAGATTATTAAGACTACGCTCCGGGCGTATGTATCGGAAAACCAGCGGAGTTGGGATTCGCAACTGGCAAAAGTGGCCTGTGCAATCCGAACTTCACAACATGAGGTTTTAGGTGTGTCGCCATACTTCGCAAATTTCGGTAGGAACATGGTAACTAGTGGCCATAATGTAGGAATTAGGGATAGCGATAGGGACCAAGATATAACGGAAATCAATAGGCAGTTTCGGAAACTGAGAGAGGGCATAGCTAGGAAGTTGGAAGCAGCGGGAAAGAAGGCTGCTAAGACTTATAATTTACGTAGGAGGGACGCGCAATATCACACGGGTGATCTCGTTTGGCGTAGGAACTTCGCGCTGTCCGATGCAGCAAATTATTTCGCGGCGAAGTTGGCGACCAAATTTGTAGGACCTTTCAAGGTCAGCAAGAGGATGTCACCTTGGACATACCTATTAATAGATGATCGCGGTAAGGAGCGAGGAACGTGGCATTGTAAAGATTTAAAACCGTTTGTTGATGTTTAAGTCAAGTCCCTTTTGTAGTAGTATTTTTTTTTGGTTTGTCATTGTAATTTTTGTTTAATTAATGTGCCACATTAATGATTTTTTTTTCTCTTTTTTTCTTTTAAATGTTATGATGGTAATCCTTTGTTGTTGTTGTCTACCCCTGGCTGAGCCTTAAGAAATGGTTTGCTTTTTTTGAAAAGTAAACACATTTCTTGGGAGGTAAGGGTGCAAAAGCAACAAAAAGCAGGTGATCGAGTTCCAGAACGAGTTCTTTCGACAAGGTCGAAAATGCCGGCGGATGAGCCGAAGAAGTTTGAGGTCAGGCGGACCCTTACTTAAACAACAACAACAACAACATAGCTATTGTGTTTTAAAATTTCTAATTCTTAACGTAGATTCTCTTAACTATTAATGTACAAAATGGGTTTTTAACGCCGCGTTTTTAAGTTAACGTAATTTAATATTCTGTACAAAATTCACACCTCGAACCTCGCGCGTAATAATAGTAATATGAAAATGCCTAGTTTAGACTTCTTCTCGATTTTTGTTTCTTAAAACTTTCTCGAAAAATAAGAATAGTTGGGAAGGGGTCTGAACTCGCCATTATGTTTCGGCAAGTTTTGGAAACTCATCCAACAACTTGTCGAAACCGTGATTGTGTGTGTGAAAGCAAAGTTTCGCTGAGAGTCAACAACGGTGGCTTTCCTGATGAGCGTAAAGCTTCCAGGAAGCCGCGATACCGTGACCGACAATCACGAAAACGGATGCTTGTGTTGGATGAATGTGTGTGTGACTGGAATGGTCGAGGGAGGAAGAAAGTAGATGGGAATTAGCTTGGAAGGCACTCTTGTAAGAGCCTAACAAGCAAGAAGTTGAAAAAGAAAAGTTCGAGGAATTTTTGTTTGAGGAAAAGGAAAAATCGAGGAGAAGGATAAAAGGTCAGGAAATCGAGGAAATTAAAAAGGAAAATTGAAGATTTGAGGATCGAGGTGTGAAGATCGAGGTTTAAGAGGAATATAGGAAGGGAGACAAAAAAAAAAAAACAAGATAAGTAGATTATTTCTTTGTTCGTTTGAATATATATATATATTTCGCGTCCGGTGTTAAGAACCCATTTTATTTTGCTATTTTCTTTTGCCATTTTCTCTTGTTATTTGCTTTTTTTTATTTTTTTCATTTCATTTGTTTGTAATTTTAATTTTTTGAAAACATTTTGGGTTTTAATCCAGGGATCTTCAATCCCACGGTTTCCCAAAAGAATAAATATTAAATTTAAAAACCAATCGGTCGTTGTGTTATCTTTTCAATCGCTTCACTCATCATAAGTTTTGGAATTTTCTTTTTATTCGGTTTTGTTAAAAAAAATTCCTGGCGCCCATTTTATTGCAACGTATCCCACTGTGGTACTTGCAATAACATATTTCCAAATAGTAACAATTTGATTGATTTTACAAATCAATCAACATTGTTTTAATTCATATAAACAAATTCTTCCAAAAGAACCCAGCCCAGCTGAGCAGCCGTGGTCACAGCTTCTTTAACGAGCTGTGTTGTTGCACTTTTTTTTGTATTCTCTTTTGTGTCGTGTTCGTACTGATTTGAGTGCGAGTTAATAATTTTGTTGCGTGCGTCGTCGTCGTCGTCGCTACGCAGCCGTCGTCGATTTAGTTTGTTTTTAGTTTAGTTTTGTTTTGATAATTTGTTTCAAATAATTATCAATAATTAATAATATTAAATATAGTATATCGCGGTAAACAAATTCAAAGAAAAGTGTAACAATATTATAACATGGAATGCCAAAGGCATTAGAAATAAAATAATCGAATTTTTAAATTTTTTGAACCACAATAAAATCGATATAGCTTTTGTAACAGAAACATGGTTAAGTTCAGATATAGTGTTTTCCACCCCAAATTATAAATGCTACCGCGTAGATCGAATAGATCAAAAAGGTGGAGGTGTAGCAATTTTAATTAAAAAATCAATTCAACATTTTCTCTTGCCCGTTGTGAGGACTCGTTTAATAGAAAATGTTGGAATCGAGGTAAGATTGAGGAATCATTCAATGTTAAAAATGTTCTGTGTATATTTTCCTGGTAAAAACTCTAATGAAGAAAAAAGAATGTATTTTAAGAGAGATCTTAGATAATTATTAATAAGAAATGATAAATATATAATTGGAGGTGACCTAAATTGTAGGCATAGGGACTGGGGTTGTGTTCGTGCAAACTCGTGGGGTAATGTTCTTGTGAGTATGTCGTGCTTGTATCCGTATTCCATGTTGTTTCCGTTTAGTCCAACCTATTTTCCGTCTGGGTCAAGGGGATGTCCATCTGTTCTGGATTTATTCATAACAAATACACCTTCGTTTTTTAATCAGCCTGAGACAATCAATGATTTAAGTTCTGATCACATTAAAGTTCTATGCTAGATGAATGAATTGGTTGAGCAAAGAGAAGAATACTTTTTGAATCTTAAAAATGCTAATTGGTGCCGTTTTAGATCAGAAATTAAATCTAAACTTAGAACAGTCTCTACAGATTTAGATAGAGTGTGCTGTAGAGAAGATATTGATATGCATGTCAATACTTTCTCTAATCAAATTCTTGACACGGTACCAAAAAAGTCTAAAAAACCTTTCTTTGCTAAAATGCCTGAACACATTCTGGAATTAATACGTCAGAGAAATTACTTTAACAGGCAATGGCAACGTTATCGATTACCAGAATATCGTGATCAAACTAAATTATATAAAAAAAAGATTAATGAAGAAAGAAAGAAATAGAAATTGGAACGATAAATTAAGTAAATTGGAAAAAAATGAAAAACCTTTTTGAAATATAGTCAAAATTATAAAAAACAAAAATAGACGAATTCCAAATATGGAAAATGGAAACGAAGTGGTTTATCAAGACTCAAATAAAGCTAATTTATTGGCCTCATCATTTCTGAACAATCATACCGTGTCACAACACCTTAGTGATGTCACAACTCAAAATCTTGTGAGTCAAACATTGAGCATTATAAACTCACAAAACATCGATACTCCTATGGATCAGATTGAAAATAGGCAGGATGTGGAACATGTAGTTTCCAATCTTAAATCTAGGAAATCTGATGGACTAGACAAAATAAAAAATATTTATATAAAAAATCTACCTAAAGCAGGCCTTATATACCTTACCTTTTTGATAAATGCATGCCTTAAAATGCAGTATTTCCCAATGACATGGAAAAACGCAAAAGTCATACCAATTCCAAAACCTGGGAAACCTGCAAAACTTGCTACTAGCTATCGACCGATTAGTTTGCTTAGTTGTCTAAGTAAAATATTGGAAAAAATTGTCAAATGTAAAATTTTGCAAATCGTTGAAAACTTGCATATTTTTCCAAATGAACAATTTGGATTTAGGATGCATCACAGCACTTCTCATCAAATTTTAAGAGTATGTGAACATGTCAAGAAAAATCGTTCTCTAGGTAAATCAACTGGCCTTGTTTTACTAGATATAGAAAAGGCTTTTGACTCAGTGTGGCATGATGGGATTGTCCACAAGATGGTACATTTTGGCTTTCCCATGTATCTGGTCAAAATTATTCAAAGTTTTCTCTCTAACCGTTGTTTTAGTGTTTATGTTAATAATTGTCCTTCAATTTCTTATAATGTTAATGCAGGTGTTCCGCAAGGATCAGTATTGGGTCCTTTTTTATACAACATCTACACATCTGATATTCCCAAACTGCAAGAATGTGAAATAGCCATATTCGCTGATGATACTGGCATCTTTTCATCGCATGAATTTAGTCTCAACATTGAGACAAATTTACAACATGCACTTGAACTGATGATGCATTATTATCAAAAGTGGAAAATTAAGCTGAATGCTGAGAAATTACAAGCTATCTTTTTCAGCCGAAAAAGAAAAAAAAAATAAGCAAAATAAGCATAGCAATCAATATGCTATATCCATTCGTAAATAGAAAGTCATGTCTAAACAACATTAACAAAATAATAATTCACAAGGTAATATTCCAAGCAATCCTTCTCTATGGATGCCAAGTGTGGGGAAATTGTTCCAAATGTCATCTTAAAAAACTTCAAATTTCTCAGAACAAGTTACTTAAAATGATGCTTAATCTTTCTCGATACCATTCTACACTGGACTTACATGCAAGAGCAAATGTTGAAATGATCTCTGAAAGAATAGTTAAACTTAATAATTCATTTTTGCGAAATTGTGAAATTCCTGACAATCCATTAATTAATTAATCAATAATTGTTTTCTTAACCATATTTTTGATGTTATCTACTTGTTATTATAAGATCCTTATATGTTTACATGTTTACGTGTACTTATTTATTTATTTATTTATTTTTTATTTATTTATTTATTTATTTATTTATTTATTTATTTATTTATTTATTTACTTATTTACTTATTTATTGTTGTAACTATCTATTTTTCTTTTCTTTACATATTTATTCATATGTTGATTCATTCATGTATCTCGTTCATATTTATACGTTTATTTATTTATTTATTTATATACATATTATTTGTTTATTTATTTAGTTATTTACTCATTTGTTTTTCTTATTAATTAACTATTGTATTTATTTAATTATATATCTCATACATTTATGTATATTTATTCATCTATTTACTAACAAAGTACTAATATACATTTATAAATTAATTTATTATTATTATTCACTAACCCAATTCGTACTAACCTTCTTCATTACTATAGTTTTGAAGTTGAATTATTAATTCGAGTCCAAATGTACCTGATTTTTTTTTTCTTATTTTGTATTGAAGGTTTTATTTGTACTTTCCTTCAAAGTAAATTCTTTATTTTTTTGTAAACTTTATTTAAATTAAAATACTTATTCAGTAGAAAGATATTAATATAGCATATCAAATCTCTGTGTGTAAACTGTGCGGTAGCTTACCAAATGTATATCTAAATACCGAAAATAAAAATCTATCTATCTATGGTACAATGATGCAAACAATTTTAAAAATAAGGGACAAATGTAAAACATACATTTTAAATCTAACCTAACAATTTATATTTTTAATTTTATTTTAATAAAAACCTGCAATTACTTGTTAAGCTAAAACTGTATACAATTTAAAAGAAAAGGCAATAAAAGCTTAAATAATAATAATAATATTACGTGTCATTGATAGGTTAAGGTTAATTAATAAATTATTATTTCGGTTCGCATCCTAACCTATTTGTTTTTTGTTTAAGAATATTTCCAACATTCATTTAAGAACTTTCATTCCATAAACCATTGGTTTTGCAATGATAAAAAGGTATATAACCATCATTTTCTTAAATAAGCAGCTTCAAATAAGTACTTATAAAGCTTTTATAGCTTGTTTTTATATTCATTTTTCGAAATAAATCTAAAAAATATTAATTTTTAATCCTTACCATTATTAAAAAAGCTAAGCACATGTTTACGTATAAAACTAATTAATTAACTTCATGCAAAACTAAATAAAACTTCTGAAAGGTTAAAGCTCACTCAAAGAAAATTATTACTATCATCAAATTGCACAATTTACCTCCTCTTTAGTTAGGTAATCGAGTCTTCCTTCGTTTTATTCTTAGATCTTCTTCCAATCTGAATATGATTATCCGAACACAGCACATACAATATCATTTTCGAAACCAAATTAAGTAAAATATGAAAATCATATACATTATCCTCGTATCCCCTTTGCTCTTGAAACCGAACCGAGACAACAACGAAGGCCAAAGGTATTAAAGTCAATGATGGAACTTCCTTAACAGAATTAACTATTACAAGAGGGTGACATTTTCTCACTTACACCATCACCACTCACCATCATATAACATTATCTCTGCAAATCCGGTAAACGTTTTGCATTTTTGGGGATAAAGTTTTCCATCACCAAATATTATTTTCTACCTAGCTCCTTTTTTGACCCAATATACGAGTATAAGATGACACGACATCAGGTTCAGCAGCAGGTTCGAGAATGAAGGGGAAAGCTATGTGTATATGTAGGTTCTGATACGTATTCTTGGATGTAATTTTATTACAAAAATGCATAGGAACCTACCCTTTTTTATAGGATTATCTTTGTTACCAAATCTAGTCAAAGTCGTAGAAGATTTTCCTCTCTTATAATAATTTGGAGCGCATTGATATTTTTGCCACGACTTCAATTTTTGCCAAAATTGGACAAACTTCTTGAGTAAGTGAACAGTTTAGAAAGTTTCCCTAAATGTCCTTTAGTGTTGGAAGTTGAAGCAAATGGTTGGAATGTTATTTGCTATAAATTTATCATTTTATTAAGAGTTTTGCTTTTTGTTTATTTCAAACATTTGTTTTTTGGGAGTTTGGGAGAAATAATGTGAAAACTTATTTAAAAACGTCCAAGAATGAGTGAGGGTGAAGGTTAAGAAGGAATCCAATTCCCAACATATCCCAGTGACAGTTTTGCTATTTACTTTTTTTAAATAAAAATAAAAGAACACAGAATTTTCACATTTGAGAGTAAAAACTAAAGTCAAGAGAAAAGTTTTGTATTTAAAATTAATATTTTAATAACAATTTATTGTTTGCGATAAATTTTGCTGACGCTAAACAAATCAGTTCCAGCTCATTTCTTCATAAAAATACAAAGCCCTATTCCTTGTCACTGATTATTGTTTAAGCAGCTCGTTTAAACAAATTACCTGGGATTTCTTTAGGATTATAGGGACGGTATTAAGCAATCAGAAAAATTGGGAGCAAATTTGAAGAGAGTAGATGTGTTAAAAACTATGCAGTATCCGAATTTATCGATTTACGGACGTTCGTTATTTACATAAAGTATTTACATAAAAAATGCATGTCAAAACTATTTTTAAAATATTTTTACAATACTTGATTTTACTAAATATTTCACTAAATTATTTCATTTGGAGTTAACATAATATATTTGTTCAGTTATATTAATTTTTAGTTAGAAATACTTTATGTCTTCTCTAATTTAACGTATCTAAAAGCCTTAGAAAGAAGTTATCTTTAACCACTCTTTTCAAATGATCTTTAAAAGAAAAGACTTGTTAATTGGCTTACTACTGCCAACCACAAGGA
Source organism: Eupeodes latifasciatus (assembly GCA_920104205.1). Lineage (NCBI taxonomy): Eukaryota > Metazoa > Arthropoda > Insecta > Diptera > Syrphidae > Eupeodes > Eupeodes latifasciatus. The sequence continues at coordinate 292,485,572 of OV049924.1, read as the reverse complement.
TGAGGCAACAAATTTTGGAATTGATTTTCGCTTTTTATAGCTTTGTACCCGGAAACGTTTACTACCTGTAAATAGGTACGTATAGCACCATTACAAATTATAAAATTAAAGGGTAAATTGGAAACGAGCTATGAAATTCCCCAAGATCAAAAAATAAACAACTTAAAAAGGGTATACAAAAGTGCGTCACTAGGATGAGCCCACATGCAAAATGAAAAAATTAATGAAATATTTACATTTTATGGTTTAACAACATTTATTTTTTTACATTAATAATGACTATGTCAACCATTTTCGGATGTTACCTCTATAAGACGGTTTCGAAGAAAAACAATACATTTTTTTAGCTACAGTCCTGTGTGAGCTATGGCCCCACCTAATCTGCGGTCTTCCTATGCTGCACTGTCCTGTGAGCCTGGATTTGAAGACTTTCCGAACCGGAGCATTGGTTTTCATTTTAGCTCTACGTGACCCAACTCATCTCAGTCATTGGACTTAAATCCTTCTGAGAGCTCGTCGTTCCATTTTCTCCTATACTCAAGTTCTTCGCGTGATCTACGGTCCAGTATGCATACTTAGAACTTATCCTCATTAACCGTTAAACCCATTTTTGCCGCCTCTGCTTCAATACTCGCAAAAGCCCCATTGATCTTCAATTGGATCTTCCGTAATGTGAATAATTTATCAACTTTGGACTTTTCTGGTCGAAAACCACACTGATAAGGACCTATCAGGTTGTTGACGATGGGATTTAGACGTTCACTGATTCACCCATAGTTAGTGCAGTTTCAAGGGTCTAATTTTGTCAGTATCGAGCAAACAATAGGTACTGAGGTTCAATTTATCGAGCATGCTTTCTTCCGACCATATTTTACAGATAAGTTGCATACTCCTAACCAATTTATCTCCAGTTGCTTTGAAGAGCTCACCATTCAAGCCACCTGCTTCAGTATCTTTGTTAGACTTCAGCTTGGATATGGCAATCTTTACTTTGTCTAAGTCGGGAAGACGAGATTGTTGGCTTTCGTCGTCTATATTGAATGGATCATCCTGCCTGACAGCGGAATTCAGTTTGTCGTCGCCGTTATACAGTCTGCAAAAGTGGTCCTTCCATATCCTCAGCATTGACTGCGGTTCCACTTTGATGTTTCCACTTTGCAGCCTTCGATTCGAAGTTTATGGACTTCTGAATTTCTTTTCACCTGCTCGTAAAACTTTCGAACTTTATTTCTGCTTTTGAACCTCTCAACATCTTCGAGTGCACGCACGACCGTGTTCCTTTCTCCTCTTCTGCTCATAGAGCTCGTTAGCAGCTCTCGTCCTTATATGCAGCTCCACTTTGTTTGCCTGTTTGGATGCATTTGCCTGCCGACATTCCTTATCAAACCAGGGGTTTCTTGTTGGTGGCTACTTGAAACCCAGCACATAAGGGGTGGCTTCTTTGATTGCAGTTTGCAATGTTGTTCCCGATACATTGTGTTGGCGGCAGAGAACTTCGAAAGAGGGTTCTTGTGACTCGGTCGGAGAAGGATGTGTCAATCTCTTTCGCTTGCAGCCTTTAGACGTTGTGTCTACTCCCAGCATCTCCTCCAACGAGGTAGTGGTCCAAGTCGATGTGAGCTTCTGGAAAAGTTCGGGCTTCCCTGATGCTGGAAGCGTGTCTAGCGTCGATCGCAATATGGTCAATCTAGTTGACGTTATATTGGTATGTAGAACTCCTAGTTCCTTTGTGGATGCTGAGGAGCTGTTTTTCCCGATAATTTCACCAAAGATGTCGTAGCTAGGATATTGCTCAATGCACATATGCTTTGGCCAAGAGCAAACCCGCTCTTTACAGGCCTGTGCTTCGAAATATGTCTTAGTAGCCTTATAAGTTGTTCACTAAGTAGTTCCACCTAACTGGAACTGTAGACGTCACCGTTGATTCCATCTTGGGAATTTCTCCGCTGCCGTCTGGATGAAAGGAGAGGTGCCTTAGTGGAAACACGTTTTTCTTTATTACAATTATAAAAAAAAAAAACACTAAATAGTTTTGTTATAGTCCTTTCTGAACATCTTGGAAGTATCATCTGCAAGACATACGTGTTGGTGCTTGAAATATGGAGGGTTTTAGTTCAACTATTTTCTTACTTGCAGCAATTGACAGAATAATTATCAAAAAATTAAAAAAAAAACTAAATAAAAGAAAACAATTGTAATTAGGTAATGTGTTTCCAACGTTTTTGGACCACTTGGTTTTAAATGAACAAAAATCAATGTTTTGACCGATTTAAATTTAAAAAAAAAAAATATTTTTTTAAAAACAATAGTCAGTCCATATTTATTATCCTTTCTCGTCGAAAAGATAGCTGGACTTTATATTCACTCTCTCCAATGCATATCACATCCTTTCATTATTTAAGGTATTTATATTTATACCAATTACATAATTGTTGTGTCTTGTATCCTCGAACTTAATACCCTTCGTTTCTAAGGTTACGAATTTAAATATTATGTTAAATCTCTATATATTTCTGTAAAAGGTAACGATGGTTTATATTTATAGACATATATGTGCCAAATCTTAATCCCACCAGAGCAAAACTGAAATTATCATGAAATATCCTTATAATGGAGCGGTGTTTGCTATATTTCTATCGTCCTAGACGAAACGTAACACTGATCGGAATTTTAATGGAAATTCTCTATGAAAGCACAGTAAAAAAAATATAAAAACTAACACAACATCCTTTTCTATGATTACAATATTTTGTTTTATTCTTCTGGTTTAGTATTGTCCCTGGGGAAAATTTTGTGTTTGAAATAAACCTAGTTCATTTCGGAAGACCGTTTTTTGCTTTGTTAATTCAAAAGCCAAAATGGCTTGTTGCTCGGCCTACTTTTGTCATCGGAAAAACAGCACCTAAAAAAAGAACACGATGTCCTTACTCCTTTTACATAGGGCTTATTATAATGTTGGTTGTTTTGTTTTTCTTTTTTCTTTTGTACTGTTCCATTCCAGAACAAGTTAGAATGAGCATGAGTTCGAATATTTTGGTTTAAAAAAAAAAAAATAATTTTAATTAGGATTCGTATACCTAGTACTATAGTATGTAAATGAATGGATTTGATACGGTCCTGAATATTTTGTGGCACAATAAATAACTATAGTGTCACAATTTAGGTTGTGATTGTTAGAAAGACTATGTTTAAGAAATGTACCTACATTCTATTACTTTTTGTTTGTTTTTTAGGAATGTCCTTGGATTTAATGTCAACTAACTTTGCTTATAAGTCAGTTATATATCAGCAAATTGTGTTTCCTTAAATACCATATTTTTATCATTTGAAAACAGTTTTGCAAAATTTTGGCTTAAATTTGTAAATAAATAAATTATATTTTTCAAGAATTTATTCAACTATTCAAATAAAAAACATAAAGCAATGGAAAATCGACCATGCTTTTTATATTCAATACCTACTTGATCATAAACAACAAAGACAAAACTTAAAAAAAAATATATTAGCCTGCTTTTGTAAAACCTTTCCTGGTTGGAGTTAGAGATTTTAATCTAGTCTGCCATAATTTAGAGTCGTGCTTAACTGTTGAAAGCCACGATAATATCTACCCGTGGCGTGAGGGAAGTGCGTAGAACTGTCATGCCAGAGGTTATGGGTTCAATCCCTGCCTGTGCAATCTAGATTTTTGTTATGGGTACTGCCTGTTGCGATGAATTGATAAATCCTCTAAGAGTTATTCTTGCCACGAAAAGTACTTTCTTAAATTAGTCGTTCGGATACAGGAAGTTATTGATCGGGAAAAATTAGGTTGTCGTCAAATATTTCTCAAACCAATAACGCTAGCGACTTCAATTTGATTGTATGTATGTATATTATACTTACATTGTAAAGTGATATACCAAATTCTTACGAATTCGAAAAAAAACAATTTTTTGAAAAACAAACTGACATTTTTTTATAAAAAAAAATTATACTACATAAAATTGATGAAAACTAATTTTCGTTTCGAATATTTAGAAAAATTTTGAAGGTATTGACTTCAAAATTATTTCATTTTATACAAAATATGGTCAAATATAACAGAAACTTTACTAAAAATTAATAAACATTGGATGGTTGGGAACAGAAACAGATATTAACATAAACCTTATTTTGCTATACGCAAAACGTTGTTGTTAACTTTTAGTGGTTTTTTAGAAAATTTTTACTAACAATTATTTTGCAAAAGAAAAAACGAAAACCTAAAAAACAACAAAAAAATTTCGGCTCGAGTATCTTGAGTACAAAGAAAAATATTGACTTCAAATGTCTTTAATCTTACACAAATTGTTGTTAATAATACCGACAGACGGGCATGAATGGAAAGTTATCAGTTTGGTTTTTGATGACAACCTACTGTGATAATTGATAAACATACAATTTAAAATTGTCTGTCTCAAAAAATTAAAATTTAACTAACAGGCGCTTTAACCAAACGAAACAATTAAATATCGCAATGTAAGACGTATTATTTTATACATTGTATACAGCGTTGCCACAGGCGCATGCCATTGTGAAATGGCCCAGAAATGCTAATAATAATAGTAGACTGAACAAATCAATGTTAATGTTAGTCAAAGACTTAACTTAATACATATACATGACAATTTATTAACAGCTTTTTAAATATAAATTAATAGTGACAACTTAAGCTTAAGATTTCTTTTCATTTACACACTCTTCCCAAAGTTATTCAGTTGCCTGAAAATATACTCAAAATATGTTCAGAAAAGCTACAGGTTAGGTTAGATTAGGTTATAAGGGGTGTGCACAGCATGAAGCTGTTGCGTACACGGGGGCCTACTGGTCCATTGTGATCCCCTGTAAAAAAGTAAAAGTTAGCATCGATGCTCCTCAATTTTGCGGATTAGCGTAGACTGGCTCGTTAACGATCCAGCCTGTGCTATCTATAAATTTCCTCATGTTTGCCATTGAGACCTGTGCTAGATCATCCAGTTCTCCAACAAACCTGTTTCCGAAATGACGGAGTCGGCTGGTTTGGAGGTTCGGACAGTCACAGAGCAGGTGTTTAATGGTTTCAATTTCCTCCTCATCCTGACAGCTCCTACAAAAATCGGGTGCAAAATGCCCCTATCCTGTTAGCCACTGTGCCAATGGCGCAATGACCTGTTAGTACACCTATCAAGATTTTAATGTTCTTTTTACTCAGCGATAGAATATACCAAGTTTCCTTTTCATTTGTGTTAGGCCATAAACTTCTAGAGATTGCGCAATCGTCCCTGGATTTCCAGGAGTTATTGATTTTCTCTTTTAGTTTAAGGTCTATCTTCCTCTTGAGTACCCCAATCGGGACGAATGGTCCCCTAACTGAATGGTCGCTACTACTTGTGTCTGCTTTTGACCCTTTCCTGGCTAGTTCATCTACTATATCATTCCCTTCTATATTGCTATGTCCAGGAACCCAGCAGACCTTTACCTGGCTAGTGTGGCAGATTTTATTTAGTTCCTTCCTACAGTTTAAAACTGCTTTTGATCTTATTGTCTCACTGGCTAAGGCTTTGATAGCAGCCTGGCTGTCCACGAAAAAAGTAATCTCCGAAGAGCTTAGCTTTTCGTGATGTGCCAATTCAGCTGCTTTTCCAATGGCAAAGATCTCGGCCTGAAAGAAACTACAGTCAGCTGGGAGTTTATATGACACTCTGATGTTAAGTGATTGGCAGAACACTCCCGCAACTGTCTCTGCTTCCATTTTTGAACCGTCAGTGTAGAAAGGGATACCCTGTTTACTTATAAGTGAATTAGGATCCCAACCCTGTCTTTCTGGTATAAAAATAGAAAATTTCCTATCGAAATCTAGTAAGGGGGGGATGTAATCGGTGGTTTCCATAAGTCCTGGAATCGTGTCATATCTTTGTAAGATTGACCCGTGTCCATAAATGCTGTGCCTTCAAAAACTCTTAAACGAATTGCAGTTTTGGCTGCCGTGCACCTTATGACCTCATCCAGAGCCGGGAGGTCCAAGATCATTTCCAACCCAGCTTGTGGTGTGGAAATTTCCAATTTCCGTTTCTTCGTGAACAAAACTAGCTCTGACTTGGTGGGGTTGACCCCGAGACCGTTCTTAGTTGCCCAAGAAGATAAATCCTTTAATGCATTTTCCATAAAGTTTTCGATGATGGTAAGAAACTTGCCTGATACCAAAACCACTATGTCATCTGCATATCCTACGATTTTAATGCCCTGCTCTTTGAACTTTGTGAGAATTTTGTTGACTACGAGGATCCAGAGCAGGGGTGAGATGACTCCTCCACGTGGTGTGCCTCTACTAACTGTTTTCTCGATAGTGCTAACTCCTATTTGAGAGTTGATAATTCTGCCATTTAACATGGTGAAGATCCAATCGACAATGACAGATTCAACTCCAACTTCAACTAAGGCAGTTTTGATTGATTCCGTTTTAACGTTATTAAACGCACCCTCGATATCAAGAAATGCTGCCAGGGTATATTCTTTATGTTCAAGACTTTTCTCAATATGTGAAACTACTTCATGCAGAGCAGTCTCCACTGATTTACCTTTAAGGTAAGCGTGTTGGTAGTTGCACAAATTGTTTTCGTTGAGAAGTTCTCTAACATGTAGATCAATTATCCTCTCTAGAGTCTTAAGGAGAAACGAAGAGAGACTTATTGGTCTATAATCCTGAGCGGTCGAGTGAGTCGGTTTCCCTGCTTTTGGGATAAAGACTACCTTGATCTTTTTCCAGCTATTAGGGACGTATCTAAGTTTGATACAACTTATGAAGATTACCCTAAGCCACGGAGTTATTACTTTGAGAGCATTTTGAAGAAGAGCTGGAAAAATCTCGTCTGGTCCCGCTGATTTATAGGGTTTGAACGAGTTTATTGCCCAGATAATCTTCTGCTCAGTAATAACCTGATTTAGTTCTAAATTCGATTCCGTGTGAGTAAAATCCAGCGTGTTCGATTGCGAGCAATCAGAACTTTCTGGGTTTTTACAACCGGGGAAATGAGTTTCCATGAAGAGTTCCAGCGTTTCTAGGCTCGAGTTCGACCATGATCCATCAGGGTGTTTTATGTACCCCAGGATCGTGTTATTAAGGGCCAGGGTTCTACGTAGCCTCGCCGCCTCGCTTGTTTTTTCAATGGATTCACAATGTTAGGCCACGAATCCTTTTTGGACTTCCTTAACTCTTTGGTGTAAATGTTAAGTGCAGCTCTATAAGACTTTAAGTCCTCTTCTAATTTACTCAGTTTAGCTTTATTGAAAAGTTTTCTAACCTCTGCTCTACGTTTCTTTAGTACACCATTCCACCAGGGTGGGTTAGTGGAGTTATTGGAACGACATAAAGGGCAGTGTTTTTCAAAAGACATTCTCATTTTGCTAGACAAGTTTTGGACAACAGTGTCAATATTTGAAGTACTTAGACTTGTATTGTCCTCTGGTGGATCAATACAGTCTTTCAGCCATTTTTCGTACTCTGTCCAATTCGTTCTAGTTGGGTTCCTGTAAGGTTTCTTTTCAGTAAAGTTCCTGTCTATAGAGAAGAGTATCCTAAAGTGATCCGAAAAAGATTCTTTAGGTGAGACTCTCCAGTCTTCAACTGAAATTTTACTATTATTGCTAATAAGACTCAAATCTATGATTTCCTCCCTGTTTTTGTTTCGAAAGGTAGGGTGATTGCCCCTATTACATAACGATAAATTAGAACAGAGAATATATTCAAAAATTGACTCACCCCTTTTATTGATGTCCTTTGAGCCCCATTGAGTGTGGTGAGCGTTGGCATCACATCCTACCACCAAAGGTGTATCGCTTGCTGTGGCATGGACCACCAGATCGCGGACTGTTTTTAATGGTGGGCTCTCCTCCTCGTACGGCATGTACGTCGACGCTAGAATGAAGTTTCCATCATTCGATTCGACGCTTATTGCCTTGTTCTCCTTGTTGCTGTACCTAGATAGGAAGAAAGCGTTAATTGATTTTTTCACTAGGATACAACTTCTAATATCACCTTCATCTGACGTGGAATGGAAAAGGTTGTAGTGTTTTGACCTCAACCCACGGATTCGGTTTTTGCCTAACCATGGTTCCTGGATCAAGGCCACATCCACGTTCTCGTGAGACATGTAGAGCGTAAGGTCGTACGTTGCTGCTTTAGCGTGGTGCAGGTTTATTTGCACCACTTGCAGCTTTTGACTCCCCCTTGCCTTCATGCCTCTTAACCTTTACGGTTCCGAGACCATACCTCAACACGTCTTTCCTTTTTTGAGCAGAAGGTCAGATTTCTTGTCTGCCACAAACAAGAGGTCCTTCTCTTCGCCTTTCTTGAGTGTTGGAGCTTCCATTCTAAAATGGGAAGCTCTTTGTTCTGCTTCGCCAACAGCTTAATAATGGCTGCGTCCTCATGTTCTGCAGGAGGGGTATCCAGATACTAAATTGCTGGCGGAGTGGTAGAGCTGCGGCAGGTAGAACTTCAAGGGAGGAGCCTTCCCATAGTTCGTCAATGTTGGCGATTGTAGGGTTCGGGAACTCCCGTGATTTCTGGTCACCGCAGCAGACCACTTTAACTCCTCGCCGCTATCCGGCACCATCAAAGATGTAGTCCTCAGAACTATCGTTCTCTGTGACTGCCATCATAGCTTTAAGGATCTCATTTTCCACAAGAAGCCAGTTTTTTGCCGAGATTTTCCCATCTGGGTCGTCACGGCTTATTATGGCAATTTGTAGGTCAATCGGGGTGGTGTCGAAGCTGCTGGTTTTAAGTTTCTTAGCACCGTCTTGCTTGACTGTCTCCTCCGATCTTTGTCTCTTGGACGTTCCTGGTTTCGTTCCAGAAGAGGTGCTTGCCGGTGCTTGGTCTTTCCTAGCGTTGGCTAGCTGTTTCTTGCTGGAAGTCGCCTGAACTTTTCCTTTGTCGTTCCGAGCAGTCGAGTTATTGCCAGCCTGTTCACGGTTTGCCTTTTTAGGGACAGACCTAGATTTGGCAGCATCTACTCCTTTGCTCTCCGATTCTTTGGTGTTCGCTTGCTCTGTTGTTCCCCTGGGTGCAGTGGCAGTCTCTGCCAGCCGGTTGTCTTTGTAACTCTCGTTTTTCTTTCTCGAAGTTTACTTTTGTCACTGGCGACTTAGCTTCTTGCGAAGCCAATCCCTCGCCGGCAGCCGTGACTTCTGCCGACTCTTGAACGTATATCCCCGTTCAATTTTTTTCATTTTGTAAACTTTTGTCCATTTTTTTTTTTTTTATTTTGATTAACATCTCTGCTTTTGGTGGTTTTCTTAGTTGTCTTACTCCGCAGCTGGATTGCTGAAGAGTTAGACGTAAGCCCCCTCGCCACAACAAGGCGAAAACCGTGAGGCCTCATAAAATCAGTTGAAAGCCTTAGAACTAATGAGAAGAAATAAACCAGGATTATAAATGCAAGCCGCAAAACGGTGGGTTCAAACGAAGCTTTGTAGATTTGTTGCACGGAAACACAAGAAATGTTGGCAATTTTAATCCTTATTAATAAATAAAGAGGCTGGGATGCGACCCACACTGATAACTTCCCATCCCGTCTGTCGATTTGTCTTGCTTAAAAGCTTGTCTATATATACCAAATTTGCGTACTATTTTTTGTAGATTTTATTTTTTTATGAAAAAACGGACTGTTGGATTTTTATAAAAAAAATTACTGAATATCGAAAACAATATTTTCTGTGAAATAAAATAAGTTTGAAGTCAATATTTGTAATTTTTGAAAAGCTATTTGAGTCGAAAATAAATTTTTACTAAGTTTTAGTATTGTTTTTTTTGTAGGTTTTTATTTTTTGTAAAAAAAAAACTGTCAATTCGATTTTGTTCAAAATTTTACTGAATGTTGACAACAATATTTCTTGAAATATAAAAGTAGTTTAAAGCCAATGTCTCAAAGTTTTGAAAAGATATTTGAGTCGAAAATCAATTTTTACCAACTTTTATCACGTAACAATGTATAATATGAAATTTAATTCAAGTCTCTAGCGTCATTAGTTCATGAGATATTTAGGGTTATCCAAAATGTTCCCCTTTTTTTAAACTGCTATGGTAAAAAAAAACCACCTACGCAATTTTCTTGAGAGCCCTTTCTGCATCTTTCTGCCTTATTATCTGTATAACAAAATTTATTTGAAGTCGATATCTCTTCTGGTTCTTGAGCTATGGACGACGAAAAACCGTCGCGGACGTACGGACGTACGTACACACGCACGCACAGACATCTTTCTAAAAATCTTTTATTTTGACTCTAGGGACCTTGAAACGTCGAGAAATGTCAAAATTTTCAATTTGACAAATCGGACCCATTACAATAACTTCCTATGGGAAGTTAATAAGAAGAGGCTGGGATGCGACCCACACTGATAACTTCCCATCCCATCCGTCGATTAGCCTTGCTTAAAACTTTAACAAAATGTTAATAAACAATTCGAAATCCTTTTTGTCGCTTTTGTAGGTTTTCGTGTTTTGTTAAAAAAGTTTTCAATTGAATTTTTCGAAGAAATTAACAAAAATATTTTGCATATGATGAAATAGTTTGATTTCAAAATCTACTTCTGTTAATGAGATTTTTAGTTGAAAACAAATTCTTACCAATTTTACTCGTAGTACCACTTGTTGAAAGTTTTTATTTCTTATGTAAACATCTCTTACGGAGATGGCTACACAGTTCAACATTCACTTTTTCTGGGTGGGTGTCGGGCCATAGAGACATTCCAGGAAATTGCAAAGCTGACGAACTTGCAAAAAGCGAAACAACTTTACCTCCTAGCTACATGTAAACTCATGCTAAAGCAAGATACCTTAGAGAAAACAAACTTCAGGTGGAATAACACCACCATCATCAATCTCTCTGAGTAGATTGCACATTAGCTACGTTATAGGTGGCCTGACTGCAGGGCACTGCTTAAAAGGAAGGCATGCTATTCCACTTGGAGCCCCTGCAAATGATTTTTGTAGGAGTTGCATGGACGAAGAAGAAGAAGAGACAATCTCTCATCTTCTGTGCACATGCCCTGCCTTATCACAAAGACGTATAGAATCCACCTTGGAGACTACTACTTCAACGTTACCAACGATCTAAAAAATTCTGACATTATTTGTCTCCTACGCTTCATTCGAAGCTCCAATTGGTTCAACGAGTAAAGCTGATCTACTGATCCATGTGGTATCACAACGAACCATACTTTGGTCTAAGTGTGTTGGACTTCCCAACCAACAGCCACTTTAACCTAACCTAACCTAACCTATGTAAACAAATTCAGGTTGGATTTTTCTAAGAAAATTAACAAAAAATGAAATAACGTGTTCACTAAATTTGACTTGAAATATTTTGGCTTGCGGTGACGCTTGTCCACTTATAAAATTAATAATACTTATGTGTTGCATAAAATAAGTATGATACAAATTAAGAATGCATACTGCATAGGCGTCACTCAAGCCAAAATATGTATTGTTAATATTTAATTACATAATATGTTTGCATGTTGGTAAGTAACTATTTTTTTTAAATTGTTTTTTTTTTATTTTTCATTCAACTTTATACTGCCTAGGTACCTACCTTCTAAATTAAGTTTTTTTACCAATTAACTTAGAGCAACCTAAATAATATTCGTTTTTTAAGCAAATATACCTAGTAGATGTAGGTGTACCTACATACATACATATAAGCCAAATAATTTTCAAAATTAATAAATTTTGCATCGTTACCTGTTTATGTTGGTACAAATACCTACCGACTTCCAAGAAAAAAAAGTTCATATTCTTCATACCTACCCTTAAAAAATTAATTTCAAGGATCAAAAATCTTGCAATTATTCAGATTAAAATTTTTTTCAATACTTACAAAGAAACTACTAATTCACATGTAATAAACATTGTAAATCAACCCATCGGTCAATCGGACAAAAAAAACCTTCTTTTTGTGTTGCTTGTCTAAAATCTGAGGCGACCTTGCAAATTATAGTTGAAAATGTAACAAGAGGATAATTCAAGAAAATCACCGCTTGTCTTGTCTGGGTCTCAACACAGAAAGAGACATATTATCATCTGTTAGTTTTTAAAAAAGGGAAGCAAAGGATGAAATCAGAACTAAATAGGTACTTCACGCAAAAGCAATAGCAAGGAACCACAAAAACAAAAACACTCTATATGAAGATATAAAACCTTCGTATATATTACCCTCCAAAACCCATTTGTTTACATTCTTGTATTTGTAATGTGGACGAATTCAGCGAGAAAAATTGACGAGTTTTCACACCTACATAGAATTAACTATACTGAGTTTTTAAGGGAAATTTCATAAATTAGAGGAAAAATGACACGCATCACGCATACTTAAATGAGTCTGATTTCCGGTTTAGCTTGTAAGCAAACCAAAATGGCTACCCACTATTTATATTTTTAATAAAGTGTTTTTGCAAAAAAACTTCATGTTGGAACAAACATAAACAAACACTCATGGGAGGGGTAAAAGAATAGATTATCATGATTTGATTATCATAGAAACAAAAGTGTAAATTCACAAACGCATCACTGCAGAGATGATTTGCGATCATCCCTGTAGCACGTTTATAAACGCAAATAATTGGCATCACTTAAAATGTCAACTGTTCATTCATATTGCAAAGTTCGATAAACTAATGCGCAAATATAAACAAAAAAAGACCATCCGGTTATTGTTATAATGAACAGTTCATTATTTGAAGAAAATGTTCATTTTGCATTATTGTGTGTCGGAAAACATAAAAATGTTGCTCATTATTTGTTCATTATTTTATGATTTTTTTCTTAGAGGAAAGCCTATGCATGAAAACCATTAAATGTTTAATGAAAACGTACCCTTAAGTAGCATTCACATGAGCGCGACCAACGAACGACGAATGAATTACAAAATGTGAGTTTATATACGTTTGAAGACATATTTCCACACAAATTCTTAACAAAACGATAGCAATGAAGTTTCTATTTGATTTATTGTGCATACTTTTACTTTTCAATATCATATATTAATAAATTTAAGAAAACAAATTTATTCGTCGCGAACAAAATTCTAGTTAATACGAACTGTCAAACTTTATTCGCGTCCCACATACCATCCACACTGCAACGAATAAATTGATCGCGTTCCACATACCATCCACACTGCAACGAATAAATTGTTCGCGCGCTACATAACCTAAAACATCATTCTTGTGTTTTGATTTCGATGGTGAATGGTGTTCGGCTGTGGATGCACATGAAATCTTTTTCTTGTTTTGTTTATTAACAAGGACACCAATAATTTTTTTTAACAAATATAGCTTCGACCGCATTTTCTTAATCGGTTGTTTTCAAACAAAACACAATAATGATAAACAAAAAAAAAACAATTGTCAAACTTCATTCGCGACGAATTAAAAACTCTCATGTGAAAGAAATGTCAAAATCGACGAATATTCGTTCATTCGTTGGTCGTTGGTCGTGCTCATGTGAATAATGCTTTACATCATAACTCGTAGTCTTTCTTTTTCGGAACACTTCCTAATCTCACAATAACAAAAATCAGATCATATTATACATCCTAACATACAGGGGAAGTTAAACTAATACGCTTACATTTGCGCACAGGATGACTTTCACCACTGGAAATTAATTTTACCATTGAGTTTTACTTAACATGACAGTGGTAAAAATAACTGCTAGTGAATGTGAATGAAACTCATCTTTTTCCATTTGGACTAGTTATGGCATTTTCCATAAGTAATTTTGAGAGTGCACACTCACTCCAAAAATAAATGAAGAGTAAGAATTACACTCCTTCCTGGGACAAAGTGGAGTTGAGTTTAATGTATATTATGAAAAAGAGAAGCAATATTTCAGTTAATGATACTGATGTTTTCGACGAGTTTTCATGTGTACAAAATTATGTTTCTTCAGAAAAAATTTTTGAATGGAAGGAGAGCCAAATGAGTGCTGGAGATAGGTGAGTTGAAATTTTCAAGTTTTTCAATAAAAAATTTATACAGTATGAAAACATTTCAAAAATCGTAGAGTTGTTTATGCCTTCCTGGGTCTAATGCCCCCATAGAGAGAGTTTTCTCAATTTTAAACAATGTGTGGACAAACGAAAAAAACAATATGAAAATTGAAACAATCAGGTCCATTTTAATTTTCAAATGCAATTATGAATTAAATTGCATCGAATTTAAGAATTATTAAAAAGAAAGCCAGAATTAATTAAAAAAATGTATTCTTCCGAAAAGTACTTATTTTAACAATAAGTCGTTTTATTAGCCAATATGATATAAAAAAGTTTAAGGTTTTGTTTATTTTTTTTTTGTAAATAAGTTAGAGACTGAAAAAATCTGTGTTATTTTTATGTTTGTTTTGTTTTCTATCGATGAAAGTTCCTGTTTTGTTTAGTTTATAAATACATATACCTAATTATACTATATTTATTAATTAATTTATATTAAATTATATTTTATTATTTATTACTCAATGAAATACAAAAAAAATCTTGAAAACTGGTCAACATTTTTCATTTTTTGGGTACTGTTCATTATATTCGGAAAATATGGTCACCGTACTAATAGTACAATTATGAAGAGTAACGATCGAAGCGACATCTGAGAGGCGCGGAGATGATTGAATTTGATCCCATTTGATCCCTTTTTTTATACCCCTCAATAGTTATAGAGTTGAGAATGAGGGAAAATTTAACAATAATCAACCAAAAACACTCTAGTAAAGATATAAATCCTCGGTAGCCTTATTGGTTTGCCTACAAGCTAAACCGGAAACTGGCCTCATAAAGTATTTCTTAGTGTGCGTGTAATTTCTCCTCTAATTTATGAAATTTCCCCTAAAAACTCAGTAAATGTGTCTATGTATGCGTGAAAACACGTCAATTTTACTCGTTGAATTCTTCCACATTACAAATACAACAATGTAAACAAATGGGTTTTGAAGGGTGATACGTACGAAGGATTTATATCTTCATATAGAGTGTTTTTGTAAGCAACGATAATTAAAGAATACAAAATAGAGAAGAACATATGTAAATGTAGTAAGAGATCGAGGGAGACAATAGAAGCAACCTTTTGACATTATATGTGTGTATGCATATAATACTTCAAGGGGAATGATTTTACGGTTTTGCTTTGGCTAGAAATAGAAAAAATGTAAACAAAAATAGAAACAAAACAAAAAAGTATTGCAACAGTACTTTTTGCGGTTGGAATTGGTAGTAAAAAAAAGTTAGTACTTTTTTGAAATTAGTTACCAAATGCTTAAATAATTCTCACAATAGGTACATGGTAGTATTTTAAAGAGAAAAATATGGTTACAGGTATTTACATTTTTTATCTTATTAGGATAGGATATTAGGATATTGATTTGTACGTTGTATTTTCTGACGTTGAGTTTTAATTTAAATACTAGGATTTGTAGTAAACTATAGTAAAATAATGGCTGATGCAATAATATGCTACCATGGGTTGTGGTATCTTGCGTCTTTAACTATGTTTAAATATTAAAAAATTCCAGAAATATGGAAATATTTTTGATACAAAGTGACTTTATTTGAAGAGGTTTATATTTATTTTTTTTATATTTAATCTAAAAAATATATTTAAAAAAGCATTAAAATTTAATTTTATGATATCAATTTGGTGTTCATAAGTTTCCAACATACAATTTCGCAAAAAAATCAATAAATACATTAAAAATTACTCAAAACTATACTTTCTTGAAGACTTTTCATTGCTCATTTCCCACAAGCTGCAATTTTCGATATAGGTAACTTTCAATCTAAAGGTGCGAGGTACTATAAAACGTATAAAGAGTTACGAAGGTAGTTAGTAAAATGAAAAAAATGTTTTCAACACTAACCGCAGGAAGGCACCCCTGTCTATTTCTATACTGTTTTTTAACCATGTTTTTGCAAGTTACATACTTGTTCTTCGCCAATTTGAATTCATAACTGTGCATTAATATTATAAGTGTTTTCTTAAATTTTTTAACTATTTTTAAAACTATTATAAAATCCGTTTTGTGCTGTGCAAAAAAACCCTTTTTAAGCAGTGAGTGAGGTTATTATTGTAAGTAGTTATTATTTACTAAGTTCAACCATAAATTTAACTTTGATAATTTGTTGTAATTAAAAGTTAGCGTACTGTATGTACTTAGTTTTTTAAATTCAAGTAAATTTCAATTTTTTCTGTGTCATTTTGCATACCTACTACATAGATTTTCTTCATATATTTTTTTTCTTATCAATAGGGTGTTATTATTATCTTTATTTTTAATTTTTTTTCTTAATCTAATTTTGGACTTAACTTTTAAATAACTTTTAAATTGAAATAAAGTAAATATTTTATCTTTTATAAACCAAAAATTTAGTGAGATATAATTTCTTACCAATTTTTGTTTTATAAATTTTAAGAATTTATTTTTACAAAAAAAAATAATTATTTTTACTCTATATAAAACTGATTTTTATTAAATAATATATATAATATATATAAAATTGATTGCTTTTTGAAAAATTATATACTGCTTTTATTAAATAATATTTACAGATTTGTTTGCTTATTAATAATTGATTGCTTTTTATTAATTATATATTGACAGATATTTTTGCTTATTTATAATTGATTGCTTTTTATTAATTATATATTGCTTTCATTGACAGATATTTTTTACTTATTACTAATTTATTGATTTTTATTAAATATTATTTTGCTTCAATATGGTTGTCTGTTGCTACCATAACTGCTCTCAGCAGAAAAGTGTGGGTATATCCTTTTTTAAGTTTCCCACAAACTTTCGAAGACCAATTTGGATCAAGCATGGGAATGTTTCGAGTCCTAGCAGACTTGTAAAAACATCTGTCATGTGTGAGAAACATTTATATGCTAAAGATATCGTAATTAGGTCTACTTTTAAGACTCTGTCTAAACTAGCTATCCCTATTCCCTTCTCTCCATCCATTTGCTTATGTACAGATGCTAGTCATGACTCATCGTGCGTACGCTTAATGGAAGCATGGAGAATTCATCATCAGCCAACCTTAACGGTTACCCCTGCTACTCAACCTCCACCCCTTCTTCCGCGGGTTCCTTCCAGTCCAGCCGTATCTCTTGTTGATGAGGCTGAGGCTGGTTCCGCAAATTATGTTCGCGGATTTTCGTTACCACCAGCTGATTTTACGATGGAAATTAAACAGGGGCACTTTCCATCCCCCAGTTTAGGAACATACAAATATGTGCCGCGGAAATAACCGGAAAAGAAAGAGCCTTTGTGTAAATGCTACATGGACACACCAAAAAGAGACGCAGTAAGACCAGAATACCAGCTGAGGAAAGGACTTGATGCACATATGGAGGACTTTCCTGAAGAACTCAGAATTTTCATCACCTCCCAACTGTTCCACAAGGCAAATGCACCATGGACACCTAAAAAGAAAGATTTGTTTTTAAAATTTTTCTTTAAGTCTCCAGCATGTTACAACTTCATGTTAAGTGCGGGATTCAAGCTGTCATCGATAAGCACCATTTACCGGTGGCAAGTGCAAAGATTAAGGAGCTGCTTAGTGACAAAGCTAAGGACATGACACCTATGGATAAGAAGTGCGTGCTGCTATTCGATGAGATGCTCATAAAAAAAGAGCTGGAATATAATATCAAGGATGATTTAATATACGGTTTCGAGGATTTTGGAGAATTTAGAAGAACAAATACTGTGGCCTCTAAAGTAATGGTTTTCACCCTTAGAGGCTTAAACAAAAACTGAAAGCAGACGATTGCTTAATACGTGATATCACCTAACTCCGATATGCTAGTGAAGATGGTTGGTCACAGTTGTTAAAAGAAGTAAATAATTGTGGACTAACAATTGTAGCAACAAGCTGCGATCAAGAAACGTCAAATGCGTGGGCTTACTTTATGATAAGGCCGCAATTATACCAGGATGCGAAACCGTATGTAGATATCGAAAATCATAGAGTTTTCTTACTCTATGATTATCCACATATGTTTAAAAGCGTTCGAAACATTTTGCTAAAACATACAATCTCAATAGGAGACGAAGTTGTTGATTGGCGAATTTTGGAAAAGAATTTTGAAGAAGACTCGAAAGGTATATTTCAAGTTTTCTTTAAACTTACAAAATCGCACATCTAACCCGGTCCTTTTGAGAAAATGTCTGTCAAATTGGCAACGCAAGTTTTCAGCGCTTGTGTGTACTCCGGAATCAATTAGCATCAATTTCTTCAAAACGGAAAAGAAGGGGAAAGTTGCAGAGTCCACAGCAAAATTCATCAAGAGAATGAATGATCTATTTGACACGTTGAACACTGGGCAGCTTTATTCAAGAAACCCTAATCAACAGGTTTTGTCAGACTCCACTGAAACCATGGATGCAATTAAAAATGCAAGGGAGTGGATATCGACATGGAAGTCAAGTAGCAGAATGAAAGTCCCACCTTGCTTTAAGGGATTAAAGCAAACTCTCCTAGGAATAGAGATGATGTGGGAACATTACAAGAGCGATGACCAAACATATTTTTTGCTTTAACATCTTAACAGATGCGGCAGAAAATTTGTTTTCTATGCTGCGCCACAGTAAAGGGTCATATAAAAGGTACCCTTCGACTTGGAGACTCATCCGGAATCTGAAGCAGATCATATTCCAGCATTTGACTTCAGTGGAACATTCTGGATACGAGGATGCAAAAGCAGAACCGCTCCTACAAATAGCTGATGGACTGAATACAACGGCAGCACAAAACGAATCGGCAAATGAAAATTTCATTTTCGAAGAGCCAGAGGAACTTGAGGATGAGGACCAGGATGTTGTTATAAAAGACAACACAACAAGAGCCAGGAGCTCCGGAAAGGAGCTGCAGCATATTATGCCGGATTCGCAGCAAAAAACTCAAGAGTAAGTTAAATTGTGATCCGTGCACTCAATTCCTAATAGACGGAAATGAAGAGGATAAAGAAAGGCAACAGACGTTTTTAATAAAACTAAGAGCCTACGAGACAGCTGCCACAGTTTCAGATTTCGGGAAACTCACATTTCCTTCGATCCGTTTCGAAGACGATGTTAAAAGTCTTCAGACTATATTTTTGAGTGATAGATAGAAGAAAATGCATTGTAATTTTTAAATTAAATATTAATTTCTTATTTTTTTAGGTGTTCCGGAATATTTGTACGAGTAAATGTTACATTCATTTTTAATTTTAATCTAGATGTTCCAGTTTATACTTATATGTATATCTTAATAAATTTAACATTATTTTTTTTAATATTTGTTTTGAAAAAATTGCATGGCTTAAACATTAAGTAGTTAAGATTAGCTGTAGAACGAGGAATAGGCCTATTGGGGACACCTCGAACAAAAAACGCGTCTAGTATTCTACCCCATTGGGTGATGTGGAAAAGAATACGAAATGCTTTTTCTTTTTTAAAATTATAGTTACTATTTTTAAACAAATTCTTTTAAAATAGGTAAGTATAGTCAAATGTTCTATGTACATAAAATTTTTTCATTGCATGAAGTTTTTATACGGAAATTAAAAATTCAATTCAGTTAATCCTGTTAAGCCGTTAAAAAAAAACGACCTAGTTTTGAATATACCTTTAAAATTGTGCAATTTTGATTGTGTGTACTTGATACGTACAAACAACAAATAATACGCAATAATAACTACAACAAAACAATTGAGTATATTTAAAATCTTCAATGCATCATATGCCAAATATGGAAACATTTAATTTTACACAAAAATTGAAAATTTAAAATCAAACGAGAATTTTTAAATTCAAAAAACCTACAACGTTAAGGTGTACATAGCTACAAACATATGTATGTAATGTATGTACATATATACATATCTCCTCTGCGTCACGTGGAAGCAAAAAAAAAGTAAACAAATATTATTCCTTCTTGGTTTGACATTTGTATTTTGGCTAACTCCCTCAGACATATTAATGCTTATGAAACTTAGACAAATACACTCCTTTCATTCTATCTATACAGTCATTTTCTCCTCATTCTTAACTCTCCACTAAGCATTTTGATACACGTAGCGGGCGCCGCGCCGCCGCGCCCTCAACAGTTGTGGAGATGAAATAAAAATGTTCGTCTCATAGTAGTACTATAGAAAATATATACATATGTACATATACAATGATACAATGAAAAGTATTTACTCAAATTCTAAATTGTTTATAAATTAATTAATTTGATGAATTTCAGGGAATATTTTACCAGCGCACAAATTAAACTGTTAATAAAAACCAGATTAAAATATGAAGGTGAATTTTTTGCCGGCAAAAAATCAAAATCAGTATTGTGGAGAAAGGTTCTAGAGGAGATAAAATGAGTGGCTCCAGATTTTAATTACAATGAGAGTTTTTATTAGTATCACATCCATCATAAAGCAAAAGTTGTTTCTAAACGTAAAACTTTTTGTCAATCAACATCGCGATCAGCATCGCAAAAAAAAAAGTGATGTCTAATCGCTACCGAAAAATTTGACGTTTGTGAATTTACCCAAATATTTTAGAAAGAACTTTAATTTTTGTAGGAAAGATCTTTGTTTAAAGCTCTTAAAATATAGCTTTTTCAGTTTCATAGGTCAATCTTCTCCATAGGCGTGAGACATCTGTATATGATTACTTGTGGGCATAAGCTGCGCTTTAAAATGAAAAAAAAGTTAGTGAGATATGTGGGGTCAACCAAATTTTTCACTTTGTTTTTAAATTGCTATGGTAAAAAGAACACCCACTCAGTTTTTCTGAGAGTCCTTTCTAAATCAACAAAATTAAATTATTGTCGATATCTTAACTGGTTCTTGAGATATGGATGAAGAAAAAACTTCCAGATCTGAACTAACGTTCACACGCACGCAGAAACATCACTATTAAAATCTTTTATTTAGATTCTAGGGACCTTGAAACGTCGAGAAATGTCAAAATTTTCAATTCGACAAGTCGAACCGATTAGAATAGTTTCCTTTGGAAAGTTAACAACAATATAGTACCCGTGGCATGATGGTTAGTGCGTTGGACTGTCATGCCAGAAGTCTTGGGTTCGATCCCTGCCTAATTGACAAATTCTCCAATAGTAATTCTTGTTATGAAAAGTGCTTTCTCAAATTAGCCGTTCGGATTCGGCTTAAAACTGAAGATCACCTCCATCCCTGACAACAGTATTCGCACACAGGAATGGTTGAGAGTTGTAAGTCACTAGGCCCTAGTTCTCAACGGACTGTTGCGCCACCCAATAATAAGTAATAAACAATGGGACATTTTAAACTACAAGCATTCTTTTAAATTTAAAGATACCCATAGTACTACTACTACTACTTTTACAGTAAGATCATTTTGGAATGGGAGTACACTCAGGACCAAACACCTTACTACCTAAATCTTATGCAACATTTTTAACACAAAAAAGTATATTTTTTGAATTGGTAACATAAATCATTTGACGAAATTAGCCTAAATACTATAAGATATATTTTTATGGTTTCTCATCATAATGATTAATTATATATTTAAGTCATATAATATTATGCGATTTTGCTACTTATTTTTGTATAATGTAAACATTATTATAAATTTTATGCTCATCGAATTTGTAATTTTGTTGAAATATTACCTCTACATCGAATTCCGAAGGCGCCCATAACCGCCAGCAAAAAAGCGCCATAATTTTTGTTTTTGATTTAAAATCATACTTATGGTATATGCTATGCATACTCGTACCTACACACATCTGCGATAACGATGAAGGGTACTCGTATGTACGAAGCAAGAGTATATTATTTTAAATCGATGCCTAAGGGTCCTTATTTAACATACCGTAGAACATTTTTGGTTCCTCTCTCTAGTTGGGTTTGTGCCTAAATCAAAATCGAATTCTATAGATGGCACATTATGTTTCGGATACGAATAATAATCTCAATTTTATTAAAATTTATTTTCTGGGAAAAGCATAGAGCCAACATCGATTTTGCAGTTTATTGGGGATGCTTCAATAGTTTTCAATGTTTCCTCTTTCCACGTTAAACCCCCCCCCCCAGATACCGCTGCCGCTACCACCACTTCACTATGTTTGATAGACCCTTTGAGGCGTGAACTGGCAACATTGATATTATTTGTGCAGAGACAGTTTTTTCTCAATATTCGGATTGTATGGGTTAGGTATGTGATTTGAAGTTTTATGTAAAAGCAATTTTCGGAAGTTGTTAATTATTTTGTATAAGTTGGAGTGGAGGTAAATATATAATGAATGATCATAATATTTTATATGATCTATTAGTTGCGTTTATTATATTTGTTTATTTTTATTGATAGCAGCGTTGCCAAATATGCTTTGACGATTACCCGATTTGATTGTGTTATTGTGGGGAAAACTGGTTAAAAAGTCATTATTGTTATATTGTGAATTTAAAAAATAGAACCAAGTTCTGGATGTAACTACATATAGGGTAATTCATTTTCCTATTTCAAAAGTAAAGCTTAAAACCATAAAACACATAGCGACAAACTTTTGATGTAAATTTCATTTTATTATGAAGTTTAGACTTGGACATCAAGTGTGAAAAACAATATCGCAGAATGCGATTCTTTTGATGTTATTTTTATTATGAGACTTCAAATGATTACTAAGCGTGGCAAGTATCTAATGCCAGGGTTTCCAACTTAAATCTTCGAAATGAATTAAACTTTTCTTGATTAGGGGAAATAATGAAGTTGGTCATCAAGCTCTCATATATAAAACGTGTGCATTTAATATTAATTAATCTTTTATATTCTGTGACCCTGACAACATTATTTATTTTACTTTATGTTTACATTCTACATTGCATCTTAGCATAGCCAATAAGAATATCAGGTGATACAAAACAAGAAAAGCATGTAAACAGCTCACGGTAGGGAACATGACGGTCCCTCATCATTCTAATAACAGGGCTCTGTGACAGGGGTGTATTTACGCTAAAGCTAAAAGCGCTACAACCAGGGCGAAAAGACTGCTAAAGAGGTAGTATTGTTCAAATATTTATCTGCTTTCTGCCAAATACATGCCATTAATCAGGAGACATGTTAAAAATAACGGGGAGAGTACGATAACTTTGGCGACAAAGTTTAATGACGGATTTCTATAGAACAGTTAAAAACAAACATTTTTTACTATGGGAGGGGGGGTCTATCTCCCCCCGTTTAGGCGGTAGGGGCAGTTTAAAAAAATAATTACATTAAATGGAAAAAAAATAATTAAAAAATAGCGGTAATACTTATAATTAAGTATTATACCTTTTTTTAAAGCCAACACTTTTGTCTATTAGCTTGTTTTTAAATCAAGTCAAAACTATGCATAGTTTTTGAAAAAAATTGTTTTAAAGTCAAAATTTGTGCAAAAAAAAGTTAAAAAAAAAGGTTTAAAGTGTAATTTTTCAAAACTTTCAAATTGTCTACTGTTTTTTTTTTAGAATTCATTGCTCTTATTTGTTTTTGTTAAAAAAAACTGAAAACTAGATGACTTTATGTCTTCTAGTTCTTGAGAAAATTGAAAATTACCAAAACAAAATATTTTAATTAAATTACTTTTTCCTTGCTTAAGTATTAACGTAGTCTTATTTTGATAGTAATAATCGAATATGAATTAAGATATACCTAGGGTAAATTAATTTTTCTTAAATCCAGCTTATTTAAATGCAAAAGAAACTTTGCATGCACCCCATCTTGCACCCACCGCACCTTGCACCCTCCCCACCTTGCACACACACCAACTTGCACCCACCCCAAATCCTATAGTGTGCCCAAGCAGGGGGGTTGCAGGGGGGCAGCATGCCACCCCTTACAGATGCCACTGTTGCATACACCCAAACTCGCCTACACCTTACTGTTGCATACACCCAAACACGCATTACGCATACGCAAATACCATTATTACTATCAAAATAAGACCACTCAAGCAAAAAAAAAAGAATTAAATTAAAATAGTAGTTGTGGTTATTTTCAATTTTCTCAAAAACTAAAAGACATAAAATCATCTAGTTTTCAGTTTTTGATCAAAAACAAATAAGAGCAATAAATTCTGAAATAAAAACAATGGTAGATAATCTTGAAGTATTGAAAAATTTACACTTTAAACCTTTTTTTAACTTTTTTTACTCAAATTTTGAGTTTAAAATTAAATTTTTATTTTCAATTTTCTCAAAAACTAATAGACATAAAATCATCTAGTTTTCAGTTTTTGATCAAAACCAAATAAGAGCAATAAGTTCTGAAATAAAAACAATGGTAGATAATCTTGAAGTATTGAAAAAGTTACACTTTAAACCTTTTTTTAACTTTTTTTACTCAAATTTTGAGTTTAAAATTAAATTTTTCAAAAACTACGCATAGTTTTGACTTGATTTAAAAACTGGCTAATAGAACAGAATGTTGGCTTTAAAAAAATGTATACAACTTAATTGTAAGTATCACCGTTATTTTTTAATTATTTTTTTCCATTTTAAATAATAACTTTTTTAAATTGCCCCTCCCGCCTAAACGGGGGGAGATAGACCCCCCCTCCCATAGTAAAAAATGCTTGTATTAAGACCCTCTACCAAAAACCGTTATTATATCTTGGCGCCAAAGTTATCGTACTCGTGCCAAAATAACTATTGGCACTTTTAATTCGTTAAAAATATCGACATAGAAAATTTCAAGGGTCAATCTTATGATCATAGAGGAAATACATATATTATCTAGAGTCCCGACCGGTCCCCTTCCTACCTGAAACACCCTCAAATTCCATTCGAGGTGAACTCTCTCAAATTCTCTAACGGTGAATAAGTAAGTAAGTAAGTAACAAATTCATTTATTTATATTCTTATGTATACAGATTTACAAGTTTATGAATTGATAAGCTATGGTTTAGCCGTCAGCCTGGTTAGCAAATTTTATAAATAAATTACATGTTTTGTTAATTCACATTTTTCAATCTTAAATTGGTATAAAAATCTAACATATTCCGTCATTAGTAAGAATCTATACTTAAATATGGCTTTTAAAAAGTTGCTTAAGGTCTTCCAATCACATTCGTTCAAAATTTGGAGTGTTTCTTGCATGGTTAATGTATTTTTACCAAAAAACACTAGCCTCTATTGGTAAAATATTGGACATACACTTATGAAGTGATAACAATCCTCCTTTGATTTTAAATTGCATAACGTACAAAATTGATTGAAGCTGCCGTTATAGGGTCTAGCATTTAAACTTATAAGTTCACATCTTGCTTTAAAAATGAAAGAAATGTCCTTGTAGCTAAGTCCATCATGGAAGTAGTTTCGTTGGTTTAGGTTATAGTTGAGCTGAGAGTGTAGTACTCTACTATCTGATTCGCGAGCTTTATTAATAAAGGATTCTCGAACTATGTCTTCATTCTTCTGTATAATCCTGTAAAGTTGCTCCTTTAAGTTGTTTAAATTGTTGAGATCTATATACAGTATCTCTCCACAAGTATTACCGATATCTTGCCATTTTTTCATCCACCAATCTTTATTCCTCAGTTCGTACAAAAGCATTTTTTTCGATAGTCTATTCTCCTGGTATGTACAAGTTTTAATAATATAATCAGCTTGTGCCTTGAGTGTGCCCGTGAGAAGTTTCGGTATTCCGGTTTCTAAATACATTGCATAAATCGGTGTATTTTGCGGTAAATTGAAGAGTTTTCTCAAAAAATTTCTTTGAAATTTTTCTATCACTTCGTACTCTTCTGCACCCCAGACCTGAGAAGCGTAGCAGAGAGTTGATTTCACAACGGTATCAAATATTTTATATTTGGCTGAAAGGGTTATTCTGTCGTTTGAAAAAACATTTTTCCATGATAAATTCAACAAGCTTTGAGAGGTGCTGGCTTTTTTCATAAGGTGTTTGTCGAAATTTAGGGTTGAATTTAGCTTTACACCTAAATATTTAATTTCTTTGGATATTTCTAAAAGATTTCCATTAAAGTACCATCTATTTCCGCTAAGGTTTCGTGAGAATCGTGAGAAGATCATTATTTTTGACTTGTCTGTATTAATAGATAATCCCCACCTATCACAGTAATCTTCTAAGCGATTTATCATCAACTGTAGGTTTTCTGGTGCTTCCGACAACAGGACAAGGTCATCAGCGTACAGTAGCACATTTATAACAGAATCAGATATTCGTATTCCTCCAGGTAAGGCTTCCTCTATGTCATTTATGAACAGCGAAAACAACAAGGAACTGAGTGGACAACCTTGTTTTACTCCGGTACATGTTTCGAACCATTCATCTTCCCATCCCAGACTGCTGCATTAGTTCCAGTATACATCGCTTTAATTACTTTCAAAAACCTCTAAGATAGACCCAATTGTGAAAGTTTATAGAAGAGCGCGCTTCTGTTTACAAGGTCAAAAGCCGCTTTGAAGTCCACAAAGAAAGAATATACTTTTTTGTTCCTTGCTTGAAAAGCTTTTATGATATGATTTGATTGATGAAAGAGTGAAGATCTGGTCTATTGTTGAAAAGTTTTTTCTAAATCCGGCTTGGAGATCCGACAGAATGTTTTTCCTTTCGACCCATTTTTCAAGTCTCTTTACTAGTATACCGCAGAATATTTTTGTTAACACATTCAAAAACGATATACCTCGGTAATTTTCAGCGATATCTAAGGGACCCTTTTTGTGTATTGGATAAATTACCGTCTTCTTGAAAGAGGAGGGGATGTCAGCATTTGAAAAGATTTTGTTGAAGAGTTCCCTTATTTTTTCAATGCATGTGTGAGGAGAATTTATATAGAACTCATACGGAATCCCATCTTCACCTGGTGCCTTTCCATTTTTCGCTTTTTCCAGTACAGCTTTTATTTCTTCTATTGTTATCTCACCATCTAACGTTTCATCAAGAACATAAGATTCCGCATAGCAGTAATATTGGCTTGGGTTATTGCCAAGAAGTCCTTTAAAGTGTGCAGCCAGACTTTCTGTAGATAACCCTGTGCCAATTTTATGAGTAATTCCGTTAATTTCTCTAGCTACCTTCCAGAATTCTTTCGAGTTTTTGGTTTGACCTAGTGAAAGTGCTTGCTTATTTTCATATTCAATTTTCTTTTTGTGACATATATCTTTGTAAAGTGTATTTGCTTCATGGTACCATTTTGTCAAACCACAATTTCGCGAACTTCGTGCAATTTTTAAAAGAGAAAAGGATTTTTGGCGCGCTTTCCAACATTCCTTATCGAACAATTTTTGTTTAAACTTTGGACAAGTGCTGTTTAAAATTTTATTCGATGTCGAGCATCTAATATAACCTATTAGTTGGTTTGATAGTTCTTCTGTAGATTCTATTAGCATACCGTTGTTTGTAATTAAACTATCTAGATTGTGTTGAAATAGAACAGCTTCTTCATTTTGCCATTTAAGTCGTGGTGGCAGATTTATATTTGTGAACTGGCAATTAGGTACATTTATAAATTCTACTACAATAGGCATATGATCTGAAAATATTTTGTATTGTACTTCAAACTTTTTTATTCGATCAATCCATTCATTGTTTACGGCACAGTAGTCGATGGCAGATTTCCCCTGTCCTCCTATGAAAGTGTAGTCTCCTTCATTGTCACCATCAGTACAACCATTTAAAATAATAGAATCATACATCTGCAGCATCTCAAGCATAT
The DNA here is from genome assembly GCA_920104205.1 of Eupeodes latifasciatus. Lineage (NCBI taxonomy): Eukaryota > Metazoa > Arthropoda > Insecta > Diptera > Syrphidae > Eupeodes > Eupeodes latifasciatus. Next base: position 292,457,844 of record OV049924.1, on the reverse strand, counting down.
CAGATCCATTTTTATTGCAAATATTGTCTCTTGATTTACGATTGGAATGAGAGATCGACGAATTTGTTATATCTTGAACTGAAGTAATTTGTGAGTCACTGACCCTTGCATTCCAATCACCAATTAGTAAAATGCTTTTATTTGATAAGAGTTACATTGCGTTGCTTAAATCAAAATCCTGTGTACATCTGTTACAATTTATATAGCAGGGTAAAATGCACATATTAGAATAGTCAAGGAGTTTTACTATCGTGATTCCTTCAAGTTCATCAAACTCGAACGTATTTAATAATGTAGTTTTTATACCGAAAAGATTTCCTCCACTAGCACGACCTTTAACAGAATTTTTAATTGCTTCTCCCCATATAAGCTTAAAGCCCGTCAAATAATTTTTAAATTTACTTATATTATCTTTTGTGACATGTGTTTCGAATAAAAAGAATATTTCAAAGTTTTTAACATAATTAAAGAAATCTACAAATAAGAGTTTATTGTTTAGACCATAGAGGAAATATATTATCTAGAGTCCCGACTTAATGGGTTTGCTCTCTTTCGGCCTACAAACTAAATTGAGCGAATTTTGCCCATTAGCATAAGCATGTGTTAGTTGTCCCGTGCATTTCTTATGGGAAAATCCAGGTTCTATGTAGTTGTTATGGGCTTTTGGGTTCAGTTTGCACAATTAGGGGGAAAACAATGTGAGGTGAACTCAGCCGTTCAAAAAATAGATCCGTTGAATTCAAAAATTTAAAAATGAATGCAATATTTTAAGAAAAATGAATTTTGCAACTTCTTTTTAGTGAAAACTGTGCTAAAAATAATATTTGACTGCTTTTGGCAAACAAATTTTATGATTTTTTTGAAAAGTTTCGCTAAAAACAGAAAAAATCATGCAGAAAGTATAGGCGCACCCTAGAGCTGCAATGCGAACGTGACCCAATTTGAGTTGTTCCCAGTTTTGACAGATCAACAGCAAGGTGAGTATTTTGACAACGAAAATTAAAAGGAAAACAAAATACAATTTCTGCGATTTAAAAAAATCAAAACAAAAGTCAAAATTAATAAAAACAAAGTTGTTAATAGTACTCCTGATTAACTGTTTCATCTATATTTTATAAACAACTAGCGGCCCGGTACGTGCTTCGCTACGTATAAGGCATAGTAATAAAAAAAATGATTATTAAGTTCATTTATTCAAACAAAAAAATATTTTAAATTGCTAGCTATTTAAAAGTCCAAATGACCCAAATGATATATTGTTTATATTATATTTATCAGCAAAGAGTAAAACCTAAAAAATAAAAAAGAATTGGGTATCTACTCTTACTATGGTGGGTCTATATGGGTTAGTCTAAAACAGTTGGATAAACAATATTTTTTGTTTTTCCATTTTGAGGCAACATAAAGTTGGCATGTGAAAAACATGATTCCTCCAAATTGACACCACAAACGTGAAGTGTTTGCCCTTGGGCCTTATTTATGGACATCGCAAATGATAAACGCACAGGATATTGTAATCTTTTTAATTCAAATGGCATATCAGTTGGAATCATAGGGATACGCGGTATCAAACACACTTCTCCTTTTGATTTACCAGTTAAGATTGTAGCTTCAATCATATTTGACAATAACTTTTTCACTGCCAATCTGGTGCCATTACACAGCTTTGGTGGATTAATATTTCGCAATAATATAATCAAAGAACCAATTTTCAGATTCAAGCAATGCGGTGGTATACGGTTCCAATGACTTTAAAACTTCAATTGGATAATTCATTGCCTCATCTTGATTCATAACACTGTCAATTGATTTATATGTCGTGACTACACCTGGCAGTTTCGCTTGAATTTGAAAATTAATGGCATTGATATGAATGTTCTACCGGGCTAAAATGGCGCATTCTCTCTACCAATCATGATTTCTGTAATTCTGAAGAATATTTGGAAAAACACGTTCAATCAACTCATCTATAGATTGCGCAATTGTACAAAAATTGTTCGGTAAAGTGATCAATCCGTTGGTACCGTCGATTGGTATTTTGCCATCACCAATTTCTAACAATTGTTTTAAAAGCTCATGGTAGTTGCATCATTATGTAGGTGAATACGCATATTAATGTTCAGTGTCAATTTTCGTACATATCTCCAAGGAACTGATGACTTCAAACAGGCGTTTATTTCATCAGCAGGAGATCGAGATATGACAGGCAATGTTTGACGAAAGTCCCCTGACAGCAATATCAGAGCACCACCAAAAAGCTGTTGATAACCGCGTAAATCTTGCATTGTTCGATTAAATGCTTCTATTGATTTTTTATTCGCCATTGTGCACTCATCCCATAAAATAATTAACATTAATCGCAGAACTTTTGCCATAGCAGAATTTCTCGAAATATTGCAAATTGGAGTTTCAATCACCTGTACATTCAATGGCAATTTTAATGCAGAGTGTGCGGTCCGACCACCTTCTAATAATGTAGCAGCAATTGCCAAAGATGCAAGTGCCAATGCAATTTTCTGTTCCGAACGAATAGTCGCTAAAATCAATGATACAACGAAAGTTTTGCCTGTACCACCAGGTGCATCCAAGAAATATAATCCACCTGCATTATTGGAAACGGCTTGCATGATTGTGTCATATATGTACATGTTTTTGTTGAATATTTAATTTGGTGCTATTACAATTTTGTGATTATCAGATGGCATACGATCAATATTGAACAATTGAACTAATGCGTTATGCTGATGGAAAAATCTTTGTAGCTCACGAATAATTTCTCGTCTTGTATTTGAAACAATTGCACAACGTTGATCCAATTCACGATTTTCATCACCAATAAAATCGGGGTGTGGCAATAACGAACCAGCTTGATGATAAATCTGGCCCTGAATCTATAACATGTATGCAATTTTAGGTAGATGTTGAATCAGAATTTTTAAGGCTTTATGATTCAGATTGACATAAACATGGGACAATCCTGTTAAAAGTCGGCATAAAATTATCTCTAATAATTTTAGTAGTACCAAAAGAAGTCATTTGAAATGCCGAATTGTATTGTTGAATATTAGGTACTCAAAGCTGCCAAAGCTAATTCGATGCTTGGTTTTATTAAAAGAAATTCAACAGACTTTCAGACCCTTATACTATTAAATCTCTTTTTTGTGCATACGTCAGATCTATTTTAGAATATTGTTGTGTTGTTTGGAACCCATACTATAGAATTCATTCATTAAGAATTGAAAGAGTCCAAAAGAATTTCACTAGGTTTGTAGTATGGAAACTTGGAAGGAATATTGAAACTCCTTCATATGCTACGAGATGCAAACTTATCGGTTTAGAGTCACTTGAAAATCGACGTAAAATCTTCTCTGTTTTATTTATTCGTGATATTCTGTTTCATCATATCAACTGCCCATACCTTCTATCTTTAATTGAGTTTAATATTCCTTCTCGTCAACTAAGAGATTATGATCTATTCCACGTAAGTTACCATAGAGTTAATTACGCAGTTAATGAACCTATAACTCGCTGTGTTAGGGAAACCAATTCTGTGTCTAATGTAATAGACTTTGATTTCCATTTTAATAGAGTCACCTTAAAAAATAAAATTGTGTTCCATTTCCTAAATATTGATTGAAATGTATTTATTAATTTATTATTTATTTATTTTTTGCTTTGTTTAAATATTAATTTAATTTTAATTTTAGTAGTCTGTAAGATGATTAATGTAATCTCTGTTTGATGAATAAACTAAACTAAACTAAACTAAACAAAAACTGCTTCGACGTTTGAGATGTTTCAAAAATAAATGAATACAATGGTTCGGGTGGAGTTTCTAATGTTAACAATCTCACTTTACCATTAGCACAACACATGCCGGGCGTTTCACCTGGAAAGTTACCCGCATCACAATGTGGACATATTGCGTCCATCATTCCAATGTATCCGTACATACTATAATCAATCTGACTATTGTAATTCAAAACAGCACACAGCATTTCATCCAAAACAGCACGACGTATTCGTGATCGCCGTGCAAGATTAAGTACAGGTACATGGTCAACAGATCTATTCTGTGCAGTACGTTCACGCTGCGATGCATTAGCTTGTGCGCGTTCATCTGTAGTCTGAGATCGTCTTAAAATGCCACTTGATTTGCATTACGCGTTCGCCGGCCTATGTTTGGTCGTCTTGCTCGTGGCATTTTACCTTCACTCAACAACTCAACAATATTTTGGAAAATATAAACACAAAGCAATAACTCAACAATATTTTGGAAAATATAAACACAACAAAGCAATAATTATCGCTGATAAAATGAAATGACATATGATGACATTAAATTTGTTTGACAGAACTAACGTCACTTTTTTTGTCTTCGATTGGTTTGCCAAAAGAAATCGTAATGAATTACATTCTGTTTTTCTTAAAACGGTAGTCCGGAAATGACAAAACTTTTCACAAGTAAACAACAAACGATCTACGCCGGCTTTGATCCAACTGCTGATAATCTACAAGTTGGCAATCTCCTGGTAATAATGGGACTTCTGCATTGCCACCGAGAAGGACACAATCCAATTGTGTTAGTTGGAGGAGCTACGGGTCTTATCGGTGATCCTAGTGGCAAAAAAAAACAGAACGAAACCAACTAGGGTCGTCGGTCATTGAGACAAATTAATTGCTATAGAAAAACAGCTTAATAGAATATTCAAGAATCATCAGGATCTACTTTGGGACACTAGTAAAAACAAAAGTGACCTATCTCCTATTAGGTAACTATAATAGAAACCTAATGCGCTTTAAAAACTCAATCGTTTTGATAATCTTTCTTTCAGAGTCGTCAACAATGCATCATGGTACGAAAATCTGAATGTAGTGGACTTTGTTGCCAATATGGGAAGACACTTTCGAATGGGATCAATGCTCTCAATATCGTCAGTCCAGTCGCGACTTGAGAGTGCAGCTGGAATGAGCTTTACCGAATTCACATATCAAATTTTCCAAGCTTATTATTGGTTGCATTTGCTTCAGAAATACGATTGTCGTTTCCAAATGGGAGGCAGTGACCAAATGGGCAACTTAATGACTTCTAGTCCATAGAGGTGATTTTTAATAAACAAATAAATCACTTCTTTTAGCTATTTAAGTTTTTCCCATTCCAGAGGCGGGTCTAAAACAAGCCGAAAAAGTCAAAGAGGCGCTCTATAAGGGCAATATTGAAGGACTAGGTGAACTGAATTACAACGAAATCCGATAGATTTTTACTTGCGACATATAGGAACTATATGGCAAGTTTTGCATTCGTGCAAAATTTCGAACTCGAGATTTTAATCAAACATGATATTACGATGGTAGAGAAGTCGAAAAAAGTGGGTCCCGCGATTCCGTCCGGTCTGTTTTGTCTGTCTGTCCACGCTCCTACAGCCTAAGCCATTGGGTCGATTAAGTTCAAACTTGGAAGTTAAGGTTTTCAACAGATTCGCGTTAGGCCTTTTTTTTTCATTTTTTTTAAGACCAAAACTAACAGTGGCCCCCATACAGTTTTTTTGGTCAAAAAACGAAAATTCGAATTTTCTTAAAAACAAACCGATAGATTTTTTTTAAATTTTCTCTAAAATTTTATTTTTAAACTTGGCTTCTTTTCATAAGAAAAAAATATTTTTGTATTGCTCAGGAAAGGTACCGCTCATAGAACCGTTATTTTGTTTCTTAATTTTCTCAGCAACTTATCAACCGATTTCAATAATTTTTTTTCTGAATAAGCTCTTATATTGCCTTAACAATATTTGATTATCAAAAGTGAAATTTTGTATTGTTTGGATTTTTAAAAAAATATTGAATTTTTTTTTTCAAAATTCTATATCTCAAAAACGGGTCAACATTTTTTTACGAAATTCAAATGTAGAGCGTATATTTACAATCACTAAACAACTGCATACCAAAAATATTTTTAGAACAAAATTTAAAAATGTTATATATAAAAAATTAATTTAAAAAAAAACCGCTCTAACGATTTTCAAATAAATTTTTTGAAAAATCAAGGGTTTTTTGATTTATAAAATGGCATCTAAATTTTTGAAGACAAACTTATTTTTCAGGTAAAGTTTTGAATCTTAAAATAGTTTTTTTTTTTTAATTATTTTAACTGCATTAAATGTAATCCCCTCCCATCTCACCAGATCAAATCCTGTGCGTGAGCCCGAAAGAGTGCATTACATTGACAAAACTTTTATTATATTCAGCCCTATCATGAATTCCATCGTAATCGGAAATTTTTACGAATCCCGAAAAACTGTATCATGAAATCCGTTCGTAGTGGAAAATCTCATACAATTTTGCATTACGAACGGATTTCATGATAAAGTTTTTCGGGATTCGTAAAAATTCCGACTACGATGGAATTCATGATAGGGCTGATTACTATCTTTTATCCAAATTAGATAATGCATTTGTGTCTTGGGATGAATCGCGCGGTTTTTTTTACAAATCGAATAGCATTTAAATCTTTGAAGACAAACTTGTTTTAAAGGTATAATTTTAAATCTTATATAGCTGCTTTTTTAAACAGACTCTTTGCATACAGGAGCAAGTTCGTGCGACCCAGTCGTGCATTTTATTTCTGGAGCTTCCGTCGTTGAGATTTTTTCAGAGCCTGGAATATCCATTCTTGATCTGGCACTAAAAGCTAAATGTTTTACAACAGAGAGTAAGTGAAAAGTGTTATGTTTTTGCTTGAGAAAATTTATTTTAAAATTAAAAATCTTCTTTCAGCTGATGCGATGAGAATCATCACAACTGGAAGGTTCTATATCAATCAAAAGCGAACTCAAAACTTCTCCGAAGTTATTTTCAATGGCATTCATGTTCTTAGTAGTAGTAGTAGTAGTAGTAGTAGTAGTAGTAGTAGTAGTAGTAGTAGTAGTAGTAGTAGTAGTAGTAGTAGTAGTAGTAATAGTAGTAGTAGTAGTAGTAGTATCAATTTATTTAGTATGTTTTTACTATTTAGAATTACATAATAATAACTTATTTTTAAGAATAAATAATTTAAATATATTGCCTGTTTACATACGTACATATATACATTATAAAGTTACAGCTCTACGAATGTGTTCAATTAACTCATTTTTATATCTTTTTAAATTCGTTTCAATTTTGATGTTACTTGGAAGTTCATTAAACATTTTAAAACCTTTATGAAATATCATATTTTTTGTTCTGGAAACTATACATTTTGAATATGGAGTCTATACATTTTGAATGTAAAGTTACAATTATTTCTCAAAGAATAATAAGTTAGATGTAAGATACTTTGGCATCATATTATATTTCATTTTAAAAACAAACATCAGAATAATGTACTGCTTCACAAATAGCCAGGTTCCTCGTCGCCTTCGTCTTCATTATCGAGCGATAAAGTTGAAGAAGCTTGAAACATAATCATCATAACATCATAATTATCATGAACCAATCGGTCTAATTCCACCTCCAGAGCGCTTTGCCCGAGGATCAATACAAATCTACGATGATTTAGATCCTTATGGACATTTAATTTAACATTTATTATAAGTCCTTAGCTATAACACTGTATTCTTTTTTAGTGATAAAGAATTATTTTAATCATCAAACATTTAGATTCCTTGGTGTGTTAATAATGTTTATTTTTTGTAAAATAAAATGGAATTAATAATATTACGTTTTTAAATTCTATTCGGCACTTAACCTTATAATTAGTGACATAATATACATACTATAAGGCTTTTCGAGGTTATCAAAATATATATATATATATATATATAATACTGGAATTTCTAACTAATGCTGTTGACGTGGTGAACCAAAACATAAGAAGAATAAGGATTACAAACATTTTATTTTTCAATTTTGTTGTACTTAAAATATTAAAATTAAAACAAGATAAAATCTACTTAATCAATAATAATTGACCTGAGCAGATCAAGTTTAGTAAAACCAAAAAGAAGTGTTTTTCTTGGAAAAAAGTACATTCAATATTTTTTTTTTAATTATTTAAAAACTGAGATACATTTTAAAACCTATAATCTATAAATAATGGCATTCAATTTAAAAAACAAAAATTATACTAAATTACAAATAATATTGAAAAATTACAACTTCATAAACTAGCTACGCCACGACGAATCTTGACTAATCATGGATGAGATTCTAAGCATATCGTTGAATCAAGTGAACGGCAGAGTAAAATCGACATCCAAACTTCGTTTTGATTTCCTTCTGAAAAAACACGTCTATTAGTGCTTTCAAGTTTTATGGTAGGTTAGGTACATATATGTAAAACTTACATATTTTGAAGCAGTCTTGCCATCATGAGCCTTGATGTGCTATAATTATACCATTTCTGGAATAGGGCTCGTAAGTCAATACATTGATTAAAAATGTGTGGCTTCTTAAGTCGTTTGCGTTGACTTTCTTTTACGAGGCAAATTCCAAAATCCCAATCAAACATTTTCACCAGATGAAGGTTGCCGGCTCGCGACTCTTTGCGCAGCAACTCTTGGAACATCATTAGGGCAGTTTGTAGGTGCATTCCTGTGTCCATTCCAGTTAGTTCTAAGCAGAATGCACTTAGCTTCGGTGATACAATAGGCATTATGATTTCATGGAATTCAGCTTCTATTTTGTCAGCCTTTAAGTTTACAAAAATTGCAGAAAATTCTATAATAGTACGTGAAAAAGTAATGATAGATTGTTTTTTATTCAATTTATTTTTTAAGAAAGCTTACCAATGATTTCCGATTCCCGTCATTTATGAGGTTAAATATATTGTCCCAACAAGTTGCTTCTAAACCGCCATTCGGTTCAGCTACCTCTTCTATGTCGTATGTGTCAGCCTCAGCGGCAGAAGTAGCCGCTGCTTCAGCCACCTAAGTGTCCCCGTAGTCCTTTATTGGCAGCGAGATAGTGAGACAATTGCACTATAAGCCTGGATTTAGACCTAAAAGACGAAGGTTAAGCGAGTTGATCGTGATATAAATGTTTCGATTCGCACTTACACAACTGGTCTCCGCTCGCTGTTGTACTTTGTGGAACCAGAAGATGTTGCTTTTGTTGCCACTGCAAAATGCGTTTTTTTAGCGGCTTGCATTATATTTCCTGGCACCTGATGAATAGGTCGAGCATGTTGGAAGCCCTAAAGAATCAATATTTGTTTGGATCACTCACAAGTTAATTAACTAACCTAAATTGCCTGCTTACTCTGCAGTTGCTGTTACTGCTGTTGAGTCGTTCCAGCACCAAACCTCAGCTGCTAGAAGGGCGTTAGCGGTCGGCTACACTGAATGTTAAAATGCCTTCTTGCATCATTGACTTGGTAGTGTTGCTGGAGTTTGTTCCATTGAAAGCATTTGACTTTTGGTAGAGATGGTGACACCTCCACCGTCAACGCCTGCAGCAGCTACTGAGATGGAAGCAGATATCACCAAACATGATACAGCAGCAATTGAGTACTGGACAGAGAGATGCACCTTTAAGTCCACAATCCACACAAATTGTTTAGAAAAGTGTTCTTGCGCTTCCAGCAAAAATTAACACACAATGGCCAGCGTCTGTCGTTAAAAATGTTGATATTATTTTGTTAAGAGAAATACAATATAAAAAAACTTACCTGTTAATCAGCGCCTTGTTTGCTTCGTCTTCCAGATTTCTTGAGGGAAGTTGCTTTTTGCCTTATGGTATGTAATAGGCATCATCTAAAATGAAAACACAGGCTATACAAAAAATCGATCATTGTTACACCTCCTTCACTGCAATTTGACTTACTTTTTATTCAATGAAGTGAACTTGTATTTACTCTTTTCATTATAAAGGTTTTTGGTCTGAAAAATATCAAATTATATTAAATATCAAAACAATTAACAAAAACTTAAGCTATGATTACACGGTCAACGAAATCGGTCAACGCGTTGACTCTCTGACGTCACAAAAAATACATATTTTCTCCGTCATCTCACCGTCAACGTTTACAGTATCAATGCTTAAAACATTGACTATCACACGATTGACACTATTGGGTCAATGTTGTCCCAAATTACGTTGACGCACAGGTGTGTCAACCTGACTTTTACTCATCAGTGTCAATGCATTAACTCGCAAAACTTTGATGATCACACGGTTTGACACAAAGCAAAAAAGCCGTCAGCACAAGTCAAAGTTATTTTGGGAAATAAAATAAATATTGTGAGTTTATTAATGCACATAATTATATATGTAGATATATTTAACTTAAGTGCAATTCATTTTCAGATCTTGTTTGCAAATTCGTAAGAACCTCGGCAACCAAATCCTTCATGCTCCCGGATTTTCTGGAATTTGTTCTTGGTGACGCTGATGAACTTTTTTGTTTTTTTCCAGCCGGAAGTAGATTTTCTTCGACGTTTTCGGAGCTGAATTGCTGATTCAATTCATGCAGAATTGAAGCATTCGTGTAGGCTCCCTCCTTAAAAAATATATGTATGTATATTTTACGATTGAATTTATACAAAAAATATAAGCTTACCAAGACAAGGCAAGGGCAATGTTGAAACTAATTCTACTGATTGAAGCACTTCGGCAGACTCAATGAACATCATTTCGGAAAAGTGAGCCCATGACATATATTTATATTTCAGTTTTTTTGGCCCAAGCGTATGCAATTTTTCTTTTGCGTTGCGCTTTTTTCTTTTTTTGGTCTTCATCTTGGGCAAGTGACTCCTGTCTTGGTGTAGCATCGTCGATATCTTCCATCATAATCTGATAAATTTTTTATCAAAGAAAGGGACATTATTTTAAATTAAAAAAAAAAAAACTTACCAGCAGCTTTAAAATTTCAATATATGTATATCCTGTTTTGTTTTTTTATTTTTTTAATTAAATGATGTAAAAAAACCAGGGCCATGTTTTTTTTATATGTATAAAAATCACAGTCAAACTGAGACGATGACACGGTATTTAATTCTGCCCCGTCAACGCTGGGACACGGTCATTGCGATGACACGACTCCGTCAACGCGTCCCAATGACGTTGACAGAGAGATTACACGGTCATCGAAAAAAGTCAATGCGTTGACCCAAAAATGTGTGTCAACGAGAGTGTCATCGTACCCGTCAACGCAATGACACCAGTTTTCGTTGACAATCACACGAAGTGACACTCTTGGGACAGATTGTGACGTCATTTTTACGTCAGAGAGTCAACGCATTGACCGATTTCGTTGACTGTGTAATCATAGCTTTACTCTTCAAATCCGAAATCCATTGTTTTGTTTTGCAAAATTGATTGTCATTTTTAACAGGTCACACAAATTTTATAAGCTTCTATTTTAGCCCAATCCTTCATTTTGTTTTTTTTTCCCCACTCACATGTATTCACCGATAGCGAATTTTAGAGAGTTCACCTCGAATTTGAGAGAGTTTGAATAAAATTTGAGGGTGTTTCAGGTAGGACGGGTACCAGTCGGGACTCTAGATAATATATTTCCTCTATGGTTTAGACCTGAAATATTGTAACCTAAGATTTTATAAGATATAAATTTAATTTGGCTGACGGCATCTAAATTTCAATTTTTCATAAATCTACTACAAATCGGGGTTTCATGTGCCATCCCTGGTGTATCTGCTACATCTGATCTACTCCATCCACTTTGACGTTTACTTGACATTGCTGTCATTCCATCACTGACATTTCCAAAGTTTAGATCGCCAAACATATTTTGTAATTCAGCTTCTCCGCTTTTGTTTTTATATTTTAAGATGTTATTGTTATTTAAATAAAATATTTTATCTCCAATTAATAAAGTGTTGTTTTTAATCAAGACAGCTTCTGTTGGTTTTTTTGTTTTGATCGCTTTGCGATAACCAAGAAGTATCCTGCGTTTTAGTTGTGATTGTTTACTTAGATCGCGTTGGATGTATGCACCTGTGCCTTTCAACTTAGAGGCATTTCTTAACTTTTGTGTTGCAATTTCGTTTGATCCTGTGTTGAGTTTAAGTTTGATCATGTTGTTGTTTTCGCTTAATTTTCTCACCTGTGGCATTTGTGGTGATTGGTTGCCCAACAAGAGCTTGGATATATCATGAACTCGATCTTGGGGCTCACTACCATCCTTTGGGATCGTGAAAATTATGTTTTTGCCTTTAATTTCGCGACTTTGTAGCTCCAGTTCATCTTCAAGCAATCTACAGCGATTTTCAAAGTGTTGAACTCTATCCGCCAACTCTAGATTCTGCTGCCGGAGATGACTCAACTCTTTATTTATGTTGTTGATATCATCCTTTGTTGCCAAGTTGATAACGGCTAAAGTAAGCTCTTTGTGAAGTGATTCATCGATTATAGATTTAATTTGTTGGAAATCAGATTGAGAAATAGACATTGTTTTGTTATGTTTAAAAACCTTCGATGTTCTGTTGTTTTTAGAGAGTGGGTGTATATTTCCTTCGGGCGAAGTTTGGCCAACTTTTCTTTTGTTGCAGTCATGTGACAAAAGTACGGCTTTCGAATTATTTTTTCGGCTTAAAACCTAATTACCTGGTTTTAATTTTTAACTTTTCCTAGGTAAATAATCACAGAGCATGTACCACTTATAGCATTTATTATTAAGTTTTAAATATTTAAAATTGAAAATTAGCAAGAGCGATACGTAAAGTGAACTTATTCAAATTAGAGCAGAGTTGCCAACGTCAACGGTGAATACATGTGAGTGGTGAAAAAAAAGCAAAATGGGGAATTGGGCCACAAACAGCCCCGTCGAGAGGGGGTGGGGAAGGGGGAGACCGTCCGGGCCCTGGATTTTCTTTCTAGGGGCACAAAAAACATATCTATTCCCACTTCTTTTTAGGGGCCCGAAAATTTAAAATCATTCATGCTTTCGCAATCGGGCCCCTGTTTGCATGTTATATACCAATCTATCAGTCACAAGCGTGCCGATCTGGGCCCCTGATTATTATTGGCGTACATTTTTGTTAATATTTAATGAAAAATTGGGCAACTCTGAATGTGCTCGGAAAGTGTAAAAGCGATTCGAACATGTTTGCCTCATAAAATCAGTTGAAAAGTTACATTCAATGGCGCTCATTACATTACAACTGCGAATAATGAACAACTTTTCGATTGATGCTCTTCCCAATGACGAAATCACTAGGGAAACCAACAAAAATGCGAAGGAATTCTATATAGAATATTGGACACTATTCTCTTCCTTGGCGAAAGGGGGCTAGGACTACGAGGCGATAGCAATCTTATTGGGGAGCCAAATAATGGAAATTGTTTGGGCATTTTGGAATTAATTAGCCATTATGACCCCTTACTTCTGGAGCACTTGGAAAAAGTAAGAATTTCACAACAAGAGCACAGGCGTTTGCAAAGTCCACTACCTTTCCGTTGAGATTCAAAATGAGTTCATTCAAATTTGTGCCCAACATGTGAATTCAGCTATTCTGAAGGAGAGAATACTCCAAGTCATGTGAAACCAAACACATTTTTTTTGCGATATCTGGGCTTGGAAGAAAATGTGTTCACCATCCAAAAACGGTTTTTGGAATTTGTCGATTGCAACAAAAAAACTTGCACCCCAATAGCTGATTTGATCTGCGAAACGTTGGCAAAAAACGGAATCCCTTTAGAAGACTGTTGTGCACAAGGCTATGATAATGGAAGCAATATGAAAGGACAGTATAATGGTGCACAAAGTCATATTTTAAACAAAAATCCGAATACCATGTGCAGCTCACAGCCTTAACTTGTGTGGAGTCGATGCAGCGGAATGTTGTACTGCCGTAATCACATTTTTTGGTGTTGTTCAAAAGTGTTTCAACTTGTTTAGCAGCAGTGCCCAACGTTGGGAAATTCTTAAGAAAAATGTGCCCGGATCCCTTCAAAAACTTTGCTATATAAGATGGTCAGCTAGAATTGAGGCAGTTAAACTATTTGCAAATCATATGAAAAACCTTAGAACATCATTAGAAGCCTTAAGCACAGAGAAAAGAACTAATAGAGAGAACCAACTTCGACGGTTGCTCTCTTTTTGCCTACAAGCTGTGATTTGGCCACCAACTTGCATATGTATTAACAAATACTTATGCAAGTTTGTGTACATACTCACCACGAGAGAGAAAAAACTTTTCTCTCTTTTCTCTCTGCTCACCACCTTTGAAAAATGGCGGATGTAGTGAAGTGAAATTAATTACTCTTGTTAGGTGCCAGAACAATGAAGATTTAGAAACAATTCTAAATTATGCATTTAGATAAATATTAGTTAGTTATTTGAAGCCAATTTTAATCATTAAGTAAGTAAAATAAATTAGGTGGTGCAACAGTCCAATCAGAATTAGGACCTAGAAACATAAAACTCTGAAAGCACTACAACTAATATTTGTATTATTAGCTGCATTTATGCGTTTAATTTTCGCTCAGACCGTTAAAAGATGCAAAAAATACTCACTCAGATTTGTTTCAATTTTCACAGTTTATCGACTTAATTTTGTCGATGCGAGAGTTGCAGGAACATTGAAAACGAGAGTTACAGAATGTAAACATGGAACATTGAAAACATTTTTATATACTCATCTCTTTTTTCCATTCCTATTTTATTTGTGTGTACTCGTTGTTTATTTTCTTTACATTACTCACGACATTTCCAAAATGCTGAAAATAAGTGATTTAAGTAGACACTAAATAAAAAGACTGTCAACTTGTTACTTCTGTTGCTAATTTTCATTGCATAAGATTTGTGAATAGGTGATAAGCTATTCTTACTGCTTTCCCCTAAGGTAGTGTGTTGCTTTTAAAGGCTTAACTACATAAGCCGAAAAGTACTTTTGTACAAAAGTAAAAATTTTTGTATTCTCGCTAGTTCAGTGGTTTTGTGAAAAGAATATACAAATTTGTTATTCAACCAAAATTTAAGTCTTATGCGTCATTTTTATAAGTTTTCCAGTTCTAACTATTTATATCTGAAAAATCTGTCAGGGAAAGTTCTAACTACAGTTTTTCTGAAAGTGCATTGTGACTTATTCATAGATGATTGATACCGCAATTGCAGAAGATATGGATATTTTATATAAATATTCCCGTAAACTATAGAACTTTATTAATTCCGCCTTTTATAATTCAATATAAAATAATTCAATGCAGTATATTTTAGATAATACAGTAGTTAAGTTAATAGTTAAGGTATTACTATTGAAATAAACATAACATTCATTTATAAAAAGACATGTACTCGTTCATATATACAAATAAAGTCTAATCTAAAAAGCCTTAACCTTGTTAAACACTTTCTGCACACATCCTTTCTTGTTTTGGTTGTTCCTGCCATCTATCTGTAACTTAGAGAAAAAGAAGAGAAAAACAAATTCACCACGAACTACCGGTATAACTTCTTCCGTTATTTATTGACAAACAAAAATGTTTTGCTAGAATTAATTTGAATTATAGGAGTATTTTTGTAGATATAAAAACGACAAGATGTTAGCAAAATTAAAAAAAAAGAAATTCATGACAATTACAAATATTATAATGAGACTTTAAAAAACATAGCCTTCTTGGCTATCAATAAACAAAAATGAGAAATGTCGCATTTCCCGGAAATGATGTTTTTTTGTGTACTCTTCTCCGAGGTGAAAACATGTATACACCGATACGAATTCAACACGCTATAAAAAATGAGAATTTGGCTCTCTCGATTAGTTTTTTCTCTCTGGCCTTAAGTGATAATAATTTAACTGCTGAAGCTCGAAAGATGTACATGGCGTTTTAAAATATATGCACAAATTTGAATGCGTCCTGATGTCTTCGATTTGGTGCAAGGTTCTTAGCGCTATGAATAAAAGAAGTATTATTCTTCAAGCCAGAAATATGACTATTGACGTTGAAATTCGAAATCTCGACAACTTGATCTCCGATTTGAACATTATTCGAAACGAATGGGATAAAATCTTATCTGGATGCAAAGCAGTTGCTTTGCAACTGGATTGGGGGATGATCCAGAATCGTTCCCATCGAACCGAAAAAGGCAATTAAAGAGAAATTTTGGAGAAAATCGAGGAGCTGGAGAGCAAATTGAAACAGACGAAGAAATAAATTTTTGGAGTTGCTCTCCGTATGTTTTCCACTATACCTGTAACCGTAGCTAGTGCCGAACGTTAATTAGTTGTTTTGCTGCTCAGAAAGCTCGTTTGCAAAAAGAAAATATTCCATTGAATGCAAACTAACTCCAACTAAAACATTGTGATAATATTTTAATATAAAGAAAAACAATAAAGAGTATTTAATGTAAACCTTTTAAAATACATAGTTTTTTTTTAAAGACGAATTTCAAATACTTTTACTTCGCTCTATTTTATTTTCATAGTAGGTAATAGATCTTCATGTTATTTTTTTAATCGACCGTATTATCAGTTACTAACATGTCGTTGGCAACATCGGATTGAATGTATGATTTTCTTCGGAATCTGATCTACTCATGTAGAATTATTTTCTATCCATCCTCCATTTCAACTAAACTGGATCATACACGTGAGATTGATTTGATGATTAACACTTTTTTCGGTTCACTTTAGAAACAAACAATTATTATTTCCGTTAATTCAAACCAATTTTATGCTATTCGTAGTTGAAATTAGAACGTACCATATAAGTGGGCATGAACTTTGAAAAAAATGGTAAATATGGGGGGATCCGAGATTTTTCCGTCCCGGGCCCGGAATTCGTCTCGACGCCCCTGGCTACAAAAAAAAAATGTAATTTTTGTGACTTGTCAAAAATGACAATTCCACAACTTCAATTTTGCAAAACAAAAGAATGGGTTTGGGATTTTAAGAGTAAGTTTTTGATAACTGTTTCGATATTTAACATAATTTGATATTTTTCAGATCGAAAACCTTTATAATTAATAGATCCAAGTTCATTTCAATGAATAAACGATAAAGTAAGTCAAATTGCAGTTGTAACAATTATTGATTTGTTGTACCTATAGCCTGTGTTTTCATTTTGGACGCTACTAATTTCCTCAAGAAATCTGGAAGGCAAAGCTTTGCTCAAAACGAGGGCGCTGATTACAAGTAAGTTTTTATATCATATTTCTCTTGCTGCAATAGGTGTTGACGGTGGAGGTGTCACAAAAACACAGGAGCAACAACACCACCAAGTCAATAATGGTGCAAGTAAGAAGCTTCGACATTCAGTAGTCGACCGCTAACGCCCTTCTCCCAGCAGCTGAGTGTTGGTGCTGGAATGACTCAAAAGCAGTAACTGCAGATTATGAACGCAATTCAGGTTTGTTTTATTGTTAACTTACGAGTGATCCAAACAGGAATATTTTAAATTATATAATTCTTTAGGGTTTCCAACATGCTCGGCCAATTCATCATCCACCGAGAAATATAATACAAGCCGCTCAAAAGAAACTTCTCTTGCAGCAGTAACAAAAGCAATATCTTCTGATTCCACAGAGTGTAACAACAATTATAAATAAATTAAATAAAAAACAATCTCATCCTTTTTAAATGTCCTACTTAAGAATTCCTGGCAATTTTGATAAACTTAAAGACTGGTAAAATAGAAGCTGAATTCCGTGAATTCATAATGCCAACTCCTACAAAAATTGTGTTCGGTTTCCCCAGTAGGCCTACTGCACCATGCTTGAGGAAAAAAGTATTAATACTAAGTTAAAAAGTAATAAAAAAAAATAAATAAATAAATAAAAAACTACTAAATAATTATCTAATATATCACAGCAACAAAGTGAATTCTTACTCTAATAACAAATCTAAGAACAAAAAAAAAGAATAAAGGGGGTCAAACTTAAGAGCTTGAAAAAATATTCTGCAACTCATTTCATATGACACAACCTAGAAAAATGTTTTACAAACACATTGTCCAGATGTCTTATGTATTTCACGAACTCTAGGGGCGGAGCAACGAGGTTCCGGTTTTTGAATTGTTTTTGGGACGAAAAATACAAGCTATCGGAATGGACGGACTCTGAAACTATTGGTAATTCATAAGGGAAAGTATGATTTTGAAAGCACTTTCGATATAGTTTTCATTAATGAACTCCCCCTACTTATGTCGTTAGATAATACAATCCTCGAAATCCTATCTGGATCACCAATCTTGACAACTAAGTCAGTAATTATTTCCGTTAGCGCACCTAATCTTACCGAAAAAATTGTCCAAACAATCCTGATTCAAATGTCGAGTGAATAAAAACTCAAAACCGGGTGAGTGAAGTTATTCCCAAAGAGAGCGAAGAGATTGAATATTTAGAACCCAGCCTTTTATAAAGGAAAACTTATTGGTCACATCTTTGCCACCTAAATCATTGCTAATGATGCGAATGGATTTAGGAAGAGAAACTTTAGAAATTCTTTTTTCCTGTAAATCCTGCCTGCTTTTCTCGTTGCCCTGTTTTTTAAGACGAATTAAGGAGGTCAAAAACATCTCCGAAAAATAAAAAAAAATTTGAAGTGTGAAGCATAGTTTCAGTAACATGACTAAATTTTGAAAGGGTATTAAAAGCAGCATGAACAGTATTGCTAAAAAACTGCGTTACAAGACGAACTTTCATTGTTTGGAAATTATTTAGCCTTGTATGGTCTTGAGTCAACCTGGGATATAATTGATATTCATTTGCACAGTCAACATCCTAGATAGATTATATCGATCCAAAATTATATCAATTTGAAGAAGACAGTTTCGAGAACTCTAGAACTTAGATATTTACTTATAATATAATTTCCTTAATATTTTTGCTACAAAAAAAACTTATTTTTTATAACTTTATTATTTTTTTTAATAAATAGGCCTTGCGAATTTCGTTTGTAAATACACTTTTCTTGATTAGCTGAGCGTTTTCTTTCACTTGGTAGACCGTAAAGGATAATAAAATAAGTTTTAGTTATAGTTTACATTAAGTTTTTTTTTATTTTAATTCACTAAACTTTAATATAAGAAATGAATAAAAAAAGAATAATCTCTTTTAGCCTTAAGCCATAATAACTATAGTATAGTTAGATAATTTTAATATTTTATTAAAACATTTTTTTAATTTCAATGCATGGATAAAATTTTTCATTGTAAATATAGAATCTTAAATTGTTATTACTATTTTCTTGGATAAAATTAGCAGATCAATATGGAGGGTTAGACTCAATCTGGCACAGCTGAAAAAATCCCAAACCGTCTGCAACAAACATTTTTCATTCGAAAATAGAAAGCGTTTGCCTTTATGGGCTGTGTCAGATTTTGTTCCCCAAGATTCATCTGCTAATGTGGTTTCGGAAGAAAAGCATTGCCTGAAATATATTGGGTCCCAGGACTTTTCAACTCAAACATGCTCTGTGTTGAGAAACAACACACCGAAAAAGGTAGGTACGATTGAGAAAAGAAAATTTAGAACTGAAGCAAAAAATTAGGGAAATGCAAGTAGACCATGACAAAAATATTCGGTCTAAGGACTGTGAGCTTTTATCCTTGAAATTAGAAATTGAGAAATTAAAGAAAAAAGTTGAGTCTACCCGCTTAGTTATGAAAAAATTGCCAATGAATGTTAGGTTAATAGTAGATAACAGTTTAAGGAATTTTGATAGGCCTCCTCAGGGACGTCGGTATACTACAGAGTTAAAAATGTTGGCGCTTTCAATTCTTTTTATTTCCCCTGTTGCACATTATGTTCTTAAAGCCATTGTTAAATCTTCCGTCACAAACAACTCTTAGGGATTTTATTTCAACCTGGCCTAAAAAAAAGCTAAGTGCTCAAAATCAGTGAGGTCAGCCTCCAGATATTCACAAATATTGTTCCATTTCAGCTGACGAAAACTCATTTTGACTACAATAGAAAAAGCGATTTAGTTGTAGGTTTAGAAGATTTTGGCGATGACGAATCGCGTTCAGCCTTCCCAGCAAGTAGTGTTATTATGGTCCAAGGTATAGCAAAGAGATGGAAACATCCTCTTGCCTATTACTTTGTAAGGAATGCTTGTCCTCCGTCCGTTTTTTAAAAAAAAACTTTTGTTCAAAGCTATCACTGCGTTGCAAGACAATAATAATTAATGTCCCGTGCAGTTTGTTTGCGATCAGCCTTGAAAAGCCGTGTTTTGAAGTCAACAGTTCCAAAATATTCTTTTTTTATGATGTTGTAAATCTGTAGAACATGGTGTTTGGCTGGCGTGAACGGGCAGTCCAGATTTACAGCTATTGTTCCATCTTTTCGTCACTAAAACAAAAACAAACAAATTTAATAAATAAATGTTCATTTAAGTAAGTTTTGGTTTATAAAAAAAACTCCATAATTATGTGAATTTTTTTAAGTTTATACAAATTTGACATCACGTCAAAATGCTTAATATAACATTCAAATGAAGTCGATATCGCTGTTGGTTCGGGAGATATTTGAGTTTGACAATTTTGAAAACCACCCATTGAATTTTGTAAAAGCCCTTTTTGTATGTCTAGATCAATTTCAATTCCACAAACCGAATTATTACATTTTCACGAGTCACTTTATCCATCAACATTATTCTCTAAATTTGAATTGCACTAATGAGCTACCGAAAAATAGGAAATTTATTAAGTTGCAAAACACCAAATAGAAATTCAGCTTTCTTACTTATTTTAGGTGGCGCTACAGTCCTGTGAGAACTAGGGCCTCACCCAACAAACTTTTCCATCTAGCTAGATGTGTCCAGTTTCGCGCTCCAAGTTGGGTGAGGTCACTTTCCACTTGTGCGCGCCACCTAATTCGCGGTCTTCCTCTACTGTGCTGTTCTGTGGTGTGGATTCGAAGACTTTCCGGGCCGGAGCATTGGTTTCCATGCGCTCTAGACCCAGCCATCTTAGTCGTTGAACTTTTACCCTTCTGGCTAAGTCTACGTCGGTCGCTGTACTACCCGTACAGCTCGTCGTTCCATCTTCTCCTCCACTCCCCTTCTATGCATACGGGACCGTAGACAATTGGAACCAACCAAGCAATTCTGGACGAAATTCTTTGTCTAGTAAATATTTTACATCCTCCTCACGGTTTTCGCCTTGTTGTGGCGAGGGGGCTTACGTCTAACTCTTCAGCAATCCAGCTGCGGAGTAAGACAACTAAGAAAACCACAAAAAGCAGAGATGCCAATCAAAACAAAATGGATAAAAGTTTACTAGATGAAAAAAATCGAACGGGGATATATGTATGTACGTTCAAGAGTCGGCAGAAGTCACGGCTGCCGGCGAGGGCTTGGCTTCGCAAGAACCTAAGTCGCCAGTGACAAAAGTAAACTACGAAAAAGAAAAACGAGAGTTAAAAAGACAACCGGTCATTCTCTCAGTGGACCTCCTTCCCGCCATAGATGGTTTAACTATCAAAGGTACGGAGACCTCGGACAGACCTCCTTCCATAGGTAGTCAAACCGAGGAAGAGCTACTGATGGAACCGAGTCAAGAAGAGACTATGCTGAAGTCTGCTGCACCCCTCAAAGCTTCGAGGCAACGCAGCAACTACAGATCCTCCAAAAGATTCGTGGAAGCGACCGAGTTGAAAGACCCTGTGACGCTCAGTTCGAGAGATAAAGCTCTCCTAAAAAAGCATAGGGAGCTAGTTAGGAACTTTGAGCGGCAGCTGGCAGAGACTGCCACTGCACCCAGGGGAACAACAGAGCAAGTGAACACCAAAGAGTCGGAGAGCAAAGGAGTAGATGCTGCCAAATCTAGGTATATCCCTAAAAAGGCAAACCGTGAACAGGCTGGCAATAACTCGATCGCTCGGAACGACAAACGAAAAGTTCAGGCGACTTCCAGCAAGAAACAGCTAGCCAACGCTAGGAAAGACCAAGCACCGGCAAGCACCTCTTCTGGAATGAAACCAGGAACGTCCAAGAGACAAAGATCGGAGGAGACAGTCAAGCAAGATGGTGCTAAGAAATATAAAACCAGCAGCTTCGACACCACCCCGATTGACCTACAAATCGCCATAATAAGCCGTGACGACCCAGATGGGAAAATCTCGGCAAAAAACTGGCTTCTTGTGGAAAATGAGATCCTTAAATCTATGACGGCGGCATCAAAGAACGATAGTTCTGAGGACTATATCTTTGATGGTGCGAGGAGTTAAAGTGGTCTGCTGCGGTGACCAGAAATCACGGGAGTTCCTGAATCATACAATCGCCATTGACGAACTATGGGAAGGCTCCTCCCTTGAAGTTCTACCCGCCGCAGCTCTACCACTCCGCCAGCAGTTTAGCATCTGGATCCCCCCTCCTGCAGAACATGAGGACGCAGCCATTATTAAGCTGTTGGCGAATCAGAACAAAGAGCTTCCCATTTTAGAATGGAAGCTCCAACATTCAAGAAAGAGCCATGGTGGCGGAGGGAAGGACCTCTTGTTTGTGGCAGACAAGAAATCTGACCTTCTGCTCAGAAAAAGAAAAGACGTGTTGAGGTATGGTCTCGGAACCGTAAAGGTTAAGAGGCATGAAGGCAAAGGGGAGTCAAAAGCTGCAAGTGGTGCAAATAAACCTGCACCACGCTAAAGCAGCAACGTACGACCTTACGCTCCACATGTCTCACGAGAACGTGGATGTGGCCTTGATCCAGGAACCATGGTTAGGCAAAAACCGAATCCGTGGGTTGAGGTCAAAACACTACAACCTTTTCCATTCCACGTCAGATGAAGGTGATATTAGAAGTTGTATCCTAGTGAAAAAATCAATTAACGCTTTCTTCCTATCTAGGTACAGCAACAAGACGGCAATCAGCGTCGAATCGAATAAAGGAAACTTCATTCTAGCGTCGACGTACATGCCGTACGAGGAGGAGAGCCCACCATCAAAAACAGTCCGTGATCTTGTGGTCCATGCCACAGCAAGCGATACACCTTTGGTGGTAGGATGTGATGCCAACGCTCACCACACTCAATGGGACTCAAAGGACATCAATAAAAGGGGTGAGTCAATTTTTGAATATATTCGCTGTTCTAATTTATCGTTATGTAATAGGGCAATCACCCTACCGTTCGAAACAAAAACAGGGAAGAAATCATAGATTTGACTCTTATTAGCAATAATAGTAAAATTTCAGTTGAAGACTGGAGAGTCTCACCTAAAGAATCTTTTTCGGATCACTTTAGGATACTCTTCTCTATAGACAGGAACTTTACTGAAAAGAAACCTTACAGGAACCCAACTAGAACGAATTGGACAGAGTACGAAAAATGGCTGAAAGACTGTATTGATCCACCAGAGGACAATACAAGTCTAAGTACTTCAACCATTGACACTGTTGTCCAAAACTTGTCTAGCAAAATGAGAATGTCTTTTGAAAAACACTGCCCTTTATGTCGTTCCAATAACTCCACTAACCCACCCTGGTGGAATGGTGTACTAAAGAAACGAAGAACAGAGGTTAGAAAACTTTTCAATAAAGCTAAACTGAGTAAATTAGAAGAGGACTTAAAGTCTTATAGAGCCGCACTTAACATTTACACCAAAGAGTTAAGGAAGTCCAAAAAGGATTAGTGGGCTAAACATTGTGAATCCATTGAAAAAACAAGCGAGGCGGCGAGGCTCCGTAGAACCCTGGCCCTTACTCCCACGATCCTGGGGTACATAAAACACCCTGATGGATCATTGTCGAACTCGAGCATAGAAACGCTTGAACTCTTCATGGAAACTCATTTCCTCGGTTGTAAAAACCCAGAAAGTTCTAATTGCTTGCAATCGAACACGTTGGATTTTACTCACACGGAATCGAATTTAGAACTTAATCAGGTTATTACTGAGCAGAAGATTATATGGCCAATAAACTCGTTCAAACCCTATAAATCAGCGGGACCAGACGAGATTTTTCCAGCTCTTCTTCAAAATGCTCTCAAAGTAATAACTCCGTGGCTTAGGGTAATCTTCATAAGTTGTATCAAACTTAGATACGTCCCTAATAGCTGGAAAAAGATCAAGGTAGTCTTTATCCCAAAAGCAGGGAAACCGACTCACTCGACCGCTCAGGATTATAGACCAATAAGTCTCTCTTCGTTTCTCCTTAAGACTCTAGAGAGGATAATTGATCTACATGTTAGAGAACTTCTAAACGAAAACAATTTGTGCAACTACCAACACGCTTACCTTAAAGGTAAATCAGTGGAGACTGCTCTGCATGAAGTAGTTTCACATATTGAGAAAAGTCTTGAACATAAAGAATATACCCTGGCAGCATTTCTTGATATCGAGGACGCGTCGTTAAAACGGAATCGATCAAAACTGCCTTAGTTGGAGTTGGAGTTGAATCTGTCATTGTCGATTGGATCTTCACCATGTTAAATGGCAGAATTATCAACTCTCAAATAGGAGTTAGCACTATCGAGAAAACAGTTACTAGAGGCACACCACAGGGAGGAGTCATCTCACCCCTGCTCTGGATCCTCGTAGTCAACAAAGTTCAAAGATCAGGGCATTAAAATTGTAGCATATGCAGATGACATAGTGGTTTTGGTATCAGGCAAGTGCAAGTTTCTTACCATCATTGAAAACATTATGGAAAATGCATTTAAGGATTTATCTTCTTGGGCAACTAAGAACGGTCTCGGGGTCAACCCCACCAAGACAGAGCTAGTTTTGTTCACGAAGAAATGGAAATTGGAGGGCTTCAACCCTCTCAAACTAAATGGTATTCCTCTAAAACTTTCTAAGGAAGCTAAATTTCTAGGAGTAATCCTTGACTCCAAGCTTACATGGAAGCGTAATACTGAGGAGAGAATGAAAAAAGCACCATGCGCATTCTACACACGCAAAAAGACCTTCGCTGTACGTTGGGGTATGCGACCGCAAGTCATCCATGGATGTACACAGCACACATTCTTACCTATGGCTCTATTGTATGGTGGAAGGCGGTGGAAAAATCAAGCTATTTTAAGAACCTGAATAAGGTACAGAGACTAGCCTGTATAGGAATAACAGGGGCTCAAAGATCCACACCACAAGCTGGGTTGGAAATGATCCTTGACCTCCCGGCTCTGGATGAGTTCATAAGGTGCACGGCAGCCAAAACTGCAATTCGTTTAAGAGAACTGAGTTTTTGGAGGCACAGCACTTATGGACACGGGTCAATCTTACAAAGATATGACACGATTCCAGGACTGATGGAGACCACCGATTACATCCCCCCTTTACTAGATTTCGATAGAAAATTTTCTATTTTCTTATCACAAAGACAGGGTTGGGATCCTAATTCACTTATAAGTAAACAGGGTATCCCTTTCTACACTGACGGTTCAAAAATGGAATCAGGAACAGGTGCTGGAGTGTTTTGCCAATCTCTCAACATCAGAGCGTCATATAAACTCCCAGCTGACTGTAGTGTCTTTCAGGCCGAGATCTTTGCCATTGGAAAAGCAGCTGAATTGGCACATCACGAAAAGCTAAGCTCTTCGGAGATTACTTTTTTCGTGGACAGCCAGGCTGCTATCAAAGCCTTAGCCAGTGAGACCATAAGATCAAAAGCAGTTTTAAACTGTAGGAAGGAATTAAATAAAAACTGCCACACTAACCAGGTAAAGGTCTGCTGGGTTCCTGGACATAGAAATATAGAAGGGAATGATATAGTAGATAAACTAGCCAGAAAAGGGTCAGAAGCAGACACAAGTAGTAGCGACCATTCAGTTAGGGGACCACTCGTCCCGATTGGGGTACTCAAGAGGAAGATAGACCTTAAACTAAAAGAGAAAATCAATAACTACTGGAAATCCAGGGACGATTGCGTAAACTCTAGAAGTTTATGGCCTAACACAAATGAAAACTGAACTCGGTATATTCTATCGCTGAGTAAAAAGAACATTAAAATCTTGATGGGTGTACTAACAGGTCAATGCGCCATTGGCACAATGGGTAACAGGATAGGGGCAGGGGCATTTGCACCCGATTTTTGTAGGAGCTGTCAAGATGAGGAGGAAATAGAAACCATTAAACACCTGCTCTGTGACTGTCCGAACCTCCAAACCAGCCGACTCCGTCATTTCGGAAACAGGTTTGTTGGAGAACTGGATGATCTAGCGCAGGTCTCAATGGCAAACATGAGGAAATTTATAGATAGCACAGGCTGGTTCGTTAACGAGCCAGTCTACGTTAATCGGCAAAATTGAGGAGCATCGATGCTAACTTTTACTTTTTACAGGGGATCACAATGGACCAGTAGGCCCCGTGTACGCAACAGCTTCATGCTGTGCACACTCTTATCATCTAACCTAACCAAACCTAAATATTTTACATAAGAATTCCTTAGAAACCTATAGGTTGCGATTTCATCAAGATTTACCAGTAACACAACGTCTTGCTGCTGATGAAGTTTTAAATAAAGCTTTAATGGAGGGAAACAGTTTTGGTATTGAGTATTCAATCCTTCCCTTTCAAGGATTTATTGATGAAACGCATAGTTTTCCTCAAGAAGTGGTAATTTAATTCAGAAATTCAAGGAATTTTAACCTTTTCAAACCTTTCTGTTGCAATTTTTAAGTCCAGACAATTAGTTTGGCTTTTTGATCCACATAGTAGAAATGAAAGTTTAGATTGGGTTCAAAATGGAGTAGCTTTCACACACAGTTTTTTTTTCAGCTGAAGATTTGGCTCAAACAATAAAATCTTTAATCCCTATAAAGACTAGAACTCTTTTTTGCATTACTCCCTTAAAAATTTCATTTGGACATCAAACTCATGTTATTGGTGAAAACACCGTTAACACGGAAAACACACATAATCATGAAAAATATAAAAACGAAACATCTCACCGAATCCTGCGAAGCAGAAAAGCAGTTTCTTACTGCAACAGACAAAGTGTGATAGCAAAACGCAATTACGGCGTGCTGTTAAAAATATATTTACGTAATAAGGAAGAGTTTCGGACAATCGAAAAGTGCAAGGATATGATAATTAAGAGAGATCTTCGGGCTCAGAAAAGATATAAAGATGTGGAAAAGAAAACAGATTTACGAGCTAAGCAACGTCTACGTGCTATTAAAGAATTAAGAGACAAATAGAAGTATCTTGAAACTGAAAGAATAAAAGATTCTGCACAAAAAGCAAAAAGAACCAATAACGAAAACGTAAGAGTTATTGAACGTAAGAAATGTGCCCAAAAGAGAAGTGAAAAGAGAGAATGTTTGGAAAAAAGTCGAAATGAAAGAATAGCAAATACACTACATCGAAGAAAAAAAAGGCAAAATCTTATGCACAAATTTAGGGAACAATATCAAAACTCCTTTGCAAAAGTTAAGAATCGTGAAAAGCAGGCAAAAATTAATTTTATGAAAGAAAAACAAAATTATCCAGAAATTATTTGTTGGATTTGTGAATGAGTTTTTTTCAAACACTTCTATTTTACATCAATTCAAAAAGCTAAATAGCACTTTTCATTCTGATGTCATAAAAACAATTAAAAATGCTAAAAACCATTCATCGACTTGGACTTGTAAAACATGCAATAGGTATGTTCAGAAAGGGTTAATTCCCAAACTAGCTACAACGGTCTCAAATTTGTAGAAATACCACTGTGCCTGCAAATTTTAACCCAATTAGAAGAAAGATTGTTTTCTCCATTTATACAATTTATGCAAATCAGAGCACTGAAACCGTTCGCACTGAATCCTCAGCTCTCACTCAATGAAAGGAAGTGTTGTCAACATTTAAGTAGAGGTTAACGAAATGTTAGAATAGAAGTGTTACCTCATAATAATATGAAGACCATTCAAATAAAACTTAAACGAAACGACATGTAGACCATTCAAGTGACGACATGTTCGAAACAATCCGTCCGGTGGCAATTTGTGATGCCTTAAAATATCTTTTGGATACACCACTCTATCGAAAGTATTAAATATACGTCGATCAAAAATATTTGGACCAATATAATTTGCAGTCTTTTTTTTTTGATTTTTTTTCTTACTTACAAATCATTATCTGTTTTAGGTAAACTAAAAGCCCATTACCAATATTGTTCTTTTTTCTTTAATTTTTTTGTTTTGACTAAACTAAAAGTCACACTTCTTATTGAACATACAACTATCTGTTATTGCTTTTTTATACTATATACATATATATCAAAATATACTTTAATGATAAACATGAACATTATTTCCATATGGTTCAATGATTCTTCTTTTTTGTTTTGACTAAACTAAAAGTCACATTATGAAAATAATAATTAAAAAAAAAAAAATGTCTTCTTTTATATTTATATTTACATATGTACATATTTTTTAACTATGAAACTTATTTTGTGAAATATTCTCTCTTTTTACTCAAATATTGTATTTTTTTTTGGTTTTTTTATTTAATTAGTTTTTTCCGGCAGACGGCTTATAAAGCCATGCTTTGTATATCTTTTATTATGAAATATTGCACTTATAAGAAAATTGAAAAAATAAAGAACTTATCTATCTACATATCTATCTATAATTTGCAGTACAACCAGGAAATTCAATTTGTTGTCGAGGCCCATAGGATAACGATGATAATTCCACCGCTAAACGAGCCTCAGAGTCTTTTGAATAAAGACTTGGAGTTATTTGAATGCTTTGAGAATAACGAAGAAGAAAGACAAGCCATGAATGATAAAGTTCTTATAATCAATCGCAACTCCGAAGCATCCACCGACTGCATTTAAGTAATAGCTCCAGGATAAGGCAAAACACCTGTTCCATGGCATTTGCACCCAGATTAGGAAGGAATTGTGTTTTCCAAAATATATTGCGGTCATTCTATGGAGACAAAAAATAAAATATCATATACAAAAAAAGCTAAGTCAAAAATATTGAATTCCTTTTTTCAAAATTCGATATCTCGAAAAAGGGTCCACATTTTTTTCGAAATTCTAATCTAAAACGTATATTTACAATCACTAAACAACTGCATAACAAAAATATTTTTAAGAAAAAATGGAAAATTTGTACAAAAAAAAATAAAATTAGATAAAAGCGGTCTTACGATTTTCAAACAAAAAAATTTAAAAATTGAGGTTTTTTTGGTAAATCAAATGGAATTTATATCTTTGAAGACAAACTTATTTTACAGGTATATTTTAAAATATTATGTAGTTAATTTTTTAAACAGACTCTTTGCATACAGGAGCAAGTTCGTGCGACCCATTCGTGCATTTTATTTCTTTTCAATTCAAAATGTGTATTTTTATTTTTAATAATTATACATAATATAGTATAACAGAAATGATAATAAATATACAGTAATAATAATAACAATAATGAGCTTCTAGTTATAAAACAATATTATCATCTCCACTTCACACTACCCATGCATGAGGCATGCTTTTCAGTTCGTTAACCAATTTTTTGATAAGGTGTTCGGTTTCCCCAATAGGCCTACAGCACCATGCTTGAAGAAAAAAAAGTATTAATACTTTTTATAAATACTATAATTAAAAAGTAATAAAAACAATAAAAAACTAATAAGAAACTACTAAATAATTATCTAATATATCACAGGTCACCAAAAATTAAAATTAATAAATGCATAATTGCGAGCTTTTTGGTCCTGAAATTAGGTTGTTTAATTCTTAAATTTATTAGTCTAACAACAAAGTGAATTCTAACTTTAATAACAAATCTAAAAAGAAACAAATTTACGCTGCAAGAATAATGGGGATCAAACTGAAGAGCTTGAAAAAAGTATTCTGCAACTTCTTTCATATGACACAACCTGGAAAAATGTTCTACAAACACATTGTGTAGATGTTTTATGTATTCCACGAACTCGGAGGGGCGGAGCATTGAGGTTTCGGTTGTGGAATTGTTTTTGGGACGAAAAATACAAGCTATCGGACTGGACGGACTCTGAAACTATTGGTAATTCATAAAGGAAAGTATGATTTTAAAAGCATGTTCGATATAGCCAGCCACAAACATAAACAAAACTGTTTTCATTAATGACTCATCCCCACTGTTTGACATATGTTATAGATGTATATTTACATTATTTTTAAAGAAACAATTAAACACAAAGAAATTAAATATGTATAACATTTTAAATAAAAATTACCTACTATTGTGAACTACCCAATATGATATTAGCCCAATGTGACATTTCTTGTCAAACTAATTATTATTGTTATAATTATAAAAGTTATTTTTTTTTAACCTTCTTGAATAAAAAAGAAGGTCATGATAATTCTTATTCTGATTCCTTGTTCGACACGACACCATTTTGTAATAAAAATTTCTATTCTTTTTGCGAATTAAAAATTATTTATAACGAAGTGTGAAATTTGAGTTTTATTTTACATTAATTGGAAATCTAAATAGAAAATTTAACTGGCGAGAAAAACACCCACTTATGTCGTTAGATAACACAATCCTCGAAATGCTATCTGGATCATCATCTTGCTCGTAATGCAACCAATCTATATCCCCTCTTAAATTTTTACTTGAAATAAATATTTAATTTAAACTGCTATCCTTTTCTACACTACAATTGCCCCTTTTAACAATTTTAAGGTATTGAATACCCCCAATTTTCTGAAAAGCGCTTTAGAAATCTTGACAACTAAGTCGGGAATTATTTCCGTTAGTGCACCTTATCTTACCGAAAAAATTGTCAAATGTAGAGTGAATAAAAACTCAAAACCGGGTGAGTGAAGATGTTCCCAAAGTGAGCGAAGAGATTGAATATTTGGAACCCAGCCTTTTATAAAGGAAAACTTATTGGTCACATCTCTGCCGCCTAAATCATTGCTAATGACGCGAATGCATTTAGGAAGAGCATCGGTAAACTTTAGAAATTCTTTTTTCCTGTAAATCCTGCCTGCTTCTCTTGTTGCGCTGTTTTTTTAATTTTTTTAAAGAGGTCAAAAAGATCTCCGAAAAATAAAATAGTCATGTTACTGAAAATAGTTTCAGTAACATGACTAAATGCTAAAAAACTGCGTTGCAATACGAACTTTCATTTTTTGCAAATTATTTGGCCTTATATGGTTTTAAGTCAACCTGGGACATAATTGATATTCATTTGCACAGTCGACATCGTTCCTGTTCTGCAAAAATTATATCAATTTGAAAAAGACAGTTTCGAGCACTTTTTAGTAGATGCGGAACATCATATAAAAAGAATATTTTGGAACTGTTGACTTCAAAATAGAGCTTTTCGAGCCTGATGTCTAGTACCCTGGCCAAACCTCTGAAGTTCGACCCCTGGTCGCAAACAAACTGCACGGGACATAAATTATTGTCTTGCAACGCAGTGATAGCTTTGAACAAAAGATTTTTTAAAACGGACGGGGGACAACTATTCCTAACAATGTAATACGCAAGAGGATGTTTCCATCTCTTTGCTATACCTTGGACCATAATAACACTACTTGCTGGGAAGGCTGAACGCGATTCGTCATCGCCAAAATCTTCTAAACCTACAACTAAATCGCTTTTTCTTTTGTAGTCAAAATGAGTTTTAGGGACATTTCGTCAGCTGAAATGGAACAATATTTATAAATATCTGGAAGCTGACTCTCACTCATTTTAAGCACTAAGCTTTTGACGTTAAATTCTATATTACCTGGAGTTTTAGGCCAGGTTGAAATAAAATCCCTAAGAGTTGTTTCGGATGAAAGATCCAACAACGGCTTTAAACTTTTGTCCTCACACTGGGGTATGAGATACCCCAGAAACAATCTTAAGAACCTATGTGCAACAGGAGAAATAAAAAGAATTGAAAGCGCCAGCATTTTTAACTCTGTAGTATACCTACGTCCCTGAGGAGGCCTATCCAAATTCCTTAAACTGTTATCTACTATTAACCTAACATTCATTGGCAATTTTTTCATAGCTAACCAGGAAGACTCAACTTTTTTCTTTAATTTCTCAATTTCTAATTTCAATTACAAAGCTCAAAGTCCTTAGACCGAATATTTTTGTCATGGTCTACTTGTATTTCCCTACTTTTTTGCTTCAGTTCTAAATTTTCTTTTCTCAAGCTTACCTTTTTGGCGTGTTGTTTCTCAACACAGGGCATGTTTGCAGACTCTTTGGGATTTTTTCAGCTGTGCCAGATTGAGCCAAACCCTCCATATTGTTCTGCTATTTTTATTCAAGAAAATAGTGATAACAAATTAAGATTCTATATTTACAATGAAAAATTTTATCCATACATTTTAATTAAAAAAATATATTTTAATAAAATTAAAATAAAATAAAATTAATATTATTTAATTATACAATAGTTATTATGGCTTAAGGCTAAAAGAGATTATTCTTTTTTGTATTCATTTCTTATATTAAAATACATTTAAATCGTTTAACTTTTTAATTCAAACTAACGAGAGACGATTTTGTGAAATAAATTTAAAAAAAAAAAATAATGTAAACTATAACAGACTATAACTAAGACTTATTTTATTTTACGCTCTACCAAGTGAAAGAAACCGCTCAGCTAATCAAGAATACTGTATTTATACAAACGAAATTCGCAAGGCATATTTATTAAACAAAATAATAAAGTTATAAAAAATAAGTTTTTTTGTAGCAAAAATATTAAGGGAATTATAAGTACATAAATATCTACCTTTCATCGTCCTGCGGACATCTATGAAGAGATTGAAAGTTACTGCATTTAAGGGGGTATTCTGGTCTAGACACATGAATTTTAGGTAATTTTTGAAGTGCTGTAAAAAAAGCAAGCAATATATTTACCATCAATTTTTTATACATTATTTATTCACAGTAGAAGCATACAAAAAAAAAAATTCAAAATTCCGTTAGTTATCAGCTGATGGAGTGGTGCGTCTCAAAAATTTGGTGCGTGACCAAATCAAAAAATAAAAAGATTATTAATCTACAATAATGTAGCAAAACTACGGAAACGTAAAAAAAAATGTTTTTGCAAAATGGCGACTGCCTAAAGAAAAAAAAAAATGTGTGTACCACTTTTTTGAACATTCTTCGATTTGTTAAAAATAGTAAAAATGAAAATTTGGGGATGGCCGTAGTTCCGGACGTAGACAAGTCTCTAAAGAAGACTCTCTTAAAATTTCAAGTAAATCGGTTCGGCAGAATCTGAGAAATCGTGGGTATCAGATTCAAAAAGACAGTTCTGAGAAAAACGCGTTTAAAGTTTCAAGTAAAATTTTTGCAGTCTAAGTCATACAATTATATTTTTAACTTACATACATTTATTCAATCTGCCATTCCTGCTGCATACATCGGACATTCCTCGACTTCCAAAAACTATTTTCGGCGTTTCTGTTTTCTATTCGAGCAGTTCTGGCCTCCTTTGATGCGCTGGATGCTCGTATCTCGGAGCGGTCAATCCGGGCAATCTGATAGCAAATGCATGCGCTTCTGGACCACTCCCATCATCGACCATGGATGATGACGATTATGGACCACTCCCATAATCGTCATCATCTTCAATATAGGTATAAAGCCTTTATTAATAATACATACAGCAATAAATGTTGCAATTTCAATGATCTGAGACCCGGAATGGATATGCTTTATAGTGAAAATCCATATCAGCGAGTTTAGAGACTCATTATTATTTTGAGTTTCTGAACCCAAACATCGAGTCAATAACTCTTCTGATGATAAACTCTCGTAAATTGGCTTTATAATTTTCAAAACTTTATTACACAGAGGATTTTCGTGGTCAAACTCGTCTTTTGTTCGATTAGTTGCAGCCCAACCGATTTGGATGCCTGCACAGCAAAATACTTACATACTTCTCCGAAAATAATTTGAATGTGGGAAAATCCTCCCATAGACATATTCTTAAATAGTTAAACTATAAAAATATAAAAAAAAAATAGATTTTTTTTTATTTCTAGACCAGAATACCCCCATTTAAGGGCACATGCTTTCTTTTATGTAGAACATAGTGTTTGGCTGGCGTGAATGGGCTTCAGGTTCACAGCTTATGTTCCATCTTTTCGCCACTAAAACAAAAACAAACAAATTTAATACGTTTTACCTAATATGAAGCTAAATTTTCGTTTAAGTAAGTTTTGATTTATAAAAAAAAGTCCATATATGTATGTGAATTTTTTTTAAGTTTATACAAATTCGACATCACATCACAATGCTTAATAGAACATTCAAATGAAGTCGATATCGTTGTTGGTTCGGGAGATATTTGAGTTTGACAATTTTGAAAACCACCCATTGAATTGTGTAAAAGCCTTTTTTGTATGTCTAGTTCAATTTCAATTCCATAAATCGAATTCATTATTACATTTTCACGGTCAATATATCCATCAACATTATTATAGGCGGATCTTCGCCTTATTGATGTCAAGGAGATCAAAAACATCTCCAGACCAATAGGCATACTTTTGGTCAAAGGCCCCACACTTCCCAATGATCGTATATTATATCACTCAACAGCGATCTCCTAAGCCAGGAATGGGAAGTCATCAAGTGTGAGAAAACCAAGAAAGGCACCGAGGTAACGGTTAGACTAATCCATAAATCTATACCACTACTGAGGAAAATGGATTTCAAAGTGCGCGTCGGGATCACCAGATGCAAACTTAGATTGACATCCAATAAAAGAAAACAGGTTAGTAGGGCGATGAACAAATCTTTAGTATTATGTATATGGAATTGAAAATCTTACAAATCATTCTTCATCATAGTAAAGCCGCCAGCGCCAACCTGGTCTACCTCATGCAGAGTAGACAATATGACATGGCCCTGATCCAAGAACCTTGGATAGTAGGTGGCATGATCAAGGGCCTGCACTCCAAAGACCTCATGCTGTATAAGTCAGTCATCGACCAGACCGCGGTCATTTTAGAACGCAAGGAGCACCCAACGCTCATAATAACCTCCACATACATGCCCTATGATGGAGTTGAAGGACCACCAGCGGATATAACAAATGAAGTAATAACATTCGCAAGTAAGAAAAATTTTAATATTATACTAGGGTGCGACTCCAATGCACATCATGTACAATGGGGGAGCACCGATACAAATGCTAGAGGTGAATCCCTTTTTCAATTTATCATAGATAACAATCTTCGTGTGGCTTACCGAGGTAATACACCCACCTTTGTCACAAAAAATCGGAAAGAGGTGCTAGATATAACCCTCTCAAACAATTCTGACTCCTGTCTAATTGATCATTGGAGGGTTTTAGAAGAACCTTCCTTTTCTGACCATCGTCTCATAGAACTTAAAATCCCTAACGTTGATAGACAGCACAAACCCTTTAGAAATAACATGCGTACAGACTGGCTTATCTTCAATAGGGAAATTAGTAATAACATTGAGCACGTTAACACCAACGCCATTCTGGGACCAGACAGTCTAGAGAAGGCAACAGAGAATCTCACTGAGACTCTGCGTAAAGCGTTTGAAACCAGTTGTCCTATCAAAACAACTGTGAAGAAAAACAGTAAACCCCCCTGGTGGACAACAGAACTAACCTACATTAGAAAAGAAACAAGAAAGCTTTTCAATGTTGCTAAAAGAACAAGACTCGAAAGCGACTGTTATAAGACTAGTCAAAGAAAATTCAAAACAGAAACCCAACGAGCCAAACGGAGCTCGTGGAAAAATTTCTGCAGCAATATCGAGTGTACCAACGAGTCAGCTAGGCTCAGGAAAATCCTTTCGAAAACCTCCATTTCTGTTGGTTCTCTAAGGAAACCCGACAATGACTGGACTGAATCAAGTCGCGAAAGTCTAGAACTCCTGGTTGAAACACACTTCCCAGGCAGTAAACCTAACCCTGAACGCGAACCAGATAACTCTTCAAACTTCGAGTATGAAATCCCTACGGATGTTATAACGGAAGAAAGGCTAAACTGGGCTATTAACTCTTTCTCCCCTTATAAATCTCCAGGCCTAGACGGCATTTTCCCAATGATGCTGCAAAAGAGCATTGAATTTATCACTCCACACCTGATAAACATCTTTCAAAGCAGCATTAAATGGGGGTATATCCCCAAGACATGGCGCACAGTGGGGAAAATGCGGACAAAACCTATTTTTCTGAAAGTAGGATTTTTTTTAAACTGAAAGTGTTTCTTATAGTTAATTGGTTGTAGAATCACAAAATGAAAACCGTTTTTCAAAAAAAAAATTGTAGACCAGTAGATTTTCGCTCAAAGTTGAAATATCGTGAAAACTGATAAAATATTGGTATTCCTTAAATGATCAATATATTGTGAAATTTGAAAGTTTTAAACAATTTTGTCTGCTTACATGATTGAAATAAATAGATAAACAATACAGTATGTTATTTTATTGAAAAAAAATTGCATAAGGTATTTTTTGACGAAGAAACACTCTATTTATGTGATTTTTTTAGTTCGCATAAGGTTTTAACTACTGCCTCTGTTTGCCTCTGTTAGCAAACTATTCCCAATAGATAGTGTAGGGTCTCAGCAACATTTTTCAGTAAAAATCTCATCCGGATACGTCCGGATGCGGTTTTTAGAGCAATTTTAAGTTGGGAAGTCATATAAAAAAAATCGATATTTATGCCTTTTAACCAGTTCGGCACGAGTACGATAACTTTGGCGCCAAGATATAATAACGGTTTTTGGTAGAGGGGCTTAATACAAGCATTTTTTACCATGGCAGGGGGGGTCTATCTCCCCCCGTTTAGGCGGTAGGGGCAATTTAAAAAAATTAGTATTTAAAATGGAAAAAAATAATTATAAAATAACGGTGATACTTACAATTAAGTTTTATACATTTTTTTTAAGCCAACATTCTGTTTTATTAGCCAGTTTTTAATTCAAGTCAAAACTATGCGTAGTTTTTGAAAAAAATAATTTTAAACTCAAAATTTGAGTAAAAAAAGTTAAAAAAAGGTTTAAAGTGTAATTTTTCAATACTTCAAGATTATCTACCATTGTTTTTATTTCAGAATTTATTTCTCTTATTTGTTTTTGATCAAAAACTGAAAACTAGATGGTTTTATGTCTTTTAGTTTTTGAGAAAACTAATTTAAATACTAATTTTTTTAAATTGCCCCTACCGCCTAAACGGGGGGAGATAGACCCCCCTACCATAGTAAAAAATGCTTGTTTTTAACTGTTCTATACAAATCCGTCATTAAACTTTGTCGCCAAAGTTATCGTACTCTCCCCACCAGTTCTGACGATGATGATGACATTCCCAACTTTAGAGCATTTTCATCTGTTGGTTTACACTGGAGTTTTGCAATGTCATTCATTTCCGATGGCTTTGCCCCGCAAATGGTACAATTACTACCAGAAGTTGTATTTGTAACAATTTGTGCCGTTTTTCCATCTATCATTGTGAAATACATTGCATGTTTTATTTTAATAAAGAATCCATTGAACTCAATTTCAGTATCTCGGAGATTCAAAATTTCAGCTTCTACACGGTCTTTTTCTTTTCTAACTTCTTGCAGAGTTTCTTTCGAAAAAAAAAAATTGAAGAGCTGGTGAATGATGGGTTGAGGATGGTCGAAGATTTTTCTTCATTTTCTCGTTGAACAAGTTTTAATAATACCAGGGATGTCAGAATTAAATGTCCATCAGAAATTGCTTAAATTGAAACTTCATAGATTTGCATATATCAAATTAAGTTTATTTGAATTATTTTGAATAAGCTTATTAAGATTAAATGATTTTTTTTTTATTTACTTGAATTATTTTTTTTTTATTTACCTACTTGAATTATTTTTTTATTTTTTATTTAAATTTATTTTATATTACATTTAAAACAAATCAAACGGTAAGCTTTGAAAACACCAACTATCTATGTCATTATAAATCCAATGTGTTATCCTTACAACTGCAAACAAAATAAACCTAAACATGTTTTTTACTCACAACCATTCACCTTTAAACATATTAAAACTGAATTTTTAATAATTTACAATGCTTTTAAAATTCATTTTTCGCTATTTATTATTATATTCGCAATATACCTTAAATTCGGTAAACAAATCTTTGTTTTCAGATATGTTTTCCGAAAAAAGCCATTTTCTCTTTTAGTGGGCGTGGAAATGGGCGGAATTTTCTGGTGTAGATTTGTCTTGCTATTGGCTATCATTCCTGAAAATTTCATTCAAATCGGTTCATTAGTTTAGATTTTATAGAGTTTTGTCCGCTCCCCCATACAAGATGCCCCACTGTGTGGCGTGAGGTAAAAGTCGTTTTTATACCAAAAGCCGGCAAACCCAGCCATATTGAACCTAAGGACTTCAGACCTATAAGTCTCACGTCTTTTGTACTTAAGACACTAGAAAGACTTATCGACATATACATCCGCAGTAATTTAAAACCGGAGACCATATCACCCTTTCAACACGCCTACACAAAAGGTAGAAGTGTAGAAACGGCACTACACTACGTAGTTAGAAACCATAGAAAAATCACTTGACGTTAAGGAATACACTCTTGCTTCATTCCTGGACATTGAAGGAGCCTTCAATAACGTCCACAGTAATGCAATCGAGAAAGCACTTAATGATCAACGTATAGAAGAAGTAGTTATCAAATGGATCATGAGTATGCTGAAAAACAGGCAAATACATAGTGAGCTTGGTAACGCACATTTAGAAATGTACGCATCTAGAGGAACCCCGCAAGGTGGAATTCTCTCACCATTATTATGGATCTTAGTGATGAACGAGATCCTAATAAAACTTAGGAACTACGGTATAGTAGTGGTAGCCTACGCTGATGACTTAGCGCTTTTGGCGACGGGTAAATACCTTACCACTATTAGCGAACAATTACAAACCGCATTATCAAAGGTCAACAACTGGACTAAGAAATGCGGTCTTAATGTAAACCCCCTTAAAACAGAACTGGTTCTTTTTACAAACAGGAGGAAGATCCCTCCGTTTATAATACCTAAAATAGATAATACAACACTAAGAATCTCCGACCGAGCTAGATACCTCGGAGTTATATTGGATAAAAAACTCAATTGGGGTCCAAATATCCAAGAAAGATATAAGAAGGCCACAATCGCACTCTACTCATGTAACAAGATTCTGGGTAGAAATTGGGGACCGAACCCCAAAATAGTAATGTGGATGTACACTGCCATTGTCAGACCGATTCTAACTTATGGCAGCTTGGTTTGGTGGAAAGCGTTGGAGAAATCCACGAACCAAAAAACACTTACCAAAGTACAGAGAATGGCCTGTATCTGTACTAGTGGTGTGATGAGGACTACCCCAACTGCGGGTTTAGAAACGATCCTCAATCTCCCCCCAATAGACCTATTCGTCCAAGAATCAGCAGCAAACAGCGCCCTCAGGCTCAGTCAAACTAACATCTGGAAAACTAGCCAGAGTGGCCACGCAGCTATTCTTACGAAATACGTAGACAACAATATCTGCACAGATTATATGAGCCCTTACTTAGATTTCAACAAATCTTTTATCACTAGGTTCCCCAATAGACTAGATTGGGAAAATAGTAAGCCCTACACCAACGACTCAACCATTACCATCTACACCGATGGCTCGAAAATGGACAGTAGAGTAGGTGCAGGCTTTTACTCTGAAAGCCTAAACCTTGCCAAAGCATTCAGGCTCCCCGACTATAGCAGCGTCTTCCAAGCTGAGATCTTGGCAGTGAAAAACGCTGCTAAACACATATCCATGATGGCGATATCACACGCGGACATCACTTTTTTCATTGATAGCCAAGCAGCAATAAAAGCTATCTCTGCCACTCAAATCAAGTCAAAGCTTGTCTCTTGCTGTCGCGAAGAGCTAAAGGTTCTTGGCACACAGCATAACGTAAGACTCTGCTGGGTTCCTGGCCACAGTGATGTACCAGGCAACGAAAAGGCGGATGAACTTGCTAGGGAGGGCTCCACACTGGAACCCTCCCTGATAGACCATCATATAGGGATACCGTTATGTGAACTGAAACATAACGTCAGTAAAACCATCATTCACAAATCCAATGACAGATGGAATCTCCTAGAAACCCACCAGGAAGATATGGCCTAGATACGATAAGAAAAGATCCGACTGGATCTTAACTCTTAACAAACCCTCCCTAAGATCCCTTATCGGCATTATTACAGGTCACAACCTACTCGGCTACCATAAGAAGAAGATGGGGCTCAGTACTGATGACCTTTGTAGAGGCTGTGGTGATGAAAACGAGCATGAAGACACCACTCACTTTCTCTGCCACTGTCCTTCACTCTGTCTTGCTAGGAAGAAAACTCTAGGCAACTTCTTCTTTAATAAACTAGAGGAACTATCAGAACTGCCAGGCAAAAGCTTACTAAACTTTGTCAAGACCTCTAAATGGTTAAACGAACCACATGATTCATAGGTTATTATATCTTTTCAGGAAGTTACAACACTTCGGGGTATCACAATGGATCTACATTGATCTAAGTGTGATGGTAACAACATCAACTGTCAGCCCGTTCAAACCTAACCTAACCTAACCTTATCGAAATTTGACTTGCACTAATGATCTACCGAAAAATAGGGAATTTATTGGGGTGCAATACACACATAAAAGAGCAACA
The DNA here is from genome assembly GCA_920104205.1 of Eupeodes latifasciatus. NCBI lineage: Eukaryota > Metazoa > Arthropoda > Insecta > Diptera > Syrphidae > Eupeodes > Eupeodes latifasciatus. The sequence continues at coordinate 292,417,379 of OV049924.1, read as the reverse complement.
CCATTTCAAAATGTGGCAGAAAATTCATCTCCGATCATATCCTGAATTTAATCAGCTAACTTTCAAGTCTAGATTGAAAATTTAAAAATGCAAAGTAGAAGCTGCAACTACATACAAAAATTAGGGTATTTTCTTTAAAGAAACTGCTACTGTTTTGAAACAATTACCTCTTGCCGAGTTCAATTCACATTTAATTAATCATTTCAAAACTTCAAATTGTATTTTAAATCGATTTCAATTTCATTTGGAGTGATGATTCTAAATTATGGATCAAATTTTCACCTGCAAAAAAAACTTTTTCAAGTAAATGCAATACTTTTTTATTCACTTTTTTAAATAAGTCATGTCTGTAAACAAAACACTTTTTCATTAAACTTGCATGTTGATCGTCATGATCTATTTTTATACGCGGGAACTTTGCACCAATATAGCATATTGTGTTACATGTTTATATAATGGGGATATTATATACATAGGTATTCCTGTTTAATAAAATGTTCCACCAAAAAGAAATTCAGCTGAAAAATGTTAAAATTTAAAGTTTATTAATATTTCCTTAACATAAAAAGAATTGTTTCAGATTTTATTAAAATATCCATGAAATATTATTATACCAACTAAAACTCAAAATTCCATAATAGCATGATTACGCTTCAAAAAGAAAATTAATATTTATTAGTTTTTAAAAATTGAATTTTGTTTAATTTAAATGAATTTATATTTATTCTCTGCAGTCTACACTTGTTCTTGTTCTTGTTCTTGTTGTTTCGCAATCAAAAACATTGTAATTTTTTTTTTATTTTCGTAGAATTATCCTACTCACCCCGCTGTTAACCTTTCAAAACTGGACTTAACTCAAATTGGGCCACGTTCGCATTGCAATTGCAATTCTTGGGTGCGCCTATACTTTCTGCATGATTTTGTCTGTTTTTAGCGAAATTTTTCATAAAAATCATAGAATTTGTATGCCAAAAGCAGTCAAATATTATTTTTAGCACAGTTTTCACTAAAAAGAAGTTGCACAATTCATTTTTCTTAAAATATTGCATTAATTTTTTAACTTTTGAATTCAACGGATCTCTTTTTTGAACGGCTGAGTTTCCCTTTAATTGTGCTAACTGAGCCCAAAAGAATCTGGACTTTTCCATAAGAAATGCACGGTACAACTAAATTATTAATTGTAGGTTTAAATAGAGCAAACCCATTAAGCCGGGACTCTAGACTAGTGTTCCTCTATGCTTATGATAATGCAAATATCATGTCGGGGCAATATATAAAAGCAAACATTAAATAATTCTTTAAATTTGATCCAATCATCGGCAGATGGGTTCTTGGCAGCATGGTTCCACACAAATGCCACATTAAAAAATTTGTGAGTTTTTGAAAACTAGATGCTAAGATTCGCGAAGGGTAGGTTCTTTTTTGTGGTCGTACAAATTTGAAAATACATAAATACATTCAATTTTGTTTTCAAACATAAATTTGGTGAGCTACACAAGGGGACATGGAAATCTCCTGAATTATCAACTGTCCACCAGATTTACCACATTACGATCGACGCAGTATAGGTACGGAATGTCCGAACATTCCGAGGGGCCAACATCAACTCGGACCAAAACCTCGTTGAAGGCAAGGTAAGGCTACGGATATCGCGATCCAAGCCAAAACAAGGAAGTACTGTGAGAAAGTTCCACGTTAGACGGCTACAATCGCAAGATACTGCCATGTCCATTTTCCGATCGAGTCTCTAACAAGCTCTTAAGAAGTCCTGTGCTGCCTGCATTAAGCATTGAAAACCAGTGACAACATTGTCTTGCAGCCATTAGAGATTCCGGCTCGGAAGTGCAAGGTTTCACACGACCACCACAGCGAAACACCTGGTTTGACGACGAATGAGAGCAGCACACGCAGCTAGAAAACAGGCTTACAAAACGGCGCTGCACAGAAGGACAAGAGCTGCTCGCGAGCTTTACAAGCAGAGGAGAGGAACACCGGCTTCTCAGATGGAAAAAAGGGAGCATGGAAAGCGCGCGATTGAGGAGATAGAGGGATGTCAGAACAGGAATGAGGTTCGTAAATTTTACCAAAAGGTAAAAAAAAACTGTCAAGGGTACCAGCCACGAACCGAAGCCTGTAAAGAAGATCAGGAGAACATCGTAGAAAAACTGCAGTCTATGATGAGAATATGAATAGACCACTTTTCCAAATTTTATAACGGCAATGACGAATCGAATACCGCTGTAAGGAGATAAAACCATTCAACCTAGACGACACAGAACAGTAATTCCGCCTACCCGACCTCGAAGAAGTGAAGATAGCTATGTACATATATCGAAACTAAAGCCTAACAAAGCATACACCAACCCATCTGGAAAATGTGGTCGAAATAAAGCATGCCCGATGAGTGGAATCTCAGCCCAGTTTGCCCAATGCACAAGAAAGGAGATCTTCTGAATTGCGCCAACTACAGAAGCATCAGTCTTCGCATATAAGATCTTTTTTGTTGTATTATGTGAACGTCTCAAGTGGTTCGTCAACAACCTGATAGATCCTTATCGGTGTAGCTTCAGACCAGGAAAGTCCACCATTGACCAAATATTCACAATACGGCAGATCTTGAAAAAAAAACCATTAACTTCAAATCGATATCCACCATCTCTTTATCGATTTTAAAGCAGCGTATATACAGGGAAGAGCTTTACAAAGCAATGTCTGTTTTGGCATCCTTGTCAAACTTATCCGTTTGTGCAGAATGACGATGGAGAATGCACGCTGCTTTATTAAGGTCCACAAAGATATCACCGATGCATTTGATGTCAAAAAAATGTTTTAGATAAGGCGATGTACTGTCATGCGACTTCGTCAACATCGTTCTGGGAAGAATTGTGCAAAACTCAAAAGTCAACACTAGAGGCACACTCTTCCAAAGATCCATCCAATTACTCGAATACGCCGATGATATTGACATAATTGGAAGATCAAAGCGGGATTTCATTGGAGCGTTTTTGAGTACTGGACGGAAGCGGAAAAGATGGGTTTAGTGGTCAATGAGGGCAAGACCAAGTATATGCTGTCATCAGAAAAAGACATTCAACGACGACGTCTTGGACAAAACGTTAGCATGGACAGTGACTGTATGTATAATTTAGTTAAGGCCTTCATCTACCGAGGTACCGTATTCAGACAAAGACACCAGGGCTGAAATCAAACGAAGAATAACTCTTGCAAATCATTGCTTCTTTGGACTTAGAAAGCAATTAGTAATAAAGTGCTCTCTCGACCATCTAAAATCACCATCTATAAGACGCTCATCATCCCTGTTCTCATTTATGGCGTTGAGGCCTGGATGGTCCCGTCTGCCTAGATGGAGAGTGTAGGAGAAAATACAACGAAGAACTGTACGGGCTGTAAAGCGACACTGACATGGTTAAAAGAATAAAAGTCCAAAGACTTGGATGGCTGAGTCATGTAGAGCGAATGGAAATCAACGCTCCAGACCGGAAGGTCTTCGAATCCAATCCCTAGCCAAACTCTTAGGTGCATCATTTTTAAGTCCTCGATCTACAATGCCCTTAAATACAAAATAATCAAATTTTTCTATGTTAGGTCCGGAAAATTTTGGGAGGTTCAGACATTTTTCCATCAATTCCATCAATTTTTTGAAAAAGTGACTTATTTCATTTCTATTTCACAATCAATAAAAAAAATTCTTTATATTCTTCAAAGATAAAAGATCAATTTGATACATTTGCATACGGTTACGAGAAGTTTTTAAATAACTAGGAGCGAATGATATTCCAAACTGTTATCGTTCGGTTTAAGTTTGGGAAAATATTGGACATATTAAAAGTAATTTATTTCATGCAACGAAAAATAAAGCCTTGCACATCTGATACATAATTTTTAGAAAAATAGAATTATTATGATTTCTTTTATGGAAACAAAGATATGCTACTTGAAAGTTATTTTCGACTCATTTTATATCTCAAGGACAAGTAGGGTATTGCCTCTGAACTTATTGCCTCCAAACGTATTTCATTAATATTATTATTTGGTATTGACTCCAAACGTTTTTCATTAATATTAATATTTAATAGGTATTGCTGCTAATTTTCAGTCAAATTATTAAAGACCACCAATGTGCAGTTATTAGTGTGGGCCATGACACGAATCCGATAAGTTTGGCAAAAAAATATAATAACGGGTTTTGGTAGAGGAACTTAATACAAGAATTTTTTACTAGCGGAGGGGGATCTATCTCTTCTCGTTTAGGCGTAACATTTATGAAATATACATAAATAAATAAATAACAAGTTATTTTGTTTTTTATTTTAATTTTTAATATTACAACTTATTTTAAAATAATATTTTTATATCTGCGATGCGTTTCGGAGATGTTTCTCCATCATCGGGTTGTTGTAGCTAGTTAACTAGAGCTTTGATCTTCTATTGTTGTTGTTGGTTGTTACTTTCTTCTCTAGTTTCGGCTTTTTTGTTGATGTGGTGTTTTCTTTCTTTTTTATTTTTACTATTGTTGTTGTTGTTTTTATTTTATTGTTTGTATATTTATTTGAGCTTTAATGAATAATGTTGTCTTTTTTCTTTCTTTATTATTTGTATTCAAATTGTATTGCTGTTTCATATAGTGCGTTTGGTTTGATGGCCAGTTTGTCATTTAATATTTTGTCTTTTTCCAAAAGCCAGAATTCTGCTCTTTTTTCTTATTAGGCATACATTTAGGTCTTGAAAAAATGTTCTCAAGTTCTACAGCAATGGTGAATATATTGACAAAACCGATACGTCTAACACAATAAACGTTCTTGAAAATCAGAACAAGGTTTTGAAAAAAAAAAACAAAAAACAATTTCATGCCGTAAATCAACACTCCACATCCATCAATACATCACACTTTTCTTTTATAGAAAATTGTGCCTTCAAGAAAAATATAAGGACGACTTACGAGTCTCAAAAAATTGAATTTTTATTAAATGTAAAAAAAGTATACCGGTTTGATTGATGGAAAAGAAAGTGTGGATCTGCAACTAAAGGACTTCCACCCTCCCGACGGCGACGCACGTTCTCATTGAACACCTAGAAGATGTGTTACCACCAAAACAACTTCAGCTATTGGCCGTCAATGACGAACTTAACGAACTTACTTCTTACTTACTTTTGAGTTTAAAATTATATTTTTATTTTCAATTTTCTCAAAAACTAAAAGACATAAAATCATCTAGTTTTCAGTTTTTGATCAAAAACAAATAAGAGTAATGAATTCTAGAAAAAAAAATAGTAGATAATCTGAAAGTTTTGAAAAATTACACTTTAAACCTTTTTTTTAACTTTTTTTTGCACACATTTTGACTTTAAAACAATTTTTTTCAAAAACTATGCATAGTTTTGACTTGATTTAAAAACAAGCTAATAGACAAAAGTGTTGGCTTTAAAAAAAGGTATAACACTTAATTGAGGGTATTACCGTTATTTTTTAATTATTTTTTTTTCCATTTAATGTACATATTTTTTTAACTGCCCCTACCGCCTAAACGGGGGGAGATAGACCCCCCCCTCCTATAGTAAAAAATGCTTGTTTTTAACTGTTCCATACAAATCCGTCATTAAACTTTGTCGCCTAAGTTATCGTACTCTCCCCCTAAGATGGCATTGTTTTGTTTTGAATTTGGTTCTTTTTTTTATATTGGGTAGTTTTCGACCCGACATGTGTTTTCGTATAGTGTGTGGAAATTTCTTTTCGATTACAGTGGAAAAGGGATTGAATTCCATTATTTACTTTTGTATGTATATTCAATCAAATAATAAAACAAGTATTTCGGTAAAATTTCCAGTGGTTCTTCAAGTGATAAAGAGTTTTCTTCGATTAGTGATGAAGATTCTGTTCCTGAGGAGTATGAATCAAAACCGATTACGAAAGTGAAGAAGCACCTGTGGATTCCGCGAATAATGATCGTTTGCTTGTTTCGAAGGACAACACAATTTAGAGCCCAGTTCCATTGACTTCACCTGGTAAGCATATTTACATTTCTTAGGTTCATTCGTGTTTAGATTGTGTTTTTAGTGGCCCGAGCCCGTTCCGAAAATGTGATAGTAATTAAACCGGGTGTTACTCGCTTCACTATAGCTGGAGTTCATGTATTGATGGATTCATTTTTGTTATTTTTTCCACCTCATATTGAAAAAATTATTATCATAAATACTAAATATTAATTTTTGTGTGTAAATACCTTATTATAATCTAGGAGGGTCGAAAACGACCCGCCAACGTTGAATTAGTCGTTTTTTTTAAACGTAGGTCTATGGTTAAAATTAATCCTGAAAGTAAAGACCATACAACTCCTAAAAAAGTAGTTTCAAAATTCGCAGTAGTCGATTTAGTCTAATTAAAGGTGCCGTGTGTCTTACTGCTGGAATACCAAGTCCACCATCAGCAGTATCGGCATGGAAGTACGCATTTGGGGTGTCATGTCGTGCGGCAAATCTAGCCATTATCGTACTTCCGCTCTAATTTGTCTGTCTAACTTATTCAAAGCGCCTATATGAGTTTTTCCTAGTGTAAGACGGTGGTAGAGTTGTGGAATCAGCACTGTTCTTAGGACATGCAGGCGTCGCTGGGGTTTTAAAGGGCCCCAGTAACACGCTGCAGTTTATTAGAAAGTTCACTGTCTGGATCCACCTTGCATCTGCCATCTGGGGTAAACTCTAAACCCAGGTATCTTTAAGTGTCAGTCCTCTTCCACATATTTCGGTTGGTAGCGATTTGAGAAGTCTATCTATCACAATGTTGAAAAGCATTGGAGATAATGGGTCGCCTTGTTTCACGACGCTCAGGGCTTTAATAGGGTTCCAGGTCCATTCGTTGGTTTTAATTCTAGTAAATGATTTACTGTAGAATGTTTTTATATACTCTACGACTACTTTTGGTGCTCCATATCCCTTCAGTGAATCGATGATAGTTGGATGGGAAAGCGATTCGAATGCTTTGTCGACGTCGAGGCTGGCAATAAAGCAACTTGAGTAGGATTGGTGTTGGTACCTCAAAGGAAGATTGAAGATGGTGGCGTTTGTCGCGAAGCTATCTGAGGAGCAGAAAGCTTGCTGTCGATTGTCAAGATTAATGGCGGAGGTGAGTCTTTTTGACAAGATGTTATGGAATTGTCTTATAAGAACGGATGAGACGGCAATCGGTCTGTGATACCAAACTAATATAATTTTGAAAACAAAATTCAATTAATGGTTTTTTTTTTTATAAATCAAAAATATTATAGAAAAATATAAAAAAATTTTTGACATCCAAAATTGTTTTATGCAACGAAAAATAACATTTCAGTCGAATTGACCGTTTTTTTACAAAAAAATAAAAACCTAAAAAAAAACATTACTTAAAGATGGTAGAAATTGATTTTCCACTTAAATATCTTTTTAAAAATTTAAAGTATTGGCCTTAAACTAATTTCATCTTACAGAAAATGTAGTTTTCGGCATTCAGGACAATTTTTATAAAAATACCATAGTCGTTTTTTCATAAATATCAAAATTTACTTAAAATAGTACACAAAATTGGTAAAAATTGATATTCGATTTTCGATATCTCATGAATAAATGAAGTTACTTAATTGAAAATGATTTCATTCTGTGTTAAATTTAGTTGGTAAAGTAAGGTATTGTTTTAGAAAAACCCAATCTGTATTTCCTTATATTTATAAGAAATAAAAACTTTCAAGAAATCTATTGTTGGTAAATTTTAGTTAATCTTTTAGAAAAATTCAACCGCCAACCTTAAAAACACGAAACCTACAAAAGCAACAAGAAACTAATAAGAAATGGTTTTCTACTCAAGTATAAGAAGAACAAATAAAGATATTGACTTCAAATTATGTATAGCACACCAAATATTGTTATGAATATTTTGTTAAAGTTTTAAGCAAGAAAAATCGACAGACAGGATGGGAAGTTATCAGTGTGGGTCGCATCCCAGCCTCTTGTTTTTAGATTTTATAAAATTGCCCTCCCGCCTAAAGAAGGGTTATCCCCCCCCTAGATTCACCCACTAGCTCTTAATTATTCTGATCTGAACTTCTGCGCGCCTTTCGAAAATGGCTAAAGGATTAGGTCTGTGCAACAATGCGTGCGTCGTATCCTTATAATTTTTAAAACTTGCAATTATTTGCTACAAAAGACAAACTTATGCAATAAATTTATATAAAAAATGATTCTTTAATGGATTTTAAATAGATTTATTACTCTGTTTTCTTCAGTTGCAGATAAAAATGAATGGTTTTACCATAAAACCATAGAGCTACACGAAGCAAGAAACAAATGTCTTTCAACCCTTTCCTTAAATAAGTAGATGTACAAATATGATTACCAAATTGCAAAAAAAAAAGAGTTTGAAAAGAAGGCAGACTATTAAAACATACATAATAAACTGGTATTGGAGCAAAATGTCAGAAAACAATTTTTCAACTTGACATGAGTCAATTCCACCCACTTGCCCTTAACGACAATAAGTCCTGCATCATTCAGTCTCAGAGGAACTACTCTCTTCATGGCCAGAGTTTGAGCATCGAACCGAACGCCATCATTGCATAAATGAATTAATGTAATTCTGACAACCCCTAATTGTTGGAGGAAATACTCTGATTTCATGTGGTAGCGGAAAGGATGTACGACGGACGTACGTATGTATGTACAAACAACACAAAACAAACCACACGAACAGGAACACTGTGAGCGTTTGCATTTGCGTTCGCCCACACGACACGGCTCAGTATAACACGACATTTAAAGGTGGCTAATGGCAATGAATCTAGGGATCGGTCGAGAAAGATTATTTTGCAAATTTGACAAAATATTTAACGTTGGGATAATGAAATGAAGTTTAATTAATGCACACAACAATTTTGACATTTTAAAATCACGTTCTTTTTGGCGTGTCGTATTTTAAAGTCATTGTGTCTCGCATAGTGGATGTCAAATTTACTTTTCGGTGGTTTAATTGTTAAACATTGTACATATTTAATTTAACATATACAAAACAGCCTATTTAATTCTATTATCGCTGAATGGCATTTGGGTTAATTAAATGCTTATTCGCAATTTCCCACCGAAACATTCTTAGTATGTTAGATTTAGTTCTTTTAGAACCAGAGGAGTGGTTATTTAAAATGAGTACACATTTTAAAATACGACTATAACGTAGTAGAGTAGAAGGTATACTTTTAAAAATGTTTGTAAATGCATAAGAGCACCAATGCTTGTTTTTCAATAAAATACATATCGACTAGAAGAAGTTTAAGTAGCTTACTTCGTTAATTCGAATTTTTGCCTAGATTTTCAAGGTAAATTTTATTCTCTAAAACGCCGCCCGACGCGCGCCGGCCGCCGCGCCGCCGCCGCATGCCACCGTAGTCCACTTAGTCATGTTTTGATTTCGTAAAGATTTTAAAATCGTATAACTAACTTATAGTATTATAAGCGTTTTTAAATGTAAAGCGAGTGTATCCTATTTTTGCCATCAAGTTTTCCTGTATCTTCTTGGGTCTATATCATTTCTTATTTCATCAGGAGTTAGTCAAAAAATACATAAAAAATGGGAGTATAAACATACATTATTGACATTTTGGACACACTACATCGAAACCAATTATGGTTCTGGGATTGTGAAATTCAGCTTTAAATCGAAATCTACTGAAGATCAGGAGTGGCCTGCTCAAAACCATGATATATCTACATATACATAGAAACTATCTGTGGGCCATTCTAAAAATTGCGTTAGCTGCTACTAAGCCAGTTAACAAGTCTGTTTTTTAAAACATCATTAAAAAAGAGTGGTTGAAAATAACTCCTTCCTAAAGTGGTGTGCATAGCATTTAGATACGGCATAAAGTATTTCTAACTAAAAATTAACATAAATGCACAAAAGGGAAGAGTGCTTGCAAAATAAATTAAATTAATTTTAAAAGTTCTTAATTGCAAATGGATTAATTATATGTTAACTCCAAATGAGGAAATTTATTTAAATATTTACTGAAATCAAGTATTTTAAAAATATGTTTAAAATAAAATATGACATGAGTAGCGAAGCGAGCTTAAAAACTTGCGAATTCGATAACTTTGTATTATGAGTATCGATTCGCTTAAATTAAATTCGCTTCAAATGTCAACACATTATCGAACTTGGTTATCGTTATCACTGAATTATCATTAGCGAATGTTAGCTAATTTAACGGCTCAAAACGTCAAATTCTATCGAATCAAAATATTCAGTGAAAATCCTAGCGAATTCAGAGTTTTGTGTTTGTAATTTAAAATGAGTGATAAAACAAAAAGGTATTTAAAAATAATTTTTATATTATTATAACAAAAAAGGAAATACAAAATTATATTTTCAAGGAAAAATGCAAATCAATTTGCTTGGCTCGTGCAATTGATGGAAACGAGTCCCGATATGGCTAGGGGAATATAGGAGTATTCGGTTCATCAAAAAGGAACCAAAAGGATTACTGGCAAAGTTTTGCAGAAGAACTGAACACTCTTGGACATCCATTTCGCGAAGGAAAAGATTGGCATAAGGTTTGTTGATAAAATTTTGTAGTTTCCATTAAAGAAGTTTTTTATTTGCAAATAGGTTTGGTTGGACTATAAGCTAAAACTTAAACAAAAAATTGCATAAAATAAAAAAAAATAACACAGCTACTGGTGGAGGACCATACTGCCAGGTGCCTTTGTCTCTTTTGGAGCAAGCAGTAGACAGACTTTTTAGTCTGAGCCAGGCAGTTAATCCACAAGGCAATTGCTTTGACATATGTAAATTCAAAGGCTACAGTTTCAACCGATGTGACGACTAATTCCGAACAACTTCAACAAGAGATTAGTATTAACCTTGAGGAATGTGAACAGGTTGAACAAAACTCATTGATGCAAAGTGCAACGGAGGGCGACCATGAATCATCTGCACAACAAAGTTCCTTGCCATTTTAAGACTTAAGATCAACAGGAATCAACAATTCTAATGCAAGGGACTATGAAGGATTCAAGTTGTTGCAAACTCAGACTGGGATCCAGGCAGATCTTTTAGAGGTATCGAATTCAATTGCAAAGAATCTTTCAGAAATTGCTAGGTATACCAGAAAAAATTATGAAAACGAAAAAGATAAATTGAGCCTTATGAAACAAAAAGAACTTAGAAAAGAAAAGGAAAATATTAAAGAATCGACGTCACAAAGAACACATTGAATTACAAATGAAAAAGGCTGTTTGAGTTAAGTTTATAATTAACATTTTGTGTATGAAATTAATTCTACGTTTGTTTTAAGTTCTTGCTTTATTTGATTATTTATTTATGTTCTTTTTTTTAATGAAGTGATTTTTTATTTACCTTCTTTATTTATTATATTTACTATTTTATAAGTTAAAAAGTGACACAATATTCATAGTATGTAGTGTTACACTTTTCTTTTATTGCACTACTATTAAAAATTATTTAAAACAAATTATGACAACAAAACTAAACCGACGACGGCGGCTGCGTAACGACGAACTTATCAACTCAAATGAGTACGAACGCGACACAAAAGAGAGAACAAAAAAAGTGCAACAATACAGCTCGTTGACGAAGCTGTAACCGCGGCTGCTCAGCTGGGCTGGGTTCTTTTGGAAGAATTTGTTTATATAAATTATAACAATGTTGATTGATTTATAAAATCAATCAAATTGCTACAATTTGGAAATATGTTATTGCAAGTACCTACAGTGGGGTACGTTGCAATGAAAATGGGCGCCAGGAATTTTTTTTTAACAAACCGAAGAAGAAAATTTCAAAACTCTTTGCGATGAGTGAAACGATAATAAACAAAGACACAACGAACGTTTGGTTTTAAATTTAATATTTATTTTTTTAGGAAACTGTAGGATTGAAGACCCTGGACGAAAACCCAAAATGTTTTCAAAAAAAGTTAAAATTATACAACCGAATGAAATTTAAGTTAAACAAAGAAAAAAAAAATTAAATGGCGAAGTAAAATGGGTTTTCAATGCCGAACGAGATCGAAATATATATATATCGATATGAACAGAACAAATAAACAAAAGAAATAAACTACTTATCTTTTCCTTTGTCTCCCTTCCTATTTTTCTCTTTTCCCACGATCCTCACACCTCGATCCTCGAATCTTAATTTTTGTTAATAATTTCCTTGATTTCCTGACCTTTTATCCTTCTCCTCGATTTTTCTTTCTCCTTTTAAAATTCCTCGAACTTTTTCTTCTCTATAACTTATCGCTTGTAGGACTCTATCAAGAGTGCCTTCCAAGCTAATTCTCATCTATATCCTTCCTCCCTCATCCATGCATACGTTTTCGTGATTGTCGGTCACGGCATCACGGCTTCCTGGAAGCTTTACGCTCATCAGGAAAGCCACCGTTGTTGACTCTCAGCGAAACTTTGCTTTCACACACACAATCACGGTTTCGACAAGTTGTTGGATGAGTTTCCAAAACTTGCCGAAACATAATGGCGAGTTCAGACCTCTTCCCAACTATTCTTATTTTTCGAGAAAGTTCAAAGAAAAACAAAAATCGAGAAGAAGTCTCAACTAGGCATTTTTCTATTACTATTAGTATTACGATCGAGATTCGAGATGTGATCAAACATTAAGTTAAATTAAAATTACAAACGCGGCGTTAAAATCCCATTTTTTACATAAATGATTAAGTGAATTAAGTCAATCTACGTTAAAATTACAATCGTTAAAATAAAATAGATATGTTGTTATTGTTGTAGTTCAAGTAAGGGTCCGCCTGACCTCATACTTCTTCGGCTCATCCGCCGGCATTTTCGACCTTGTCGAAAGAACACGTTCTCGTTCTCGAACTCGATCACCTGCTTTGTTGCTTTTGCAAAATGAAGGCTAGGTACACCTATGGTTGATGAGACCATGGTTGCCCTCAACTTTGCCGATATTTTGCAGCCACAACTAGGGCAAAGAAAACTGCCAAAGGCTGGTTTTTGTTGCGGTAAAATTTACCGTAACAAATCTCACCCTTACCTCCCAAGAAATGTGTTTACTTTTTAAGAAAAGCAACAACAAAGGGTTACCATCATTACATTTAAAAGAATAAAAGAAAGAAAAAACATCATTAATGTGGCACATTAATACGGTGACCATCCGTTCATTATTATAATGAACAGTTCATTATTTGAAGAAAATGTTCATTATGAATTATTCTGTGTCGGAAAACATAAAAATTTTCATTATTTTAGAAATTGTTCATTATTTCTTCATTATTTTATGATTTTATTTCTTTAAGGAAAGCCTAAGCATGAAAACCATTAAATGTTTGATGAAAACGTACCCTTACATCATAATTCGTAGTCTTTTTCTTCAGAAAAAATTGTTGAATGGAAGGAGAGCCAAATGAGTGCTGGAAATAGGTGCGTTGAAATGTTCAAGTTTTTCAATAAAAAATAATACAATATAAAAACATTTCAAAAATCGTAGAGTCTGTGTCTAATGCCTCTACAAAAAGAGTTTTCTCAATTATAGACAATGTATGGACAAACGAAAAAATATGAAAAAATATGAAAATTAAAACAATCATGTCCATTTTAATTTGCAAATGGAATAATGAATTAAATTGCATCCAATTTAAGAATTATTTAAAAGGAAAGCCAGAATTAATTAAAAAAAATTATTCTTCCGAAAAGTACTTATTTTAACAATACTAATATATTATAATTCGATGTCAAAGTTTTTTGACTAGCCAATATGATATAAAAGAGTTTAAGGTTTTGTTTATTTTTTTTTGTGAATAAGTTAGAGACTGAAAAAATCTGTGATATTTTTATGTTTGTTTTGTTTATTATCGATGAAAGTTCCTTTTTTGTTTATTTTATAAATATACCTAATTATACTATATTTATTAATTAATTTATATTATATTTATTTACTGTTACATTTTTTGGGCACTGTTCATTATTTTGTCTCGGAAAATATGGTCAGCGTACACATTAATCAAACAAAAATGACAATGAACAACCAAAAAAAAATGACCACTACAAAAGGGACTTGACTCAAACATCAACAAACGGTTTTAAATCCTTAACATGCCACGTTTCTCGCTCCTTACCGCGATCATCTACTAAGAGGTATGTCCAAGGTGATATCCTCTTGTTGACCTTGAAATGTCCTACAAATTTGGTCGCCAACTTCGCCGCGAAATAATTTGCTGCATCGGACAGCGCGAAGTTCTTACGCCAAACGAGATCACCCGTGTGTAATTGCGCGTCCCTCCTACGTAAATTATAAGTCTTAGCAGCCTTCTTTCCCGCTGCTTCCAACTTCCTAGCTATGTCCTCTCTCAGTTTCCGAAACTGCCTATCAATTTCCGTTATACCTTGGTCCCTATCACTATCCCTAATTCCTACATCATGGCCACTAGTTACCATGTTCCTACCGAAATTTTCGAAGATGGCGACACACCTAAAACCTCATGTTGCGAAATTCAGATTGCACAGGCCACTTTTTCCAGTTGCGAATCCCAACTCCGCTGGTTTTCTGAAACATACGCCCGGAGCGCAGTCTTTATTATTTGATTTATCCGTTCCGCCGGATTCGCCTGAGGATGATAATTCGCCGTAAACCGAAGTTATGACCCGTACGCTTCGCTAAACGTTTTCAGTTCCTTGCCACGGAACTGGGGACCGTTGTCACAGACGATCCACTTAGGAATCCCTAAAAAAAGAAACCAGTTTTCTTCCAACTCCCGACATACCGCTTTCGCCGTTGCGGACCGTAACGCGAACAACAAGGGGAATTTAGTGAAATAGTCGACGACCGTTAAAATATATACGAACCCTCGCGACGATTTTGGTAATGGACCCACCAAGTCCACGCAAATCATTTCCCACGGTTGGGAATTGCCTACTCGTTCGGTCATTAGACCAGCTGGTTTTTCGTTCACCGGTTTCACGCTTTGACAAATTTTACAATTCCTAACATACCTCGTAATGTCACTCCTCATTTTGGGCCAGTAATATTTTTCTGCTATCCTAGCAAAAGTTTTCTTAACGCCCATGTGTCCTGAAAGTGGAGCATCATGGCACTCGTTAAGGATTCTCGTCCTATCACTTTTCCCTAACACTAACTTCCACTCCTCACCATTATTATGAACGACTATATGGTTTAACCTAACATTCTCAACTCGCCAAGATGGGTATTCTAACGGGCTCTTTTCTACCTGTGATTTCATTTTAATCACCCAAGGGTCCGAATCCGCTTCAGAAACACCAGCTACTTCTGGAACTCCTCACGACAACATATCAGGAACGACATGTTCTTTGCCCTTTCTGTGGATGATCTTGAAATCGAATTGTTGGAGCCGAATGGCCCAACGAGCTAATCTACCCTGCGGATCCTTAAGGTTGCTTAGCCAGACCAAAGAGGGGTGATCAGTTACGACTGTAAATCGAACACCTTCGAGATACGGCCGCAACTTTTCAATCGCCCAAAGAACCGCTAAACATTCCTTTTCGGTCGTAGAGTAGTTCCTTTCATTCCTATTCAATGACCGACTTAAATAACAAATGGCTTTTTCGCCATCCTCAAACTCCTGAGATAATACGGCCCCTATGCCATAGTCCGATGCATCTGTTTGTACAACAAACGGCCTTGAAAAATCCGGACATGTTAGAATCGGTGCCGTAACCAAACACTCTTTGGCTTTCCTAAAACTCTCCTCACATTCTTGTGTCCACTCAAATTTCTTACCTTTCTTTAAGAGATCGGTAAGTGGCCTAACCAAAATTGCAAAATTTGGTACAAACCAACGGTATGAGTATTTGGTATCAGTATTCGCAACGTGTAGCGATTGAGGAATAGATGGCATTTACAGTTTTGGTTTTGGTCCTGGAAGGGTGTTCGGATGTAACCACAGCTTCCATAATACTACCTTTTCCTCTAATATAAAACTCCCGAAAAAATGACCATTTAAGGTCAGATAAACACTTTACAATAGTTGTTCTTATTTTCATACTCTTTGCCATGAATTTCTGATGAATTCGTGATCTTCATATGGAGTAACTTTGAGCACCATATCTCGTAAACTGTTACCATTAAACTGTAATTATTATCAAAATATTTTTTTAGAAACAAAAATGATTGTAATATAAAAACTTAAACTACAAATTTTAAACCCCCTTTCATAACACATATGTATGAAATACAAAATGAAAAACATCTTCATTCTGTTAATACCTGCGTTATTTTCCCATCGGCCATTTTTAATTTTTAAAGAAATCCAAAAATATTTTCCTGACATAAAATATGCCTTCCATATTCGCATTCATCAATTATTTTATCATATATGGTACATACAAAAGGATTGGTGGATTTAATGTTTATATTTCGGAGAATACAGAAATCGAAATCTCATGACTCAAAGGCAGTTAATACTTGTCTCATACTTGTATCAAGCAAAGAATCGATACAATTTGTTTTCTGGTAAAAACTCTATGCTCATAGATACACTTTCATATCGAATTTGAAATTGTGTATTAAAAATTCTTAAAATCGGTGGTATCCCTTGGGGTTTGCGAATCTTTGTTTTTGTCAGACAACCGATATTTTGGTTTATATCAAAAGTCAATTGAAAGCTAAGCCTAAAAACTCCAGCAATCTTCCACACCACTAATTTTTTTCCCAAAAGATTGAATGTCTGACACAAGAAATATTTTTCTCAAGAAAATGCGAATGGGGTTTTTTGAAAATATTACCCGAGAGTCTATCCATTACCTTAGAGGGAAAAGCAGTTATCCTTGCCAGTGAATAGGCGGATGACTTTAACCATTTAACAGATTTCTTGTATTAAATTTATCGGAGCTGCTACATCAACCTCCCTTAGTCTTTATCGATCTCAATCTTTATCCATAAAACACATTGTTCGTTCAAACCTTTAACTTGATTGATTTATTAAATTTTATATCAATATGCAAGAAAAATCTGTTGCACTTTAACTAGATTCTTAAATTCACTCTCACAGATTGCAGCCAATATCTCTCGTTCTCCCTTCCTGCATCCACCTTTGTAGCTAGGAAAGAAAATGGAAAACTTTCTCGGGTCGTAATTACAAAATATATTTAAATCTGAGTGTAATCAATTCTCTCCTCTTTCTAAATTATGCAAGCATCAGTGTCAAGAATAATCATCAGTCTTACTGTTTCAGGGTGAAGACGAGCCAAATGTAGATGGTAGAAGGTACTAGAAGGTCCTACTCTGATCTGAGCATCGCCACCGTCACCGCCACCATCGGCACGCCTCCTTGGCGCCGCGTGTCGGTCGTTCGCGTTCCATTGGAGTATAGGGCCAGAAGTTAAAATTAAAATCTAATATTGCAAAAGAGGGTTGGTTCTTTTGGCAAAAGGAAAGGTATGCATACCGTTGCATCGTGAAAAAAGGAAAATAAGAACGAAACTAATTCATGGAATTGCTTTGACATTGATTTTCCTTTAAAATGTTTTCGAAACACCTTCTCCTCATTGTAAGATAAACACTGCAGTCCCACTGATTAGAATGTTTTTTAAACGTAGACAGTAAAGGGTTATTTACATAAAAGCGACCAAAGACCGACGAATTAATGAATAAATGTGATTTTAAAGAATTCATAAATCTAAATTCATTGTAAATTAAAGCTTTAGTTTATTTTAAGCTAGTATGCCAAAGCAAACTAAATTTAAGAAAGAAAAATGTTTGTAGCGAACTGTCAAACTCAATTCGCGTTCCACATACGATCCACACTTCAACGAATAAAATGTTATTCTGGTCTTTGTTGTGTGTATCTGTAATGTGGGATAAAAACAAGCCACGTGAAAAATTGTCATAATGGACGAATGCCATTTTAAAGGGTCATAACCGTAGGAATATCTTGAATTCAAATTTTATCGTATTGCGTCAATGGATATGACCCCCCTCTTATATTTTAAAATATTTATTGTGTATGTATGAAAATATAATTTGTATTTTACTAATTAAAACTTTGTTGCTAAAAGTACTACTCTTAACTGGACCAAGAACACGATATGAGTCGGGAATCCAGGTCCATTCCAATCACGCCGCACAAATTCATCAGCTCTAAAAAAATGGAGGATCCAAGAGGGACACTCTCATTAAACTTTGCTGCTAAAAGTATTACTTTTAACTGAGGACTGGACCAAGAACATAATACTTCCTTACTTAACTTAAGGTGGCGCTACAGACCTGTGTGACGAGGTCCTAGGTCACACATGCCAACAAACTTTTCCACCTAGCTCGGTCCCTAGCTAAATGCAGCCAGTTGCATCGAAGTTGGGAGAGGTTACTCTCCACTTGTGTGCTCCACCTGATCCGCGGTCTTCCTCTACTGCGCTGTCCTGTGGGCGTGGATTCAAAGACTTTCCGGGCCGGAGCATTGGTTTCCATGATGTGCTCTACGTAACCCTGCCATCTCAGTCGACTCTTATCCTTCTGGCTAAGTCTATGTCGCTACACAGCCCGTACAGCTCGTCGTTCCATCTTCTCTTCCACTCACCTTCTATGCATACGGGAACTTTTCTCTCGAAACGACCCAAGGTGCTTTCAGCCGCTTTTGTCATAGTCCATTCTTCTGCACCGTATAGCAGGACGGGGATTATAAGGGTGTAATATAGCGATACCTTGGTCGCTTTCTTAGCGCATCGGTTAGCAAGAGTAATTCTTCGTTTTGTTCATAGCGGGGCCTAGGTAGACATAATTCTTAATCACCTAAAAGCTCCGTTTGTCGATGGTATCGTTTTAAAAGAGACGTCGTCGGTGTGGAGGTCCTTTCTTGATGACAGCATGTACTCAATAACCGCTAGACCCATTATTGACTTCTCTGCCTCAATACCAGCAAAAGCGCCATTGACATTACGTTGAGTTCTTCCGATTATGTCAATGTTATCACTCATCAGTATATGCTAATAATTGGACAGACTTTTGAAAGATAGTGCCTCTAGTGTCGACGTGGGAGCTCTGTACCATTCTTTTAGGGACGATGTTAAAGAAATCCCATGACAGCGCATCACCTTGTCTAAAGCCCTTCTTGGCATCGAAAGATTCTGTGAAGTTGTTTCCAACCTTTATGGAGCAGCTCGAATTCTCCATGGTCATCCTGCACAAACGGAAGAGTTAGGCAGGCATGCTAAAACTAGAAATGATTGTATAAAGTTCGTCCCTGTAGATGCTGTTATATGCGGCCTTGAAATCGATGAAGAGATGTTGGGTGTCGATTTGATGTTCTTGGGTCTTTCCCAGGTTCTGTCGTAACGTGAATATTCGATCAACTGTGGACTTTCCTGATCTAAAACTACACTGATAAGGACTTTTCAGGTTGTTGACGATGGATTTTAGACGTTCACATATTGCGGTAGATAAGATTTTGCAAGCGATTTCTCTATAGTTGGTGAAGTTTAGAGGGTATCCTTTTTTCACCAACGAGCATTGCGCCCATACCTTACAGATAAGCTGGTGCATATTCCTAACCAAATTATCTCCAGCTGCTTTAAAGAGCTCGGCAATCTGCTCCAGCAACTTTGTTAGACTTCAGCTCGTCTTCAATTCCATCTTATTTTTTTGACTCACATAAATAGTGTATGAATTTCTTAATGTGTTTTTTTCTTTCAAAATTGATTTTCTGCTAAATACAAAAACTTTGAAGGTCTTAACAAATTAAAGAAATCTACTTTTTGAAGTGAATTTGCTATAGAACTGAGAATTAAACGTGAATTTCAAGAATATAAATATCCCAAAAGCTGCAAAAGTGATACTTGCGTTAATTTAATGGCTAATTCAAAAACATGAATGTTTCATATTATCTATTAATTGAATGTAAGAATTTTTAATTTCCTGAGAACTGAAGTGAAAAAAAGATTCTGCAACGTGTTATTTGCGAGTGCCACACTTAAGTTCCCTCCTAACTTATTTGTTTACCTTAATTTGTTTTTATTTAATTTTTAGAGAAATTATTAACTTAAATGCCCCTTTTTACTTAAATTCAAGAACCAAACATTTTTCTCTTTTCAATTTTTAAGTTAATTTTAAGTTGGTGACTCCTTTAAGATCAAAATATTTTCAAAAGGTTTACGCAAAACAGTAATTTTTTAGAATTTGTCTTTTAGTATCAGCTCAAATCTACGAGTAAGCAAACTGATAACGATATTAATACTAGACTCCCGAAAATAGAGTCATTCAAAAACATCCATAAAATTCTTCATAACAGGTTCTGTTTTATTTTCGAACGAAAGAATATCACAATTTTTTGGCGAACTTTGTCATTTTCTGGGTTTCTGCATTTATATTTTGTAGCGTTTTTCACATTTATAAAAATGTCAACAAGAATAGAATATGTTATTTTTGGAAAAAAAGCTACGTTTCAACACAATTTCTAACAGCAACGTTTCAACACAATTTCTAACAGTTCTGTGTGAAATGCACCAAAAAGCTTCTAGGCGATTGTATTCTAGCTCTTAAATATTTCACATTTAGAAAACTTTTATGGAAGCTTGGAATGGCTTTCATGTATAGGCAATCGTTGTAGTTAAATTTTTAGACCATGTATTGCTGGACAATAGTGTTCCAAAATAATCTAATAATTAAAGTTGTCATTTAAGCCCTTTAAATATTATGTTGTTTAAATTTGTTCAGCCTTCTTACAGAACATTTTTCAAGCGATTTTCATAAACTCGTCTTTATGTTAAGTGTGTGACCCCACCCCTGATTAAAAGTCTGCATCCGCCCTTGCAAAGCAAATCCATATGAAATCTTTCAAAATATGGTTACAAAAACTGCATGCATCAATTGTTTTAGATGTAGAGCGCTAATATCAAACTTTCTCGCTGAAGAGCTCATCAAAATATCAAATATATTATTTCGTTAGCAAAATCCATTTAACGGCTCTGAACTAATTCCATAAAATAATTTGTCAAAAGAA
Source organism: Eupeodes latifasciatus (assembly GCA_920104205.1). NCBI lineage: Eukaryota > Metazoa > Arthropoda > Insecta > Diptera > Syrphidae > Eupeodes > Eupeodes latifasciatus. The sequence goes on along the minus strand of OV049924.1, from coordinate 292,396,383 downwards.
AGATAATTTTCTGAAGAATCATATTTGTTTTATTATTGAATCTATACATTTTGTTGAAAAACCTAATTTTTTATTTTAATAAAAATATGAAATACTGGGAAAATGATATATCGAAAAAATTCTTTGTGTATTTGAACGAACTAATCGAATGCCCAAACTATATCTTTTAAAAAGTCAATTTCAATTTTTTTTTGACGAGTTCTCTCTTACGTTATTAGTGGTCTTAGATGATGAACCTCTCCATCTTGAACCATCTCAGCACATGTACCTCAGTGAGAAATCATACCGAAAATAAAAACACTGGTAATCGTAATAAAGGTGTAGCAGATTTTTTTAAATTTTGCGTTACAATTCAATCGAGTGTTTTTTTTATATAAGAGGATCCAGGATGAAAAACAAAGTTTGTATTGCTAAGAAAATGGCTATACTAGGTATATGATATTTATGATTTAGAATATTTTTTAAGAAGGTGGAATGTGGTAGGTATGTAGGCAATATTAAGTTTAGTAAACCATTCTGATTTGTAGGAAAACCACTAGAGTTGCAATATTTTGGTTTTAACATTCTTAAAATAGCAAAAATCGCAAATGTTTGCATACTAAAAATTTAGTTTTGTCCAAAAATTGAAAATCATTCTGTTAACTTCATAAGAGGCAATAGAAAATAAGACACGTAATTAATTTTGAACTTTCAGACAAAATTTGGTTGCAGGAGTTTCCGAACGGGTAAGCTTGTAAAACTATAGTCAATTTTATGTCTCACACTCCGGTTGCATTTCCAGTGCAATAATAAAAGCAATCTATTTCAATCAAAAAACAATGAAACAATCAAATAACTTTGAGTGTAACAACTTATTTTATTATTATATATGCATATGTATAAAGGTGGACATAATCACTAGGCTTAATTTCTTCTTCTATAAGATTTATAAGGTCTCTCTGGTCATATTTTAATATTTTAGATCCCTGTGATGATGGTGACTTCATTTTTGCACAAAGGATGTTTATGCCAATGCCTTTGGGTCCGGATGTTTCCTTTATCTTCCAGTTCGAGAAAAAAGGGAAAAGTATATAAATTTGTAAAGAAGGTGCAAGTGCACCATAATAACTTTCAATATTTTAGCATAAAGGAACTCTATGACTTGATTGCTGGCAGAGTAAAATGCGTTCTTAAAGAAAATTTTTTCTGTGGCAATATACAAGTTGCCAAGCAAGGGAAAGAAAAAGAGAGGGAGACCTATCACGTGAAATATATAATTATAACGCAGGTGATGATTAAGAAATACGGGAAATGGTAGTTCACACCTCTTTTAATATTCTTAAGTATCTTGAACTTTATAGTAGGTATGTCTATCTATAACTTGAAAACAATTTGATGTACTAGAGCTTATTATAATAAAACAAAATCCTTATACTTTATTTCATCATCATCATAATATTATGATGTCCGTTTTACAATTAAATTTATTATTAAGCTTGAATAATATGAACGACTTGGTAGCGTGAAAATGTTCATACCATAAATTAAGCCTATATCAAATTTTGCAAAAAAAAATGACATCATGCGAATAAGAAATTATATTTAGAACTTTAACACATTACCCTTATTAAGGTTTTGACTACATTCAAAACAAAAACATGCAAAAATTTGAAAAGTAAATTTTATGTCAGTTATTACTACATATCTTGTTTGCCCGATACTGACAAAATGAGACCCTCTAAACTGCACCAAATATAGAGGAACTATACAAAGTCTTCTCCCCCGTGATAGGTCGTTTTCAGTGTAGTTTTAGACCAGGAGAGTCCACAGTCGATCAAATATTCACATTACGGCAGATCCTCTAAAATAGACATTAGAGAACATTAAATCGACACCCACCATCTCTTCATTGATTTCAAGGCCACATATGACAGCATCTACAGAGACGAGTTGTATAAAGCTACGCCCAGTTTTGGCATCGCAACAAAACTTGTCCGTTTGTGCAGGATGACCATGGAGAAATCGCGATATTCTAAGGTTGGAAACAACTTACCAGAACCTTTCGATGTCAAAAAAGGCTTTAGACAAGGTGATGCGCTGTCATGCGATTTCTTTAACTACTTAAAAGATTAGTGCAGATCTCCTTCGTCAACACTTGAGGCACTATCTTTTTAAAGTCTGTCCAATTATTGGCATATGCTGATGACATTGACATAATAGAAAGAACTCAGTGTGATGTCAATGGGGCTTTTGCGAGAATTGAGGCAGAGGCGATTAATGAGGGCAAAACGAAGTGCATGCTGTCATTAAGAAGAGACCTACAACACCGATGACGTCTCGGTCAAAACGTCACCATCGACAAACGTAACTCAAAGGTAGATAAGAACTTTGTCTACCTATGCTGCGCTATGAAAACAGAAAACAACACTAGCGCTGAGATCAAACGAAGAATTATTCTTGCTAACCGCTGCTTGTAGTACCCGTGGCATGATGGTTAGTGCATTGGACTGTCATGCGAGAGGTCTTGGGTTAAATCCCTGCCTGTGCCACCTAGAGTTTTTTTTTCACGGGTACTGCCTCTTGCGAGGAACTGACAAATTCTCCAAGAGTAATTATTGTCATGAAAAGTGCTTTCTCAAATTAGCCGTTCGAATTTGGCTTAAAACTGTAGGTCCCCTCCATCCCTGACAACAGTACTCGCACACAGGAATGGTTGAGAGTTGTAAGTCACTAGGCCATGGTTCTCTACGGACTGTTGCCTAATTTATTTATTTTAACCGCTGCTGCTCCTTGCGTTAAGAAAGCAATTGAGTAGTAATAAAGCCATCTCGCGAGCGATCAAAGTGTCGCTATACAAGACCCTCTTCATCACCGTCCTATTATACGGTGTAGAAGCATGGACTATGACAAGAGCGGATGAAAACACCTTGGGTCGGTTCGATAGAAAAGTTCTTCGAATGATCTACGGTCCGGTATGAATAGGAGGTGAGTGGAGGAGAAGATGGAACGACGATCTGTACGGACTGTACAGCGACGTAAACTTACCACAAGGATAAAAGTCCAACTACTGATACGTATGACTGTGTCACCTGGAGCGCATAAAAACCAATGCTCCGGCCCGGATAGTCTTCGAATCCACGCCTACAGGACGGATCAGTTGGCGCGCACAAGTGGAAAGTGACGTCACCCAACTTGGAGTGCGAAATTGGCGACATCTAGCTAGGAACCGAGCTAGATGGACAAGTTTGTTGCGTGAGGCCCTAGTTCACACAGGACTGTAAGAGTATTTTCGGTAAAAAAAAATGTCAGGCTTTCCTCTTTGTGAGAAAAAATGAACTTCTTGGGAGTTAAAACAAAGGAGAAATAAGTTAACTTTTCCACTAATTTCAAGTCATAATTTTGATGTGTCCTTTTTTTTATTTTTTCAAATTAATAATTTCGACACACAAGTAACTAAATTCAATATTGTTTCTTTAATTCTTGTTACAACTCAATAATACTATCATCAAAGCATCACTTGCTGGTATGTTTTTGTGACGTTAAGGTGATATCGAAAGAGATTTTAAAGGTTTCTTTAGTAAAGATCAAGTGATCGATCCATGTAGGCTTCTCTTTCTACCGTTAATCAATACTTATTCAAACTTTTTGTTTATGTTCGTTGTTGAATTAAGGAGCTGTATGTTAAAATCAATCATTTCCTAAGACGTTTAAGGAATAAGGATTATCTACAAGTTAGCAAGAAAGCAACATATTTTCTGGGTGTTTCTTCTCACATGATACAAATTCTACTTCTCATCCTAGTAAGGTAGTCCGAATTTAGTTCGTCACTCCTAACACGCGTTCTTATGTTCAAACATATGTACATATGTCCTTGCTTTCGTTACACAACATTTGCAAAAATAAAAAAGAAATTGCCATAAAAATGGTCATACGCCGACCTCATTTAACGACCAGGGTGCAGCTTATTTAAGGTAAACCCTATGTTAACACGGTATTCGTACCTTCTAAGTGTAAATATGGTCTGACATCACGTTAGATTTATTCTGTTCATCATTCCAACGTGTCAACTTCCCTAATTATGTACTTGTTCCTTATTTATTTAGTTCTCTTTTTTTTCAAAAACTTCTATCTCCGTTTCCCATTCCACACGTAAAAAAAAATGTTATAGGTCGAGCACACAGCACAAACCCCTGATGTTTGAGCAAAAAGGCAAACGTTTTCGTGTTTAGTGATTCAGAAGGTCATCTGACAAATAGACATTTATTTAGGTATAAAATTAGTGTTGCTTTATTTTATTTTGTTTCCGGTCCGGATGTCAGGTGAACATCGTTAATTTAATATTTCAGCCCAGTGGTCAGGAGATAATTATGACACGGCTTATTTAGATGAGGGAAGGTTTTATCTACATGTATCTATACATATGTACATACATATATATTTGGTTATTTGTGCAAGTAAGTGGAATGGTATTGAGGAAGTCGAAAAACATTATAGATATTTTGAGTTGAACAATGCAACCGAATTGAATATAGTTACCGCAACAATCAAGCCATAGTTTTGGTTTATCTATTTTAGAAATAAATATGTTAATATTTGTTAAAAATTATTAACCGCATTATTTTTTTTTTAATTTAATTTATAAGTGAACAAATATCTCACGTCGCCATTTGTAAGTCTTCCTACTTCTATCCAATTCTTAAATTATTATTGTTAATTCCTGTTTGTATATATTAACTTGTTCCTTGTTTATCAAGTTTTAAAGCTATAACATGAAGTCGGAATCAGCTTTGCAGAATATATGGAAACTTTTTGGCAAAACATTGTTAAGTAAAGAAATGTTAAGTAATTTTTGGTATTGTTCTCAATAATGAATTCTCTTCAGCTTTGGTACCGGTGGTGGTTTGATGGGCAGTTCGTGGGACTGTTATACCAGATGTCCTGAGTTCAATCCCTGCTCTGTGACACCTAAAGTTTTTTTCACGGATCCTACAAGAGTAATTCTTGTAATGAAAAGTGCTTTCTCAAAGTAGACGTTCGGATTCGGATCTTAGACATAATGTGATTTTGTTTATATTAGTTTTTTTTTTTCTTTCTTAAACGCTTATACTATGTTCGTACCGGTGTGCGGGCGCAGGGTCGAATGTCCATAGGCCCAGAGTCAATAATGAGCTTTTAGCTCATTTGGGTGGGTTAAAAGTGCGTACATACCTTATGAACTTATAACCAGCCCAAGTGATGCGTTAAAAGTCCTGACAAATTCTTGTGAATTACTGGCCCATCGTTTATGGATTTTTAGCTCACTTAAGTAAGCCAATAGTCCATACTTCAAAATTATGGATATCGTCACATAAACAGTGAGGTATGTATGGGAGGCATATTATAACCTTCAACCCCTCTGCTAGGACAAAATAAACGATTTGAATTAGGTGGCGCTACAGTCCTGTATGAACTAAGGCCTCACCCAACAAACTTGTCCATCTAGCTCGGTCCCTAGCTAGATGTCGCCAGTTGCGCACTCCAGGTTGGGTGAGGTCACTTTCCACTTGTGTGCGCCACCTGATCCGCAGTCTTCCTTTACTGCGCTGTCCTGTGGGCGTTGATTCGAAGAATTTCCAGGCTGGTTTTTATGTGCTCTACGTGACTCAGCCATCTCAGTCGTTGGACTTTTATCCTTTTGGCTAAGCCTACGTCACTATACAGCTCGTTCAGCTCGTCGTTCCATCTTCTCCTCCACTCACCTTCTATGCATACGTGACCGTAAATAACGCGAAGAACTTTTCTTTTGAAACGAACCAAGATGATTTCATCCGCTTTTTTCATAGTCCATGCTTTTGCACTGTATAGCACTTTGGTCGATCGAGAGAGGGCTTTCCTAGCTTAAAGATACAGCGGTAAGCAAGGCTATAGCGAAGCCTAGGTAGACAAAGTCCTTAACTACTCCAAAGTTACGACATCAAACAAGAAAACGCATGACAGCGCATTACCTTGTTTAAAGCCTTTTTTGACATTGAAAGGTTCAGTTTAGTTGTTTCCGACCTTTATGGAGCAACGTGAATTCCTTATGGTCATCCTGCACAAACGGACGAGTTTGGCAGGGATGCCCTTTACATTTCGTACTTGTAGATGCTGTGATAAGTAGAATGATTCATCTATAGTTGGTGTTTAGAGGGCCTCCTTTTTCAGTATTAGGCAAACAATACTGAGGTTTGTAGAATTGTGTTTGAAATATTTAAGAAACATCAGCGCAAAACTGTTATTTTTAATAACTGTTATTTAACAAAGCAAATACAATACTTTTTATTAGAAACAAATTTTGAAACTTTATATAAAAAAAATGTGTGTTCTAGTTTTCATGCACAACGCGCGCCACAAGTGGTATCATTAGGTTATTTCACTTAGTTATAATGAAAAGGACCGTCACGTAACAATAATGGAGATCTCTATGGATATATTTTTGGCAACGCTTTTTTTTTGGTTAATTGAATGGATTAGACAACTTAGATACCTATGATGGTTTTTAAAGCAGTGAGGTTGTTGAAAAGGTTAATAATTGCGTCGATAAGCCATCTAAATCATTTGCTTTAACACTTCTTTACTTTTTTGTACCTATCCGTTTTATATCCCAAGAAACCCAAAAAATTAAAATAAACCCATAATTGGGATGTACATATGTATTGCATTATGAAATTAATCTCTGCAGACAAAACTTGAAGTTTAGGTGTGATTCACATTTAACATCGGCCCTTAAAATTTAACCACCCTTTATTCCTATATAATAAGTTGCACTATCAGCCACATAAATACTGAATTTCATAAAATTGTCACATACCTACATATGTAATGTATGTATGTATATAATTACACAACTAAAAATTTCAACATATGGGAATATATGTACATCTAAATCATACTTGTTGTAAGCCCAAGTATTAAAGATAGTATGCATTGGCTTTGGGTTATTATATATGACTTTAATATTACTCATGATAGAAATGCCTGAAAAGCAGTTGTCTAATAATTTTTTAAAGCAACCTTTTGGCTTTCGATGATCGTATGACTGATATTTTATCTCTTATCAGTAAAAAACAAATTAAAATAAAAAGGTTATCTTTTAATTCCAACTTTCACAAAAGTGACATTACATAACTTTGTATTCAAAATCATTCGTAGCGATTCTTATCAAAACAAAAATCATTTATTTTTTAAAGCTACATATGTTTTAATTTTGAATGCAATCAAAACTAACAATTGTATGATTTATTTTGATTCTGAATCAGAAACACATTCACATTCCTTATCATTTCCATTGCCAAACTGTTATCAAATAACTCCAACTATTTACTTTATATTATTTTTATATAGAATACTCTTATTAGAAGTTCAAAGCTTTCAACTTAAGAGAACATTTCGAACATGCGCCAAAACTACATAAAATACACACATTCATGGCTCTCTTGGAAGATTCGGAACATTTATAAATAATTGTTGTTTTCTGTAGAAAGTAAAATAATAGTTTAAGCATTAAGAGAACGTAAGGATTTTCTAAACAATTCATGAAATATGTATGTTTAAATGAAGATATACGTTTGTAAGCTTGCTTTCTAAATTCAAATCTAGCTTTATTAAATTAATTCATGTTATGTGAGTATATTAATTACATCTTCAAAAGACACAACGTCGAAAGATTAATCTTAGCTTATATGAAAGTTCAATGATTTTAATTTTTGTTGATGAGCCTTGATAAACATTAAAGTTTAAAGCTAGAAACTATGTCCTTAAGTGAAGCGGAATCCGTCGGTTATATGGACACTCATTTTGCTAACAATTTTTTAAACAAAATCGTTTAATTATTGTGGTATACTTTTAGGATATTAACCTTGTCAGTAAATACTTGAACCTTCTTAATGGTCTAAATTACTTTTCATCAATGCTTTTTTCAACAATATTCTTACATTTACTTTTTAATTTATTTCATCAATCAGAGACTTAAGTTCTTACAATAACAATTGTGGGTGGATTTAATAAACAATAAATAATATTAAGCAAAATTAAGACTACCTGGACAATACAAATTAAATAAGGTTAGGTTAAAGTGGCTGTCCGTAATGGAGTAGCACACACTTAGGCCAGTTTAATGGCCCATATTGAATCTTGAGGCTTTGTTCTAAGCTCAATGGAAATAGTTCGAGTCCCTTACGAAACGTGAAAAACTGATTTTGTTAATATGATTGAGATAGTTTAGATTGGTATTGAAGAATTCTCCGTTCTTGCGTTTTTGAGCTAGATCAAGGCATGTACAGAGGAGGTGAAGAACTGTTTCCTCCTCTTCCTCATCCATACAGCTTCTGCAAGAGTCATTTGAGAATACGCCTAGCCTGGTGGCGAGCCTATTAGACAGTACCGAGATATCGAGCTATATGCGATCTGCTTAGAGATAGCAAGCAACTTGAGCGCTTTGAATCCACTGATGGTTGCCTTCTTCATAGCGTCTTGCATTAGCAATAGTTAACATATAGCGATTGGTATGCCAGCATTATCAAAAGTTGTTGGAATGGGTTATACTGTAGCATTTCTGGCGAGTGCATCTGCCTTACAACTTCTTGGAATGTCTCTATGGCTATGGCCCGGCACCCAGTAAAGGTGAATATTAAACTGTTGTGCCAATTAGAGATGATCGACGGTTATCGACTGTTATAGAGTTTGTAAGGACAGAGTCCAGAGATTTGATACCGGACTGACTATTTGACATAATGTTAGTATCACGTTTCCCTTAAGCCAGGATAAGACGTCTTTTATCAATAATTCAGAAGTCGGAATGAGAGACTTAATTTCTGTCGTTCAGAGTACACACCGCGACCAACCCCTTATTTCTTTTTGATCTATCTATGTAAAAGTGGATTGACTCGTCTTTCAGGAATGTTTATCCTCCCGGAATGATGTGAAAGGTATAGAAACCTGGAAGTTTCTGTCGGATTGCAGTTCGGAGATACACCATCTCCCTCCCGTCTGTGTGGTTTTGTTTGGAATTGATTCTAAATACTTAACAATTACGGAGTGGCCAATGTTGGTATTAACCCACTGCGATGAACCTTTAAGGCAAATAGCAGAACTTACAGCTATTTGTTTGCAAATTATATCAATAGGTGTTAGGTTAGAGTAGGGGGTCCAGTGCCGGCGTAGATGGGTTTGTGCGAAGCGATCCGCTTAAACATAGTCAAGCTGAACGTTGGACTTCTTTTAGTTTGTCGCGGTTTATACATTAAAATCGGTGTAATTACCGATGTGTATAACCAATTCGTAATTATGGGTTGTAAGCCCCGTTTATTACCAATAGCTTTTTTGCAAGAAAAGCGAGCTTCTGTAGCTATTTAGTAGTAGAATTAGTAATACATAAATAAAATACAATTATAAAAAAAATTATATGAAACATAATACGAATTAAATTAGTACATAACAATTAAATTCAATATTTGAGAAAACAATTGATTTAAATGAGTCTCTTGAAAAGTTCATTCCAAATTCAACTCTAGTGTATATTAAGTTTGAATTTCTAATGTAAAGGGAAATGCGCATAGTTTGTTCGGTGAAACGGTTCATATATTAGAAAAGGATCACGAGTCAGCCTTGCTGGTGCGTTTACTTCAAAAAATACATTTTTGAGCGGAGAAAAACATTTCCGTCGAGTTAAAAACTCCGAATAATAACCATCTGGTATCATATGAATCCTTAGAAATACTCCAATTTAACCTAAAAAAAAACCTATCTACTAATTTTTTTTTTTTGAATTCTTTCAATTCTTAACGATGCGTTAGAACAATAAGGACAATATTCAAGCATCTGATCTTATAAGAGAATTGTATAATGTAATCGATGTACATTTATGAGTCATTAAACTCCTTGGTAGTTGACAAGGCCTAGCATTTGAGAGATACATAGATTTACGCCAAGAATTACTTCTTGATTTTTTTTCTGCATGACCCTTTCCAGATTTGTGTTATCTACAGCATACTCAAAATTATCCAGAAAACGGTTATTGAACCAATATAAGGCTTGACACTAAGCTACGTCAATTAAGGCAATTGATATTACACCTTGATCAAAGTATTCAAGTCAGTTAACAGCAGGTTACCGTTAGCTTTGCAAGAAATTCTACGGTAAAGTTTCAGGTCATCCACATCATCCGCCAAGAGAGGAGACAAGATAAGATTTTAATTATTTATGTATTTTTTTTAATTAAATTAATACAGAGTTATCCATTTTTCGGTTTCAAAAGTAAACTTAATTATTTTTTTTTTTTTATAATTTTATTATAAAGTTTAAAGTTATTGTGTGTGAAACACACAGTTAAAGGTATATCTGCAAAACACGGTTTTTCGCGTTGCCCCACAAAAGAAAGTCCAGCGGTGTCAAATCTCATGGTCTTGGTGACCAGTTGATATCGCCACGACACGAGGCCAGGAAATATCTCTTGCAATAAAGCCATATTCACTCGAGTTGTGTGCAGGCAAAAAAAGTCGGTTATCATATGACCATAACGCTCCGAATTGACGGTGACAGTCGGTCCATCGTCGTTCTCGAAGAAGTAAGGTCCAATCACACCTCCGGACCAAAGAGCGCACCAAACAGTGACTATTTGTGAATGTAATGGCCTCTCTTCAATTACTTGAGGATTTTCAGACCCCCAAATACGAAAATTTTGTTTATTAACATACCCACCGAAAAATCGCCCTCTACCGCCTATTGTTCAAGTACCCATTAGACGTATCTACGACGTTGTGTATGGTCAGCTGGCTTCAGATCCAAATGCAAAATACGTCACAATGTGCTCTAAGACAGTCCTAATTCCCGAGAACGTCGAGGAATCGACACATTCGATTCTTCGGCAACACTTTCACTTGCAGCAGCGATATTTTCAATGGTACGAGCAAAACGATGATGCACATGCTTACAATATCTGTAACTAATCCAGTGTTTTCAAATTTCTTCACAATTTTGCCAATTGTTTTCGTAGTTGGACGATTATGTGAACTATAATCTCCTCTTAAAGCGCGATATGAGACTTTGGCAGAATCACCATTTTTGTAGTAGGGTTTAACAATTTGTATGCATTGTGCGATAGTTAAACGATCAATTTTCGTAAATATCAGACTTTCAACTGAAAAAAAAATAAAATTGGTTTAGCAACTTAGTTTGACAGATTTCGAATTCTAGCCATATACTTTTGAAACCGCAAAATGGATAACCCTTTATTAGAAAAAGCAGTTGTCCTAAATGACTTCCTTGTGGAAAACCGAACGGTACATATAGCAGAATGCTAAAACATTTCAGCTTGTGGACAAGCAAGCTATGTTTTACACTGTCAAAGGCCATAGCGAAATCTGTACAAATTATGTCAGTTTAGTCCTTTTCCATATAAGTTATTAGTTTAAATAATTCTTCTTTTTTAAATAATAAAAATATATTATTAAACTTTTTAATATTTTACTCATTTATGCACATATGTACATTGATTTTATTGAAATAACCCCATGATAACAAATCCAATTTATATCAAGTCTGAATCAAGGTATAAACTTTTCTCTTTTTGTCCGTATTTACCATAGTTAAATCAATCTTTTCTACACAATTTTTACGATTTAAGGATGTCAATTGCAAACAATTATTATTTTTCATATAATACAAAATAAAGTGCATTAAAATGCTTTTATAAGAAGACAGATAAAGCACGTTCTTTACTAGATCAAAATAAATTCTTAATAATGTAGGCCATTCATTTCAGGGTTACAAGTTTGTTAGCCCTGGCTTTTTTTGAAAATGTCACCCGGTCAACCATTATGGATTTGAAAGGACTCCGATCACCAAAATTGAAAAACTTTGATGAACCCAAGCATCTTTCGAACCAATAACGCTAGCGACTACAATTAAATTACATATTATACATTGTAACGTGATACCGCAAATTGGTATAAATTCTAAAGAAATTTAATTTAGGTTTTTTCAAAAATCAAACAAACTGAACAAAAATATGTGTCACCTCAAATATTAAGCGAAAAAAAAATTATATTAAATCCAAAATAGTTTTGTGCATCAAAGAATAGTGTTTTTGACATCTGGTAAAATTTGTATATCGAATTTGTTGTTGGCTTAGTTAAGTTTTTTTTAGAAATCCAATTGACAACTTGTCTTACCAAAAAGCAGAAACCTACAAAAATCAACTACTGATAAAAAATAGTTTCTGACTCAAGTATCTTTATAACAAAAACAGATTTTGATTTCAAACTTTTTATATTCCATAAAGTGTTGTAAATAATTTTTTGTAAGAGTTAAAGAAATATCCACAGATGACTACGAATGGAAAGTTATCAGTTTTGGTCGCATTCCAACTTCTTTTTTTAAATTTAAATGATACACACAAATAGTTTTTTGAATATTTAGGCAAAATAAGAATTCAGTTTATGTATATAAACTAATCTTAAAAATAATTTATTTAATTTTTTTTTAATTCGAAAGTACAAAATCATTTTTTTTAATTTATCTCATAAAAAATTTAACATGAAACAAAACAAAATCTCACTAATCATTTGTGACCTATAAAAAAAAAGTTAAGTATGTATATTTTCACTTAAATTTCTTTCAAGAATTCCCATTCCAACTGCAAAGTTTACATATGAGTCATAAAGACAAAGTTTACTTTGTATTATTATGCATGCGCCGCGTAATGACGTTAATAAGAAGCTGCACGGTGTACATCGTCGTCGTGCATCTCAAAAGGGCAATTTAGCCAGTAGCGGCTTATTTTTATTGTTGCGGCAGGTCCAATCTACAAACATTCTAGACTATTTAAATACTTAAGTGTATATGGGTTAAAAAGTATGTTAACATTAAATCATATTGTGAACGGAAATTTAAGCGGGACAACTGAAGAGGAAGAATTTTTCGTTTGTTTATTTTATGAAGAATAACATGCTTGAATTGTCCATGCTTTGTAAACTATGTCAAGAGGTGTACTTTGGTAACCCCATATGCAGACTCAGATCCTGATTATTATCATAACGCTTTTTATTTACTTGCCCACATTTTTGAGCTTACATATGTAGGTAACGATGCGACACGAAAGCGTTTGATTACCCTCTTAATCAGCTTGAATTCATTTTTTGGTGCTTTCCTTTGATCGCCACTCATGATAAGGTAAAGAATGTTTTTTTTAATTTTTATTCATATAGCATTCAGTGCATCCATAATCCAAATTTAATGAAGTGTACATTTTATATTTTAAAGACTAATTTTCTTTAGCCTTTAAAAATAAAACAAATATTTTTAAATTTGAATATAAAGAGAATTTTTTACAACAGTTGTGCGTGCAATTGTGCATATGCATATTACGATGATGCTCTAGTAAACAAAAGAGTTGACAGCAGAACCTTGTTCAAACTACATATACAGAATACAGACACTCAATGCGAGTATCGCTTCTATATAAAATACATTTGATATAATACTAAATTAATTCTCATACTGCATGTAACTTATTTTGGGTGTTATGATTTTTTTAACATCCAAATTAAACAGTTTCATATGCAAAGAAATTGAAATAGAAGAAATGATCAGTTTTATTTTATTTTACAGATATTTAGGGGACTCTTCAATGGCGGATCCAGGGGGAGGGGTCGAAGGGGTCATCCCCTCCTTGGGAGATTATTTTTTTTTTAATTTTCGCAGAAATTTCCTTAAATTCAAAACTCATCGTATTGCGTTAGTGAATATGATCCCCCTTATACTTTTAAATATTTATTTTTTTATATCAACATAAAATTTGTATTTTACAGCTTTAAAATTTGTTGCTAAAAATACTACTTTTAACTGAGGACTCCACAAAAAACATAATACGAATCGGAAATCCAACCCTATTCCTATCGCTCAGCACAATTTCATAAACTTTTGATTATTCAGGGGGTCACATGAGCCATAAAGCTTATACAGTTAAGTTGTATAAGTAAAGATTTCATCTAAAAATTTGTTAGTAATTTAACTATATTCACCAAAAAATTAAATTAAATTATTTGCATAAGTTCTTTTTTGAGAGAAAGTGCAAATATTCAGGTTCTTAAGAGAAATAAGTTCCTGAAACACGTCTTCAATTCCATCTTATTTTTTTTTTGACACACACAAATAGTGTAAGACTTTTTTAATGTGTTTTTTCCAAAATTGATTTTCTATTAAATACAAAAACTTTAAAGATCTTACAAAATTAAAGAAATCTACTTTTTGAAGTGAATTTGATTTGAATGCTCTAGAACTGAGATTTAAACACGAATTTCAAGAATTTAAATGTCCCAAAAACAGCAAAAGAGAGACTTTTGTTTAACTTATGGCTAATTGAACATAATTAACGTGAATACAAAAACTTTGAATCTCTCTAGAACTGAAGTGAAAAGAGATTATGCAATGTGTGATTTGTGAGCTCCACAATAAAGTTTCTTCCCAACTAATTTGTTTTTATTTAATTTTTACTTAATTTTTACTTGCGACATATACATATGTAGGAACTATATAGCAAGTTTTTCATTCGTAAAAAATGTCGAACTCGAGATTTTAATCAAGCATGATATTACGATGGTAGAGAAGTCGAAATAAGTGGGTCCCGCGATTCCGTCCGTTTTTCCTGTCTGTCTGTCCTAGCTCCTACAGCCTAAACCATTAGGTCGATTGAGTTCAAACTTGGAAGTTAAGGTTTTGAGCAGATTCGCATTAGGCGTTTTTTCATTTTTTTTAAGATCAGTGGCCCATACAATTTTTTGGGGCAAAAAACGAAACTTCGAATTTTCTCAAAAACAAACCGATAGATTTTTTTTTTTAATTTTCTCTAAAACTTTTGAACCGATTTCAATCATTTTTTTTTTTGAACGAGCTCTTATATTACCTTAACAATATTTGGTTATTAAAAGTGCAATTTTTTTTGTTTTGATTTTTAAAAAAATATTGAATTTTTTTTTCAAAATTCTATATCAAAAACGGTTCAACATTTTTTTACGAAATTCAAATGTAGAGCGTTTATTTACAATCACTAAACAACTGCATACCAACAATATTTTTAGAACAAAATTGAAAAATTGTATATATAAAAAATTAATTTAAAAAAAAAAAACCGCTCTAACGATTTTTGAAAAAAAAAAAAATTTAAAATGGGGTTTTTTGATTTATAAAATGGAAATTCAATTTTTGAAGACAAACTTATTTTTCAGGTAAAATTTTGAATCTTAAATCAGTTTTTTTTTTTAAATTATTTTACTTATATTAAATGTAACCCCCTCCCATCTCACCAGATCAAATCCTGTGCTATCAAGAAGTATTATTTTGGTACCTTTGTATATATGATTTTAAAATATTATTCTTTAAGAATAAGGTTGTTTCACACATATTTCACTTGCTTTCGCCTATATAAAAGAATAAATACTTAGTACAAGTTAAAGAAACGGGCCAGAAAGAGTATATGTATGTATTTTCTATTAGAATCACTTTTTCAACGTATACACATTATACCTATGTATATAGGTATTACGTACAACCTCTACAACTACTACTTACGTGTCACTTCATAACTAAAATCCAAAACGCACAAGAGCCTGACTGTAAACAACACATGAATAGCAATTTCTTGTACCTGTTCGTATGCTTGTTTTTTTTTAAACTTTAACGAAAAAAATAAACTGAACGTAATAACTCCATGTTAGCGCTGAAAATTTGTAGGAAAGATGGAATGTGATTAGATTGTAGTAAGTACCTTCTACCTACCAATAACATTCCATCATTATCATCATAAACATGTCTTTATCTAACTATCTGCATAAAGCTGAGCACGCCAATGAACTTTTCTTTATTCGTTTTAGACACCTACCTTACTACACAATCAATAGGCGATCGCTTTACAATTTAAACATATGTATATGTTCTTCCTCTTTCTTATCTTCATATAATTTATTTTCCATCCTGGTTCTTCTGAAATTGAAATGAAATTAAAATAAAGCTATCCAAAGGAAAAAGCTTTGAACTAACTAGTTGAATACACAAACAATTGTTTTCGTTAAGTATGCTTACAAGTATTTTTCATTTCCGGGATGAGTTGTATCTTGGGATGAATCAGTTCCGCATGAGAGCCGAAAAGGGGAACGTAATAATATATATGATGATGATTCGTCCAGACTAAATTTCTATTCTCAACAAAAAAATTTCCCTCCGCCATAAGCGCACTATTTGCTTTTGCACCCGAAAAAAATTTACCCCATATCAATACTGTCTTAATTTTTTGATTAGTATTAAATTTTCTCTAATTTTTTTTCTTAACTTGGCTTCTTTTAGTTAAAAAATGTATTTGTGTATTGCTCTGGAAGGGTACCCCTCATAGAATCGTAATTTTGTTTTTATAATTCTCAGGAACTAATGAACCGATTTTAATATTTGATGATCAAAAGTGTTTATGTTTTTTTGGATTTTTTTTAAAAAAATTGAATTTTTATTTTTCACAATCCGATATCTCGAAAAAGGGTCCACATTTTTTACGAAATTCAAATCTAAAACTTATATTTACAATCACTTAACAACTGCATAACACAAATATTTTTAAGAAAAAAAGGAAAATTTGTATAATATATACAAAAATTAATTTAAATAAAACCGGTGTAACGATTTTCAAACAAAAAAAATTGAAAAATGGAGTTTTTTTGACAAATCAAATGGCAGTTATATCTTTGAAGACAGGTACACTTTTAAATCTTATATAGGTACTTTTTTAAACAGACTCTTTGCATACAGGAGTGCGACCCAGTCGTGCATTTTATTTCTATAATTTTTAAGTTTTGTTGACTCCTTTAAGATCGAAATTTTTTCCAAAAGGTTTACGCAAAACAGTAATTTTTTTAGAATTTGTCTTCTAGGATCAGCCCCCAAAAAATACTTTTAAAAAAAGCCAGAAAATTGTTCATAGCAAATTCTGTTTTATTGTTCTACGAAAAAAATGTGAGCCGTCATGGGACGCCTGGCAGATGGCATAAAAGATAATATTATTACAGGAATTAAATATAGCCTAATGAAAAAATGCAGCATTACGAATTTCTTACAGAAAATGGTAACTTTATTTAATAAACATTTATTTATACATGTGATATAAAAATTCGATATTAATATCAAGTGGCCACAATTTAAATATTTTCATCTGTGACTTCAGTAATAGTTATATTCGATGTTTCCGAACTGAAATATTTAAAAAAAAATATGATATTAAAATACACAAGAAAAAAAATTTGAGTGTGGCTTCAATTTACTTATGAACTCAAATCTTGGTTTATTATTGCAATATATGACTAAAGATTTTCAAATATAAATTTTTCCATATTAATTCCTTCATGAATAATAAAAAAATGCTTAATTGAAGATAATATTAATATAATTTATATAATTATTAATCTTAATATAATTTATATAATTATTAATATCATTAATATGAATATAATTAATTAAATATAAAAATACAATATATAATTACATTTATGGGCACTTGAAAAATACGATCTATCTACTTACTGATGACTTGGTAGTATGCCATAGTGTAGTTTCACTTTCTTTGCACAAAGTTGATCACTTTGATCTTCTGAGTTATCACATCAAAAACTTTCAATTGGATTTTCCTAAAAATTACACATCTTAAAATAGAAGAGCTGACAAAATTGTATTAAAGGTACCTACAACAGCAAACAACATATACCTACCTACCTACCTACCTAAATATAAACTAAATTTTTTTAAAAATGATAAAACAAAAGGAGGATTGGAACATAAATAAAAGACACAAATTTCAATTATCAAATTATTCAAATTATCTGAACACTGAACCAACATAAAGAATGCATTTTTGTTTTTATTTTAAACTACATATGTAGGTATTTATAAATACTGTACCTATCTATTTACTAATCTCAAACAAAGTGCTAAGTGTATGTATAATGGGTATTATCACTGTCCGGATACTAGTAGGAATTCCCTATGAAATTTTATGAAATATCTGCCTACCTTTTTTTAAGAGCTTGAGAACTTTTTTTAAAAAAAAAACGCATAAAATTTGCAAAATCTCATCGATTCTTTATTTGAAACGTTAGATTGGTCCATGACATTTACTTTTTGAATATAATTTCATTTAAATGTTGACCGCGGCTGCGTCTTAGGTGGTCCATTCGGAAAGTCCAATTTTGGGTAACTTTTTCGAGCATTTCGGCCGGAATAGCCCGAATTTCTTCGGAAATGTTGTCTTCCAAAGCTGGAATAGTTGCTGGCTTATTTGTGTAGACTTTAGACTTGACGAAGCCCCACAAAAAATAGTCTAAAGGCGTCAAATCGCATGATCTTGGTGGCCAACTTACCGGTCCATTCCTTGAGATGAATTGTTCTCCGAAGTTTTCCCTCAAAATGGCCATAGAATCGCGAGCTGTGTGGCATGTAGCGCCATATTGTTGAAACCACATGTCAACCAAGTTCAGTTCTTCCATTTTTGGCAACAAAAAGTTTGTTAGCATTGAACGATAGCGATCGCCATTCACCGTAACGTTGCGTCCAACAGCATCTTTGAAAAAATACGGTCCAATGATTCCACCAGCGTACAAACCACACCAAACAGTGCATTTTTCGGGATGCATGGGCAGTTCTTGAACGGCTTCTGGTTGCACTCCAAATGCGGCAATTTTGCTTATTTACGTAGCCATTCAACCAGAAATGAGCCTCATCGCTGAACAAAATTTGTCGCGAAACACATTTCGAACCGAACACTGATTTTGGTAATAAAATTCAATGATTTGCAAGCGTTGCTCGTTAGTAAGTCTATTCATGATGAAATGTCAAAGCATACTGAGCATCTTTCTCCTTGACACCATGTCTGAAATCCCGCATGATCTGTCAAATACTAATGCATGAAAATCCTAACCTCAAAAAAATCACGATATATGAGGGGTATAATTTCAAAACTCTTCTTTTCCACTTTTTAGAATTTTAAGTAAAACGAAAAAAACTATTAAAAGCTGCTAAAATGACATTAGCGATTGGTCGAAAGGCTAAATTTGAAGTTTGGAATGATCTTTATCTATTTCTTTTGGTTTTGAACCTATAAGATGAATCTAAAAATTATAAAAATTCAATTTAATTTGGAAAAGAAGAGTTTTGAAAATTACGATTGGAATAGTTGAGTTTTGATTCAACCTATTTAGGAATAGAGGAGTTTTGAAAAGAAAGTAAACTTTTTTTCATGATCTATAAATACAATATATTTAATTATTAAATATAAATCTACTTATAAAACATTATTTTATCTGCGAACTTACCAAAGATGTTTTCTTAACAAGAATTATTGCAACACTAAATAGTTTAACCCATGAATGCTCTCAAAACAACAAAGATTCCCGCCTTTTTAATGTCATTGGAATACACGAGTTTTGAAAGCGGCTACTTTAATTTGCATAGGAAAAGAAGAGTTTTGGTGCGGATTTTGGTTTGTATGGGAATAAATGAGTTTTGAATTAAACGACTGAGTGGAATAGTGTAGTTCTGAAAAAAACTTCACTTTTTGAGTACTCAAAAGTATAGGAAGTAACAAGTTTTGATAAATTTTAGCTAAATACATAGACGAGGGCTCTTCTAAAGAACACTTTCTCTTACTTAACTCATTTTTGAAAAAAAGTGGAATAGAAGAGTTTCGAAATTATACCCCTCATATGTATATACATATAAAATTTGAATTTTAAATCAAACCCACATCCTGAAAAAAAAATCACCTACCACTTGATATCTATCTACAAAAAAAAATCTTTAAAGCTCAAACAAATCTAATGTTCAAATATTGAAGAAAAACTTAATACCAAATAAAAGCATAATACCCACTCGCCAAAATATACATAACTATAACCAAACGTATAACTACCCCCATATTCTTCTTCTTCACAAAGATCTGCACGACAAAAATTGCATCGTAGCTTTGAGAGTTATTACACCCAGACTTTTTTGGAAAGACTCAAATAAGTGCGAAAGAGAAAGTAGGTGAAATAGAAATACTTTAAAAAGTCTCTACCAGCAGAGTTCTGGGTTCGGGATTCTTGGATTGTTTTTGACGTTTCTCTTTCTTGCCTTTCTTTGTTTCTTGGCGTTGCTTTATTATTCTTTCTATAATTGTTACCGAGTAAACAAGAAATATTCCGCCGGACAAATTCAAGAGGAGCAAAAATTTAATAAAATTAAATGAAGGAATGATTGAAAGAGTCTAGCTTTTTAGTTTAAGCTTTGGAATGTTTCACCCGTTAAAACAAAGTGATAACCAACTTTTCTGGCCCTCAAAATTGTATTTTTTTTTATGTCGTTTTCAATGAAAAGGAGGTTAAAAGTTTCTTCATTCATCCTTTTATAATTTAAAAACGATGGTTTATCATTTGATTTTATTCTTTTGTCAAGAAAATGAAGGATTCTCTCCAGATTTCAATCCAATTCCTATTTTTACATTATTCGGAATTATTATCCGTATTCATGATGTCAATAATCATTGCTGTAGTAAAAAGTGCAGTTTTCTTTAATTATTTTCACACCTTGGCTTTATGGATGAGAACAACAAATGAAAGAGAAGTGTCAAAAACCCGCAACCGAAAACAATCCGAGTGTAATAATGCGAGATTGACGGGATGAGTGTTCAAAAGAAAATATGCGAAACACGCAGCATTCAAAAAGATTGGGTGTAATAACACACTTTGTATACATAATACAAACCATGGTTCATATACAAGGATCGTACACAAGGAGAAGCAGACTTATGAATGTACATAAATAAAAACAAAAATCGGTACAAGATCCTGAACAGCTGATGTAAGCATACACAAATTTCATTCATCCCCTTATTAGACACAATATTGAGACATTGCCGTTTTTCATATAAAAGTGCATTGATATAAAGAAAATACAAAAACAAATTCATCGACCTTCATATGGAAGCTTAGTATATGAAAACATATACAAGGATAGACTTAAATAGAATGAAGGAAAATGTGTTGACTTTTTGGCTGCAAAATTAACTGTCTCCCTTATTCTGCTGGCTGCTTATGGGAATGGAAATAATATTTTTCTCTCGCTCCCCCGAAATGTCTCACTTTTCGATACTACCGCCAACAAGACGGCGAGAGTACTATGGTTTTCATATACAAAGACCGTACATTCTACTACACATAAAATATATATATGTATAACTTAGTATACCGACCCGTCGTCGCCACGCCAACAATTGGGTTTACAAGTGATCCTATAGATTTTTCACATCAAAAAGATCACGTTTTTCTGGCAAACTTATTCATTTTCTGGATTTTCGCATCTATAGAAATGCCAACAAGAACGGAATATATTATTTTTGGGGAAAAAGCTACTTTTCAACATAATTTCTAACATTTCTGCGGGAATGCACATAAAGCCTCTTAGCTATTATGTATAACTCTGAAATATGGCATATTTAGGTTCCTGTTAGAATCTTGGAATGCTTTCATATGTAGGGAGTCGTCCAAATAAAATATGGTTAGACCATATCTTGCTGGACAACAGTGTTCTAAAATGATCTAATAGCTAAAGTTGACACTTTAGCCCTTGAAAAATTGTATATAAGGTTAAGATAAACATTATGTTATTTAAATTTTGTCAGTTTCCTTTAGAGAAAATTAAAGAACATGTTGAGGCGGTGCTCAAAAACTCATCTTTATGTTAAGTGTTTGACCCACCGGCCTTTAATTAAAAATCTGGATCCACCCTTGGGACTCTTACACATTTAAAGTAAAAAAATTAAAGTCAAAATCGAAGCCACAGATCCTTTTGAAATCGTGTAATCATCACGGCAAAAAAAGGGAACCATTTCATTTAATAAAAATGACAGCTGAGGACATCAAAAGTATATCCTTAATCAAAAACGTAGCTATAAACAGAAAAGTTTCCACGGACAAGTCTTACAAAATTGAATGGTTAGAATTTCAATTGCTTCCATTCCAAAACGTAAAGTCAATTATTATTTAATACAAATACTCAAACAATATACATACATACATATACATAAAAGTTTTATTTCAATAGGTTGACATTTCAAAAAGGAACTTCAGCAAATTCGTAGATGTGGAATTGAAGTCGCTTTATCCTGGAGGAAGATTCATTGAAGCTGCAAAATTTAAGGACTTATAGCAACTCAAAGAATTCATACCACTCATTTTATAATAATTTAAAAACAAATGCGAGAGCCGAAGATGAAGACATTCAGGAAGAAGACGAATGTAGATTTACAATAAATTTGTATTATTTAAAACGCTAATAATAACAGACTCC
The DNA here is from genome assembly GCA_920104205.1 of Eupeodes latifasciatus. Taxonomy (NCBI): domain Eukaryota; kingdom Metazoa; phylum Arthropoda; class Insecta; order Diptera; family Syrphidae; genus Eupeodes; species Eupeodes latifasciatus. The sequence goes on along the minus strand of OV049924.1, from coordinate 292,374,030 downwards.
AGAAGTGTACTTTTCCATGTTTCTACTCACAGACTTAATTATGGAGTTAATGAGCCCATTTCGCGTTCGTTGTCACTATTCAATTCGGTTTGCAATGATGTTGAAATCACAATGAGTCGAAACCAGTTTAAAAGCATTAATAATAACAGACTCCATTTTCTATAAATAAAGCTTTTTAAAGGATTCCAAAATGGTATAAGCCACTTTTTTTCTTTATTTATTGTCTTTCTGTTAATTAATAAAAACCCGATGATTCAAGACCAATTCATATTTTGAGTTTAATTATGTTTGTTTATTAGAAAATAGATTTAAATATAAGGTTGAGAATGTTTCCTTTTTAATGTTTTATCCGAGTGTATAAACTTCCATACAGTAGGGAATTACATTAACCTTACGTTTTATTATTAGCACTTTTGATTCCTATTTTAATGTTTTTTTTTTTTTTAAGAGTTAGATAAGAAAAAATAAGTGTTTTGTATAAATTCTTTGTCAAAATTTGTTTTTCAGAGTTCATAAAGAGTTATAAGTTTGTTTAACAATTTCAATTTCTTATCTTTCTCAGCACAGGTTTACTTTTCTTCCATATAAAACAATTAAGACATATTATTCGAACATATCTAAGCACCTGTCTTAGAGCTTAGCCCGAAATTATTTTATCAGTAAATTATGGGCACATACAAAAATCGCATATAATATGTACATATCTTTCAGGTTGTTTGGGTAATTTTTGCACGATAAGAGTTCATGGGCTTGAATGTAATATTCTCCTTGTAGCGTAACAAACTTTTGAAACCTATACTTGTCACTATAAAAATAAAGCGTTTTTTGAATTAAATCACAGTCAAACACAAGTTGCAAAGTAAACTATTCGGTGTTCTTCCAATCCCATTCCCAACCAACAACCCTTTGTGAACATTCTCAAACACAATGAATTGCTTTCTGTTCCTTACTACACTAGCCATGTTTGCTAACTGCTTGCCCATCGAGGATAATAACATCTTTGAAGTGGCAGATAATTCAATTGACGAGGAGAACAGCATCCTCTCGCCGTCGTCAGATTACATCGACCTTAGCCAGTATGGAACCGCTTTGTATGGACAACCCGACATTGATGCCACCGGGAAGGCAGTGGCCGAATACACCGCAGAATCCGACACAAATCCCGAAGAGCTCGGTTCCTATGTGGAGGGTGACATTCTGATCCCTCGACAAATGGGTCGCAATGGCTTAAGGTCACAGAGTTCTAGATGGCCTAAAGGCATCGTTCCCTTTGAAATCCGCGGCAACTTCAATGCACAACAAATGGCCCTTATCGAGCGAGCAATCACCGAATTTCACAGCAAGACTTGCATTAAATTTGTTCCACGAATGAATGAGCCCGACTACATATCGATTGTAAGCGGGAATTCTGGGTGTTGGTCGTCGGTTGGACGTGTTGGTGGTAAGCAGGAAGTGAATCTGCAGGCACCTGGATGCCTGACAAAGCCGGGAACTGCCATGCATGAGCTGATGCACGCTGTGGGCTTCCTGCACGAGCAAAATCGGTATGAACGCGATGATTTTGTAACCATTCTCTTCCGGAACATACAGCCATCGGCCGTTTCGAACTTTGATAAGGCTTCTGCGGATAAAACAACTGGATTTGGCGTACCATATGATTATGGCAGCGTTATGCATTACTCATCAAATGCCTTCTCCATCAATAGGAATCCTACAATTGTTGCAAAGGTATAAATGCATATGACACTATCGAAATCGAGAGTTAATTTATTTGAATATTTGTGTACTTTCATTTCAGAGACAAGGAGTACAATTGGGTCAGCGTGAAGGTTTCTCGCCATTAGATGTGCAAAAACTTAATTCTATGTACAATTGCAATATCGAATCGAATACTGGGTCTGGGTCCAATTCTGGTGGCCAAGAGGGTGTCAATAATAATGCCAATGTTATCAATAGCTTTTTGGGAGGGCTTATTTCTGGTTTGGGATTGGCTGAAGAATCATCTACTGAGAATGCATCTCAATTATCGGGGAATTAAATGTGAAAAACGATAATAATGCATCGAATAAGGATTTCATACAATATAATTTATTTCATTTCATTATTTTATTTTTGATGTGAGGGAATTTTCATTTCAAAATAAATTGCATTCAAATTATTAAAACAAAATAAATTGTTTCATTTGTTTGTGGATTCTAGTTCTAGCTTAATTCAGTTATACCGACGCTCACTTTTCTTATATGTTGTTTTATTCATAGGAACAAAAATTATATTTAGTGCATCTAAATATTTTACCTTATAATTCTATTGGAAAGTCTTTTTTGCAACCCTAACCAAATAATTGGATATGATTTCTTAAAATTCACCTATTCATGTTAATTCCGAGTATGTTATATGTTACACCACAAAATGCTCCGATATTGACATTTGAACAACATGATTTTGTGAAAATTAAAACAATAACACTTCACTGGTTCCTGAGATCGTAAATGATTTTATGGGACTAATTTTTTTTCGCTCCCGTGCAGCAGCCAGAGTCCGCATTATTATTCTGGAGAGGTGTTCTTCAACGGTGGCTGAACCACTGCGTAAGGCTTTTCTTCTATCCTACTCGACCGATTTTACTAACGTCTCTTCTTTTCTTCTTTCTAAGGTCAGCTCAAGAAATATCTCGAAGATCGAAGGCTTCTGACCGGCAGTACGTCATAGCATGATACACCCAACTTTGCCATTATCAATGGATGCACTTGGATCAATGAATCTGAACATCTAGATTTTCTCAGTATGTGCATGACCATCTCTAGTTTTAGCACGCAAGTAGATGTTTGAGCTTTGGATTTTCTGAGACAATGCAAGAAATTTGTCTCTCCTTCTTATCTGATTACAATCATCAAAGCATATATATGTAGGTATGTCCAAAGCTTGAGTATATTTTCCATCTCTGGGCTTACTTATTTAAGCCTCTTGGGCAGTATTCAAGATGATTGGTGATAATAATATTATTAGCTCATAAATACTCATAAATGGTCTAAATGGAATTAATCCCTGTTTACTAAACTTAGTAGAATACAGTAGCATGACACTTTGATAACAGAAAGATTATTGGCCGTCTAAAATAAAATCATCAATAATTCAAAAGCATTTGATGGAGTTTGGCATCAAGCTCTCTTATCAACAATGCGTGCTATTGGTACTGATGATTGATGAATTTCTTCTTTGTTGGCTTAAAAATTACCTTTCGGGGACCGTTTAATTCAAGTTGTATTGGACGGGTTTAAATCTGATGTCGCTGGTGTGCCCCAGGGCTCCGTTTTGTCTTCGACACTCTTCCTTATTTTTATAAATGATCTTTTGTCTGAAACTTCTAACTCACTTTATTGTTTCGCTGATGACAGTACCCGCGCTTTTCACTATTCGTTTTTAAATTCTCATCCTTGTTCTTCGGATGTGGACTACCAACAGCAGCCTATAATAGGCTCATTAAATTCTGATGTTTACATTTTTGTACAATGGGGAACAAAAAACCGTGCTAAATTTAACGCTCCGAAAACTCAATACTATCAATATGCAGATATTTAAAACTGATGTGCATCGGCATCTCCTTTCTAATCCTTTAGATAGTTTTTAACGAAATTAGGTCTAATTAAAAAACCCGATTTTATTTGTCCTGACCCAAATATCTCTATAACTAGCGTACATAATGGAGTCTATTGTTTTCATTTAAATCTCTCCAAATTAATAGCAATAAATTGTATATGAAACAAAGTACCTTTCATAACATCAATAAAAATGAAAACAATCTTGAATTTTGAAATTTAATTTTGCTAAAATTGTGCACCAATTGCCTTCCATCATGTCATTAAAAGTAGCTCACCATAGCTGCGGAGTCACACAAAACGCCTTCACACCATAAACCACAATGTTAAACATGCGTTATGACTTGTAGCCATTGAATGTTTGGGCTCACGCTTGACTATACCACAAGTCATAATCTGAGCAGAATATCTAATAAGGCACAATCGCTTAGTTTCAATTATGCTATCCCGCCGAAACCCCAGTCAATAGTTGATGATGTTTTTTTCATTTAAATATCTTATATGCTTCTTGATAAACACCGGTGCGATGTCAAGTAACTCAGGGCGGCCAGCGCGGTGGATGGCTGGCGTGAAGAGAAAACGTTGGTTTTGATAATTAAATACAAAACATATACATACGAATTCGTAACTCAGTTTCAAAAAATGGATCAAAATCACTTGACACAGTTACTATAGTTGTTTATTTTTTCTTCTGATTTTTATGGTTCTAACCATGAAAGCATACATTCTCGGATCATCTCAACTCTCCGATTAAATTCCAACGAGCTAAAAAGCGTCAGAATAAAATCAAAATAAGAGTGAAATGTCGAAAACAAAAATACAACTCTTGCAATGGCACCTATGTAGCTACCTATCTACCTACATACATTCGGCAATATATTTGTGTAGTAAGTTACAACTGGTGGATTGGCTTCATTGATATTCATAAAAGAGCGCATTTTTTAACTGAGAAAGTCTTTATTTGTTGTTTGGATTCTGAAAGCGAAAAAGATAACGACGAAAAAAAAAACAAATTTTGCGAAAGTCTATAGAAACAAAACTGAATTCATTTTTTTTTTAGAGAAAAATAAGGACACAAACCATAATTAGGGACATCAGATGGAATGAATGACATTAATTGGCACTTTTGAGTTCAAGAATGAGTTGAAGTTTTTTTCTTAAATTTAAAGGATGTAAGAATTTTTCATGAGTACACTTGATACCTTTCATAATTCATACTTTTGTTTTTTATTTTATGTGCACATTATACTTGGGTGTGATATTTTTATCGGTATTTTTTATTTTAAACGATCTTCGCAATAAAAATAGTTTTGTTATTGGTTAAAAAATACACATGGGAAACTTATTGTTGTTCTGTAATTGAACTGGGATCTTGCTGAGTATATTTTCACTTATTTTCACGTTCGAGATTTCGATTTTCTTGTTTTTGTAGTACATGATTTTTAAAAATAGGAAGTCAAATTTTAAGACGGAAAAATAAGTACATAAAATAGATATGGTGGCGCAACAGCTTGCAGAGAAACTAGTGAATTACAAAACTGAACCATCCCCTATGTGCGAGTATTGTCAGGTATTTTTTTTATTTACAGGCACCCAAGGGCTTATTAATACCCTTAACATGTTTACGTTTAAATACAGTGCGAGTGTAAGGAAAATAGGGAAGGATTTAAGAGGAGATACCGTTGCACATTGGTCTTAAAGTTTTGAATATTAAAATAAGAGGGAAAAACAGAGTTCGGTAAAGCATTCCACATTCTCGATGAGTGGTTAAAAAAGAATCTATATAAAATATTTAATAGTGCGTTTCTTGCACCTTCAGATTCCTAAGCACCTAGCAGCATTTTTGGCAATGTCGAATATGTGATCATTTCATAAGAGGTGATCTGTGATACACATACCGAGTACTGAAAGTTTAGATACTGTGGTCAACAGTTTAATTGATTAGAAGTGGCACACAAGAGATCGTTTATGAATATGAAGAAAGACAAAACGGAACCCTGGGGGACACTAGCATTTATTTTATCAGTTTCAGATTTGAAACCATCCAATACCACTTGTATTGAACGGTTAGAAAGGTAGTTTTTAACCCAACAAAGAAGAGATTCATCAATACCAAAAGAACGTATTTTCGATAAGAGAGCTTGGTGCCAAACTCTATCAAATGCTTTTAAAATTTAAGTGCAATAATCTTAATTTCTCAAAAACGATGTAAAGATTTGTTCCACTGTTTGGTGAGATAAACCATGAGATCATCAGTGGACCTATTGCTACGAAATCCATACTGCCGGTCATTAAGAAGCTTTCGTTCTTCGAGATATTTCTTCAACTCTTCAGAAAAATAGGGGGGATACTATCCGGGCCAGCGGATTTGTGTATGTCAAGGTGTTTCAGTACTCGAAACAGTACTTGCGACTGCACGAGTTTGAAAGACATACAGTTTTTATGCCGAATCCGAACTGCAAATTTGAGAAAGAACTCTTAATGACAAGAATTACTCTTGGAGGATTTGTCAATTTCTCACAAGAGGCAGTACCCGTGAAAAAAAACTTTATGTGGCACAGCACAGGCAAGGGTTGAACCCAAGACCCCTGGCATTACAGTCCTACGCACTAACCATCACGCCACAGGTAGTAAAATATGTAATTTAAAAAAAAAAATAATTTGTGAGATGCTCTCTCAATGTGAACACGAACGAGTTTTATCACGAAATTGTCAATTCTGTTGATTCGAGCCACGTTGTAAAGGACCTCGTTGACACAGTAATGAACATAAGAAGATATGTCTGCTCCATGTAAGCCGGTGTAGCGCCCGAAACTTTTCCATCTGGGAAGAGCAACGTTGAACCATACAGGAGAACCATAAACGATCATCGGCCGTAGCAAATTACCTTCACTCTGGGGTCAAGCCGACTGCTGTAAAACAGCCGTTTCGTCAGACCGAAGGCTCCTCTGGCCATAGTCAGAGCAGCATTTATAAGTCTGTCGAAATACAAACACTGATCTATCCAGACACCGAGATACTTCACTACACTTTTGCTTGTTAACCGCTGCCCTTCTTGCACGTATCCCTCGTGGACCTAACCAACGGAGTCCGGAACAATTGTCTCCTACTTCGGGATGTTTATTTCAGTTTCCTTGTCGAAATCACGCTGAAAGAGAATTCTAATTACCTCAGCCTTCCGGGCCGTTCTGTACACAATTAGATCGTCGGCGTACGCTGGTGTAAATCTTGGAGAGAATCGGCGAATTCATCGCTCCCTGTTAAAGACTATTTTTAATTTGGAATGTTGTGGTTGAAGTTACATTGCCACTTTTGAAAACGAAATTCTACCCTAAAACATATCATAAAGTATATACAACAATGGTTTGCTTATGCCAATCCTGCTTGGTTTTAGATACAGACCATCTAACCATACGGTCGCGAAAGTCGCATTATTCAGTGCATTATTGAAAAGTGTGGTATAAATATCAATTGCCTTCATCAGTAAATGTCTTAGTACAACGTTGGATACACCATCGAGACCTGCTGAATTTTTGTTTTGTATTAAGTTGATGATGAGCTGGAGCTTAATCTTCGGTATTAACAAGGGACTTGGTCCCGTTTGCTCGTCGAATTTACCTTTTACACTTGCCTCCACCTTTTTCCTCAGATCTTCAATTATGTAAAAGAATCTGGAGTTCTAAAGAAAAGTAAGTAACCTGCGGAGCTCCAACCGCTTAAGCACAGTCCTACGCGCTAACCATCACGGCACGGTTGCTTTATGTAAAGCCAATTTTTATTTTCCACATAAACTCTACGTCAGCTATTGCAACTATATCTCCCGTACTTTTAATCGAATAATTCTTTTAAAAACAAGTATTTTTATTTTCCTCCCCCATGAATGTGGAAATTTATATCAATGAGCGAAGAAAACAAACAGGTGTCAACTATAATTTTAAAAATTAATGCATTCATAAATAACCCCTTTCAAGTGCACATTGTAAGACAGTAAAAAAATTGAATTCTGTTCAAACTTTAACTCAAGGTCACTAACCCAGACATTCCTTGCACGTTTCGACTTCGAGTGCAAGTTATGGCAATACGTCCAGAAATTAAACTTGCAGAAAAGTAGTGCTTCGTTTCTCTTCTCCTTTTGAGCCATTTATCACTCCTGTATAACAAAAAGAACTTTATGGATATTCCATATCGCAGTTTTCGTATTTTTCTTTCTTGTTTGTTTAAACGTAACAATTCTTCAAAGATGATTCATCAAAAAATAACAGAATTCACATTTGAGGAACTGACACATAATATAATCCTCGATTTGTATGTCTGTCCAAGAGTCAATAAATCACAAGTACTTTGTAAGTTTTTTTTCTGTAACCATGAAATGAAGAATGAGTTTCTAAGACTTCAAGTGGAACAAACAACGATTTGATATGTCATCTGAGGGATATGATAGAGTAATGTATGTATGTGTGTCGTTAGGATCTGCATTTCAAAAAAAAAATACCTACATACAAAATTCTGTTTTTCAATAATAAAAAATGCATTTTCAAAGATATCAACTTAATCTCAATGAAAATATAAAATATCAAAGCATTTTCTCTTCAGCTTATCAAAAATATCTCACCACTTTTGGTGAGATTTGAAATAAATGTCGCACCAAGCCTATAATATACAAATCATAATTTTCAAATTTTTCACCCCCATCACTTATTCAATTCATAACTCAGAAATTTAACGAATTGTTGACTCAACAAAAAGTTGTTTAAGTACCAACTCATTTTTGTTTGTTTTCGTGAGATAACACGTTCTCCAAACTTGGTTTCAAATTGTTGCTCAGCCAAATTCACGAACTTACGACGCTTCTTGCGTCAATTTAATCTTGTAAGGATGTATGCCAAGATCTTTTCGCAAAATTCGCCACAACGACGTCACAGAGATGCCCAACGCTTGAGAACGACGTGTGAAAGACACATTTGGGCTTTCTGCAACTGAAGCCTGAGCGGCAGCAATATTCTCGACACCACGGGCACTTATTTGTCTCACTGGCATGGGAACATTTTGTACTGTGCCTGTGGATTCAAATTTGTCCACTAGACGCTCAATTGTCGATCTACTAGGACGATTATGACGACCAAATAAGACGTAGCGCTCTTAACGTTGAGGCCACAGATTGCGAATTTCGGTAGTAAATTTTAATAATTTCGGCTTGTTGTTGCCTCGTATATCTTTTCATCATGAAATGGCAAACCTTACCGAATAAAAATGTCAAAATAGCGGCAAGAAATATGGCGTCGTTTGCTGTCCCTGTCGCTCTACTCTGGTAGCTTCCTTGTTGAAAAAGCCTGTATTTTCAGGGGTCAGATATAGCTATGGTGTTCATCATTAAATCCAATCATTGGAATTTTTTTCGACAAGTTGGTTATAGCTTTCAATTAAAATGTCTGTCATTGGATGATAATTTTCTGATTGGAATCAAGCATTTAAGGTCAAAATTGATCATTGAGAGGAAAACTGACAGGCGGAAACACAAAGAAAATGGAACGATTTTGTTCCGAGTGAAATTAACAATCAGCTGTTCATCGAAAACGATTTCATCATTAAGAAATTTAAAATTAAGTAAGAACTGAGTAAATAAAGTATTTTCTTACTTAAGAAATGCTACAAATCTTTATCTTTATTTTAATATCTATACTTATATTATAAATGCGAAAGTAACTCTGTCTGTCTGTCTGTTACTCAATCACGCCTAAACTACTGAACCAATTTGCATGAAATTTGGTATGGAGATATTTTGATACCCGAGAAAGGACATAGGCTACTTTTTACCCTGGAAAAATGACGCATTCACATGGAAAAATTCAGGTGGGCCGATCGCTTTTACGCTTAAACTACTGAACAGATTTAATTGAAATTTTGTAAAGAGATAGTTTGAGACTTAAGAAAGGACATGAGTTACTTTTGACCTCGGGAAAACAACGCATTTCCATGGGAAAAATTACTTTCCGGGGAATTTGATCGCTTTCACTCCTAAATTACCAAATATTTGAATAATATTGGATAAAATTGGTATTACGGGAAAACAACGCATTCCCAACCCTTCTTATAAGTTTCGATTGAAGGTTGGTATTCCAGTTCTGTTAATGAGAAATCTTGACGCATCAAAGTTATGTCATGGTACAAGGCTACAGATTACTCACCTAGGACGCAATATTATAAAAGCTATAATCATGAGTGGATAGCAAAAGGAAAAAATGTTTTAATTCCCACCATTCCGATAATTCCAACCGATTTGCCGTTTCAGTTTAAAAAAGTGCCGTTTCCTCTGAAAGCTGCATTTGCAATAACAATAAATAAAGCTCAGGGGCAAACGCTGAAAGTTGCAGGTGTAGTATGGCCTCATCCCATCTCGGCACAATTCAAACATACGTACAAAAAAGTACAGCTCAGGTTTTTTCATACTACCATGACCATCCAAAAAAACTATCTAATGCGGACGAAGTCGCGGGTAAAAGCTAGTAAAAAATAATCAAGTTAACTTTTCTAATCAATTTTAAATCTATTTCGATACTTAATTTTTAATGATGAAAACCAATGATAGCTATTACTGGCACCTAAGATCTCAGAGAATTCTGTATTCTCAGAAATTTATACATAAACACAATTTCTCATTAAGATTTCTCGTTTTTGCTGTTAAGAAACTGGGAATAAAATATTTATGATTCAATTTCTAGATTATTTTAGAAGTGTGGTGTTTAGGATTTTAAAAAGTCCTAGGTATTTTAAGCGTACCACGCTATCAGTATTTAAAGCGTACTACGCTGAATTGAAAAGGCGATTACTCGCCGTCAGGTTGAAAGTAAAAAGATCATTATGAATGTTCTTTAGACTCTGTTTTATTTTTATTGAATTCATTCCTTAAATACTATTGTCTTAACTGTTATACTTATTTTCTATCTTACTTCTATACATTGAATTTCATATTCAAAATTATTCTATTTTTCTATTGGCTAAATTATATTAATAAGGATCTTATTACTATTGAGTGACAATCAATGCAATCGAGTGGAATGTTGATGTTATCATATGACTAACATACTCGATTTGCATTTTACATGTTTTGTTACTCATTTATTGAATGGGCAGTGGCGGCGCATATGTGGATACACTACACCCTCACCCTTAGTTTTACAAGATAAAATTTGTTATTTTGATAAGCTATTTGTATTTTTGTTATTAAATTTAGATTTTTGTTCAATGATAAAATATATAATATTTACATAAATTTTAATTATTATTATTATTAGTTTTTTTTTTTTGTTTTTATACATATTCATTTGGTTTATAAGGCTTAAGTAAGTTATTGTGTACTTCCTTATTTACTCCATTTTTGTCAATTACTGAATTGACTCCTTTTCTTTCTACTATTTTGTATGGGCCAATATAAGGTGCCTGATTTTTCTTTCTATTTCCTAATTTTAATAGTATACTAAATCGCCTATGTCTAAATCTAATTTATTTGTATATTTTGTATTTTCTGTCTTCATTCTTTTTTCTTTAATTTTTATATTCATTTCTTTTGCTTTACTGAGTGCATATTGTAATCTAATTTTCAATTCGTTTTTTTTTTATTTTTTTAAACAATCGTGTATTAATTATTTATTCAAACCTTAAGTTTTTACAATTTCTATATGTATTTAATTATTTATTCAACTTTTATAACCTTTATAATTTCCATTGTAAATGAATATTTTTAAGCCATGAAAGAGATCCCATCTCAAGGCTTTTATAAAATAAATAAAATGAAATGAAATGAAATTCGTTAGCATAATTGTCGTAGTCATAAATTTTTGTTTTATTAATTAATATATCAGTCGGTAAGCAGGGCAGTTTCCCATAAATGAGCTCATACGGTGAATAACCAGTGTCTATATGTGGTGTTGTATTGTATGCGAACGTAAAATATGGAATCCATTTATCCCATTCATTGTCTTTGACATTTGATAGTAAAAATTCATTAAGTGTCCGATGATTTCTTTCAAGGGCACCTATATAGTTTGGTGGTGATATGGAGAAGAGAATGTTTGTCTGGTGCAGGGAATTAACTTCACGGGAACTACCTTCACATGGGAACTAACTTCACCACTAGTGAGAATTAATTTAACCTTTTTTTGGTGAAGTTATTTCCCACTGAAGGTGGGAGATAATTTCACTTTTTTGTGGGAATGAATTTCACTTTCATGTGTAACTGTTTCCCACGGAAGGTGGGAACTAACTTCACTCTTCAGTACAGTTAAAGTAAATTAACATGTTATGTTATGTTATTATCCCGCGAAGCGGGCCACCAACAGGTGCTTTTATTCAAAAAAGCTGTTGATATTGGCGCCTGCCTGGCGACATTGCATACCCTAAGCGGAGCAACGGAGTTGCGTGAGCGGGTGTGACCCCGAAAAAGGGAGTTAAAATCCTGAGAACCCGCGAAGCGGGCCACCCACAGGTGCTTTTATTGAAAGCAGTTGTTGATATAGGCGCCTGCCTGGCGACTTTACACACCCTAAGCGGAGCAACGGAGTTACGTGAGCGGGTGGACCCCGAAAAAGGGAGTTAAAATCCTGAGAACCCGCGAAGCGGTCCACTTGATATAGGCGCCTGCCTGGCGACTTTACATACCCTAAGCGGAGCAACGGAGTTGCGTGAGCTGGTGTGACCCCGAAAAAGGGAGTTAAAATCCTGAGAACCCGCGAAGCGGGCCACCCACAGGAGCTTTTATTGCTTAAAACTTACATATTTTTGTTTTAATTTACAATTCAACGCTTGATATTTTTTCAGATATTTCAATCGTAGGTGGGAAGTTACTTCACATAATTTTCTGATGAAATTATCTCCCGCCTTCAGTGGGAGATAACTTCACAAAAAAAAAGTGAAATTAATTCCCACTAGTGGTGAAGTTAGTTCCCATGTGAAGGTAGTTCCCGTTTGTCTTATCTTTAATAGCGAACATATGTTGTTCATAAGTTCGTTATTCAATTCTGTACCTTTATCTGATTTTAGAATCTTAAAGTGTCCATATCTAAGAATAAATTCTTCCACTAAAGTCTTTGCTGTGGTTGTTGCGTCTTTTGATGTCATACGGTATGCGACAACAAATTTAGTCCGTTCACATTGCATGGTTAAGATATATCTTTTTTCATTTGATATTCGTAATGGTCCGACTGTGTCAATTGATACTACTTCAAAACTGTTGCTTGGAGTGTCTGTAATCGTTTGTGGTTCAATTGTGTTTTTTGTTTGTTAATTTCTTGCACATGAATCACAATTTTGTATGAATTGTTTTACCATTTGATTCATCTTTCGCCATATGTATCTTTGTTTCAATTTTATTAAAGTTTTTCGTATACCTAAATGTCCTCCGTGTGCAGAGTTATGAAATTCGTCGATTAGTTTTTATTTAGTTAAATCATCAAGTATTTGTTTTGGGGCGTTATATATTATTATTTTTAGCTTAGGATTCTGGCCATTTATTTTTATATTTGCATATGTTTCTTTGAATTTATCTTTTTCAAAATGCTTAAATATTTCATCATTGTTCATAAGGGTTAGCTCGTTTATTTTTTCTTTATTCATTCTGGATGCTAATTTCTTCAGTGTCGACTCTAGAGTCGCTGAATTATCGTTAGATCCCGTATACTTATACATATTATCTTTATTTATATCTGATGCAAGCTTCATCAGGTTCGAATCTGGATTTGCCGATTTATCGCAACATCGCACGTGCACAAAATTTTCATCAATATTTATTTTTGAATTCCTAGCATTTTTATCTATATTAAATTTTAATTTCTTTATATTTTTGACGTCATTCATGGATATGCATTCCCAGATTTGAAGGTGTACAGGCTTCTCTTGAGAATTGCATTTCTCCTTGTTGTTGTCCGTATTCATTTTTGTGGACATCCCCTTGTGATGACTAATGTTCGTTTAACGGTTTCATCGGTTTCTGTCGGTATCATTTTTGTGTGAGAATAGAGATACTAAAGGTCTATGGTCGGTGACGACAGTAAATCTTTGTCCGTATAGGTATTGTAGTGGAGAATGCCGTGAGTGGTCTTGAATCCTTGTGAAGTCCTATTTGGTGAAAAGAATTAGTCATATCTAATGTTGAAAACCATTTTGCTCTTCCTAGTTTGTCAAGTACGTCTCCTAAACGAGTTAAAGGGAATTTGTCGTTCACTATTTTGTCATTTAACTTTCTGTAGTCTACTACTACTCTCCATTTCTTTTTGTCGGCTACACTTTTCTTTGGTACTAGTAATAGGGGTGCATTGTAAGGGCTTTTTGAATGCTCTATTATATCGTCTTTGAACATTTGTTCAACTCGTTCGGATATGATGTCCAAATGTGCATGGGGAAGTCTATAGTTTTTTATATATGTCGGTGTTTTATCGGAGGTTTCAATTTTCTGGGTGTAAAAATTATTTGTTGTCAGTGATTCGTTTTCTAAATGGAAAACTTCTTGATATTTCCTAAAAATATTAATTAACTCATTTTTTGTGTGATCGTCTTGAATTCATTCCTTAAATACTATTGTCTTAACTGTTATACTTATTTTCTATCTTACTTCTATACATTGAATTTCATATTCAAAATTATTCTATTTTTCTATTGGCTAAATTATATTAATAAGGATCTTATTACTATTGAGTGACAATCAATGCAATCGAGTGGAATGTTGATGTTATCATATGACTAACATACTCGATTTGCATTTTACATGTTTTGTTACTCATTTATTGAATGGGCAGTGGCGGCGCATATGTGGATACACTACACCCTCACCCTTAGTTTTACAAGATAAAATTTGTTATTTTGATAAGCTATTTGTATTTTTGTTATTAAATTTAGATTTTTGTTCAATGATAAAATATATAATATTTACATAAATTTTAATTATTATTATTATTAGTTTTTTTTTTTTGTTTTTATACATATTCATTTGGTTTATAAGGCTTAAGTAAGTTATTGTGTACTTCCTTATTTACTCCATTTTTGTCAATTACTGAATTGACTCCTTTTCTTTCTACTATTTTGTATGGGCCAATATAAGGTGCCTGATTTTTCTTTCTATTTCCTAATTTTAATAGTATACTAAATCGCCTATGTCTAAATCTAATTTATTTGTATATTTTGTATTTTCTGTCTTCATTCTTTTTTCTTTAATTTTTATATTCATTTCTTTTGCTTTACTGAGTGCATATTGTAATCTAATTTTCAATTCGTTTTTTTTTTATTTTTTTAAACAATCGTGTATTAATTATTTATTCAAACCTTAAGTTTTTACAATTTCTATATGTATTTAATTATTTATTCAACTTTTATAACCTTTATAATTTCCATTGTAAATGAATATTTTTAAGCCATGAAAGAGATCCCATCTCAAGGCTTTTATAAAATAAATAAAATGAAATGAAATGAAATTCGTTAGCATAATTGTCGTAGTCATAAATTTTTGTTTTATTAATTAATATATCAGTCGGTAAGCAGGGCAGTTTCCCATAAATGAGCTCATACGGTGAATAACCAGTGTCTATATGTGGTGTTGTATTGTATGCGAACGTAAAATATGGAATCCATTTATCCCATTCATTGTCTTTGACATTTGATAGTAAAAATTCATTAAGTGTCCGATGATTTCTTTCAAGGGCACCTATATAGTTTGGTGGTGATATGGAGAAGAGAATGTTTGTCTGGTGCAGGGAATTAACTTCACGGGAACTACCTTCACATGGGAACTAACTTCACCACTAGTGAGAATTAATTTAACCTTTTTTTGGTGAAGTTATTTCCCACTGAAGGTGGGAGATAATTTCACTTTTTTGTGGGAATGAATTTCACTTTCATGTGTAACTGTTTCCCACGGAAGGTGGGAACTAACTTCACTCTTCAGTACAGTTAAAGTAAATTAACATGTTATGTTATGTTATTATCCCGCGAAGCGGGCCACCAACAGGTGCTTTTATTCAAAAAAGCTGTTGATATTGGCGCCTGCCTGGCGACATTGCATACCCTAAGCGGAGCAACGGAGTTGCGTGAGCGGGTGTGACCCCGAAAAAGGGAGTTAAAATCCTGAGAACCCGCGAAGCGGGCCACCCACAGGTGCTTTTATTGAAAGCAGTTGTTGATATAGGCGCCTGCCTGGCGACTTTACACACCCTAAGCGGAGCAACGGAGTTACGTGAGCGGGTGGACCCCGAAAAAGGGAGTTAAAATCCTGAGAACCCGCGAAGCGGTCCACTTGATATAGGCGCCTGCCTGGCGACTTTACATACCCTAAGCGGAGCAACGGAGTTGCGTGAGCTGGTGTGACCCCGAAAAAGGGAGTTAAAATCCTGAGAACCCGCGAAGCGGGCCACCCACAGGAGCTTTTATTGCTTAAAACTTACATATTTTTGTTTTAATTTACAATTCAACGCTTGATATTTTTTCAGATATTTCAATCGTAGGTGGGAAGTTACTTCACATAATTTTCTGATGAAATTATCTCCCGCCTTCAGTGGGAGATAACTTCACAAAAAAAAAGTGAAATTAATTCCCACTAGTGGTGAAGTTAGTTCCCATGTGAAGGTAGTTCCCGTTTGTCTTATCTTTAATAGCGAACATATGTTGTTCATAAGTTCGTTATTCAATTCTGTACCTTTATCTGATTTTAGAATCTTAAAGTGTCCATATCTAAGAATAAATTCTTCCACTAAAGTCTTTGCTGTGGTTGTTGCGTCTTTTGATGTCATACGGTATGCGACAACAAATTTAGTCCGTTCACATTGCATGGTTAAGATATATCTTTTTTCATTTGATATTCGTAATGGTCCGACTGTGTCAATTGATACTACTTCAAAACTGTTGCTTGGAGTGTCTGTAATCGTTTGTGGTTCAATTGTGTTTTTTGTTTGTTAATTTCTTGCACATGAATCACAATTTTGTATGAATTGTTTTACCATTTGATTCATCTTTCGCCATATGTATCTTTGTTTCAATTTTATTAAAGTTTTTCGTATACCTAAATGTCCTCCGTGTGCAGAGTTATGAAATTCGTCGATTAGTTTTTATTTAGTTAAATCATCAAGTATTTGTTTTGGGGCGTTATATATTATTATTTTTAGCTTAGGATTCTGGCCATTTATTTTTATATTTGCATATGTTTCTTTGAATTTATCTTTTTCAAAATGCTTAAATATTTCATCATTGTTCATAAGGGTTAGCTCGTTTATTTTTTCTTTATTCATTCTGGATGCTAATTTCTTCAGTGTCGACTCTAGAGTCGCTGAATTATCGTTAGATCCCGTATACTTATACATATTATCTTTATTTATATCTGATGCAAGCTTCATCAGGTTCGAATCTGGATTTGCCGATTTATCGCAACATCGCACGTGCACAAAATTTTCATCAATATTTATTTTTGAATTCCTAGCATTTTTATCTATATTAAATTTTAATTTCTTTATATTTTTGACGTCATTCATGGATATGCATTCCCAGATTTGAAGGTGTACAGGCTTCTCTTGAGAATTGCATTTCTCCTTGTTGTTGTCCGTATTCATTTTTGTGGACATCCCCTTGTGATGACTAATGTTCGTTTAACGGTTTCATCGGTTTCTGTCGGTATCATTTTTGTGTGAGAATAGAGATACTAAAGGTCTATGGTCGGTGACGACAGTAAATCTTTGTCCGTATAGGTATTGTAGTGGAGAATGCCGTGAGTGGTCTTGAATCCTTGTGAAGTCCTATTTGGTGAAAAGAATTAGTCATATCTAATGTTGAAAACCATTTTGCTCTTCCTAGTTTGTCAAGTACGTCTCCTAAACGAGTTAAAGGGAATTTGTCGTTCACTATTTTGTCATTTAACTTTCTGTAGTCTACTACTACTCTCCATTTCTTTTTGTCGGCTACACTTTTCTTTGGTACTAGTAATAGGGGTGCATTGTAAGGGCTTTTTGAATGCTCTATTATATCGTCTTTGAACATTTGTTCAACTCGTTCGGATATGATGTCCAAATGTGCATGGGGAAGTCTATAGTTTTTTATATATGTCGGTGTTTTATCGGAGGTTTCAATTTTCTGGGTGTAAAAATTATTTGTTGTCAGTGATTCGTTTTCTAAATGGAAAACTTCTTGATATTTCCTAAAAATATTAATTAACTCATTTTTTGTGTGATCGTCTTCGCAATTGATTTCTATTTTTTTCATTATTTTCTTAAAACGATCGTCATTGTTTTTGTTTTTATTTGTATATGTCAGTATGTCATAATTTTTAAGTGGTTCGGTGTCTAAGGTAACATTATTTAAAATTACTTCATTGTCGTTCATGTTGAGCGATTTGATATTTGCCATGCCAGATTTTGGAACTATTGTGTTACTTATAAATACACCTGGCGCTATTTCTTTATTTGTAATTAGAGTGTCATGAATTAAATGAAGTTTTAGTGGCTGAATCATTTCTGTTCTTGCAGGTATTTTTATTCTTAGTGCATGTAGGGGTTTTGATTGTATTGGCAAAGTTATTGTTTTTTCGTTATCGCTTAATGATAACGTATTTTCATTTTTCTTCTGGGTCATATTCTTCATTATCTAGCTTACTTGATATTTTGCATATAGATATGTCTGCACCGTTGTCTATTAAAAACGTCTTATTTTTATTTTTGTGTTTTGCAACAATAAAATTTGTGTTGCTATCCGATATTCTAGTATATACCATTAATTTTGGCTGTCTGGAATATTTGTGTATTCCAAGCCCTGTTCGTTTCCCTCTTGTCGTTCCTCATTTAATAATCGTATTTCTGAATTGGTTTTGATGATGCCCTTGTCTATTGTTTATTAGAGTGTTTTGGTTTCGGTTATTGTTCCAGTTATTTTGTCTGTACGAGTTAAAGTTGCGGTTGTAATTTTGATTTTGCATGTTATTGTTATATCGATTTTGATTCATGTTTCTTTGAAATCGGTTGCGGTCATTGGCGTTTTGGTTGAAGTTTTGTCTATTTGGTCTGTTTATGTTGTACGTGTTGTGCATGTAATACATGAGTGCGTTAGAATTTGTTTTTTCTAATTTTATTGCTATGTTTGCTGCTTCTGTTTCCAACTGTGACATTTTGAATTTGGCAGGATCGCCATGTGTTGTTTAGGAGTTTTAAAAAGTCCCTAGGTATTTTATGTGTACCACGCTATCAGTATTTAAAGCGTATTACGCTGAATTGAAAAGGCGATTACTCGCCGTCAGGTTGAAAGTAAAAAGATCATTATGAATGTTCTTTAGACTCTGTTTTATTTTTATTGAATTCATTCCTTAAATACTATTGTCTTAACTGTTATACTTATTTTCTATCTTACTTCTATACATTGAATTTCATATTCAAAATTATTCTATTTTTCTATTGGCTAAATTATATTAATAAGGATCTTATTACTATTGAGTGACAATCAATGCAATCGAGTGGAATGTTGATGTTATGATATGACTAACATACTCGATTTGCATTTTACATGTTTTGTTACTCATTTATTGAATGGACAGTGGCGGCGCATATGTGGATACACTACAGAAGACTGTTGTCCAGCAAGATATTGTCTAACTTGTAATTTGAACGACTCTTTACATTATGAAAGCTTTCCAAAATTCCAGTTTCTAAATATTCCATATTTAAGAGCTAAATACAATCGTTTAGAAGGTTTTTGGATATGTTTTTTCTATAAATGCTAAAAATAAAGCTGCAAACATTCAGAAATTTAAAAAATTTGCCATTAAAATGTGATCTTTTTCGTAGGAAAATAGAACAGAATCGTTTATAAATTTTCTGGATTTTTTTGACGTGTTTTTTCCAGACTCAATTTTCGGAAGTCTATTATTACTATCGTTATCGGTCTGCTTATACTTAGATTGGAACTAATGCTAGAAGACAAATTCTAAAATAATACTGTTTTGCGTGAACCTTTTGAAAATATTTTGATCCTAAAGGAGTCAACAAAACTTAAAAATTGTAGAGAGGAAAATGTTTGGTTCTCGAATTTAAGGAAATAGGGGCGTTTAAGTACATAATTTCTCTAAAAATTAAATTAAAACAACTTAAGATAAGCAAATAATTGGGAAGTAAGCTAAGTGCGGCACTCACAAATTACACGTTGCAAAATCTCTTTTCACTTCAGTTCTCAAGAGATTCAAATCTTTTATTTTAAATTAATAGATATGAAACGTTTGCTACGTTTTCCAATTAGCCATAAGTCTAAAGAAAGTGTTGCTGTTTTTAGGACATTTATAGTCTTGAAATTTGTTTTTAAATCTCAGTTCTAGAGCCAAAGCAAATTCACTTCAAAAAGTAGATTTCTATACTTTTTAAGATCTTAAAAGTTTTTGTATTTTAATAGAAAATCAATTTTGAAAAAAACACATTTAGAAAGTCTTACACTATTTATGTGCGTCAAAAAAAATTAGTGTAATTGAAGACGAGTTTCAGTAATTTAAAGGCAATTTAATATCAAATTTTTTTCAATGTTTCTTCTTAAGGACCTGAATATTTGCTCTTTCTCTTGAAAAAGATCTCATGAAAATAGTTCAAAGCATTACTAAAGTTTTTCCAAATTCTTAATTGTGTGAAAACAAAGATTTAGGTTGTTTTTGACAGCCTGTAACGAACTAGATGTTGTACCTCACCTTCCTTTACCTTACCACCAGTACAACCCCTAGCTACAGGCACTAGAGGCTGATCCTGGCAGCAGGAAGGTGAGGGTGTTCAGGCAACGGCAGCTTGGCATGCTTGCATAAAGCACGAGCTAGCTCGCCGGAGGGGGGGTTCTTGCTACCGCTGACCTGGACAGTGTTACGAATTCATGCCATAAATAAATAAAATAAAAAAAAAATGAAGCCCCGGGGGAATTGCTCTCTGGAGAAGACCCCGGAGTCCAAATGAAACTCACTTCCTTTCCTTCTTCACAATTTAATAACATCAAATCCACACCTAAAACTTCGTTAATCCCTCCAGTCCCAGCCGTCAGGATCCTGACAAGACCGAAGACCATTCCAGAATCTACACCACCTATTGCTCCCAGAAGACCGCTGAAACCCCTTCACGAAAGACTCCAAAACTATCTGGAAGTCCGGAAAAGAATCTTCGGAAGTCAAAATACCGTCGTTTCCGAGAAAGTGGCTAAGCTGAGGAAGAAGTTTCGAGAAAAGAAGGAGTCGTACAAAGCCATTGAAGCTACCACCTTATGCAGTTCAGACGATCCCCGTCCGTATGCTACGGTCCACATCTTCGGAGAACGTCTACTAGGGTTACTCGATAGTGGAGCTAGCATAAGCTGCCTAGGTGCGGATGGCTTCGACTTCCTTCGAAAAATCGGCAAAAACTTCTCGAAACTTACTTCCGAAGTGAAGACTGCTGACGGTAAGCAACAGGCTATAGTGGGCAGAATCAGTGTGGAGATCACCTACAAAGGGAACACGAAAACAATTCCCCTGTATCTGGTTCCATCCCTGCAGCAGAAACTGTACCTGGGTATCGACTTCTGGAAGGAATTTGACATTGCTCCTCAGTTGATCTCGGAAATCTCTTCAGTTCCTTGCCCGAGTGAGACAGACCGCAATGCTCATGTGCTGACCGAACAACAATCAAAAAGGTTAAAAGATGTCATTAGCTTGTTCCCTTCCTCTGCTGTGCAAGGCTTAGGAAAAACCACGCTAGAGGTACATACCATCGACACAGGGGATGCTGAGCCCATTAAACAGCGTCATTACCCGATTTCACCAGCAGTGCAGAAACTGCTATATGAGGAATTGGATCGCATGCTTAAACTCGGAGTTATCGAGGAAAGTACCAGTGCGTGGAGCTCTCCTGTGGTCTGGTGCGAAAGCCCGTCAAAAATCGCTTATGCCTAGACTACAGGAAAGTTAACGCCAAAACAAAGAAAGATGCGTATCCTCTTTCTCATATAGAGGGACTGCTATCGCGTCTTCCAGATACGCACTTTATTTCAAGTGTGGATCTTAAAGATGCATTTTGGCAGATTCCGTTGGAGAAGTCTTCTCGGGAAAAGACGGCGTTTACTGTGCCCGGTATGCCCCTGTTGCAGTTTACGGTTATGCCCTTTGGCCTCTGTAATGCGCCACAATGCATGGTCAGATTGATGGACAAAGTGGTACCTCATCAACTGCGAGAGAAAATCTTTCCATACCTGGATGATCTGTTGGTCGTGTCAAGCACGTTCGAAGAGCACATCGAGCTGTTGGAAATTTTGGCTGGTCGACTGAAGGAAGCAGGACTCACGATGAACGTCCAGAAGTCGAAGTTCTGCTTCAAAGAATTAAAGTACTTAGGATACATTGTTGGAGATGGTTGCCTGAAGACGGATCCAGATAAGGTGACTGCCATTTCAGATTTTTCCACTCCCACTACGGCAAAACAAGTGCGAGGGGCTACTACATAAATAGGAGGTTGTAGTAGCCAAGGTGGTATCCGTTGGATACAAAGGGTGGGCAAATCCTCCGAGGGTCAACTCCATCAACGACCCTCCCCCTCTATAGGGATCACTTCCCCAACACAAGGACAATTGGGGTCTTCATTTTTTTTTAATTTTATTTATTTATGGCATGAAGTCGTAACACTGTTCAGGTCAGCGGTAGCAAGAACCCCCCCTCCGGCGAGCTAGCTCGTGCTTTATGCAAGCATGCCAAGCTGCCGTTGCCTGGACACCCTCATCTTCCTGCTGCCAGTATCAGCCTCTAGTGCCTGTAGCTAGGGGTTGTAATGGTAGCAAGGTAAGGGAAGGTGAGGTACAACATCTAGTTCGTTACAAGCCACGCGTTGCTGTGGCTAACGTTTTTTGTCATATTGCATTGTTTTAAACTATTTAAGGGGAACGTTAGGAGAACATCAGACAGGAGCACCACCATGCTTTTTTACATAGATGCTATTTGTAAAAAAAACATGGCGACCTTCATGACTGATTTTCTACTATTGTTATGTTACCCCGTATTACAATGAAATCATTATTTACGAACGAAAGACTGAAACGTTATAGCTGGTATAAAAATTTACTGTTTTGGGATTTGGAGGGGAATGACTTTGAACACAACTGATCAAAATTTTCGTACAGTTGATGAAATGCAAAACTCAGGAAAAAACAATTAAATTTAGAATGTGTTATTATTTTTATTCAAGTTTGTAACAAATGAGTATATTACAAAGGTAGGTAGGGTGGATAATTTAAAATCTTCTAACAAGAATATTTACATATTATTTTGAATTATTAATACTTTTAATTTTAATTTAATTAAGCACTAATCGGTGAACAATATTTTTGGTTAACCTGTCTTTCGTTAACACAAATAGGTTCGACTATTTTCCTACACGTGAACATGCAAAACGAGAAAAACATGGATTCTCAAAATCTAAACCACAAACAGTGTTGCCGATTCAAAAAAAAATGTATCATGATTTTTTATCATGAGATCCTCACAAAAATCATGAGATTACTTATTCTTCATTGGGCCCTTAATAATGAATATAAGCGTATAATTCACCAAAAAAATTTTAAATACAAAATACATATGAGATTTCATTTAATTTTATTAAGTTTTAAAATAACATTTAGTGATATTTTAGAGAAAAAAATATATAAATTACCTACATATTATTATATCCACATTATGTACATTACTATTGGTAAACTTTACTAAAATATTTGTCGATTAATGGTTTTGTGACTTTAAAATCAAAACAACTTTAATTTTTAGTAAAGTCATTGGAATGAATAAGTCCAATTATTGCACCCTCTTCAAGTCTGTTCCTGATGTTCGTTTTGGCTGAAGAATGTGGCAGTGAGAATACCTCAAAAACAATTTTAGACAAAAGTGAATATGCCAAGCTATCATCGGCTAGTTTGATTTGGGCAACATACTTCCAAAATTGTTCAATGTCGTTTTCGTTTGATTGGTCATTTGTTTTAATGTTTGAATTCCCTAGCATTCTCCATTCATTATCTATCTCTTGATAACAATCTTCAGCCACTAGATTTGGAAAATGTTTAATAGAGGAAAAATTGACTGAACATTTTTGTTTACAACATTTGTTATTGACAAAGATTCCATGTCTATGAAGACACTGTTGTTGAAGTTAAATCTGGAATATATTTCCTTGGTACCTTCCACTAAGAAGGACAAACAACGGCATTGAAAGCCTTGAACAATTTGTTTGTCAATCAAAAAGAAAGTTGATTTCTTGGGTTTATATAATCCATATTTTTAATATTTGTACTCCCGATGTAACCTTTTTTGATATAGCAACTCAACAGTGACTACCTAGGCTCCGCTGTAAACGCAGAAAACAACACCAGCGCTGAGATCAAACGAAGAATAACTCTTGCTAACCGCTGTTTCTTTGGGTTAAGAAAGCAATTGAGTGGAAAAATTCTCTCTCGAAGGACCAAAGTGTCGCTATATAAGACCCTTATCATCCCCTTCCTGCTATACGGTGCAGAAGCATGGACTTTGACAAAAGCGGATGAAAGCAGCTTGGGTCGTTTCGAGAGAAAGATTCTTCGTGTGATCTACGGTCCCGTATGCATCGAAGGGGAGTGGAGGAGAAGATGGAACGACGAGCTGTACGGGCTGTACAGCGACGTAGACTTAGCCAAAAGGGTAAAAGTCCAACGACTAAGATGGCTAGGTCACGTAGAGCTCATGGAAACCAATGCTCCGGCCCGAAAAGTCTTCGAATCCACACCCACAGGACAGCGCAGTAGAGGAAGACCGCGAATCAGGTGGCGCGCACAAGTGGAAGGTGACCTCACCCAACTCGGAGCGCGAAACTGGAGACATTTAGCTAGGGACCGAGCTAGATGGAGAAGTTTGTTGGGTGAGGCCCTAGTTCACACAGGACTGTAGCGCCACCTTAAGTAAGTAAGTAAGTAACTCAACAGTGACTTCCTTATACATGTCTTGAATTTTGGGCTTCGGATTGCATGCATTTGTTAAGTTTAGTAAAAAACGGTAGCACAAAACTAAGAAAACATAAATACATGTATAACAGGGTCATTGAGCATATTTAGAATAGTTTGGCTTGACAGTAAGTTGTCACTTTTTGTTACGTCGTTAAAATATGCTTTTAAGGCATCATATTGCACAAGAATAAAATTAACTACTTCTAACCTCGAAAGCCACCGTGTCTGTGAATAATGTAAAATTTTAGTTGGCTTTATCTCCAAAATAGCTTGAAAAGTTTTAAATGCTGCAATTCTCTTAGGACTGTTCTGAATATAATTATAAACATCTCAATATAAGTCTTCAATGCTTGAGGGTAAATTGGAACATGTAAATGAAGCGCAGAGATGAAAGGAGTGACAAATACACTTCATTATAAATAAGTTTGGGACATCAGCTTGCAAAAAAGTGCGAACTGATAAGTTCACTCCCATCATCACTGCAGCTCCATCAGCACCAATACCTTTTTTGAAGGAAGATTTGGGAAATCATGAGATTTTCAATAAATTCATGAGATCATGAGATGCGGGTGAAAAATCATGAGAATCATGATAAATCATGAGATTCGGCAACACTGACCACAAATGAACATTGTTGGGCCTTGAGACTTGTTTATAGATATGGGAAAATCTAAACGAATTGGAAACTGTAACCTTCTAAAAGGCATGGTATAGAATATGATGGTATCATTGAAATACGTGGCAACAGGACCACTTTTCCTTTAAACTTCCCAGTTGCTTCGAAAATATTTCGGGTGATCTTTTTGATGACTAAACGTTTGATTCAAATTACGCAAGACAATA
Organism: Eupeodes latifasciatus; assembly: GCA_920104205.1. NCBI lineage: Eukaryota > Metazoa > Arthropoda > Insecta > Diptera > Syrphidae > Eupeodes > Eupeodes latifasciatus. The sequence goes on along the minus strand of OV049924.1, from coordinate 292,348,621 downwards.
ATAGGTGAACCAACCCTTAATCAAAGATTAAGTGGTGGCATTGTATATCTATTGAATACAAAATTAAATTATAAAATGTACACAATCATTTTCATTAACAACAGTATCGATTGATTTAAAAGACATCAGAACATCTAGTAACAATTGTTGTATCCGGAAGATAGTTTCGTCAACATCAATATTTTTGTCTGCAAAAATAGCCCTATGACTTAGCTAGTTATGATTCAAGTAATTCTATACTTTAGCCTCAGCAACATGTGGTGGTTATGCTATTAAATTGTAGCTTATATGAAACGTTTAGAAGTTTGACATAGTGCCATCTGTTGAATACTTACTCAATCTAGTCAACAGATGTTGACATCTTCGTTTGGAGCTAACAGATAATTGTGACTGTCAAATAATAGACAGATCATTTGCAATAAAACAATATTGCGATCATAAATTGAGATGTAAACTATCCTATCTTTGAATTTGGATCAAACTGCACACGGTGTATAAAATTTAATTAAAATCGGTTAAGAAGTTTAGGAGTCCATCGAGGACAAAAATCGTGACAAGTAATGGACCCCGCCATGGATCCGCCATTGGGTTTATTATTTTTATCGAGTGATTTTTTTGAGGTTAGGATTTTCATGCATTAGTATTTGACAGATCACGCGGGATTTCAGACATGGTGTCAAAGAGAAAGATGCTCAGTATGCTTTGTCATTTCATCATGAATAGACTTCTAACGAGCAACGCTTGCAAATCATTGAATTTTATTACCAAAATCAGTGTTCGGTTCGAAATGTGTTTCGCGCTTTACGCAAATTTTATGCGTTTTTTTTAAAAAAAAAGTTCTCAAGCTCTTAAAAAATCACCCATTATGTGTTTATTGTCCTCCATTGAAAAGAGGACATTGTTTAATATAATGGGTGATTTTTTAAGAGCTTGAGAACTTTTTTTAAAAAAAAAACGCATAAAATTTGCGTAAAGCGCGAAACATATTTCGAACCGAACACTGATTTTGGTAATAAAATTCAATGATTTGCAAGCGTTGCTCGTTAGTAAGTCTATTCATGATGAAATGTCAAAGCATACTGAGCATCTTTCTCTTTGACACCAAGTCTGAAATCCCGCGTGATCTGTCAAATACTAATGCATGAAAATCCTAACCTCAAAAAAATCACCCGATACTTCAAATAATGAGTTTAAGTCTTAGAGTAATGTGTTAAATTATAAAGAAATTTAATGTCCACACTTTTTTTCAAAACTTACAAGTTTTTATGTTTAGGTTTTCGCATTCTTCGTTCATACATACAAATAAAACCTTTATAGACTTTCAATAAGCCTTTACATATTAAATCTTGTGATAGTTGAAGTTGACATCTCAAATAGAAGTTTCTTACAAAATGTAAATTCTTACAAAATGCTCTAAGACATTGTATTACAATTACTAGGAATTGAAATCTCAATAGACTTTTTAAATTCATTAAAATTGTAATTGAAGAATTTCAATTACTGATTACATGCTATAGAGAGCATCACTACTCCTTGGAGTAGTGAAAAAAATATGGGACATTTTCTTCTATGGGGATGAGACATCTGTATAGTTTCTTATAGTTTCTTCAGATGTCTCATCCCCATAGAAGAAAATATGGGACATTTTCTTCTATGGGGATGAGACATCTGTATAGTTTCTTATCTGTGCTAAAACCTTATTTATTAATGTTTTAATTAAATAAATTTCAAATGATATTACAAGATATTACAAAATAATTTCGTGAAGTGCTAGTTTCTTTTAAGTGAATTGCTTTAAAAACCAAATATTTTATTTGCTGCATCAAGTATTTTAAATAGCCCAACTGTTTTTCCAATGGTTACATACCATTTTATTAAAATAAATATTCTTTTATTTTATTTGTAAAAAGCAATTGTTTAGTTCCATTATTATTTATTAAAAACAAAAGTATCTAATGAATTGCAACAGTCAATTACCTTTAAAAAGTTATTTCCCTCAAGAACTTCAACAAACCATTTTAAATTACTTGTAATAAGTAAGTGATTTGTTTTCAATATCACAATTACAAGTAATTAAAATTTATAAATTGTTGGATTAAAATTAAAAGTAGTTAAAGCGTATATTTTTAACAATTGCAATTACACACGTGTAATTATGTAATTGAAATGAAATCTGTAATTGATTACGAAAAGTAATCATTATTTCCAAAATCTGTTCGTACCTAGAATCTTTGGATCGGTAATCTTTATACGAATACTGTACTGTACTGTTTATGGAATCAAAAATCGAGCTACATATATCTGAGTACCATTTGAACATAATTTATTAAATTTTAATTTTCATACTTCCTTCGTACTTACATAATATTATGTCAATAAAAAGATTGAAACTACTTCTTAGAGCAATGCCGACAGTTCTGATAAACAAGAACAGGAGACAATAATTTTATCAAAATACATATATTTAATCTCTTAACCAATAATTTTATCTAGAATTTTTGAAGTGTTTAATAAAAGCACTTAATGTTAACCATGTTATCAGATTTTATGAAAATTAAGATATTTAATTCGACATTACCAGAAAGACAAATACGATTTATAACATCATTCTGCCAGTTTAAGGCAATCCCATGCTTTATGTTATTTGTGATGGGTAATCAACCTTAACATAAACGCTTCTCTGGCATCTCTGATTTATCTAAAATACTTATAATATGGATGGCGCGCGCAGTTTTGTTAGCGCTGTAACTGAAAAATGGAAAAAAATCTTGATTACTAGAACATCGGAGAGTGTGTATTTGTACAGGTATCGGCAACGCAGCTCAGCACTTTTTTATAAAATTCAAGCTCATTAATGTGCAACACCTTGTCGTCATAGCATTTCATTAACATTTTTTTTTAATGGGCTTACATTTTGTTCATATGATGATGATGGTCGTGATGTTACGGCCATTGCCCCATTTTACCAGCGCACTTGCTTCCAGTGATAGAATCACGCAAATTTTTTCTACAGCTTGCACAGCCAAGGGAATATCACACCACATAAAGTTAACCGGCCGCCCGAAAGATAACATCTTGTCCTCTAGGTCCAATAGTTAAGACAAGAGTGTTTCGCGCAATCTAAATAAAACAAAAATAAGCTCCAGCAATGAATATGGGTTAAGAGAAGACCATTGCCTTAGCATAGGTAATATAAAATTTCCACTTGTCAGAAGACTTGAATACAACTAAGAACCGGATTCCATCTTCAGGTATTCATCGTCGAAGAACGACCGACCGGCCGGCTCACGTTGTCGTATAAGTCGCATAAATGAAATAGGTTCATCTTGTTATTGGTTACGATCTCTCGGTTTCCATGCTACAGATTTGTTACCTACCTTAATAGCTCGCGGAATCTACGCATACGCAACAGTAACACTTGCCCGAAGGGACAAAACTTACAAAACTCAACTGAGTGCGTACACTAAAGTATTATAAACAACAACCAAGTCCATCTATGTTATAGGTAGTTATTTTTTATTCTTGGAAGCTTGGAAGAAGTTGTTGTTAGAGGTGGTGGCTGGCGACGGTCTTCGGCGCGGCGGCGCGGCGGCGAGCGACGCGACGGTGACTAAATCTATGACCAGACCACAAACAACATCGCTCTTTAGGAACGCGCTAATTGCGAGAAGACCGAATTTGTATGACTAATTTCAACTGTTTTGAATGTGTACAATTAATAGTCTGGTATACTTTGAATCTGGCAAAAAAGTGCATAGGTAAGGTACACGAACTTGGCTATTAAGTTGTTGCGTGAGAAGAGTGACTGTTCGAATAGCTTTTGTTAGTAGGTATGTAGGTATGCAGCTGATTTCACGCAGACTAGGCTCACAAAATTAATGGATAAACTAGAGTTGTGCGTTCAGTGAAATTTGATAAGAATCTTTGTTTTTGACCCGATAAAACAATTTCAGCTTCAATGAGGAGTTTATACTTGAAAAACATTTCATAAGTAGACTGAATGCGAGGGTTAGTTTAAAAGTGCTTGCTATTATTTTTAAGTATTGCAACTTTGCAAATTGGAATAAAATATATATATCTTATTAGGTAAGGTTAGGTTAAAGTGGCTGTCCATGATGGAGTAGGACAAACTAAGGCCAGTTTAATGGCCCATTGTGATACCACATGAATCTTCACGTGAATGACTGATTATGTTAATATGATTGAGAACATTTGGATCGTTACATAGGGTTTTTTTGGCGCGGGTTGATTTTGGCGCCCCGTGGCGGCCATTTTGTTTTGGTGACATCTGTCAAATCTTTTGTTTATTATTCAGTTGTTTAGGTATGCCAAATCATCATGGCAAGTTACACGATTGCACAGCACATTCAAATGATAAAACCTTATTATCAAAATGAGTGTGCGTTAACGCAAACGTTGCGCACATTGCGCCCATTTTACGGTAGATGTGGGGGCCCTTCACAGTCGACTCTTCAACGTTTGGTGACCAAATTTGAGACAGATATTATAGATATGCTTTACGTGAACACCTTCCGTTTAGGACTCATTTCACGGTGGGCCTACCCACAATATCAGGACCAAGAATAGTGTTGGTCAACACCCCAGAGCAGTACAAGTACTACCCCAGTACAATTTCGCAGTCATGTGTAAGGCATGAACTGCACCCCTTGTTGAGGAGCGAGGTCTATCTTGCACACCTCTTGTATTCTAAGGGCCATAGGTGTTAAACAGAACCCTTAGAACACCATTTAGCTCCGCATACGGCAACCACAGCCACCACGATACTCGCACTAGGGGGCCTACCTCTCAGACAGGCTGAGCCAAGTTGACCGGTGTCAAAGACACCAGAACCAACAAGACCCAGTGGCTCCTGTCTCCCGTGGTACCCAAATATAGCTTCAGGTCGAGCTTCGCAACCGTTAAGGTTACTTCCAGATAGACTCCTTACAGTCCAAGGCCTGGCAGCCTTCATGTTATCCTGCGCGACCACCAGCTGAGGGACTGGTAGTAATGCAGGACAACATCAATCCATCGAAATACACCATGATACGCAACCCAGGAACCTTATGAGATTCCTAAGCCAACTCATGAGGCAGCTAAAACTAAATTATAATTATTAATAAAAACCCAATACACCCAAAAGCACATCCACACAGAAACACATACACAAAACACAGTCATAAATTAGCCCATCTTAACAAAAGCAGTAGCACTACAACCAAAACTGGTATTGGCTTCCTTGCTCACAGCTAAGATAAAGGCATATCGTCGGTGAAACCAGAAAAGTGTGTAACTCCAAATTTTCTGAAAATGAGATTTGAATGGCATTTGTTAGTCAAACCTGATATCTACCGTTACTTAAACTGGGAATCCCCTTAAAGTTCATACTTTTTATTCTATTGGCAAATTTGAAAATGGTGTAACTCTATGCTCACTTAATTTTGTGAGAAAACCGTGTATCTCCCCATTATGCGGTAGTAAAAGTGTGAGTGACATCGTGCCAATAACTTTAAAACTATGACGTTTTAATGCTCTCCTGTAAAATTTGCTAATATGGAGTTACACACTTTTCTGGTTTCACCGACGATATAACCAATTGTGTTCTTTGCCCTACACTGGAAACTAGACAACATTAGTTGGCTAACCTACCAATCACCCTCCTACGTGCAAAAACTTGTTTTGCATAAATCTCTAGGTTCCCAGCAGTTTCCCTATTTCTAAGGATTCCGCTGAAGACCCAGTTATCTTCATGCCTAACAACTCCCATACTAGAGAGATCTCTAATATCAGAGTAGTGAGGACAATCTACAATGATATGTAGCCAATTCTCTCTAGGCGCCCCACAGGAACACTCCGCTGTTCTTGAAAGGGTCTTCCCATGCAAAAATGCATTCATGGACCCGTGCCCTGTGAGTAAATAGCCCATGAAGAGCGAGAAACCAAAATCCCTTACTCTAACCGCCTCATCTATGTCGGGAAGAAACTCAAAAGTTACCCTTCCCACCTCACTATTTGTCCATCTAGATTGCCATCTAGTGAACACACATCTATCAAGTAACTCTTTAATGCGCCCTACTCTCCTGTCAGTAAAATTTGAGGCCTCCTCCCAGTCCGTTGAGGACAAGTTTATTCCTCTTGACATCCTGTAGGCAATCGACAGTCGAATTACCACCAGGTCAAGAGGAGGTGCCCCAGCCAGCACTTGCATTGCCTCCGTAGAGACAGTGCGACACACTGGTAAGGAGCCAAGGAGCATTACTCTCTGACACGAGTAAATTTTATTCCTAGCCGAAACTTGTTTGGCCGTGTTGCACCAAATGGGGGCGCCAAATGTTGCACATGCAACGAAAAGTCCCTCATAGACGGTACGAACTGCCCTCCTAGAAAGGCCCCATTCTTTGGTCAGAATCCTTTTGACCATGGGAACCACTGCCGAAATCTTATCCCTAATTCTTCTTATATGAGGGTGGAAGCTGAGTCTTTTACTGAACGTGATTCCAAGGTATGTAACTTGCGTCACATATCTCAGAGAGACACCGCCAGCCCTGACAGTTGGATGCCTATTCCTAGATAGCATGCCCTTGAGCAGCATCATGGAAGTTTTATCCACTGCAAAGTCTACACCCACATTCTCACCCCAGGAGCGAACTCTGCCCATGACCTCAGTGCCTCGTCTTTCAAGCTCGGCACGAGATTGGCCCTCGACAAGGACAAGAAGGTCATCAGCAAAAGCTACACACTTAACGCCCTGAAAATTGGAGCTAATATCTACTAGCAGAGGATCCATCATCAAGTTCCAAATAAATGGTCCTGCAATAGATCCCTGCGGACACCCTCGTTCTACTCTAATAGCAACCTCATCAGTAGAACCTACCACTCTAGCCTTCCTACCAGAGAAATAGCTAAACCAGAGGTCTAATTCAAGGCAACCAACCTCAGCCAACCTCAATCTAACCGAGCTCCAGTCCAGGTAGTCAAAAGCGCCCTTGAAGTCCACAAAGACTCCTAGGACATACTTTTGCGTAGATGCCTGGACACAGTTCTGAACATGTAACCAGGCATCCACGACACTACGACCTGTCGTGAAGCCAAACTGAAATGTACATGGCTCAGGCACCACTTCCATCAGCCTATTCACCATCACTCTCTCCAGCACTTTTCCAAGTACTGGAAGGAGGCTGATGCCGCGATAATTTCGAGGATCAGACCTGATCTTATCCGGAGACTTCAGAAGCGGAAGTACCCTCGCGCACTTCCATTCAGTCGGAAAATACCCTAACCTCACGCAACTTGAATATAAGACCTGCAAATGTTCAGGGACCGCTGACCAGATGGCTTTCACCATCTCACCAGTTAACCCATCAAAGCCAGGTGATTTCTTAGACTTCAATCTAAGAACGGCAACATCTAATTCATCAGTATCTAACTCAGGAGCCCTTGGATGCCCGCCAGCCGACGGGGCGTCCAAAAGTCCGGGTCTTGCCCTAGGGAAAAAAGTCCTCATCAAGGCCCCTAAACTATCTTTCCACGTGATGTGGGTCACACTTCCCTCTTTTATAGATCCTACCTTCATGGATTTCCTCCCCCGACAAACCTTATAGAGGTTTCCTCAAGGATCCTCCCTATGGATCTCTGCAAAGGATCTCCAATTTTCCTCCTTTGCCTTGTACAACATCCTTTTGTACTCTGCCAATTTTTGCCTGTAGGCAGTTCTCAGGAGGTCACGGTCGTAAGACTCTGATCTTCTGCGTCTCTGAAATAGTTTCCTTAAGGACCTTACCTCCGACCTCTTCCTTCCTAGTTCGGGAGTCCACCATTTAACTTTCCCTAGATGGTACCTACGACTCCTACCCAAAAACTCGTCGTTAACCCCAAAAACTAGTTCATTGAGGCTGGCTACCATTTGGTCAATCCCTAAATCCTGGAAGTCAATCAGTGGTACCGACGCAAACCTGCTCCTGAGTAGATCCTGATACACTGCCCAATCGGCATTATTCAGTCTCCAACGCCTCACGCTCAGATCGCCACGATCAATCTGGAGGTTGGAGGTGCACTTGATCTCAACTTGTAACAAGCTGTGATCACTGACACCTTCACCCTCTCTAACTAACCAATGGAAGTCAAAGCGGTCCAGCGCACCCTCATTCACAAGTGTCACGTCAATATCACTGACACCACCATTGTCACCAATGTACGTGTAGTACTCACTAGGCAGATTGACAGAGTGCATACAATTTTCAATCATCCATTCACCCATCAACAACCCCCTCTGGCTTTTCTCGTCGTCAACCGGTGGCTGACGGACCTTACTATGCCATAAGGAGGAAGTTGCATTGGCGTCCAGGCCAAAAATTGCAGCACCTCTGCCAATCAGCCGAATAAGTCCACCCATATAATGCAGGTAGGGTTGAATTGGATAGCCAAACCTACAATAAACACTAATCAAGAAAATCCTACCGAAGCTACCTTCCACACACACACAAATGCCATTCTCACTTTCATCCACCAAAAGACATTCACTCACATCCTTATGGACGACAATAGCCGCATTATGGCTCCTATTTATAAAATAGTTATATTCTACAGGCAGTCCACCTATTTTTCCTTTAGTGGGCGAATAGGGCGCAAACTTACACTCATTCTCTAGCATCAATTCCCCTAGGCTTACCACAGATAGATAAGCCTTCTGGCAATTCAGCTGGAATATAATGGTTTTCTCCATTTTTAGTGTTGCGCCTTCCTCCTTTCAACTGCCGCAGCAAAAACTGGGCACTCCATGCTAAGCATGAAATGACCAGCAGCATGGCCCCTTAAATCACAGTCTCTGCAATGAATTGCGTTTGAGCATCTGCGCTTCTCATGGCCAGATTGGCCACCGCGGCCGCAGACTCTCCCCTTGTGTCTGCAGTGGCTGCTGAGATGGTCAAGGCCCAGACACTTAAAACAATAATTCACCGGACTCTTTTCCCTTACAATGCACGAAAAAATCTTTATATATACACGCCCTATTGAAAGCAGATGAGTACACACCCTAGCGGAACACTCCAACGTTAAGTTGGTCGTACCAGCCTCGACTTTCCAGTCAGACAGAAGATGAACTTCCCTGCTAAACTCTTCTTCTGAAAGAAAATCGAGATTATAGTCTCTCAATTCTTTCAAGAAATCAGTTTTGGAGACTAATTTCTCCAAATTAAAAACAGTTAGTCTTTTAAGGCTAGACTTGGCCTGTGCCTTGAGACCAACCTCCTCGAACCTCTTATTTGTTAAAACCTTGTCCCTTTCCGCCGAAGAGGGACAGCTGACAGTTACACTGCCATCATTATTAGGTTTTATTTTGTCTATACGTACCCCTAACGCGGGCCCTACCTCAACACAAACCTTCTTTTTAACCTCAGATGACGTCTCATCCTTGGCCCCAGTGACAACCACTGACCATGTTTCCTTTGGTTTAGGAACAACTTTCTTCACTGGCTGTGCCACAATGGTAGCAGCAGCCTTATTCGCACTTGCCACCTGGGCAAAGGACGGCCTTTTGGACACGTCAATCCCTAATGGGACTCCCAGGCTTGTGCCAACTTCTTTACTTTGGCGTGTAGCCACTACAGGTGTCTTCACACCAACCTTCGTTGCTTCAAGGCGGCCCTTTAATTTCTCATTTTCGGCCACAAGCCGAAGAATGAGCGATTCATACTTGCATGCAGCTTCTAAGAACTGCACACCGCATTCTGGTGCTGCCACCAATTGCGGAAACACATCCCTCTTAATTTTTTCAAATTCAATTACAATATTATTAATATCATTGTTACCATACCTTGATGCACCTGGCTTACCAGCTCCGTGGTCAGGTGCGATCTCAACGGTGGAGGGTTCAGCTCGTGGCTTATTTGCCTTCCGCCTCTCATTCTCGTTCATCAGCATCACATCTTTCACTACAATTATGGCTTCCTGCCTCTCCTTCTTCGACTTTGAATTTTCCTTGCATCTCTCGTCCTCCGCTTTCTCTGCCTTCCTTTTTAGAGAGGCCTCTTCAACTTCCATTTCATCATGGACTGCGCTTGTTACTGGGGCAGCTTTGGCAGCAGCGCGAGCAGCCCTCCTTTCTTTCCTCAGGGCCTTGTTCGACTTCCTACTGGAAGAACTCTCATCCCCGCTGGTCTCAGGTAGCGGTTTGTCCATTTTTGGCTCCTTCGGTTTCAAAAAATCTGCCACTCGCGACTTCTTTTGCTGCACCTTCTCAACATCAGACTCGCAATCCGATGACAAGGACACTCTGTTCTCAATCATTTTTTTTTTTTTTTTTTTTTTTTTTATTCAGTGACACAACGCACGTAGGCGCAAAAGTTACTGGATTTTCCTAATCCTCGGTTTATCATTGTACACACTGTTCGCGTCACAAAACAGGTAGTTTTCAATGCTGCTTACGCACCCGCGACCTTTCGGTATGCTATTTCTGAGAAAAAGGGGCTGCTCAATTGAACAGATTTAATTCTTTTTCTCGGAACACTGTCGTAAACACAATAAACGCACAATCGCGACCTTTCGGTATGCTAATTTGTACTGAAAATAAAGGGCTGTTTCGAAAATTATGGGTTTTTCCACTTTTTTAATAAAACACCCACCAACAAAAAAATTAAACTTTAAAACACAATTCGGCTACGGAGCAATCACGTCCGCTCGTCTTGACTTCTAAAATTCAACTGACCAAATTTGAGACAACCGGTTCAGTAAACAATCAGCCAACACCCGTACGTTCAAAGGTCCGTGAAAGTGTACAGTAGAACCCGAGGCAGTCTATTCCTCGCCGTGCACAAGAACTCGGCCTTTCGCAGACTTCAACTTGGCGAATGTTGCGTCGGGAGCTCAAAGTTCATGACCATAGACAACCCCGTTTGTTCGCTGGCTGGGCTTCGAATCGTTTGGAAGAGGACCCCAATTTTGGCCGAAAAATCATCTTTATTGACGAGGTGAATTTTTGGATAAATAGATGTGTTAACAAGCAAAATTGCCGTATATGAGACGACACTTATACCCACGCGAGGTTCACCAAGTGATAATGCATCCTCAAAAACTTACCGTTTGGTGTGGATTTCGGGCCGGGCGGCGTAATTGGTCCGTACTTTTTTGAAAACGACGTTAGTGAGGCGGTCACCGTCAAAAGCGAGCGCTACATAACGATGATAACTAATTTTGTATGACCCAAATTGTACCATATGGACCTAGACGACATGTGGTTCTAGCAGGACAGCGGCGCTACGCATTGAATGAATCTTCTGCTGTTTCCTGAGTGCCAGTGTATCCTTTCATAAGCCAGGGCAGTAGTAGGCAGGAGCACCGATGAAAAATTCTGGCATATCTACACCAGCTATTGTTCTTATGGGCTGTTGAATTGAACACAACTTATTAATATCTTAAAATCTTGTATTTTAGAGAAATAAATTAACTTACAAAATGAATGTCCTTTACGTTGATGCTTAGATAGGAATCTTTTAAAACAGTTGCGTCATGAACCGATCCTGGATGCTTGCAACATAAAGGGTGTCCCAAAATTAACGCAAGATTTGAATTAAATAGAAAACGCCGTTTTTAGTCTTTTGATAGTTATATTTTTATTGACTCGTAAAGTACATAGGATAGGGTTATGTATGGAATAACACATCGGACAAATGGCCTCCACGGCTTTGCATGCACATGCGCACTCTTTTGTTGAAATTTTCCATGACCATTCTGCATAAATGTGGCTGAATTTCGTTGATGCAGCGTTGAATCTCCTCCTTTAATGCACGGGTGGTTGTGGGCTTGTTGACATAGACTTGTGATTTCAAATAACCCCATAAAAAGAAGTCTAATGGTGTTAAATCACACGATCTAGGAGGCCAATTTTGATCACCGAAACGAGAGAGTACACGACCTGGAAATGTTTCATGCAGTAATTGAATTGTTTCACGGGCTGTATGACATGTGGCACCGTCTTGTTGAAACCACATATTGGACACATCAATATCATCCAATTTTGGCAGAAAGAACTGTGTAATCACTGCTTGACCAGCATCATTTTCAAAAAAATATGGCCAATTATGCCTCCAGCCCAAAATCCACACCATACAGTCACGCGTTGTGGATGCATTTGTTTTTCGACAATCACATGTGGGTTCTCCGAACCCCAAATGCGGCAATTGGCAAAGCCATCAAGATGAAAATGTGCTTCATCGCTTAGGATGATTTTGCTCGAAAAATCAGAGTCCATTTGTTGATGTTCAATAATCCATTGTCTCTTCTCTCTCTCTCTCGTGTAACGCTCCATTTTTAATAACCCTATACTGTTAGCTGTCAAATTGCTTTTTTTTCAGGGTTGCCAACACTTCACTGCACAAATGGCGGCAAATTCAAATCTTGCGTTAATTTTGGGACACCCTTTATATCCAAAAATATATTAAGGAAAAAATATACGAATACATTTTTAAAAGAAGGAACTTAATAAATACTTACAAATAATTGCAATACATATTAGATTTTAAGTTAAAACACAAACACTTTTAAAACTCTTTTAATGTTGCTTCTACAACGTTTTAATTCGGAATGATAGAAAAGTAGGATACAAAAACATATATTACTTAAGAAGGGATTTCCTCGTTTAAAATTCAAATTCTTATGTTACTATGTTTTCTGAATTGAACAATGAAAAAGTATTTTAGTTTAATCAGTGATGCCACATTAGATTTATATAATAGCAAATATTTTTTTTTTTGTTTAAATTCAATACTCCCACTCAAAAAAAATCATATTAAAATAATATACATAGTTTTGCTTTGATGTTTTGTTTGTTTTTTTTTTTTTATTATTATTATTATTTGTTTATCTATGGGGAATTTGATGGTTCAACATTTGTTGCTTTGGATTAGGAAAACCCCAAGAAAACCTAATCAAACCATTGATGATTCATTTTGGTGCAAGCCCAACTTTGTCTCTGTTAAGTCCAAACTTTACAGCTGATAGTGGTTTTGTCAACATGTCTGCTTGTTGTTCACCTGTTGGAAGATATTTTACTGTAATTATCTTTTGTTGAATCTTTTCTCTTATAAAATGATATTTGATATCTATGTGCTTTGTATGGTCAGTCGGATTATTTGCAATTGCTATACAACCGTTGTTATCTTCATACATTATTGTGGGTTCTAACATTAATTTAATTAGCACCTTCAAACAATGCCATGTATTCAGCTTCAGTGGATGATGTGGCAACGGAATGCTGTCGTTTTGAATTCCAACTTATTGTATTGTTATACAATTTAAATAAATAACCTGTTGTACTTTTGCGATCAACTTCATCTCCGCCCCAATCAGCATCCACATAGCCGGTCAGTATTTGTTCAGAATCATTTTTCTCATAAATCAAACATAAATTCAATGTCCCTTTTACGTATCTTAACATTCTTTTGAGATTTTGCCACAATTCTTTATTGTTTTTATTTTGGAAACGACTTAATATGTTCAAAGCAACACATAAGTCAGGGCGTGTGCATAGCATTGCATACATTAGACAACCAATTAAATTTCTACATAGCTAATCATAATGCAAATCTGAATTTAATTCGCCATAGTTTAATTTTTCAGGCAACGGAGTACTGATTTGGTTGCACTCATTCATTCCAAATCTTTTGAGCACTGATTGTAAATATGCAGTTTGGTTTAATTTAATTTTATTGTTATCACGTTCAATTTTAATTCCCAAGAAAAATTGAGCGTCACCCATGTCTTTCATTTCAAACTGTTTGTTTAGATACTGCTTGAATTTGTTCATTCTGTCAATATCATGGGTAACAATTATGACGTCGTCAACGTAAAGTACAACGTATATATTTTTTTTAATGTGATTGTTATCCAGAATAAACAAACATTTGTCGGCATTTGAGCTTTGAAATTCGTGTTGTTTTAGAATTCTTTCGAATTTTTCAAACCAACATCTTGCAGATTGTTTTAAACCATATAAGGCTTTATTTAGTTTACAAACATGATTTTTGTTTTTATTTATTCCTTCAGGAATTTTCATGAAAATTTCTTCGTTTAAATCTCCGTTAAGGAAAGCTGTTTTTACATCCATTTGATGCACTAACAAATCATTTTGAATTGCGAATGCCAACAACAATCTGAAAGTAGCAATTCGTGCGACTGGTGAAAAAGTTTCATCATGGTCTGATAAATATTTTTGACTGAAACCTCTTGCAACCAATCTAGCTTTATGTTTGGTAAAGTTACCATCGGAATCATGTTTAATTGAAAATATCCATTTGCAATCAACAATATTTTTATTATTTGGCATAGGAACTATATTCCAGGTGGAGTTCTTATACAGTGAATTTAATTCTTCACTTATTGCATTCTCCCATACTGAATTCGATCACTATTTGTCTTAATATTATTATAGCATTGAGGAATTTTATTTTCCATTGGCTGTGCAAATGTGTAATAACACTCTTCTTCGATAGTATAGAATGATCCTTCGTTTGAAGTCAAATGACAATTTTCTATCGATTCATCATCATCGATTTCTTTGTATAAAGCTTGTGGCATATTTTCAATTCGTTTACTTTTTCTGCGATTTTGTTCGTTTTCATTTTGACCTGATTTTTCCATTTGGATCGATTTAGGATTTATAACATTTTGTTCCATGTTATTAATTTTTATTTTATCAAAGTTTTTAGCCATTGTTGAGTTCGTGGAGTTTTGTTCACCGACACTTATGTCACCTCCATCTGTGTTTTTATACACAGTTGAAAAAGGCCTTGAATTTCTGAAATTTACTTCATCGAACAATACATCGCGAGCTACAATGAATTTATGTTTTTCAACATCGAGTACTTTATACCCATTGTAATTATATCCAACCAAAATGCCTTTGAGTGTTTTTTTTATCAAATTTACTTCTACCATTTTTTATCAAAACATAAGCGGCGCAGCCGAATATTTTTAATTGTTTTAATGTCTGGCCGTTTATTATGCCAAAGTTCAAATGGTGTTTTCTTTACTGAAATGGCTTTGGTTGGAATTATATTCAACAGATATGTTGCAGTTAAAACTGCTTCTCCCCATAATTCTTTATTTAGTTGAGCGTCAAATATCATACTTCTAGCCATTTCGATTAGCGTACGATTCATACGTTCTGCTATAGAATTTTGTTGAGGAGTGTGTAGTACCGTTAGGTGATATTGAATGCCTTTTTCAAAGCAATATGCTTTTGCTTCATTTGATAAATATTCTTTACCATTGTAACAGTATAGATATGCAATTTATAAATTGAAATGATTTTCGCTCTTTGCGACAGTCTTTAAGAAATATAATGACATCTGATTTCTTACTCAACAAATAGACTGTAGTGTAATGAGTATACTCATCTATAAAAGTTAGAAAATAATTTTTATTGTCAATCGTAGATGGTGTGATTGGGCCACAAACGTCTGTATGAACAGCAAACAGTGGTCTATTTACATGACTCCTGTCTCTGTTCTTTGAGCCTGGCTTGTTTTGCGTAAACACAAGCTTCACAAAACTCATTTATACGATTTACTGATTCTAATATGTCAATATCATTACTCAATTGATTTCTTTTTAGTTGTAGCAATTTTAATCCGTGAATATGACCTAAACGTCTGTGCCATAGTCTATCTATATCTGATGTAGGTTGTGCTACATTACTATGCATATATGTATCTATTTATCTTTTTCCTAAAAACTATAGATATTAAATTATGCTTAGAAATACCTGTAATTATTGGTATACTGCCCTTTTTAATTGTAACGTGTCCGTTGCTCTCAAAAATCACGGTCATTCCTTTGTTCTGGATGCGCTTCACCGAAAGCAGGTTTTGTGGGATGTCTGGTGAGTAGAGTACGTCTTCGAGTGTTATTGCTACGCCAAGATTTGAAATAATATCAACTGTTCCTCGTTTCGATGCCGTAATGTATTCGCCACGTTTTGCTATTGCAATTTTGCTGGGTGTTTCCAAATCTTCAATCGATGAAAAATAATCTTTGGTGTTTACTAAATGGTCGATGGAGCCCGAATCAAGCAAAAATTCAAATGTGTCTATGTTGCCAATATTATTTTTGCTTCCATCATCCGTAGAACACATGAAACTGATGCTTTCGTTTGTTTTGAATATAGCAGTTTGGGCCATTCTGTCCTTTTCACGGGGGGCTTGGCTATAACGCTTGTAAAAGAAACAATTCTTCTTTTCATGTTTTTTTGCATCCACAGAAATCACATTTAATATTTTCTGGTTTGCTGTGTTTGTGATTTTTATTCCATTGAAGGTTGTATGGTTGGTGATTGTTATTATTGGGTTTTAGTTTGAAAGGTTTTCCACTTTTCTTTGGACCCCGTAGTTTGATCTTTTGTTGTTCGATTCTTTGCGCAGTCAAAACTTTTGCGCTTGTATCAGTCTCCTCGCTTCGCAATTTTATTTCATAGTCCAAGATTCGATTTTTAACAAATTGCAATGTGAGTGTGTCATCTGAAATTGTTTGTATTGCTGTAACAACTGGATCGTAGCTGCTCGGCAAAGTTAATAACAATCGGGCAATTTTATTCATTTCCTTCATTTTTTCACCTGCAGATTCAAATTCTATTATCATATTATCAAAATTCGCTATATGGCTTGTTAGAGGTGTGTCATTTTTGTATTTTAAGCTTAGCAGCTTCTTTTCCATGATTAAACGCGTTGCAAGACTTTGTCTTGCATAAGTTTCATCAAGTTTGATCATGATGCCAATTGCGCTTGTTCGCCCTTGTGCAAAACTAAGCATGGAGTCACCTAAATGTGCAATGATTATACCTTTGGCAATTCTTTCTTTCTTATTCCATTCATCATTTGGTTCCAATGATGTTAATTCGTCCAATACTTCTAGTGCGTCTTCTTCCGCTATTAATGCACGCACGCGAAACTTCCAAATGATTTCTCACCGTTGAATGGTTCAATATTTCGTTTGGATTTGGTTTTTATTTCAGGAGCCATTTTATTATGATTTAATGTTTTTTTTTTTTTTTAATTTACTTTTTAATATTGTTCTTAAATTCAATTTATTCCACAGTCACTTTATTTTCAATTCTTCCGTGAACTGGGCCCATAACCTATTAGATTTTAAGTTAAAACACAAACACTTTTAAAACTCTTTTAATGTTGCTTCTACAACGTTTTAATTCGGAATGATAGAAAAGTAGGATACAAAAACATATATTACTTAAGAAGGGATTTCCCCGTTTAAAATTCAAATTCTTATGTTACTATGTTTTCTGAATTGAACAATGAAAAAGTATTTTAGTTTAATCAGTGATGCCACATTAGATTTGGGGAGAGTACGATAACTTAGGCGACAAAGTTTAATGACGGATTTGTATGGAACAGTTAAAAACAAGCATTTTTTACTATGGGAAGGGGGGGTCTATCTCCCCCGTTTAGGCGGTAGGGGCAGTTAAAAAAAATATGTACATTAAATGGAAAAAAAATAATTAAAAAATAATGGTAATACCCTCAATTAAGTGTTATACCTTTTTTTAAAGCCAACACTTTTGTCTATTAGCTTGCTTTTAAATCAAGTCAAAACTATGCATAGTTTTTGAAAAAAATTGTTTTAAAGTCAAATTTTGTGCAAAAAAAAGTTAAAAAAAAGGTTTAAAGTGTAATTTTTCAAAACTTTCAAATTATTTACTGTTTTTTTTTTTATAATTCATTGCTCTTATTTGTTTTTTATCAAAAACTGAAAACTAGATGACTTTATGTCTTCTAGTTCTTGAGAAAATTGAAAATTACCAAAATAAATATTTTAATTAAATTACTTTTTCCTTGCTTAAGTATTAACGTAGTCTTATTTTGATAGTAATAATCGAATATGGATTAAGATACACCTAGGGTAAATTAATTTTTCTTAAATCCAACTTATTTAAATGCAAAAGAAACTTTGCATGCACCCCATCTTGCACCCTCCCCACCTTGCACACACTCCAACTTGCACCCACCCCAAATCCTATAGTGTGCCCAAGCAGGGGGGTTGCAGGGGGGCAGCATGCCCCCCCTTACAGATGCCACTGTTGCATACACCCAAATTCGCGCACACCTTACTGTTGCATAAACCCAAACACGCATTACGCATACGCAAATACCATTATTATATTACTATCAAAATAAGACCACTCAAGCAAAAAAGAAGAATTAAATTAAAATAGTAGTTGTGGTTATTTTCAATTTTCTCAAAAACCAAAAGACATAAAATCATCTAGTTTTCAGTTTTTGATCAAAAACAAATAAGAGCAATAAATTCTGAAATAAAAACAATGGTAGATAATCTTGAAGTATTGAAAAAGTTACACTTTAAACCTTTTTTTAACTTTTTTTACTCAAATTTTGAGTTTAAAATTACATTTTTTTTTTTCAATTTTCTCAAAAACTAAAAGACATAAAATCATCTAGTTTTCAGTTTTTGATCAAAAACAAATAAAAGCAATAAATTCTGAAATAAAAACAATGTTAGATAATCTTGAAGTATTGAAAAAGTTACACTTTAAACCTTTTTTTAACTTTTTTTACTCAAATTTTGAGTTTCAAATTAAATTTTTATTTTCAATTTTCTCAAAAACTAAAAGACATAAAATCATCTTGTTTTCAGTTTTTGATCAAAAACAAATAAGAGTAATTAATTCTGAAATAAAAACAATGGTAGATAATCTTGAAGTATTGAAAAAGTTACACTTTAAACCTTTTTTTAACTTTTTTTACTCAAATTTTGAGTTTAAAATTAAATTTTTCGAAAACTACGCATAGTTTTGACTTGATTTAAAAACTGGCTAATAGAACAGAATGTTGGCTTTAAAAAAATGTATACAACTTAATTGTAAGTATCACCGTTATTTTTTAAGAATTTTGTTCCATTTTAAGTAATAATTTTTTTAAATTGCCCCTCCTGCCTAAACGGGGGGAGATAGACCCCCCCCCCTCCCATAGTAAAAAATGCTTATTTTTAACTGTTCTAAAAAATTCTGTTATAATATCTTGTCGCCTAAGTTATCGTACTCTTGCCTTAGATTTATATAATAGCAAATATTTTTTTTTTTTTTTTAAATTCAATAATACAATACCATACTCTCTGTTTGGCGCATCCTTGTCCAATGTGCATTATCTGCTCAAATTGATGTATTATCACACAACATTGCTGAAAAACTTGCCGAATTTCGAATCCATCTGAAGTACGATCCATTCAATACGTTAAAGATGCCACATTAGCTCACCAAGTATTTGATGAAATACGATTGATTTTTTCTCAATGATCAAAATATTTGTTCCTTTCAATTCAACTTAATTATATAGAATACTAATGTAAATATATGAAGATTAAAGACGGCATCATAGTAGATAGACCTGATGCTTTCAAAACAAAAAAAAATGTATAAATAAACTTTGTCAATTATTTTAATAAATATTTTATTTATCAGTGTTGTTTGTAAAGATATACATTTGGATAGTTATTGGTAAGCTTCAAATTTGAATAAATTATGTAAATACATAATCAGAGTAATAAAAACCTCATACGACCTCAAGCATTTGTGTTCCATAGCGGATATCTTATTCGAGTTTGTATACCTACTTTCAATTGGATGTATTAACATCAATACTTACAACCCACATCCCAAATTAAAAACTCAGCTTCCCAGGCTGTACCTACATTTTGGCTACATTTTCCATTGCTTGATAAAATGTTAATCGAAACTGACCTATGTTTTGTTTACTCTGTCAGGTTCTTGGCACAATCTTATATTCGTTAAAGGTACTTAACCTAAACCATTGCAAATAAATTAAGCCACTGCTCTCCAAAAAAGATCTCAATGATAAATATGTATGACTCCCGTAAAATAATTGTTTAACAACAAGAATCGCTGGTAACGCATACAAATTTAAGTGTCGAGTTTTTCTTATTTATTACATTTCAGAGTTGGGCCAATGTGACAAACTACGTCATTTTATAATTGAAAGGAATTTTGAGTGGGATTTGGGATTTCTTTTTATTCTGACGAAAGCTGCTCGTATCATCAGAGAATAAAAATTGAGCTTCAGATTCTGGCAAAGGTAGGTTAGGCATCGTATAAGAGAAGGAGAACAGAAGGTGGTGGCGCGGCGGCGGCGGTGCTGGTAGTGGCTGGTGAATACAATTTATTCACATATGACAATAAAGATACAAAATAGGTATGTGATGAATATTGCCTTTTGTTGTTCGCTTTCATACCTTATAAGTTGTTTTTTTTATATTTTCATTTATCTTGATTGGGTCTCACAATTTGAATATAGAACTAAAAATTATTCTTAAGAGCTCGGGCGTAGCCTTATAGCACGATGTCATTGCAAACTTTCTACGTGATCATTTTTGCTTGGATGGAGAAAGTTTTGCGACAATAATGTGCCTTACTTTGACTAAATCATATCAGGGTTATCATAGCTATTAAGAGAAATCAAAAATATTCCAAATGTGTTACTTTCTAATATAATATTATATTTACTAATATTTGATTTAATTAGATAAGATTCTTTTAAGATTAGAATTCTTTTTGTGAAATGTTTTAATTTCTTATCGTCGTTTTTGAGGCCTAATTTTAATAATATAATAAATTGAAAGCAGATTCTTAGTAAATTGAATTGATGGCGTACGATGCTGAACGGGATATTTTTTATTTATTTATTTATAAATAGGTTTTCCGGTGAAAACCAAGATCTAACCTAGCATCAACATCAAAGCGTTTAACCACAAACAAATGTCCCTTCTTCTTTCGATCTAATATCGATGTTGCAGATCCAACACTTGGTCTCGTAAAATTAACTGACCGCCATACACACGATGTCTGGCACACTGCGTCGGATTGGTGTTGTTCATTAATAAATCATTTTTTAAAATTTTTTAAATGTTTGATTTAATTTTATTTATGAATTTGTTGAAAACCATCATAAAACCCATTAATCTATTCTCGTCAAAACCTACTGAGTTTTATAACCCATGATACTTATAAGATAAATTAAATCGATTTAGTATTCTGAGATAACAACTTGTTTACGACATACATAGGTAATTAAAAATTCTACTCCTCCTCGAGCATTAAGTTGCTTAGATAACAAAACCATTCTTATATATTATTGTAAGAACATTTGATTGATTGGGAAGAGTTAAAAAGTTTGTATAAGCTTGGATTTTATAGTGTTTTGAGTTTTGTTTATTGTTGCAGTGTGGCAAGCAAATCAATTCAATTTCTAGCAAGTAAATAAACACTTTCTAAAGGAATCCCCTGTTTTGGTAATATCAAAACCTACTACAAAAATTGTGATTCTGCCAAAGCCAAGTATCGATACTGGATTAAATACAGATATTGTAAGGCCTGTTTTGCTCGTACCACTGAAAATATAGCTGATGTAAGTGAAAGTGTTGCCGAAGGGCCGAATCTGTCGATTCCTAATCGTTCTCAGGAATTAGGACAGTCTTACGGCATCATATAACATGATGCATGCACATAAAGTCCAGCTCACACAACAACTGAAGCCAGCTGACCTTTTACAACGTCGTAGATATGTCGAACAGCAGGTGGTGGACGGCGATTTTTCGAACAAAATTTTCCTTGCCGATGAATCACATTTCTCACTCGGTGGGTATATATTTATAAACAAAATTGCCAATATGTGTCAAAAACTGGTCGAAAATTACCTCAAAAGAATCAATGCTTGCAACAATTCGCGTGGTGGTCATTTAAATGATGTAGTGTTTCACACATATTGTCAACGTTCAAACTTTATATGTACTTGTGTTTTATTTATGTACGTTTACTTTTGAAACCGCAAAATGGATAACCCTGTATTATTACATTGTCATTGTTTTTTTTTTATTTTTAATAGCATTTTTTAAAGTGTGTTTCATTTGGCGTTTAACACAAATTTTAATAAATGTCAAACAGAAATTTTAAATACAGAAAACGAATTGAAAGATATGACCACAAAATAAATGGAGAAATGTTTGATTCCTACAATTTTTACTTTCGAAGTTATGCTAGTTGATAATTCTGAAAATTCAAAACCCTATATTTGAAATCTATGCTATATGTAAATCACAAAAGAAAAACTATAAATTCGTGACCTTATTTTTAAAAATAAAAAAAATTCTATATCTGCAGTAGAACGTTGTTTAGTTTAAAATTTTGTTTTCTACTAAATTTATTCAAGAAAATTAATTAATCAAGGAAAACCAAATAAGGAACACAGGAATCAAAATGTTCTAGAATTTGTAATATAGATTTTCGAAGGAATAGAATTTGAGTTTAAGAAATTAAGCAAGCCACAATAATTATATTTCAAAAGAATGATTTCTAGGCAACGGCCTAGTCACTGATAAAACTTCGGTTCCCATCGATCACCGAAATCAAGCATCAGTGAGCGTGGTTATTAGACAGATTGAGGACCGTCTCGAAACCTATCGCGTCTCTTCTGTCCTTCTGTCTTGTATTAATGTCTTGTGTTGTTATCACCTTACATAGTCTAGTCGCTCAAGGTGCTGTGTTCTCTACTCTGTACATTTATGTGCTGAGTAGTATGTAGCATGTAATGTAATGTAAAAATGATTTCTAAAGATATTTAGAGAATTTTCATCATACACAAATTTGAAATG
The DNA here is from genome assembly GCA_920104205.1 of Eupeodes latifasciatus. Classification (NCBI taxonomy): domain Eukaryota; kingdom Metazoa; phylum Arthropoda; class Insecta; order Diptera; family Syrphidae; genus Eupeodes; species Eupeodes latifasciatus. The sequence goes on along the minus strand of OV049924.1, from coordinate 292,325,938 downwards.
TAGAATTACGACCTGTTTCCAAGTCCAATGACATACGGAAAAGCTGGAGGTGTTCCAAAACTTCACGTATTTATACTTATTTTGTCCATTTGTACAAATTTTACGGCATACAATTTAGTTTGTATTTTTAATCGCAGATCAAGTTGTTTGTCGTTCAGCTTGCCCATGTATAAACGATTCGCTTGCTAAGACCACATCTGCGGCACCAGATACCCTACTCTACCTAGCGTCCGAACACCTGATATACTTAGCAAACAAATAGCAGCAAGCTCTGCTATTCGCCTCAAAGCTTCATCGCAGTGAGCTACTCCGTAATTCTAAAGTAAAGGGTGATTTTTTAGCTAATATCTTTTTGGCAACACTGGTTTAAACAGCTGACGCACGTTTCGTGTTTTGTTTCACTGTCAAACATCTTCAGTTTGTTCTATAATTTAACCATGAATCGTCTTACAAACGAACAACGCTTGCAGATTATTGAATTTTATTATCAAAAGGCGTCGCGCGAGTTATGAATCTTCATAAATATATATATATATATAATGTATCTAATATTATGTCAATGTAATCATAACCTTTTAATTAATATTCATTTCAAACAATATTGCATTTCATTTAAATTTGGTTGTCAGCACATAATTGCTTTATTTGAATTGTAAATTAAAACCACTTAGACTCAGGTGTGAGAAGCCTTCTGCATTTCCGTTCTCACACCAAATAATAAATGTATCTATATTTTGTTATTCTCCAGGTTATGAATTTAAATCTTGTTGCATTTGATTTTCGGACTTGAACGAATAAAGTTGTATATTTTTTTGAAACCTTGCTTGGTTGCTTACTTAACTGGCGCAGTCGGTAGGATCGGTGAACTTTTTCGTTTTTTTTTGACGTCGTGATCGAAAGAATATCGGTAAAGTGACAAAAAAAAAAAAAAAAAAAAAAAAAAAAAGAAAAAAAAAAAGGGATTCTAATCCTTAATCCCTAATCACCGAGAACCTACAATAAAAATTTTAGTGCCGCTATCGCAGTGAAATTTTACATAATTAACATACAAAACGACGGATAATCGTTTTAAATAAAAAAAAAAAAATATACATAAATATAAACGACGGCTCATCGTTTAATACTCTTAGTGTACTTCAACAACGAATAAACTAATCCTGAAGCTGATAAAAAAAAAAAAAAAGAAGAACTGACCGAAATCCCGGATAAGAAACAATGTTCTACTGGATTGTTTTAATGTAAATATCGTTCATTTCCTTAAACAAATTGCCCTTTAATTAAGATAAATAATAAAAAAAAATTGATTTAAGCCTAGAGAAAAAAAAAAATATTATAAAGTTGGTACAAAAAAAAAAAAAAAAAAAAAAAAAAAATATAAAAAATAAAAAATTTCTTTTAACATATGCCTAAAGAGAAACAAAGTCGTGTATCTAATACAGCTCCCTACGAATCCAAAATAATTTTGGAAGAAAATCTTATTAGTACAGAAACTGAAAACCTTCCAAATCTTTCTGTTAGTAACACAACAATGTCTAACCCAACAATCCCAACTGCTCCAGACGTGAACGCTATATTTCAAAGTCTCCGCATTCCGGACGCTATAAAGGACCTACCACTCTATGATGGTAACCCTAGGTCATTATACGACTTCATTAAAAACGTAGAGGAAATTTTAGTTTTATTACCACAAATAGATGGGACACCGTATGCGAATGTTATTTTACGAGCTGTCCGAAACAAAATTGTGGGAGATGCCAATGAAGTACTGAATATGTATGGCACCCCAACAAACTGGGATACTATAAAAGCTAATCTCATTCTACATTACGCAGACAAGAGAAATGAAACATCTCTGATAAGAGACCTTCACGGTCTTAGACAAACAACAGAAACTATTGAACAGTTTTACGCGAAAGTAATAGAATTTCTGTCTACAATAGTAAACCATGTTCAAATTCATGAAAAATTACCATCAGTTGTTACAGCCAAAAAATCTCTCTTTACGGATATGTGTCTAAATACCTTCCTAATCGGATTGAAAGAACCATTAGGTTCAACAATTCGTGCAATGAAGCCTAAAACGCTTACAGAAGCCTTTAATTATTGTGTTCAAGAACAAAATATGTTTTATATGAAATATTCTACAACTCAAAATAAATTTCCTTCTCAAAATATGAACAACCAAAATGTTTCTCTGATTAAACCATCACCCAGTTCTAATTTGTTATTCTATAGACCTAATAAACCAATCCAACCTAATTTTAGTAATTCTTCCCCACAACATCTTTTTAAAAACCTTCAATACAACCAATCACCACAATATAGACCAATTCAACAGAGTGCTCCAAGATTACAATATCCAGCACAACAACAATTTAATAATAGATTTTTTGCACCATCAAATAATATGCTTACTTCCAAACCATTTAACCAATTGCACTATAATTCTACTCCTAGACCAAACTTCAATTTCAATAAACCACAAATTAATTCTACACCAATGGAAGTTGCAAGCGGCCAAGCTAGAACGCTTCCAACTCCTGTACAAAATCATCCCTATCAAAGAAATTTTTCTCAGCCAGTACCTAGATATTCAATAAAAGAAGTACATAACATTGATTATGAACCAGAAACAAATAATGAATACGATTATTACCAATATTCCAATGACTCTACCAATTATGAACCAAATTTAGATTATTATGTTGAACAATATGAGGATAATATTAGTCATCAATACGACCCCAATATATCAAATCAAGAAATTAAGTCAGAAAACAAAAATGAAATTGATGATTCAAATTTTCACATAAAAGCCTCGGAAAACAATACGGTTTCTTAGAATTAAATAATCATGGAAATAACCAATTACCATATATTAATAAAGCTGCACCCTATGGTAAACATTTAAAATTCTTAATAGACACCGGTGCTTGTGCGAATTTTATTAACCCAGAATATACAAACCCTCAATATCATGAAAACATCGAAGACGTTACTATTAAGACAGTTTTAAATACTCATACACTAAACAAAAAGATTACCTTTGATGCATTCCCTGAATTCAATTCCAAAGAACCTATAACATTTCTCCTTTTTAAGTTTCATCACTATTTTGATGGATTGATAGGTTTAGAAACTCTCAAAAAACTTAATGCAACTATTGACTTACCTAATAAAAAACTTAAAACTAAATACGCAATTCTGCCCTTGTTATTCAAACCAAACTTAATGTCTAAAATATACAATATTCCAGCAAACTGTAGAATGATAGCAAAACTACCTGTAGATTACAAAGATGGTGATATATACATAAAACCAACTAAAATTAATAATTATTTAGAAATACCTGAAGGAATCTACCAGTCAAAAAACTGGTATAGTGATATTGAAGTACATAATATTTCAAACACTGAACAAAAGTTTTTTTTGGAACAACCTATTACAGTAGAAAATTTTCAACAGTTTATAGAAATCAACAATGTTAATATTTGCCCTTTTAACGAACAAATTCAAGATATATCATCTGAAATTGATATTACCAAACTAATTCGATCAGAACATCTCAATACTGAAGAACAAAAATCAATTTTTAGATTGTGTAGGAAATATGATGATGTTTTCTTTCTTGAAGGTGAAAAACTATCTTTCTCAAATACAATTAAACATCGTATTCAAACATCAGATGATATACCGATTTATACAAGATCGTATCGGTATCCAGAAGTGCACAAACAGGAGATAAAATCACAAATCGAAAAACTATTAAATCAAGGAATAATAAGGCCTAGCTTTTCTCCTTGGAGTAGTCCTATTTGGATTGTTCCAAAGAAACGTGATGCATCTGGCATACAGAAATGGCGGCTTGTAGTAGACTACCGTAAACTAAACGATAAAACAATTGGCGATCGTTACCCTTTACCGAACATAACAGAAATATTAGATAAACTTGGAAAGTCTATGTACTTTTCCACACTTGATCTTGCATCTGGGTTTCACCAGATTGAAGTAGATCCTAGGGATATAGAAAAGACCGCTTTTACTGTTGATCATGGACATTACGAGTATATTCGAATGCCCTTCGGGCTCAAAAATGCCCCATCAACATTTCAAAGAATAATGGATAATATTCTGCGTGAACTAATAGGCAAAGTGTGTCTTGTGTATATGGACGATATTATCGTTTATTCGACGTCCTTACAAGAACATATGGAAAACTTAGAAATGGTTTTTTCAAAATTACGATCGGCTAACCTTAAAATTCAATTGGACAAATCAGAATTCCTACGCAAAGAAGTAGAATTTCTTGGTCACTTAGTGACATCTGCAGGTGTGAAACCGAATCCTAACAAAATCCATGCAATTAAAAATTATCCAATCCCATCAACTCAAACTGAAATTAAATCCTTTTTGGGGTTGCTTGGATACTACCGCAAATTTATAAAAGATTTTGCAAATCTTACAAAACCTTTAACAGAATGCTTAAAAAAGGGAAATAAGATAGTTCTTAACGAACGATATATAAAATGTTTCAATCATTGCAAGGACATTCTAAGTAATGATCCCTTATTACAATATCCCGACTTTACTAAAGAATTTAATTTAACAACTGACGCTAGTAATGTCGCCATAGGAGGAGTACTTAGTCAAGGCCCAATAGGATCTGATAGACCAGTTTGCTACGCTTCAAGAACACTCACGAGTTCAGAACAAAATTACAGTACAATCGAAAAGGAGCTCTTAGCTATTGTCTGGTCAACAAAATATTTCCGACCCTATTTGTTTGGTCGTAAGTTTAAAATCATAACAGACCATAAGCCTCTTAATTGGTTGTTTTCCCTTAAAGAACCAAATTCCAAACTTGTAAGATGGCGTTTAAAATTAGAAGAATTCGACTATGAGATTATGTATAAAAAAGGTAAAGCAAACACAAATGCTGATGCCTTAAGTCGGATAGAAATTCATTTTAACGAATCTAATGGTTCGAACTCTATTTTACAAGCTTCAAATGTATCTGTTCAAAATAATGCAAGTTTATCAGAAAATAATTCTAATATATCAACTGTTCATTCTGCTTCTGAAAATCTAAACGATGGCATATACATCTCTGAAAGACCACTAAATGAGTTTACTGAACAATTAGTTTTGAACAAAACTAACTGTGTAGTGAAACCAAACATGGTTTATAATGTTCTCTTTGAGACCAAACATAGACGCATTTTTAGACAACCTGACCTAGACAAAGAATCAGTTATAATTTCAATCTTAAAAGAATATCTCAACCCTAAAAGACTAACAGCTGTTTATACTGACAATGATACATTCAGACTAGTGCAACGTGTGTTTTCAAAATATTTTGCAAGTAATAAAATATTTAAACTTATTAGATGTACAGACAAATTAAACGATGTTACGAATTCCGACCAACAAGATGAAATCATAAATAAATACCATGAAGATAGTAATCATCGTGGCATCAATGAAACTTTTAACCATCTTCGGAGAACTTATTACTTTCCCAAAATGAAAGAAAAAATAACCAAAACAATTAATAACTGTGAAAAGTGTAAACTTCTTAAATACGACAGACATCCACCGAAAATTCAATACGAACATTCAGAAATACCTAATAAACCCATGGACATTTTACATATTGATGTATACAGCATTCATAACGTACAAATTTTAACCATTTTAGACAAATTTTCGAAATTTGCTTCTGCTTTTATTCTTACTGCACGTGACAGTATGTGTATATCAAGTTCATTAAGACAATTCTTTTCGCAACACGGTACACCAAAGAAAATAGTGTGCGACTCAGCTGCTGAATTTAAATCTAATCTATTCAAAGATTTCTGTACACAATACGATATAAACTTACACATAACGACACCTCAAAATTCTACTGGTAACTCACCGGTCGAACGTTTCCATTCAACTTTGACCGAAATATATCGAATTATTTACGATAAAAACAACAAACAGATTCCGACTGACATATTAAATGAAGCACTAATAACCTACAACAACTGCATACACACTGTGACAAACTTAACACCATTTGAACTAATGACGGGAAGAACACATAAATTCAAGCAATTAACACGTGATAATTCAGAACATGATTATATTAACAAATTAAAAACTTATCAAGACCAATTGTATAGAGATATTAAAAACAAAATCCAAACTCACAATAAATTAAACATAGATAAAATTAATAAAAGTAGGGAAACTCCACCTTTATTCCATAAAGATGATATAATCTTCGAACGGAATAACAGAAGGAATAAAATGGCTCCTAGAGCGAAAAAACTTACAGTAACCAAAGACAATAAAATAACAGTACTAACAAAAAAAAATAGAAAAGCTCACAAAAATAAATTACTAAAAAAACGAAAATTTCAGGGTAACCCAAGTCATGAGTCAACGCATGGACATACAAGATCTATCCAAGAGTCAAGGCCTCCTTCCCATGAAATTAGGTCCGAGTCGAGTGATTGAATCTAACATAAAAATCATCCATATCGTAAATTTAACCGCCTATGAAGAAAATATTAACAACATTAAGAAATCTGTAGAGTTCATTAATAAAAATACAAATCTGGGACTAATGAAAGATGTCACTAATCTCAAATTTAAAGAACTACAAACAAAATTGTTGTCTTTACTTCCCCGATACCGGAAAAGGAGAGGATTAATAAACGGACTAGGTTCCTTGATCAAAACAATTACAGGCAACATGGACAATAATGACGCGGAACAAATAAATAAAGACATACAGAATTTCAAACTCAACGAACATGACATGAATAGGGAATTAAACAGACAAGTTCAAATCAATGACAAAATGATCCAAAGATTTGCAAACATAACCAATCACATTAATACACAGCAAAAAGATTTAGAAGAGTATTTGAGCAAGTATCAATTAGTAATCTCTCAAAAAATTCGAACCGATGAAGACAAATTTCAATATATGCAATATATATATCAGATTAATTATAACATTGAAATTCTTACAAGCCATTTGCAAGAAATAATTGAATCAATTAATTTGGCTAAAGTTAATATAATATCCAAACAAATATTGAATCCGGGTGAGCTTGATCTGATACATGAACATATGAATTTACAAAATATTAAAATTTCTTCTGACGAACAACTTTATGAGTTTTTATCTCTACAAGCTTATTATAATAATACAAACATAATTTTCAGTATAAAACTACCTATCCTTCTCCAACAACCTTTCAACCTATACCATTTGATAAAACTCCCTATAAACGAAACTCTTAGTATAAATTTAAATCAATCCTACGTAATTATGAATGAACATTTCATCCAATACATGAGCAAACCTTGTACATCCATTGAACATACGTTTTACTGCCCAAAAGAAGAGCTGAAGAACTTGACCTCCGAAACATGCATACCAAAAATCATTCAACACAAAGAAGCAGCCTGTGACGTCATCGAAACAACTATCAACAGTAATATCACCCAACCAGAAGAAGGATTCATACTATTAATTAATTCCCCGACCACGAAGATGACTTCAACATGTGGAATCGATGACAAATTTATCTCCGGAACCCTGCTTTTGCATTATGAAGAATGTGAAATAAAAATTAACAATATTATCTACAAAAACAAATTAACTATGTTTTGGGATCAAATTAAGATTATTCCATCAATTTTTATCAAAATTAATAACTCTCTTCATTTAGACAAATTTAATACCAGTACATTGGAAGCAACCAAAATAACCAACACCGAAGTTATCACTTTGACCAAAGATATGCCAGACCACCGACCAGAGTTTTTGATTTACATCATCATCATCTTTATCTTAATTGCAACCATACTATACCTTAAACGTCATAGAAACAATAATCCTGAAGAGGAAGCAATGGACCGAGAAGCTCCGAATGATAATGTAACATTATCATGGCCGTCACTTCATACTTAGGCGGGAGGAGTTATGAATCTTCATAAATATATATATATATATAATGTATCTAATATTATGTCAATGTAATCATAACCTTTTAATTAATATTCATTTCAAACAATATTGCATTTCATTTAAATTTGGTTGTCAGCACATAATTGCTTTATTTGAATTGTAAATTAAAACCACTTAGACTCAGGTGTGAGAAGCCTTCTGCATTTCCGTTCTCACACCAAATAATAAATGTATCTATATTTTGTTATTCTCCAGGTTATGAATTTAAATCTTGTTGCATTTGATTTTCGGACTTGAACGAATAAAGTTGTATATTTTTTTGAAACCTTGCTTGGTTGCTTACTTAACTCGCGCTTCTTGCGTTAAGCGACGAAGCTACTTTTTGCTCAATGGGTACGTAAATAAGCAGAATTGTCGATTTTGGAGTGAATATCAGCCAGAAGCATTGCAAGAGCTACCAATGCATCCACAAAAAGTCACAGTTCGGTGCGGTTTATGGGCTGGTGGCATCATTGGACTGTACTTCTTCAAAGATGATGCGAATCGTAACGTAACTGTGAATGGTCAGCGCTACCATGAGATGATATCCAACTTTTTTTGCCTAAAATGCAAGAGCTTAACTTGCATGACATGTGGTTTCAACAAGACGGTGCCACATGCCACACAGCACGCGCAACAATGGACTTATTGAGAGGCGAGTTCGGTGAACATTTTATTTCACGTTCGGGACCGGTCATTTGGCCGCCTACATCGTGCGATTTAACGCCTTTAGACTATTTTTTGTGGGGTTATGTTAAAGCTCATGTCTATACCGACAAGCCCGCTTCAATTGACGCATTGCAAGGTAACATTGAAGCATTTATTTGTGAGATACCGGCCGAAATAATCGGTGTCATCACGGGGCACGTTCGAATAGGAAACCACACCACGCGGCTTAGCTGAGCTGGATGATGAAGAGGAGGAAACAGTTCTTCACCTCCTATGTTCATGCCCTACTCTAACTCAAAAACGCAAGAATTACCTAGGAGGATTCTTCTATAACGATCTTAACGATCTCAATCATATTTACATAATCAGTCTTTCACGTTTCGTTAGGGACTCAAACTGGTTTCATTGAGCTTAGAAGAAAGCCTCAAGATTCATGTGGTACCACAATGGACCATTAAATTGGCTTAAGTGTGTCCTACTCCATCACGGACAACCACTTTAACCTAACCTTACTTATCTCTTATCTTCAAATAAATAATCATTTCATCTTGAACTATGTTCCTCATATAAACTCAAACTACCTTAAAGCGTAATAATAAAGAGCTACGAGGACTAAACATTAAAACAAACTATGATTTAGAAAAATTTCACTTTCATAGTTAGAATATTCAAAGCCTGTTATAAGTTGAATATGAAGATACCGTCAATAATATTAAAAACAAAGAGTGAAATGAAAGAATCTACTTATTATTTTATTTAATCATATTATATAAATGCAACAAACATTTTAACTAATAATTTTATTTCAAGTTCAATCCTCATATAAATGACAAATAAAAATCAAGTAAAATTGTCAACGAAATGGGCCAGTATTTAACAAATAATAATATTAAACCTTCTTTATGTTGGTAATACTTTTTTATTCCATTATTTCATTCCGATCGCGTATTTAACGTTAATAGCATTAATATGTTAATTTAAAAAAAAAAAATTATGAATTATATCAAAGCGAAATACCTAAATAAAAATTACAATCAACAATCACTGTAGAAGTGCTATGGTGTTCTTTTGTCGCCAATTTGTATGTCTGATCGAATTGACGTATGGTCTGGTCATTTGCCACGAAATTATTATTTTGTGGCAACAATAAATAGTACATAAGTAGTCAATTGAATTGGGAATTCGGAGAGTAATAAAAGTAATAAAACCAATTGATAGTTTTGTTAACACAAAACATAAATTAAATTTGGAATTCCAATTTATTACTTTATAAATAAAAAGTCACAAGAGAAACATCTCTTAAAACACCTTTAAAATAGAAAGTTTTACAAAAGATCCAAAATGCAAGAAAAAGTGTAAGAACTTTAAATAACATTTACTTACAGATGAACAGAAAGGCCTTTGGTTTATAATTCAGATACTCTTGACACTTTTAATATCACATAATCATTAAAGTGCATCATTAAGATGCCGCTACTTGTTTACCATAACAAATAAAAGGAGTGGCAGCGTATAATAAAACAAAAATCGAAATCAGCCCACCAAAACAATCTCTCAAGTTCGATCGTATACCATAGTTGGTGAGTATTTTTTGACGTGAATACAATTATTGGCAGTATAACGATTTGCCAATGAATATAAAATATTTCAATTGAAATATTTAAACACCCTAACAGACAGAGGTGTGATAGCTCATTAGTCATCATTATGCTTGTGTTTTTTGAGGCGATTTAATAACCGTACCGCTGCGCTGTGCTGCGGGCGCTGGCTGTTAGCTGTACCACACGCTATGCCAGCAGCGTTGCCGTGAAGACAAAAATTTGAATGGCCATTTTGAGGGCAATTTCCAAAATGTGCGGGCCACTATCCCACTACCCTAGAAAAAATTTGTTTAAGAAAATAATAACAATTTATCTTTTCTAAATAAACTTATTATTATTTCGAATTAAATTAATTGAATTAAATTAATTAAATTAAATTTTGGAATAAGTCATCAAATCCGTAGCCAAAATATATTCCATTTAAGGGTTTCAAAGAGAGCTGGTCGAATTCAATTTCAAATAGGTATATTGTCTATAGGCTTTCTAAGTACTCAGCTTTAACAATTTTTTTAAAATAACATTAAATTTTTTGTTTGCGTTGCAACAACTTTCTTTATTTTGGTGTTCTTCAAATCAAGATACTCTTGAAAAACTTTAAGTTCTTCTTGCATTTTTGGGCTGTGTTTTAAGAAATTGTAGATATGACAAAACAAACAGACGAGATACGTACTAGGTAGGAGAAAAAAATAAAGTGGCGAATGGCGAAACCAAATGAAAAGCAAACGTCATGTTAGTCTGAATGAATGAGTTCAGTGTCATTTTCAATATGGGAAGTTGTATATGGAGGAAACACATTGATAATTTTGTTGATGGAATAAAAAGATTGGATTTGTTGTTTTAGAAAAAAGAAAATATATGATATGCTCGCCATTTCGTGTTGGCCCCGGGCCACGGGCCAAAATAAAAAACTTAGTGCCAAATGGCCCGATCGGGCACATTTTGGCATCGCTGGTGCCAAGCATACAGTGGAGTTGTACTTTGATTTTAATAATCATAATTTGAAATCAACATTTGGGCTTTTAACAAATTAAACTTCTTGAAGTTATAAAAAGAACAAGTGGCATCATGTTGCAAAGAAGCATCGTTTGCTTCAGCTTTTCTTCATTCAAGAAATGAAAATGCATATCTTACTGGAAGTATGTAACTACATACATTTCTTAACTTTCTTACAAAATCACTGAATTTAAAAAAACTTTTCAGCTTGCAATTGAGAATTAGTAAAATGCAGAATATGGTGTTCTCATTGTAAACAATATGATAATAGATATAAACATTTAAAAAACTTCATCAAACTTCAAAAACTTTTAATTACTTCATTGATATTGACATTTGAATAGATTTTTTAAAAACGAAGTTAAACAAATATTCTGAATTCCTTTTTTTTGCAAAACACGTTCTTATTTTGTGTAATTCTTCGGTTTTTGATAAGCCGAACTGTGTATTCTTAAAATGATTCCTAATGCTTTGGCAAATAGGTAAAAATTATGTAAGCAATATTAATCATAGATTTAAATTTTTAAGTTTTGCATTCGTAAAATTTCTATATTATTAATGAAATATTATCGAAAAAAATGTTTTTACAATCATATTTGGATGAAATATTTAGACATAACAGTTATTATCGGATTTCGACATTTAGAAATGTTGGTCTGTCTCTTTCCAGGGAGTCGTAGGGGTCATGGCCCTAATCTGGAAAATTATTTTTTTAGTTTTCGTAAGAATTCCCTTTAATTCAAAACTTATCGTATTGCGTTAATGGAAATAACTTATATTTTGAATTATTTCTTTTTATACATGAAAACAAAATTTGTATTTTAATGCTTCAAAATTTGTTGCTAAAAGTACTACTTTTAAGTTTTAACTAAGCGACTGAAAGAAAGAACATAATATGAACCGGAAATCCAGCCCTACTCCAATTGCACAAAAATATTGTAAGGCTTTCTTAAAGTGTCTTTTTCTTTCAATATTAATTTTCTAAAGAATATAAAAACTTTTAAAATATTAAGAAATTAAAGAAATTTATTTTTTGAAGTGCATTTGCTTTGGATGCTCTCGAATTAAGATTTAAACACGAATTTCAAGAATATAAATGTCCCAAAAACAGCAAAAGTGACACTTCCGTTAAACTAATGGCTAATTAAAAACCACAATGAACCTCTCTTATCTATTAATCTAAAATAAAGTGAAAAGAGATTCTGCAATGAGTTCCACACTTATGTTTCTTTCCAAATTATTTCTTTACCTTTATTTGTTTTTATTTAATTTTTAGAGAAATGCTGTACTCTCTACAATTTTTATGTTTTGTTGACTCCTTTAAGGTCAAAATATTTTCGAAAGGTTCACGTAAAAGAGTAATTTTTTAGAATTTGTCTTCTAGCATCAGTTCCAATCTACGAGTTAGTAGAGTGATAACGATAGTAATAGCAGACGGCTACGAACAAAATACGTCGAAATAAAAGCCATACAAGTCTTTATATCGGATTCTGTTTTATTTTTCTACGAAAAAAGATCACATTTTTCTGCCAAACTTTCTCGTTTTCTAGGTTGTTGTAGCGTTCTTCACATCTACCTATAGAAATTCCAACAAGAATCGAATATATTATTTTTTGAGAAAAGCTACTTTTCAAAACAATTTTTAATATTACTGTGTGAAATGCACCAAAAATCCTCTAAAATATTGTATTTTAGCTCGTAAATTTGGCGAATCTAGAAAAATTTTGGAATTTTGGAATGCTATCGTCGTCCAAATTAAATAGTTAAATCAATGCTTTTGTTGCTGGACAGCATTCTAAAATAATCTAATAACTAAAGTTGTCACTGTTTATTATTCAGATTTAGTTTTTTTTAACTTTTTTATGAATGATGTTCAAATATTTATCAGATAAATAATGTTGAAATTTCAATAGCAAATTAATCTTTCAGGTCATTAGAAAATATATAAGTTTAAAATTTCTCGCAGATCTACTTTTGATGAAGATTTCCGGTTTTCCCTAATTAGTAAACTTTGTTTGTACGATGTGGTGATGTCGTTGATGCCATCATATTTTAACAGAGATAACTTCTTCGCACCTTGGCCTTGAAGTAAAGACCCTCTGTAGTAAAGGAATATTTTGTTGACAGGATATACTATCGGCCGGTCCACTTACCTATCTATAGATTTTGTGAAAGATTGGCGTTGGTGACTTAAGTTCCAAATCCAAACAAACAAGTTGTTTTGTTGTCGACGCAACATAAATGTGAGAGAGCCACTTCCGGTACTTAAAATAAGCCTGATACTGAACTTCAACAAATCCAAATGTCGAGTCGGTTTTTTCGATCATATGGTTTTTATTTATTCCTGCACACGTCAAATACAACGCTGTATTTTACAACTTACTAGACGTAGCAGCAGCAAAAACAAAAATGTATTCAGAAACGATAAGCTAATCGGAGGAGCTGATGGAGTGGAAAATGAGTGAGCGTTCACAGCCTGCAACGCAACACAAAACAGTGAAAAATACTTTGAGTGTCCTTCGTGTTCCCCGAAAGACTTTAACCAAAACTCCATGTGACTGTTGCGGAAGATATTGTTCCCACTTCTACACAAATAACGTTTGCGTCAAATGTTACATAAATCTATACCTACGGTCGGTACGGCTCTAACCTCAAGGTAGAACTATTTATATTCGTATTGAAATTAAAAAATTATTGGGCAAAACACTTTTTTTTTTTTAAATATTATATAGTGGGGAACAAATGGACTCCATGCCAGGTTTATGAATTATTTCCAGAAAAAATTCACAAAAGGCCATCTCTGCATTAGGTTTTGTTAGAGGATGGTCCAAAGAATTTCCTAACCCTTATGTGATCCGGTCGCTTTATATAAAGTTTGTCTGATCTTTACTTAAATATGCGTCGCAGGTTTGGTATCCAGATATACATATACCAAGAACAGAAAACATCCAACGAAGATTTCTTCATTTTGCACTTCAACACCTTCCTTATGAAAATCCCTGCCTTGTGAAATTCAGTTGTATTCTTTTAAAATGTGTCTAAGTTCAAATTGCTGTTTCCCACTGTACAATGATAAAAACACAGAGCTTCAAAACATCAATGGTTAGTATTTCCCTTTATTCAATATAAATAATTATTGTTGTGATTTTATTTTTGGTTGACCGAAATTCATTTTGTTATTTAGCTCTGGTCGGTATGGCCCTCTTTCCGATTGCGGTTCATTCATGTTCATATTTATAATGGGATGGAGTCTTTTGAATGGGTCTTTAAAATACCTTTAATCACTCAGATATTTTGTATTTATTTTTATGTTTAATAATAATAACATGCATATGTATGTGTGTAGGTTTTTTTTCTGTTGTCGCTAAATTTTGCGAAATCATTTCTGAACAATTAGGTGAAGTGATTGAGATATTTATTCACCCCCAAAACAAAACACCACCTTTAAAAATATCATCATTTGTGAACTTATTGTGATGTGAAGACCTTACCTACTACATGGAGATACTGCCAGTCTGACACAAACAAACTCTTCAAATGAGGTAAATGACATTTGGGCGAGAATGATTAACATAATAAGGAAGCTTTCAAAAAACGACATGACATGAGGTTTTCATCCCACGTTGAGGAGGTATGAGGTGAAATGATTAAGTTTGATGAGTGATTCATTTAATTTCCTGGAATGGAAAATATTAAACACATTAAAACGCAATTTAGATCGTTTACTCGTATAAGGACTAATCCAATTCTTATTAATTTAATTTTTGAACTTTTATATGATTTATTTAAGATAAACGAATGCGAATGAGAAAAGATATTTCAACAACATTTTGCTTTCTGTTGCTTTTAACAATGAATAATTAATTTGAATTACTCTTTATACAATTTTTGGTATCTTTTTTTGATGATATAAATGTTTTCCTTCATCATTATTGAGATTTATTTTCATTTACATGAGAAAAATGTAATTATTTATTTGCAGTAAGTATTCAAAAGGTTAAAAAACGCTTAGCCATATTCATATATAGTGAAGAGATAGTACATTGAACTTTTACTCTGACTATCATTAAAAACTAAAAGTTTGTAGGTACTTTCAACTTTGACTCAATGTCATCTTTGTTTTATTAAAGTGTTGCTACATTATGTAGTTATGTATTCATAACCCAGCCAATTATTTATAATTCAACGGAAATTGTTAGGGCAGTGTTAAGTTTTTCAGGAAGTACTAATTTTGATATTGAAGTTGATATTCTGATGGTTGAATTTTATTTTGATTATTTGGCCTAAATATGTATTTACAAGTAGTCACAAAATGTGCGTTATCTATTAAAAATGCAGGTTTCTTCATACGAATTCAATTACATACTAAAACCAAAATATGTAGCTAATTATAGATGAAGTAAATTTATTATCTTATTGACGTTAAACCGCAGATTGAACCGACGATTACATTTTCCAACATTACATTTTCAGTTTTATTTTAACATCAAAATATAAAAAATATAACACGAAATAATATATACTCGTATTAATTCAATCATCAGCTAGGTCAACATCAGGGTGTGGGAACGGCTTAGGTGATAAACCGAATGTGATGATAACTGATAATCAATGATAAGTTAAAGCCACAATATAAATGAGTAGGATTTGCATAAGTCAATGTTATAGGTAACTACAAGTATTAATCAGTTATTTTTGCGGTTACATTTTATTGACACCTTGATAGTTAAGTAGATACACCACATGAAATTCATACAAAGATGTAATTTTACTTGTGGTCCATTTACGTAAAGTCATGTTTTGATAGATTTAAATTTAAAAGTTCAACTAGGAGCTTCTAGGTTTAATAATTTTAATAGATATGAGATTATTTGTAAATTGATTTTGAGGTAGTCAAAGTATTAAGATATAAAATACTTACATACATACCAGTCTGCGCGCCGCTGTGCCTCTGCATTTAATTCAAAGACTTTCCGCGTTAAAACGTTCATGTCCATTTCGATCTACATATCCCAACCATTTAAGTTGTTGGACTTTAATTCTTTTGATCAGATCAGTGTCACTGTAAGGTAAAATATACAGTTTGTCGTTTATCCTCTTCTCCACTTCCATCTATGCAGACGCGATTTAAAATCACCAGCATCCTAAGACTTTCTCAATTTAATTTGACAGTGTCCACGCCTTAGCGCCATAAATTAGAACTGCACTCATGCAACCAAGACTAGGCGATGACAATACTATTTAAAAGATATTCAAGATGAGACCGCGAAACATCACCATTTTCTTCATTCTCAGTGTTATTTGGTCTTATCGTTTCAACAGACAGAATAACTTTTATATTAAATGTATTGTTCAAATTCTTTGTATGACATGATTTTTTTTCAAATTTCATTCATTAATGTCAACGCTCTTTATAAAAAATCAAACTATTTCAAAATTAATACTCCGGAAAGGCTTCTGGGTGGCATTTAAAATGAAAAATGATCTAAATTTAAACATTTGTTTCTTTCCATAAGTCATAATTAAAAAATTGCTATAGTGACATCTTTTTCTCAAGGTTTTAAGACATTTGTGCAAAGTTTTAAACAACCTATTGTGGAGGGTTTAACATTTTACTAAGTAGCAATTTTCTAGATATTTAGCCTTTTACTTAGAAACTACAAAATTTTAAACCTTTCTTTTCGTTTTACTAACTAGTAGGTAAATTTCGTATTCGCTTTTATTTAAAAAAAATCATGATGGCAAAAACTAAGATTACGATTTGTAATTCGCTCTAAGGTGTTTAGTGTTTAACCAAGAACTGAACTGTTACCCTGTGAAACCTAACGTTCATTATCCAGCACTGTTCTGCACAAAGTCGAGTCTTCAAATATTTCGAAATCTTCGTCTTCTGAAAACATTTTCTTAATTCTCAAAAAAAACACACACACAAAGAAATGTGGTCTAGGAAAATGATAATGACAAATGCTATTTTGGCAAATTGCTAAAAGTTATAGTAGATAGTCATTAGGTGATTTTAACTTCAGGAAAATTTTGAGAAATATTAAGATGTTGAAATCGTTTAATATTAGCTAAATAATCTTTTAAGTAAATTGCTAAAAATAGCTTTAACATTTTTATTTAAACATAAAACATGAATCAAAAAGGTCACGAACTTTTATTGATATCCATAATTTAAGTATCATTTGGAGCTAGTGTGGTATTTTTATGTGACAAAATATCAAGATGCTAAAATAGTTTAAGAGCCTAAAAGAAGCGTTTTCAAAAGTAGAGTGGGATTTCAAAAATTATCATTTTTCCCCTTTTTAAATACAGTTTTAAAGTGTTTCATTCTAATCCAAATTTCTTATTGTTCTTAATTATTTTGAATTTATTTCAATTATTTTTTGTGATTCAGTCCGTCGTTTTAGAGGAAAAGCAAATGGTTCCCTGCCAATCATAATTAAAAAATCGTTTTGACATGCAACAAATAGATAACGTATTTGATGAGTTCAGTTACGTATAAGAAACAGCATGAATGCGAATTTTTTAAAATAAAGAATTTTTTAATAAATATTTACGAATTTATTGAAATGAAATTTGAAGACACAAAGCTAAGTTTTTTGAAAAAAAGTTTGTTAAAACTTAATCCCACTCCAAGTTCGCAAAACTTGGAAATCACTTTTATAATCATATCATCTTCAGTGATGAGTTTTTTTCTGGTTAAGCGGATATGCTGAAGAATTTTAAAGCTCCATTAGATCCCAAAAAATTCACTCTTTGATGTGGTTTACAATCCGAAGGCGTTACTGGCCCTTTTGTTTTTAAGTCCAAAAGCGGTGTCAACGTAGCCATGAATGGCGAACGCTACAGGCAAATGATTCATGGCTTTTATATTCCTCATATCATTGCAAACAGCTTCGTTTCAACAAGGCGGTTAAGCCAAACGTTTAATGGCCGAATCATTTTAAGAAAAACACCTTTGAATTTGCTACCTGATTTGTGGGATTTAACACTTGTGGACTATTTATGTGGGTAAATCAATTCTCTTTACTCATATCTCAAAATGTCGGGATTCACACGAATTTAATAATGAAATGAGTTTGAAAGTCAATTAGCCATTCTATAAAATTGAAAAATACAACTTTTAAACAATAATAATCATCCTCATCAACATGCCACGAAAATCATGTATTCATAATGACAAATTTATAACAAAGTTGCGGAAAACTCAAGACCACCAATCAGAAGACACCCCAAGAAGACAAAGCCCAAAAGAAGAAACCTCTTTAAGTAGAACTATACAAAGCAGCATATGAAATTGGTGTGGCAGTTGGGGCATCAACTCAATAACATCAATAAAAATAAAATCCAAAAACAGAAACAAACCATTTTTATATCAAAAGAAAAAGACCAAAGATTCCAATTATTCCAACCAAAACAAACGACAAAACAATTCACCGAATGAAGATGATTAAAAACGAAAAGAAGGCGGCCGGCATAGAGTTCTCCAAAAGAGAAGAATTGGTAAGTGGCAAAATAAGCTGGCTGGTGGTGGTAATCACATTATCTCATAGTAATATGGCAAAAAAGCCCATCTCAAAGCAGCATACTCGAAAAATGCAACCGAAGAGAAAGAAGACCTCAAGAAGATCAAAAGCAAGAAAAACAAAAATAAAAAAAAAGAAGAACAGAAATATAACTTCTGATTCTTTTGCGTGGTTCAATCAGCAGCAGTGAAACGCGCATTTATATAGCCTGTACTTACTACGGATGAGCTACAGATACAAAAGGTATATAAGAACCTGCCGCAATCATCAATTGAGCAATACTTACGACGGGACTGTGGGATCGCGATGAAGTTCTAGAGAAAAAAAATTATATCTGTAACTTGGATAAGAAATTTGTTGTTCTGATATATTGTGTTGCACAAACGGAAATTTTCAAAAGGGAATTAACCCTTAAAAGGCTTTAAAGTTTTGTTCCTTTTTATTGTTTTTATTTAATTTTAAATTAAAAGGAAACTCCATAGAATATAATTCTGACAGTGAATAAGTGAAGGTTTTTTGTGTTAAAATAATTGTGTCCAAAGGATTCAAGGATATTCCAGGATACATATGTGCATTCTACATTACGAACAAAATTATTTTAAATTAATTTTTGTCGACATATAAAAATAAACATTTTGGACCACACTTTTACTCCTTCTAAGGACTTTCATTGCTTCAACCACACACCACGGTAACACCACGGTAACACCACAGCTGAATAATCGACGGAATACAACTTCAAATTAATCACCACTAAAGGTAAGTTAGCTAGCTTACAGACAAACGACCAAAAAGTAATTTCATTTCAACTTCATGATACATTTGTATGTCCTTTGAGCAGTAAAACTGCAAGGAAAAAAGAAACAAAAGCTCAACATAAATTTTCGCGCCAGGATAATAAATCAATCAAATTCAGACTGAGCTAACCACTAGACTACCAGACATCAATAAGTATTTTAAGGAGTTTAGTAAGCTATGTCTTTGTCCATATTTTACTATCTGATACACATACGATTTGTTTTAAGAGCCAGTAATGGTTTCGTGGAAAAAATAATTTGAATTTTTGTAACTAAAAGACTTAAGAGGACAAGTATACAAAAATACCGAGAAACGTTCTTTCATTAAAAACTTGGATAGTTGGTTTAAAATATAACCAAATGTTTAATTATACTGGTAACATTGTGTTTATTAAAATTAATATACATATAATTTTGGAATATATACTCTCTACTCGGTACGATTTGTCAAATTGTATATTTTACATTATCTCGACTTTTTAAGGTCCCTAGAATTGAAATAAGAGATTTTTAGAGAAATGTTCGGAAAGCCAATAGAGATATCGACTTCAAAAAAAAAGCTAGTGGTTTTTTTACCATAACAGTTTAAGAAAAGAAAAAAATTTGGATAAAACAAAATATCTCACGAACCAATAACGCTAGCGACTTGAATATACATTTTATATTATATAATATGGCATGATACTTAACTAATATAATTTTGAACAAAAGTTCAACTAACGCTTTTTTTTATAAATCAAAAAAACTAAAATTAATAATCGTCATTTAGAATATTTTATCACCAAACTAATTTTATACAACAAAAAATGATGTTTTTGACAGTTGTTTTTACAATATTTTCAAAAAAAACTTTAAAAACATTACTAAAACTTGGTAAAAAATGATTTTCGACTCAAATATCTTTTTAATAATGTAAGATATTGGCTTCAAACTAATTTAGTCAAATAGAAATTATCATTTTCGAGATTCAGCAAAATTTTTATAAAAATTCAAAAAAATTTGTTCCATAAAAATTAAAATTAAATCAAAATCTACAAAAAATAGTACGCAAAATTGGTAAAAATTGATGTTCGATTCTCGATATCTCGTGAATGAATGAAGGTATTGACTTCAAAACGATTTGATTCTGTGTTAAGTTTTCGACTAAAAATTTCGAAATCAAACTGTTTCATTATATGCAAAATATTGTTGGTAAGTTTTAGTTATTTTTTTTTTGAAAAATTCAACTGACAACTTTTATTACAAAACCACAAAAACCAACAAAACCAACAAAAACAACAAACACTAATAAGAAATGGTTTTCGAATCAATTATTAGGAGAAAATAATCGACAGACGGGATGGGAAGTTATAAGCAGCCTTATTTGAATTGATTGAAACATTTTATTTAAAATTTTTTTAATGATCCTAAATTAAATCCGACTTTAAAATTACTTTATCGCGTAGGGTTTCTGAGATATTACTTTTTAAAATTTGACAAAAACGAAAGTTGAAATATTTATAGTATTTCATAAAATTTTCTAAGATAAGTAGTTGGATTTCACGTGTCTCAAATTAATTTTATAGAAGTATTGAACCATTTTTTCCAACAGAAAGAGACAATTAATTAAAAGTTCGGATTCTCAATCAGCACTAAAAAAAAGTTTGCTCAAAACTTCAAACAGAGTCTAAAATAGACTAATAACTAACGAGAATTTCTAAAAACTAAGTAAGTTACTAAAATGATTTAAACTGTATCTAGACGTCTAAGATTTGTACTTTGCAAAATCACCATACATTTTATTGTCAAGGGACATGTTGTGTTTTAACTTAATCTTATAAAACCCCATTTTTGTTTGCTTTTAGAATTTTTAAAGTTTCATATGTTAGAAACCTTTTGTGATTGGACAACTTAATTTTTCCGTAAAGTATTATCCTTATACAGAAATTCAATTTATTGAGTTTGATAACTGCGGTTCCTTTTATTTAATCTGGTTTCAAAAGGTAAAAAGCTTTTAAGGATATTTTTACAGTTTTTTATAAAGTGGATTTTTAGCTTGCCATTTTTGTTTTGAAAAAATTGAGAGGGATATGAAGATACAGTTATCAGTAATTTTGCCCTTATGTATACAATTATGTACAAAGTAGAACTTTGATAAGAAGAAAAATGTATTAATGTTTTTTGGACTTAAGTGCTTTTACCAAAACAACTTTTTTATTTACTAAGTATCCTAAGATGTTCTTAGGTCGGTCAAACCGTTGTAGTGTTTTTATTCTTTTTTTATTTATTAAATATGGTAAATTTTCTTAGGTAAATATTAGAAATTTAAATGCAAAAATAAAGTTTAGTTGTAAAATATCTTAAGTTGAGATAAGTGATTTTACTTTTTTGATTAATATCGTACACAAGAACAACTTAAGATATTTTACCAAAATCATTTCTGCCTATTATCTGATAAATAAAATAAATTAATACATAAGTCGCTTGTATCTATCTGATTAAGTTCTTTTAAGTTATTTTTCAAAACGGTCATAACTTTCTTGTTTTAAAAGATTAATCAATAAGGATAATAAAAAATAAGAAAATGATAAACAGCTAAAACCACTTAAGTCGAGATAAGAGCCTTTAACTTTTGAAAACAGAAATACAAATCAAACGTTTGTTGCTTTTAGCAATAAAGTCAATTGCATACGACATCTTCGTTCGTTCAGCAGAGAATTTATTTTTTGTTTAATAAATTTAATAATCCCTATCTTACATACCAATAAATGTATGTAAGTAATGTTCTTTACCTGCAGTAGGTCGAATGCACTTGCCTTAACATAATTCCTATCCAGGGTGGGTGAGTGTCTGTATATGGTAAGTCCTAAGTAGTACGTGTTTAGAATAAAGAATTTTGTTGTCGCTTTCCGTGGATTATTTTCAGCTCGTGACAATGAATGTCTCAATTTTATAGTCCGAATATGTTATTCTTCTCTTCTTCTTCTTCTTCTTCTTCCCCTCGATGAATCGATATGATAAAAAGATTAATTTAGAATGTTTATCATATTGATAGTAAATTAATTTAAAAAAAACATGATTATGTCTAAAAGACAAAATGTTTACACACATCTCATATATAAATAGCAATGGAATTGCAAATTTATTTTGACCTAATTTTAAATACCTTACCTTTATTGCAGTCACACCTTTCAGCTATCACATTGTCTAGAAGTTTATTTTTTGGAACTCATTATTAGAAAGTTAATGAATTCTATCATTTTTATTGCCAAATTCTCTATTTTTTAAATTCCCAAGGTGTTTTGTTTTAAATGTTCCACGACCTTAAGTTTCTGGTTAAGGCACAAATTTATATTCAAAAAATACATGTTCCCATTATTTTGTATATCTTCTTCTTATTATTATGTTGCAAAAGTTTCATTTTCGTTTTCTGGTATCTATAAATTCTTAGCTGTACATAATAAATATGTTAATTTAAATGTAAGATGCATGTGGATTTATAGCCCTTTCGCAATCTGGTTAACATTTTGTATTCAAATTAGTAGTCTTAATTTTTTTAGTAGTAAAGAATAGTTGATTTTTTTGCTGTTGTTCGTATAAAGTCAAGAAGTATAATGGGCTTAAAAATAAAGAATCCTAAAGTCTCAGTTACCTCTGTGGTTTTGGTGGAAGTAATATCTTATTGAGAATTGAGACATGTGTCATTATAAGTTTAGCTCTATAACATTTTGATAGTAATCATTTTTCATCAAGAACGTAAGAATAATTTCTTAAAGATGAATGATCAAATTGTTTTGAGCATTTAGCTCTTGATAATGCAAGTGCTATTTTACAAAAGTTTAAAAGTAGGTACATGAACCTCTATTTCACTAAGATGTTGTATCGTGAGTTCTTCTTCTCTGATGTTTTAAGATTCTGAACAGTAATAATATTTATTTTCAATACATCAAACATATAAAAATTAGTACAATTTGATAACGATAAAATAAACTAAGCATTTAAAAACAAAGTATCAAATCTCAACTTTCAACACCCCCACTAGATTTGTATACTTTTATACCAATGAGAGTACAACAGTTGTTATGTTTTGTAGCAGGGAGTCCTTTGGTTAGAACATCAGCAGGCATCTCTTCAGTTTTCAAATATTCTACTTTTAATTTATTATCTTCTATATGATCTCGAATTAAATTATGCCTTATATCGATGTGCTTTGACGTGCGTGATAAACGTTGTTTTTAGATATGTTTATTGCACTTTTGTTATCGCATTGGAATATAAGTTCTTGATTCCAATTAATTAGTTCTCGCAATAAAGATTGAAGCCAAAGTGCTTCTTGAGATGTTGAGGCTAAGGCCATATACTCAGCCTCTGTGGTGGAGAGAGCGACAGTAGGTTGTTTCTTTGCATTCCACGAAATAGGTCCTCCTTGGTATTTAAAGAGATAACCTGTATTTGATTTTCTGTCATCTGAGTCACTAGCCCAGTCAGCATCCGAAAATCCTACTAAACATCCTTCAATGTCTCGAGTGTATTCTAGCTTGTAATTTATTGTTCCTTTTATATAACGGAAAAGTCATTTAACCGCTATCCAATGAGATTTTGAAGGATTATTATTAAATCTTGATAAAGCCCCCACTGCAAAGGCTAAATCTGGGCGACTTACTTGTGCTGCATATAAAATGCTTCCAATAGCTTCTTGATATGGAACGGTTTTCATGTAATCAGTTTCGTCTTTGCTTTGTTGATGTGTTTCTTTTATAAGCTTTTGGTTAATATCTAAGGGTGTGCATGCCGGATTACAATCCTCCATGTTGAATCGCTTGAGAATATTCTTTAAGTATGTCCGTTGGTCTATCCATAACTTTCCCTTTTCTCGATCGCGAGTTATTTGCATACCAAGCACAAATTTAGCTTCTTCAAAATCTTTCATCTCGAATGACTTAGCCAAATTTTCTTTGATAATTCTTTTTTGATCTTTGTTATTTGTAAAAATCAGTATGTCGTCTACGTAAATAGCGACGAAAGTTTTATCTGTGCTGTTTGTCTTGTAATAAATACACGGATCGGTTTTTGATTGTTTAAGTCCAATTTTCTTTAAAGTTTCATCCAATTTCTTATTCCAAACTCTGCTAGCTTGTTTGAGACCGTACAGTGATTTCTTGAGTTTACATACTTTATTTTGAACATTATCAAAACCTTCAGGGAGATTCATGTAAATTGCTTCGTTAAGTTCACTTTGCAGGAAAGCAGTCACAACATCCATTTGATCGATATCCAAATCATATCGTACAACCAAACTTAAAAGTACCCTTATGGACGTGTACCTTACGACGGGAGAAAATATTTCTTGATAATCGATCCCTTGACGTTGCGAATACCCTTTACGACCAATCTAGCTTTATATTTTTCTTGCATCTTTTTTCGTCTTAAATGTCCATTTGGAATTTATGGCTTTCTTTCCTTTTGGTAAAGAAACTATTTCCCAAGTGCCATTTTTCAAAAGAGCTGTATATTCATCGTTCATTGCTTTTTTCCAATCAGACATAGTTCGCTCTTCATTGCCTCAGCGACTGTCTTTGGATCTTCATCATTGTTGCTGGCCACGTACGATAGATAACCGTATCTTTCAGGTGGATTTCTTATTCTGGTAGATTGTCTTATTCCTCTCTCAGTTATGATTCCTTCTGAAGATTCTTCAACAATGAAATCATCTTGGGCATCCGAAAAACTGTTTTCACTTGCCGTTTCGTCACTTATTTCGATTGGTATTTCATTGCTTGAATTCACTGATGGAATTTCGTCTTCATTCCCCACTGAATCATATCCTGTAAAAATATCACAATAAGATGTATCGTTTGTCTCACCATCTTTTGGAAAAATTTGCTCATGGAAAACTGTGTCTCGACTTATTATGACTTCTTTTTTCTTAACGTCATAGAAGCGATATGATTTTGAGTGTGTGCAGTATCCGATAAAAATTACTTCTTTTCCTTTGGCATCGAGTTTCTTCCGCTTTTCTTTTGGAATTTGAATAACTGCTTGACAACCGAAAACTTTAAGATGCTGCAGATTCACTCTTCTTCCACTCCAGATTTCTTCAGGTGTTTTTTCTTTTGTACCTTTGCAAGGTGTTCTATTCGTTAAATAAACTGCCGTATTTGCAGCTTCAGCCCAAAAACGTTTGTGTAAACCAGACTCGATGAGAAGACAACGCGCTTTTTCGATTATGGTTCTATTCATTCTTTCTGCCAACCCGTTTTGTTGTGGAGAATATGGAACCGTTGTTTGATGTTGAATGCCTGCATCTGCTAGAATCTTCTTCATCTTAAAATTGCAATATTCATTTCCATTGTCGCTTCTAATGGCCTTTATTTTGTTACCAGTCTGATTTTCTACAAAGTTTTTGAACTCAAGGAACTTTTCTTCTGCACCACTTTCGGAATCATAGCTTGTGTGGTTTCAATACTTGGATGTCCAACACGCTTGTGCCAAAGTTCAAAGTGTGAAGCTACATTTTTTGTAACATATGCACTTTGGTTGGGTGGTCTGTTGAGTCGGAACATATTGTTCACCAAGCTTGCAGTTGCAACAACATTACCCCTTTGGTCTTTCACTAAACATCCATTCTTGGAAAAAATCATTGAAAAACCCTTCTGAACAATTTTCGTCCTTCAGGAACGTGAAGGACTTTTAAAAATTCAACCTCACTTTCTTTGAATTTTCCAATAGATACCTTCATATCGACTTTACCTATACCTTGGACTTGCATTTTTGAATTATTTGCAACAATTACCTCAGAGTTAAGATTATCCATCTTACTTGAAAAGCATGCACTATTTGAGCACATGTGAGCTGACGCTCCCGAGTCGAAATACCATTCTTCTTTGTCAAGAGCCGTGACGGAAAAACATCCTAACATCGCATTCTTCTTTTCTTGATGGTTCTTATTCTTTTTTGGACATTTATCAGCAATATGGCCAAATTCGTTGCAGTTGTAACATTTAGGACCCTTAAAGTTCTTATTCCCAAAGTTTTTCTTGTTCTTGCCAACAAAAGCAGTATCTTGACTTGCATCCAAAATAACGTCTTGAAGAAGTTTGGTTTTAATACTGTCTCCTGTAATAAGAATCCCAGAGCTTTGGATTCCCATTATCATTGGCTTGTATTCTTCGGGAAGACCAGCTAAAAGCATTGATCCTATCCATTCTTCATCTAGGTTAAGACCAACAGACCTGAGCTTGTACGATGTATTTAAAACATCGTTGACGTACGCATCTACGGTAGAGAAATCTTTCAATTTTGTAGAACAAAACTTTTGGATGAGCCCAACTCTCCTCACAGGACCAGAATCTTGAAAAATTTTCTGAAGAGAATCCCAAATCTCCTTAGCGCTTTTGCAATGTCTTATATGAGGATAAATGGATCTTTCAACAAGCAATATAAGCTCCGATTTTGCGTTTAAGAGCTTCGTTGCATCCTTCTCCGTCTCACTACCATCAGAAACAGCCTTCCAAAGTCCTTTCATTTGGAAATAAGCTTCAACGGAAAATTTCCAGTCTTCGAAGTTTTCGCTTCCCCGAAGCTTTTCAATACTGAATTTCGTTTCAGACATCTTTTCTCAATACAAATTTCCTTATTATTTTGTATTTAGATCGTGATAAGGCCCATAACCTGATGTTTTAAGATTCTGAACAGTAATAATATTTATTTTCAATACATCAAACATATGTATAAAAATTAGTACAATTTGATAACGATAAAATAAACTAAGTATTTAAAAACAAAGTATCAAATCTCAACTTTCAACATTCTCCTCCAAAAATACTTCTTCTTATCGCACGTAGCACAGGGAATTTACCGACAAAATGCAAAATATCTTCCCTTTCTTCCAAATTACATAATTTGCATAGCAAGGGTATCCCGATGGGGGATAGGGTTGAGACCAAAGAGTTCGTAATCTAAATATCGTTGATATTTCTTTCGTCGTGTTGGCGCCATGATAATAATTCTTATGTTTGATATTATGGTTTAGCTTACTGTATATCGCTCTGTAAATTGATACCAGCTCGACCTGCTATGTATAACCTGCAGTGCTGCTTTTTTGGAAGACGATCATCGGACATTTTTGAAGAACATTACATGTTGTAGTCTACTTGCAATTTAAGGGCTTTAATATAAAGTTGTAGTCAGAAGATCCTTTTGATAAAGAATCGTAAACGTTTCCCTACAGTTTCATATTTCTTACTACCCCTGCGCTGCGCTGCATATATAGCAATGTTGCCCCAGCTAATAATGTGAATAGTTTATACTTGCTGCTATGCATATTATTGAAAATGTTTTGCCATGCAATATTAATTGTTGTTTTTATTTTTCGCAATTTTTCTCCTCGTTGTTATATGTCCAACATTCTAGTCTATTTACTCTTCCACCTCTTTTACGAAAAAACATTACTTTTGAATTTTGTAGATTGACAACTAGTTTCCATAATTTTCAATAAGCACTTACTTTGTTTATCATAAGTTGCAGTGATTCCGTTGAATATGCAAAACAAAACTATGTCATCCGTGAAGAGAAGAGCCTTTAAGAGAGTTCCAGCATATTCCACCCCTCCTGGCAAACATTCCGTGATATAATCAATAAAAAGTGTAAATATCCTCGGGTTTAACATACAACCTTGCCTTACTACTCCGGTTTGTGTAACAAACCAATCCGAAATTTGTTCTTCATCCCATACAGCTGCTTAAGTTCTCAAACACAGGTTCTGCAAAATCCGTCCAAACTTAAATGATATCCCAATTCCATATAACTTGTACATCAATGAGTTCCGGTCTATTGCGTCAAATGCTGTCTTACAATCGACGAAAAATATGCATATAGTTTCTTATTTTGGTTTAAAAAGTAATCGACAATATTTCTGAGAACAAAGATATTGTCTAGGTTGGATTATCCTGATCTAAAACTAGCTTGAGATTGTGGATCCAGATCGATCTTGCAATATCGATGTAAATATCTTGTATTGTATACCCTGTATTGAAAATGTTCGTTGTTTTGTTTATCAGCTCATCTGTGCCTATCTTATAAAACTCCCCAGGCACGAGTGTGCTATCTAAAACAATTTATGGATGCATAAACCTCATCCTTTAAAATAGTCCCAAGTGAGTTTTCGAAAGCAAGTGACGCAAATTGTGTCTAATCACCTTGTACGTCCGATTGGTTGATTAGTTCGCAGAAGTGATTTTTCAAGGAATCACATCTGAGGTTTT
The DNA here is from genome assembly GCA_920104205.1 of Eupeodes latifasciatus. NCBI lineage: Eukaryota > Metazoa > Arthropoda > Insecta > Diptera > Syrphidae > Eupeodes > Eupeodes latifasciatus. Next base: position 292,297,099 of record OV049924.1, on the reverse strand, counting down.
TATCAATAGTATAAACTTTTCCATTTATTTTTTCTGGAGTTCTCCAGAAATCACGAGTGTTCTTTCATAAAGCTAGGAGTTTAGCTAGGTTTTCATAATGTATAATCTTTTTCTCCTTGCACAATTTTTTTAAACTTCGGTTAATGTTCGAGATATTTTTGTTTTAAAGACTCTTCATCAGTTTGTCTATATCGCTAAAATGAAAAAGAAGTCGTGTTACGCACAGAAGCAAAATGTATAGTCAAATCTTAGGACTCACCTAGACCCAATTTATTTCTAAATTCTTGGTCCCTATGACCTGCACAACAAGAATAATTGAAGTTTCCAATTGTTTTCCACTATACTGTCATAAGTCTAATGTTCTTCACGAACTGTTCTACCACAACAATTATTTCAGTTAGATACCTATGATAAGTTTTTGTTTTGACCTTGAAAATTTTGTTTATTGAACGCTTTTCGAAATTTTGTTTGAAAATTCTTACTTCTGAATTTGAGAATTTTGCTTACTAAACATTTTTTTAAATAAGTAAAGTTGAAATGCTATATAAAAGTAGAGTTTGGAAAAAGCGCCTTTGAAATGCTTACTTATAAATTTGGTCCCTCCAAATTAGTAAAACCAATGTTCTTAAATAAGACAAAGAATTTTAAAGATTTAAGTTGTGAATACATTGAAACGAAATTTGTTTGATTAAATGCTTTGAATTTTCCACAAGATATTAACAAAGTCTAGAACAGGTTTATCCAAATGAAAAGACGTTCAGTTTTCTATTAAAACCACAATTTTTATTGATACATTTGTATGTCCTGTAATAAGTACCTTCTTGATATCGGGTTCACATTCGTTCGTTTCATATGATATTAAAAAAACGCATTACAGTGACAAAGGACCACCTATCTCATTAACAACTTACGTCTATCTTATAATCAGCTTTGTGAACACGTTCTATATTTAGCTTAAGAAGTATAAGATTAAAAATGCTTGATGTACCTTCAGCTGCCGCTGGCTGCTGGTAGCTAGAAAGGGTTCATCATTTTTGTTTTTATTCTCTTTGACTTTTGAGCTGCACATCAACTTTAATGCTATGTTGTGTTGTGGTATATAATGAGTTAAAATCGCCACTGGGTATTATTAAACTCTGGTCTTAATAATAATTTTGCTGAGTTTCTTAATAAAAACTTAATACCTGAATAACATAATATTATCTTACAAAAAGAGATATTAAATACAAAATAAAGTAGGTGGCACGACTCTCAACCATTCCTGTGTGCAAGTCATGTCAGAGATAAAGGGGACCTACAGTTTTATGCAGAATCCAAACGGATAATTTGAAAAAGCATTTTTCATGACCAGAATTACTCTTGGAGAATTTGTCAATTCCTCGTCAGGGGCAATACCCGTGAAAAGAACTTTAGGTGGCACAGGCAGGAATTGAACTCAAGATCTCTAGCGTGATAGTCCAACGAACTAACTATCATTATTACGTATTTTTACTGATTTCGCTATTTGTTTTTGTTTCTCTCAAAGCTTTGTCTTTCCAAAGATTAAGTGTTGGCTTTTTGAAGGTAATGTTCGACTAATATTTTCGAAAACAACATAGGTAAATGATAAATACTGTAAATATTTGTAGGACTAAGAACTGCCAAGAACTTAAAAGAATATGCATTGATTGATCTTAGAAGTATCTGTTGCGTGGATAGAGCGTAACACTGTCATAGCAGAGGCCTGGGTCAATTCTTCCTGGGCGACCAAGATTAAGATTTTTTTAACGGGTACCTGGTCCTTTGAGGAATTGATTAATCTTTCAAGACTTATTATTCATGATAAAAGAGCACTTCTGAAATAAGCCGCATGAATTGAACATTCCTGGGAGATAGTTTTAAGTCAATAGCCCCTGGTTCTCTGCTGGTTTGTTTGGATCTTAAGTTCTATTTAAAAATAAAACTGTTGAGCGTTTCATATCGGTTATGAATCGACCCATTATTGAATCCAAAAAACAACAATTTAAGTTAAGTAGACCAAACTCTATTTTATTTTTGTTCGCCTAACCCAATTTGATCACTACTTTCTATTAATTAACTAAATAGTCAATTCACATAACTTAATTCGTCGAATATAAATTAAATTTAAAATAAAAGCCACATTTATTCCTGCCGCAGTTTATTAACCCTGTTTTTTCATTTCCTCAAACAACAGTGAGTCAGATATTTCCAAAAACAATTCAATCTTCAATATGCCGGTCGCCTTTTTTCAAAATCTTTGACTCACAATCTCTTTTGAATTTGCATTCAATTTGACCCACTTTTCTTAAAAAAACAACAAACAATTTGCTTTTTTTGTATTTAAAGAAATAAACTCTTTTATAACTTTTCTTTATTTTGATGTAAAAGGAATTTTAATAAATATTTTATTTTTATTTCTTTTTTTATAAACAAAAAATACAAAATAACAAAAATTTTACTTAGAATTGTAGTTATTACCATAACGGTGTGCGGTGAATTAATTTTGATACCTATGCAAATTAAATTTTTATTTTATTTTAATTCTTTTTGTGACAATTCAAATAAATTCAGATGACCATACTTGACCCAATGAAACATTGTAAAAGAAATTTTATTTAGTAAATTCTTTGTAAAAATGTTAAAATGGACCCAATTGTATTTATAATTATATTTTGTTGTTGGTTCAAAATTTATTTTAATCATCCATATTTTTGGGTCCAATTGGGAATTCATTCAATTTAATTTTATTTATTTTATTTTAGGTTACATTTTGTTGAACACAATTTGTAATGCTTTTTAATATCTATATTATTTTACTATCACAAGAAACAAAAAAAAACAGAGTATCTCGTTATTTTATAAAAGTTTTGGAAAATATTAATAACAATATTTTGTGCAAAATTGGAATCGATATCTTTTTTTGTTCGAATCGAAAACCATTTTTTATCAGATTTTAGTTGTTTTTGTAGGGTTTCGTCTTTTGTAAAAAAAAGTTGTTTATCCCATTTTTCTAAAAAAAAATTAACTAAAAGTCAACAGCAATATTTTGCATATGGTAAAATAAGTTTGATTTCAATACCTGTTTATATTCTCGAGATATTTTAGTAGAAAACCATTTTTAAGCTGCATTTATTTAAAACTTGTATTCCTTATATGTATATCAATTGGATTTCTATAGGAAAAATAATTTATTTTAAAACCAATATTCTGTATTTATTGGATTTGGATTTTTCTAGAAATTTTACCATGTATTGTGTTTAAAAGCAGAACTGTTGGTCACTCTATATTACTATTTATAGATACCTATTTTATCTAATTAAATACTAGCAGCAAGTGTGAATCTTGTCGATCATTAAAGAAAACAAAAAAAGCACGACAATAACAAATAGGTATATGTTTGTTAAGGTTAATTAGTTGTGATTTGCATCAACCAAAAAATTTTACAACATTTTTGTACCTCTACTACATATGTATTTGCTTTTGCATAATTAACTTAAGATTAAATCTAAATAACTGTTTGTTAATGTTTTGTTTATTTTATTAGCTCATTTGTAAGAATATACAAAAAAATTATTGGTACAAGTACCTACCTTTAAATCTTCACGTTGAGGAAGAAGAACGCGGTGCTGGTCAGGAATTGATTTATGCGGCTTTTGGGATTAATTCGATTTGATTGATTGATATTAGAGCGACTAGAACAAGCGGCGGCGATCTGGATTCCTTTTAGATGTGTTCCTTGATTTTGATATCCCAACCCTAAGAACTGTTGTTGATCTAAAACTTAAATTGCCCGAGGTCAAAAAACTACACATTCAACATTTGTCTCTACTGAGTGGGAGGCTTAATTATTAGATTTGGTTGTACATAAAGAGAGTATTGTACATGTGTGTACCTTAAAAGAAATTTAATTCCTTTAAGCATCGTGTGTGGTTTCCGACGATATTTTTCAGCTCCCTAAGGCTCTTCGTACGTCCACGTAGTGGTTCCCTTAAAATAAGATTTCTGATAGATGTTTTAGTTAGCAGAACCCCAAATACAGCTTACCGAACTCTCGAAGTTTTGTTTCCAGGAGCATTATTTATACCTTTTTCATTTATTGTAGCCCAAGTCTGGATAGCAATTCAACATCCAACGATTCCGATGCGCTTTTTAAGGACCGGCAGTATGGCTTTCGTAGCAATAGGTCCACTGGTGATCTCACGGTTTATCTCACCGAACAGTGGAACAAATCTTTACATCGTTTTGGAGGAAGTAAGATTATTGCACTTGATATTTTAAAGGCATTTGAAATATACAGGTTGGCATCAAGTTCTCTTATGGAAAATTCGTGCTTTTGGTATAGGTGAATCTTTTCCTTGCTGGGTTAGAAATTACCTTTTGGACCTTTCTTATCAAGTAGTATTGGACGGGTTCATGTCTAATATCCACAAAATAAACGCTGGTATGCCCAGGTCTCAGTTTTGTCTCCGCCACTCTTCCTTATTTTTATAAATGATCTTTTGTCTCAAGTTTTGAACTTAATGTTTTCTCTGATGACAGTACCCTCAGCTATTCTTGTTCGTCGGTTGTGGACTACTAACGGCTGTGTAAGATAAGTTCAATCAATTCTGATCTTAACAGCATTGTCCAATGGGGAATCAAAACCCATGTAGAATTTAATGCTTCGAAAACTCAATGCTGACACATCACAAACCAATTGTTTTGGATTGATTACATATTCGACATCGCCAAAAATGCAGCTAAGTGTTTAGGTGTTCGCTGAAGATGCAAGAAGTGTTTTACCCCTTCTAAAAAAATCTTTATCTAGGTACAATAGCCACAAGTCGCCAATATGTGATCATTCCTTAAATTCAGTTACGAAGATGCTTTCCTCCCAGAGAAAGCTAGGAGCTCCACGATTACAATTTTTAGCTTTTCTTTAGACGAGTGCTTTTCAAAAAGAAGAAACAAAATTCGAATTATTTAATGTTATGGCCAAGAATTATTACTTACCGGAGGGCCACGGTGCAGAAAAGTAAGCACTTTGTCCTCAAATTGATAGGCGATCAACACTTCAGCAGTTACCCGATAAGACACTACGCATATAACTCTTTTTTTTGTGAATTTAACAAACAATCTTTTCGCAAAAGTTTTACGTTCACAAGAAAATCGTGTGAATTATCACCATTTTATCATTATAATACCAAAATTCTTAACCTAATTATCAAAGCAAAATTGGCATTAAAATCTTTTCTCTTCTATTTTTCACTTCCGTCAATTCAACGACTCAACTTAAGCTTAGAATTTAAATACGATTGAAAATGCAAATTTTGTTTGGTACTTAATTAGTCACAATTTGAGCATTATTTATACGATTATTTTTTAAAATTCGAAAAGTAGCACAAGCGAATGTTTTGGATTCTAGCGAGGACCCTATAATCCAATCAATTGCAACATTAATAACAATAATACAATACAAAAAATAGTTAAACTACTCGTTAAGAAGGAAAACAACAACACTCATCCATTCAGGAAAAATTAGCAACTTGATTTGTGAAAACCTTGCAAACTCCACCAGGAATGAGTGATTTGAGGTTTGAGAAGTTACTGTCGACATATTTATTTAATTTGCCTCAAGAAACAATGACTATACAAATACTGGATTCAACATCCAGATTGTTGTATTAAAGAAGATTGCTGTGACTGTGAACGCATCTCATAGGTGGTGGTTTGGTGGCTTCAAGAATTTTACTGCAACAACACTAATTGAATGTTTGCTTCAATCTTGAGTGCAGTCATAGTACTCCTGGTAGTACTTATGCCTCCCAATTGTTATAAGAAAATATTTTACGTAGATATGACCTGTGCACTTGTGACCAGATAACTACTTATACCTTAACTAATTACGGAAAGCCACTTTAGTTGTTGACATTCGTTGTATGTGAAAGAATGTGCCTCTTTGATTTATTGTGCCGATGCGGTGTGGACATTTTTGTTCGATGCTTCCCAGAATCATCATCACATTCTATTTCGACAATCAGGAATATCGCCTGGACATATGAACATGCAATAAATGCAAACAAAATGGTAAATTACTGCCAAAAGGTCTTTAACATCCATAGCAGATACGTATGGGTTGATTGATTGCTGCAAATCAATGAAATGCATTCAATGATTTACTTAAAATATTATATAGTTGGAATGGAAGTAGTATGTTTATTATCTTTGTGGAAGTTAAATAAATAAATTAGGTGGCACAACAGTCCGTTGACAACTAGGGCCTAGTGACTTATAACTCTCAACCATTTATTTATGCGAGTAATATTGCCAGGGATGGAGGGGACCTACAGTTGTTAGCACTTTTCATGACAAGAATTACTCTTGGAGGATTTATCAATTCCTCGCAAGAGGCAGCGTGAAAAAACTTTAGATGGTACAAGCAAATATTGAACACAAGAACTCTGGCATGACAGCTCTACGCACTAACCATCACGCCACGGGTACTAAATGTTTGTGGAAGAACTTTTGAAATAAAATCTATTTTGTACCACCTTAAAAATTGTGCTCACTTTTTTTGATTCTTTGAAAACTCAAAAATGTTAAAATTAGATTGAGAAAATGACCTTGCTCACTCAAGCTATCCCATGACTATAGATAAGCACATTGATAAAGGGTTTGAATACTACAACAAGTACTTGGTTGTGCTACCACATTGCTGGAATTAAATATTTTTCGGGTGCCAACCGAAAATATAAACGAACCAAAGACTAAATACCACAAATAAAAGACTTTTGATCGGTTGACACCCGTGAAACATACGAGTATGTAATGCCAGGCATGTTGTTATTGTTGTAGTATTCAAATCCCACTAATTGAATTTAATTGGGTGCATTTTTAAAAAATAAATGTTTATTTGCTTCACAACTTTTTATGGCGAACGCACTACATAAACATTGAGAACCATCATATAAGTCTTCCTTCCCCAAGGTCTGTCTGAGTCATGACACTTTAATTTTAGCACGCCCAATTAGAGAACATGAGCATACTTCTTTAAGCGAATCTCAAAATTAACATCATCTTTATCTTCACTCCTTAATAGGGTGTCAACACACTCAGTTCACTTCCAATTTTCCTTATAATAGCTGACTTCGAGTAAACAAATTTATTCTAGCTGTGCGATCCCTCTAACAGGTGCATACGCATCGGAAAGCATGTGCAGGCCAATATATGTATGTATACACATTGTTCATACAAGCTCTCGCCTTATGGCCCATCATCAGACCAATGGATAACCTTGAAACGAGCCACGAAATAAATTCGCATTCTTCAAGGCAATACAATTTTCTTGGTCGCTTCCATACCAATAAGCCATAAATAACCAATGCGCAAAGGAATACCATACTGCATCTGCTATTGGAGCGGGCCTCGGCTAAGCCAGGCACAAGTAGTGCTGCTCCTCCGTCAATAATTCTGATGCTCGTTGTGTCCCAAACCCCAGCTTAACAACTGATGCACACAATTGAAATTCATGGTATAGTCTGAATCCGGTTTACACACACATATAGTGTTCTAGCAAAACAAAAAAAATTGAAGCAAGGGCAGGGAGCTACCCGTCAAAGTGTTTTCCGCCGTGCCACAATAATGTGTTATTAAAGACCAACCGATTTCCACCTGAGCTGAATTATTAGCCATTGTGTATGCGGTTGAACCGAACCGAACCGAACCAAACCGACTACGGCTTACCACCACCAAACCATATGGAACGAACCAACGAACAGCAACTTTCAAGGCATCCGTCGTAAAAACAGAAATATGTAGTTCTTCTTCTGGTATCTTCTACAATGGAGGCACAAAGTACATGACGTTCGATGCGATGTACGCACAAGAAGCATAAATTCGATTTCCTTCAAATTCGCAATTTAAAACGCATATTGATCCATCAAGGACTCGGCCATCCATCATTTGTGTGGAGGATCCATGTTGACAGTTTTAGCTTCCCGGTTTTCAAACTCAACCTTATTCTATGTTATGCTATATTATGCAGGTATGTAGCTACTTATATGGTATATATTTGTACATGTTTGTAGATATGATAGTTCCGACCGACCTACCACTGCGACGAGCCGCACATCAATTACAGCTGCTTCATTGCACCACATGATACTACTATGAAGCGAAGCTTCCACGAGTAGAAGGTATAGCAGAAAATAAAACAATATTTGTCGCAGAAGTCTCTCGTCAAGGTATAGGTCACGTCGTCGTGCTTCGTCGTGCGTCGTTTGGCGATCGTTCGGGTGGAGCACGTTATAGCTTAGGGGAGTTCGAAACTAAAGCCCATTTTTATGGAATGCGATAAATATGCAAATTGTGTTCCCTATTCTCATTCATTATATGAAAATTGAGTGGGGTTGACTCTTGTGATTTTCTTGTCTTAAAATGTACTGTGCATAAGGATGCACTTTAAATTGGTGCGACAACGACTGACGTCGTCGCCAAACGTATCCTAATAGCTTGTATCTTTGATAGAAAAATAAAATATATATACTTTTGAAAGTGAATTTCCCAACAATTTGCAGTTTGAAAATATTAAGCCTTAACTTTCTTTTGATTTAAGATTTCGCCCTTTTTTTTAAGAACTCCATAAGCTTGTATAAAGTTTATATGTAGTGTTTGAACTGTTAAAGCTTTCTTGAATTATCACATCTAAAAATCCATCGCTGGTTCTCATGAGATCGAATTTGATGTTTTGATACCCAAAGCAGGAAAAATGTTCTCAAGATCTACGACCTATCTTCTTAAGACCTTAGAAATATTGATTGATATCCATTTAAGGGCAAGTATTGATACAAGATTTCTGTCTATGTATGTCGGTGGAAACAGCGTTACACACATTAGTACGCACCATCGGATACTCCCTCCATTATAGAGAGCTGACAATCGTTGCTTTCCTTGACATCGAAGGCGCTTTTACAAACGTGGATACATCTGCACTAACTTCGCTGAACGTAGAGGGTTCTCTTGGGGAGTTAATTGATTTAATGCTGACTAGCAGAACAATTAACTCAAATTTCATATATTAACCCTGGATGGAGGGGACCTACACAGTTGTAAGCACTTTTCATGACAAGAGTTACACTTGGAGGATTTGTCAATTCCTCGCAAGAGGAAGTACCCGTGAAAAAAAGCTTTAGATGCCACAGGCAGTTTGAACCCAAGACGTCTGGCATCAAAGTCCAACGCACTAACAATAACGCCACGGGGTCTATTTTGTAATTATTGATTGGTGTGAATAATTCCGATGGTGTACGAGTATAGTTCTGTCATTATAATGTTAGTTGATCTTCCGAAAAGTCCAGATTTGCAAAATCGATTTCCAATCATAAAATAAAAATAAAACAATATTATTGTTGTTAATTGGGTGACCAATGAGTACCAACGAGTACACCATTTAGTCAGTATTTTGATAGCTATGAAAAAATGGATTCATTAATCATTTACAGAAACTTAAATAATGAATATCAAAATATTTTTGGTGAAATTCACTATTAGCTTGTTTTTTTGTCGGTAAATAGCTACAAAATGTTTGAATTCATCGCCAAACTGATGATGGTTGGTTCCATCGACACGAGTAAGTTACTTGAAATACATGGAAGTACTCGATCTTTGCTTGTAGTTCGTAAATACACATATACTTTACATCATGGGTGAATGAATATGCAATCGACTATAACTAGCTGGCTGACTAGCATGGATGATGGCGCGGCGGTATTTTGTGGCGTGTGTATTATTGGTATTAACTCGAGCTAGAGGCACCGCCCATAACAAGTGTAATGAAAGTTAGCTCTTGTAGCAATTTTGAGCTCCTAGGGATATGTATTCAAGCATGTGGTGCAGGAGGTTGAATATATCTGCTATTCATATACATATGCATGTATTACTTGTTATCGTTTCGATTAACTAGGCAGGGAATTCGAATAATGATTGTCTTTGCAGTCTGTGTGACTAAAAGTTCAATCATTTGTTTTCATCTCCCCGAGTGACTTTACCTACTTGGTAAGCAACATCAGCTACAAAGTTCTTTGTGGTCAATAAGAAGACGTTTAAGTACATTATCCTCTTGTTAACAAAAGTATTTTAAATAATCGTGTGAACTTTACTTCTTGTAGTTAGTATGGGGCATAATATTCAAATTACCTTTTGTAAAGTTTAGGTATATTCATCTATTGTATAGGTACGTCCTTTTAAAAAACGCATAATTCTAATACTAAACGTTAACTTGACCTTGAGCTCTTAGTCTGGAATATATTGAATACATATAGGTCTTGTACTTATTTCCATTTATGAAAGTTTGCATAATATTAAGTACGGTGTTTGCTACTTTGACCTAGTTCCTGCGAATGGGTATACTCAGTTTTGAACTTCTTGTTTCTTAACACACTGAAAATGATTGTTATTTATTGATCTTAAAGTTGAATAAAATTACGGCAAAAAATACTACAATGTCCCAAAGGTAGTGAATATTTCTGGTAATTTGTAAAAAATGTGCGTAACACTAACAATGATACTCCTTTTGTATTAGCTCGATTGATTAAGCCAGTTTGTTGCAGCACAGTTTGGTGTTACTCCTCCTGTACTTGAAAGCGTAAACGGTTCTATAGGATAGAAACCTTGCCATTATTCCAGTGCATAATACTAATCAATTTTTAAATGTCTTTTCCTCAATAGCACCTAGACTGTTTTAACTCACTGCCTTTTGAACTACGAAGCATTCGCTCAACTCATTTGTTTAACAAAAACATACAAAAATTGCTTTTTAGCTTTGATCTCAATGAAATCAATAACATTATCAGGATCCTTAGCTAATATTTAGTTTACTCTTTTTTTCCCTTCATTAATTAAATATGTTTTTTTTTATATATATCTCTTTAAGTATTCACCCCTCAACACTTCTTAATGTAAAATTATGTCAAATCCTTTTATATCTAGAATTTCTTTCGGTATTTTCGATTCTTGTCTTTGGCAACAGATTGTACCTTCTTCTTATCTACCAAATGGAAAACACTTAGATATGATAATTTAAAATTAGTTTAATAAATTATATTACAAATCATGTTAAGTTATTTTTGTTATGTTTAAATTTAAAAATGTATTACCTATATAATAAAATATTCTATTTTGTTAACAAGAAGAAAATAAAAAAAAAATAAATAAAATAAATATTAAGCCAGAAAAAAAAATCTTTCGGATTCGTACAGTTGCTATAGTACTGAAAGACCTCCACAGTCACAAATCCTCTGGCCCGGATAGTATCCCTGCTACTATTCTAAAGAAGTGAGCTTCATCGCTGGTGAAACCACTGTTTAAGCGTTTCCATCTATCCTACTCTACTGGTCCCTTTCCGAGTGGATCAAAAGCAGCATTTGTCCAGCCTGTCCCTAAAAAAGCGAATCGTCCTCACCTTCTAACTATCTTCCCATTGGCACTTCTTCCAAGGTCATGGAAACGCTGATCAATTTCCAGCTTAAGAAATATCTTAAAGAACAAAAGCTTGTTAATGACCGGCAGTATGACTTTCGTAGCAAATGGTCGCCACTGGTGATCTCATGGTTTATCTCACCGAACAGTGGAACAAATCTTTACATCGTTTTGGAGAAAGTAAGATTATTGCATTTGACATTTCAAAGGCATTTGATAGGGATCGGCATTAAGCTCTTTTACCGAAAATGCGTGGATTTTGGTATTGATGAATCTCTTCTTTGTGGGGTTAGAAATTACCTTTTGGACCGTTTAATCCAAGTAGTATTTCATGGGTTCAAACCTGATATCCACAAAATAAACGCTGGAGTGCCCCAGGGCTCCGTTTTCTCTCCAATAATCTTCTTTATTTTTATAAATGAGCTTTTGTCTGAAACTTTTAACCCACTTAATTGTTCCGCTGATGACAGTTCTCATAGCTCTTCATATTCGTTTTTAGATTCTCATCCTTGTTCTTCCGATGTAGACTACTAACGGCAGCGTATGATAAGCTCATTAAATTCCGATCCAGACAGTATTATCCAATGGGGAATCAAAAATCGTGTAGAATTAAATGCTTCGAAATCTCAATACTGTTTACTGTCACAAAAGCGTTACTCTCCCCCAATGCCACTACTTATGGGTGGTACTTCCATCGGGGAGACTGAACAGCTTTCAGTTCAAGGTATATGTGCATCACAAACCACTTGTTGTGCACTGATCACATATTTGACATCGCCAAAAATACTGCTAAGTGTTTTGGTTTTTTCCGACAATGCAAGAAGTTTTTTAATAATTTACAAAGCTTTTAGTCATCCAAAACTCGATTACAACTCCCATATCTGGACAGGTGCTCCAATAACCCACATGATTCTCTTGGACAGAATCCAAAAGACGCTTTAAAATACTGTAACTTTTGTATCTCTTAAGCACCGTCGCAAGGTTTCTTGTATAACTTTATTTTATCGACATTTAAAAAAAAAATGCTCTAGTGAAATAGCTATTCCCTTCATTTTGACAATAATTTCATCGCTACTCAAATGAATATAAATATTTTGTATAGATATTGTTTCTAATTTCTGTATATTTTAAGAAAAGCCAGGTATTCTTTTGCCTATATTTTTCTAAAGAACAATTTAACAAAATTCTAAAAGCTTCCAAAATTCATGTTATCATTCGTTTCTGAACTGTATTTTGAGTTTTACCTTAGGCTTAAATTAAAAAGCTTCACTTTTGACATTTGAATAGTTAAATATGTAAATACAATTAAATTTTTTTAATCATACAAATTTCTCCCTAAAACATATCAAGTCAGGTTATGACCCAAACTTTAAATATCAAGGTCTCAAAAAATTTACTTTTATTCTTATGTGAATGTCCATTCTTAAAATAATATGATGTAATTGGGTCACTATAAGAAAGGACACGTCACAGAAAGTTCAAAAATATTTTTACTATTTTCATTCGATTGTCACAATATACACGCACGCCAATATACGGCTGCCGCGCGCCGTCGCTACCGGCGGGCGCTGGCCTCACCGTCTACAAAATGAAACGTGCAAGTATGCGATTTTTCTGTTCACGTGATTACCTCTCTGAAGTTGGTTGAAATCTCCCACATCTGTCATTTTCATGTTATTTACATTTTATTTTAACGTCAAAACAGTTTTCAGAAAAGATACGAGTATATTTTTATATTTCAGTTTTTATTCTTACATTCAATATATGTATGTATGTACATAGGTATAGATATTTTATCTTTTTTTTAATTCGATTTTCTTTTTATATTGTTTAAAATTTGTCATTTGTCCATTTATGAATAAATGGTCAAACCGTGTTGCATTTCATTGCTCTTAAATGATTCAGCTTTATTACAGAAATATAAAGTTTTCTTAAATTTAATCCATGACTAACAAGAATTCATCTGACCGAAACAAATGCAAAGAATATGATTTAATAGAAAACTATTGTTTGCTTTTAAATTAATCCTTCGTATTGTATTTATCTGTTAATGTCTTATTTTGTACGAATCAATTACATTTCCATGAACAGGAAAAATAAACTAAATGGCATTTAAGAATCGGTTGGAATTTTATGCACTGATGCAACCACATCAATGATGTGACGTTCGTTGCAAACGATTGTTTTCTTTTTTTAATAATATACATATGTATATGTATATATTTTTCTCACGTATTTCTATACAATAAATAGCTAATAGTTAAAAGTTAACAGAAAAAATCGAAAAAGGATGTTTATTTGCACTGTATAGCAATTTAAAAAAATAAATTCAACTTTATTATCAACGATAAGGAGTTATAATATATGTATGTATACCTGATATTTATTTTAAGTGCTGTCAAACAAATTGATACGAAACAAGCTTTCAGGGCAATAAATAAAATAAATGAAATAAATGTACATCACAATATCAACTCAAGCTTCAAATGTTTGTGAAAATAAAAACTAATAGATATTCAATCTTCAATCTTTAAACTTCTGCTAAAAGAAAATCCTAACTACAAATTTACCAATAATGTTAGTATTAATACTAGATTTTTTTTTAATAAAATGCAAAAATCTGTTACTCTCTCACTGGACCACCACCCTGGAGGTCCTCTTAACATTAGCTGATTTTTTCTTCAAAAGATTAAGGTTAAATTAGAGGCATGATTATTAGGAAATTTAATTCGAACTTGTTTAAAGTTCTTACATCAGCTCTTTTGTTTTTGGGAATTTAGCTAAAATATGGAAAAGTGAATAAACTCATTTTCATACTCAATCATTTACAAAAAATCCTTTGACAAAAAATTCCATTTCACCTCCAGAAAATGTTTTACATGCATACATAACTACCTATACCCAATTTTAACTTTACCCTTGATGGTTTTCGTTAGTTTGATAGAAATAGTTTTTGCCACCCACAATTATGTTCCTTGGTCTAATATGTCGAAAATGTCTAAACATACTCGATGAATATTGTCCCAGATACAATCATATATATGTATGTATAGACCTTGTCGATATGTTTCATATGTCCCGTCAATCTAATCTCCAATGCCACTTGAATAGCAGATCTGACTGCTGTAGCTATATACAATTCACACACTTGATGCACTGATGCTGCTGCTACTCATACCACCGCTGCTGATGGTGGAGTATTAGGTTGAGCGGATGTAGTATTACAACGCTGTGGTCCAACAAACATATCGACTAAAATATCTAAAAATATCAGCATTCATTTCTGGCAAGATACAACAACAGAACCCCCTCAGAAGAGCATCTCGATTCGTACTTGCATACGAGAACAAGTACATATACAAGAACGAAGAGCCGGACACATCTCACAGTCTCTGTCTGATTTTCATCTACAAATATTGTAGATACGTTGCAATTTCTCCTGTCTACATATACAAGTTCACTTTTAATTCTTGGCAGTAGCTATAGAAGCTTTAGCTTTGAAAGTACATTCGACCAAATGCCCTTCCAAATTGGAAGGAAACGAACGACCATGTAATTGAACGTACATAAATTTAATGACGGTTCCATCATCCTTCCGATAGATTCGAGAATCATTGTGAGAGTAAAATAACAAGAACGAGGACAAATGGGTCTGTATTTGATGCTGCTGTGGAGCTGAGAGCGATATGAAAAATTTGAGGAAAACACTTTTTTTCAAATCAAACATTCAGGTCCGAATTTTTGTAAAACATCATCTGGTATTCAGGTAGGTTAGGTAGGTATTTTGCTGTTTTCTTTCCGCTTTCCGGGGCTTTGAAATATTTCTAGGACATCAATGTGGGAATCATACAAAACACAACTTTACAAGAAAAACAACAAAACTGAATATATATTTACAGCGCACCTAGAGAATGATGTTGCCACTTTAGGAAAAGAAGCGTTTTTCCTTAATTTTAGCTTTTAATTGCTGAAGCCAGTACGTGTTCGATGCAGCTATGTGTCCCAGTTTTCCTTTTAAAATGAAACAGAGGGGAATTGCGTTTGAATTTTAATTCTAAATTGGAATTATTTGTGTTCAAATGTTGACAAATGCAATTATGGATAATAAGCCCCATTTATTTGGTGCTTGAAAAATGTTATTATACGTTCGTGTATGTAAAATCTTGACAACAGGGATAAATGAAATAATCTTCTCATCCACATTCTAATAGTATCTTAACTTAAGTCCTTACATACCCAAGGTCTACTTGGCACTAACAGGAATAAGAAAAGGATTTGCATGTTGGCGCCGCCCGTTCCCAGTCTATAAAATGTAGTCACCATACTTTTGCATTACCTAACATATTTCTTTGTCACCGATTAGCAACCCCTTTTCTTTAATGGAAGAACTTTAAGGAATATTTTTTACGTGGCAACCTTGTTTATGGGTGAGCAAGCAATAAACCGAGAATCATATGTATGGACGTATGTTATAAAAGCTCTAAGTTCAACCTCATTTGTTGCTTATTTTACGTATTTGCAAAAAATGTATACAAACATGAGAACCGGATATGAATATATGAGTCTTAGACGCAATATTTTTGCTTTGGTGTTTTGTTGTTTACTCCTGATATAAATAAATCATTAAATTAAAATGAAACAAAGTCAATTGAATATTTCTAAAAATGTATGATGGTCAAAGGAAAATTGAGTCAATCAATGCAAATTAGTGTTTACCAATTATAAGTACAATTTTGTTTAGGTTATAATATTGTGTAAGACTATCAATTAGATGTTTTATAAGTGTAGTTTATAATTATACTGAAGGCTGACAAATATTTTTGTTTCGTTTTTGTTTTAAATTAGAGACCAAATTTTGTGTACGGTGGTATGGCAGTATGGTAGATTGCTTTAAAGAAAGCTATAAACCGCGACAAACTAAATAAAGTCCAACGTTCATCTTGCCTATGTATCAACCCCATTTATCCTACTCTACCTAATACCTCTTGATATATACTTAGCAAACAAATAGCTACAAGCTCTGCTATTCGCCTCAAAGTAATTCTTAAGTATTTAGAATCAATTAAAAAGCACTGCAACTTGACAGAAATTTAAAGATTTCTATAACTTCCAGTTTTTTCTGGGAACTTTTGGTGATAAAAGAAATCTTTTCGTTTCTTAAAGAAAACGTGATATCAACATCTGATACCCGTATTTTCTCAGATAGTCAGGGTATTATCAAATCTCTGGACTCTGTCTCTACAAACTCTATAACAGTCCATAACTGTCGATCATCTCTAATGGAGATGGCACAACAGTTTAATATTCACCTTTGCTGGGTGCAAAAACGCAAGAATTACCTAGGAGAATTCATTCTATAACGATCCAAACGATCTCAACCATATCAACATAATCAGTCTATCACGTTTCCTAAGGGACTCAAACTGGTTTCATTGAGCTTAGAAGAAAGCATCAAGATTCAAATGGTCTCACAATGGGCCATTAAACTAGCCTAAGTGTGTCCTACTCCATCACGGACAGTCACTTTAACCTAACCTAATTTAACAGGTTTAATGTGTTGGGATCCCATTTTAAACTCTTCACGGTCGATCCAACTGCCGCTTAACACCAACAGGGATTCAGGGAGCGCGGTTTGCTCTCAAATTGCGAAGAGAGCAAGAGACAGAACTCTCTACGCACCGATACAATTTGCGTATTAAACATCGCTTATAACATATTTATGGTAGTTTCCCGATGACCACGCTCAATGTAAGTTCAAGCGAAACGTTCGTTATATATAACGCGGCTAATCAGAGAAAATACAAATTTTCCATAGGAGACATTATGTTTTTTTTTGAAAAAAGCTATTTAATGTAATTCTCTTAATGCCGTTGTTGTTTAAAAAGTTATAACTAACTGCACTTTTTATACAGCAAGTCAAATTCGAATTGTAAAATGAGCAAGACCATGCTCCTTAAACTTTCGAAAGCGAATTTGTAACATGGGCTGGGCAAGACCTTATTCACTTCCCATTGGAAGTTGTTGTAATTGGTCCGATTTGTCAAATTGAAAATTTTGACATTTCGCGACGTTTCAAGGTCCCTAGAGTCGAAATACAAAATTTTAGAGAGATGTCTGTGCGTGCGTGAGGACGTACGTTTGTACGTCCGTACGTTTACGACGTTTTTTTCGTCGTCCATAGCTCAAGAACCAGAAGAAATATCGACTTCAAAAAAATGTTGTTATACAGAAAAAAATATATTTTTGTAAAAAAAAAACAAATCAACTCAAATATCTTTTCAAAAATTTCAACTCAAATATCTTTTCAAAAATTTGAGATTTAGGCTTACAACTAGTTTTATCTTATAAGAAATATAATTTATAACATTCAGTAAAATTTAGAGAAACATCGAATTTACATCAAATAAAAACCTAAAAAAAGTAATAAAAGTTGGTAAAAATTGAATTTGGACTGAAATATCTTTTCAAAAATTTGAGATATTGGCTTCAAAATAATTTTATTTTATAAAAAATATTTATTCCAACATTTATTAAAATTTTGAGAAAAATCAAATTGACATTTTTTTTATAAAAAATTAAAACCTAAAAAAAACATTATACTCAAAATTGGTAAAAATTGAATTTGTTCTCAAATATCTTTTCAAAAACTTGAGGTCATGGCTTTCAACTAATTTTATCTTATAAGAAATATTGTTTTCAACATTCGGGTAAATTTTGAGAAAAATCGAATTAACAGTTTTTTTTACAAAAAATAAAAACCTAAAAAAAAATAATAAAAGTTGCTAAAAATTGAGTTTCGACTCAAATATCTTTTCAAAACTTTGATATATTGGCTTAAAATTAATTTTATCTTTAAAAAAATATTGTTGTCAATATTCAGTAACATTTTGAGAAAAATCGAATTGACAGTTTTTTAACAAAAAATAAAAATCGAAAAAAAAGGATTACTAAAAGTTCGTAAAAAATGATTTTCGACTCAAATATCTTTTCAAAAACTAAAAATATTGGCTTCAAACTTAATTTATATCACAGAAAATATTATTTTCGAAATTCAGAAATTTTTTTTTTAAATCCAACAGTCCGTTTTCTTATAGAAAATTAAAATCTACAAAAAATAGCACGCAAAATTGGTAAAAATTGATGTTCGGTTCTCGATATCTCGTGAACAATAAAAGATATTGACTTTAAATTAGTTTCATTTATTCAATTTGTATTTATTTATAAAAACTTTTAAGAAATGCTACTAAAATTGGTAAAAATTGTTTTTCTACTAAAAATCTCCCTTACAAAATTAGATTTTGAAATCAAACTATTTAATTATATGCAGAATATTGTTGGTTATTTTTAATTTTTTTAGAATAATTTAACTGATAACTTTTTTAACAAAATAACGAAAACCTTCAAATTTGTATGCAAGACAAATCGACAGACGGGATGGGAAGTTATCAGTGTGGGTCGCATCCCATCCCATCCTCTTTTTATTATTTAAAATTTGAACGTATAAAAAGTTAAGTTGCTATATATTTTATTTTTTTTGAAATAATTATTAATATTTAATAATTGAGTTCTAATTTAAATTTCATTGAATTTTATTCATCTCAAATATTTCATTTAATGAAAAAATGTTGAAGTCTTATATATGTGAAATATCAATTTAATAAAAGATTTGGAGCTTCAAATAACCTAAATGGACCCCCAACCATGTTACGCATGTTATACCGCCTCTCAAACCTTGCTTTAATAATTTTCAAACCAAAACAAAGGAATATGCAAATCCTTCTTCATTCGGACATTGTATTCGAATCCGATTATAAAAATTGTTATCAGTCATTGTGCGCGGTGTTACCCTGAAGGCCAATCAATATAGCTGTTTGGTGGAAAATACAAACTATTTTGTGTGTGCTGCAATATTAATGCTGCAACAGACCATGCAACGATATGTCTGATATGGCAATTTCGTTACCTATGTACGTTACTTATGTGCTTAAATAAATGTTTGTATTTTTGTTCACTTACGCTTCTCTTACATATTTACATACACATATGTACATACATATGTACGCTTTACATGCATTGTAGTTGGTAAATATACCATCTTAAGCTCAGAGTTGAAATAGTGAGGGCTTAAAGATGAAGGTTATTAAAAAAAGGATAACATTAAATTAGGAATAGACGATAATAAAAAATACCATTCTAAGAATACCTGCAAAAAGCCGTAATTATGATAAAATGTATGTAAATAATATAGAGGTTGCTTTTTTACGATATACGATTTTCAAGAAGAAATATAACACATATAATTTAGCGTAATGGCCAAGAGTTTCGCTTTTATTATAAAGATAAGAGTTTGTCAACATGTTTTGAAAATGATTTTGGGCAAGTCACAGCCGCTTCTGGCTTGAATAAATTACAGCTGCGAGGCCCAATATTTGATCACTTTTGCAGCAATTGGGGCCGTATATCCTCAATAATGCTATATACGGCCAGTGAATTCATATAACTCTACAAAAAATAGTCCACCTGTGTTAAATACACGATCTTGTAGACATTACAAACCTCTCATAGAAAGTTATTGTAATCGGTGAAAATGTTAACATTTCTCGACGTTTCAAGTTCCCTAGAATTTAAATAAAAGTTTTTTAGAGAGATGTCTGTGCGTGTCTCATTTGGAAGCTTTTTCCGCCATCCATATCTCAAGAACCAGTAGAGATATCAACTTCAAATAAATGTTGTTATACAGATAAAGATGCAGAAAGTGTTTTCAAAAAATTGATTGGGTGCGAAAGAAAGAATTATGGTTAACCCAAAATATCTCACGAACCAATAATGCTAGCGACTTGAATTAAATTGTAAAATGTGGCGTGATACCAAACTGATATAATTTTGAAAAAAAAAATCAATAAACTTTATTTTTATAAATAAAAAAAAAATATGATTTTATCTCCAAAATAGAATATAGTGTTTTTGCACCTGGTAAAATTTTGAGAAAAATCGTAAGGACACTTTTTTACAAAAAATAAAAACCTAAAAAAAAATTAATGAAAGTTGGTAAAAATTAATTTTCGACCTATACATCTTTTTCAAAAAAATTAAATCTACAAACAAATAGCACGGAAAAAAATTGGTAATGATGGTATTGTCTTGAAAATGATTTCATTCTTTTTTAAAGTTTTTTGTTAACGTAAAATATTGTTCTTAAAAAAATCTGATCTACATATATTTGTTTATATAAGAAATACAAATTCTTAAGAAATGCTATAGAATTGGTAAAAATTGGTTTTCGACTAAAAATCCCAGTAACAAAAATAGATTTTGAAATCAAACTATTTCATCATATGCAAAATATTGTTGGTAATTTTAAGTTAATTTTTTAGAAAAAATCAACTGACAACTTTTTTAACAAAACACGAAAACCTATAAAAACCACAAAAAACTGATTAGACTAACTTTTAAGATCACAAAATATTAACTTCCAACTATTTATCTCACACAAAATTCTGTTGTAAACATTTTAAGTAAGACAAATTGACAGACGGGATGGGAAGTTATCAGTGTGGGTCGCATCCCAGCCTCTTTTTTTGGACAACTTGTTCAGGAGAAAGTGTATGTATTATAAAATAACAAACCACACTGAGCATAAACCAAATGACAGCTGTCAAAAATACCAACTCAAAAAAATTAGCATATATGTACAGTACATAAGTCTAAAAAGAAACACCAGTTACTTTACCTAAAAAGCTTCCACAGTTTTTCAATGTTTACGAATTATAAACAAATGGAGCTACAATACAGTAAAAAAACAAAAGGTTACCAGCGAATGTGCTTTACGTTTAATTAATGAAATACATTCTTTGAATTAATGATACTATAATTTATTTATTCACTCTTGTGTTCTTATTGAATGTATACACTTATTTATGGTTTTTAATTTGATTAGAGGAATACAACACCAGTTATGTATATCCAATTAAAAAAAAAAAAACAATTTACCTACCCCAAGAATTTGTTCATTGTCTTAACGAGCAAATTAAATATGTGTACGTCTTACGTTGCTCAGTTCTTGTTTTTAAATTAAGTATTCTCGTATTATTTTATGTTAATCTGTTGGTCATCGTTTCATACTACCTAAATTATTAAAACACGTTTGTACTCACCTTGTCATACTACTGACGTTTGTGCTTTTCAACTTCACAACTGAACTTCAAAATTGTTACGTCACACTGGCACATTGTGCACTGCACTGCCCGCAATGCAAACTGAAGATGTCAAAGTCAAGGTTGTCTTCATCCAAACAAAACCTTCAACGTCAACCGGGCTGAATGGACGGCCGGCCGGACAGGTTGCTGCTCTGACTGTAATGATACAATCTCTCAACCCACATGCAACAATTGCTGAATGAAATTGTTAATGTACATGTTACCTGTTGGCAGCGTTCGTTTGTTGTTGTTGATTACCTTTGGTATATGAATATACAACGCTGCGTAGGCAGGCAAAACGAACATAGTATTGTATCTACGAGTAAAGTCTAAGCGAACCTGATATTTGTTTGCAAAACTAGCATCAGTTGAAGCCTTTGGCTTGCAGAAGCAAAGAGTACATGTTCTTTTGGATTTAACATAGTTGGCGTGCGTTTTTATTTCAACTTCCGATTGACAGTAGCTACTAACATCAGCGACGTATGACTGACGTTAACTTAACTGCACATAATGGTCAAGTTGGTGTTTCACTTCACATGACCATTACCATTGACCATCATTTCATTTGTAGATTGGTGAGCGATGGTTGGCTTGCGTGGGTTATTCATAATTAACAGTGTGAAATGAATGGAGAATACCTGTTGCTTCTTATGACACATGCGACATAGGAACCTACTACAAGACATTTTGTGTTTTCCCTGTGACGTTTCGTGCATAATAATGTTTTATATAGATATGTATGTTTGAGTTATATGTACATAGTTTATTATGTTCAAATCATACCATAGAAGCATTAGACTTTTGGTTCTTGGAGTTATGTTAAAATGTCTCTGGAGGTAAATTAATTATAAAAGGTTTAATTATAAAGCTTAGTGTACACGATTGCCAGGTCTGACAATCATTGTCAGATCTGCAAACGTCTGACAATGTGTGAAAATGAGCTGACAATGAGCTGAAAATTTTAATTTGTGTGTACACGGTTTGCAGATATCTACAAACATCTGCAAATCTGTTGCCAAATATTTGTCTGACAATGTCGACAAACTAATTTGGCCAAATAGCTAGCAATAGATTTGCAAACATTTGTAGATTTTCTGCCAACCGTGTACACACCAAATCAAATTTTGGATCTGCAAATTTATTTTCAGCTCATTGTCACACATCGCATCAGTCAGAAAATTTGTCTGCCAATGAATAAATTTGCAAATGTTCCTCAAACGGCATCTGCAAATTTATTCATTGTCAGACGTTTGCAGAAACGTCAGAAAATGAAAAAAATTTGGTGATCTCCCAATGAATTTTGTGTACACACGATTGCCACATCTGCAAATTAATTTGTCTTCAAAATGATTGATGAACAAATTTTTCTGCAAATCAATTTGGTGTGTAGACGGTTGTCAGCTTGCGTGTACACGATTTCCAGATATCTACAAATTAATTGGCAGATATTTGTCTGCAAATTAGGAGCCAAACCATTTGTCTGCAAATTAATTTGGTGTGTACACGATTGTCAGCCATTCGAGACAAATTTTTCAGTGACAGATCTGGCAATATTTGCAGATCTGGCAATCGTGTACACTTAGCTTAACAGGTTTTCCATTAAAGGCGGGTCAAATTTAAAGTTGAATAAAACAAGTTGTATATGAGATATCAATACATTTGTATCTTTTTTTAAGAGTCCTCTTAATGACATTATGTGTTAAACATAACATCGCTTAAATGATCCAGTCCAGTTTTCGATGAATTTGGCGTTTATGTGGTCTTTAAGTGCTGACTACTTAGTCAGAAGGGTAAGAATTGTCGCTGTATAGCTCGTACATCTCGTCGTTCCATATTCACCTTCACTCACCTTCTATGCATTGTTGTTGTTGTGACGTGGGAGCTCTGCACTATTCTTTCAAGTGCGATGTTAAAAAATCGCCTAAAGCCTTTTCTGGCATCGAAAGGTTCTAATAAGTTGTTTTCAACCTTTATGGAGCAGCGCAAATTCTGTATGGTTATCCTGCACAAACGGACAAGTTCGGCAAGGATGCCAAAACTAGACATGGCTCTATATACTTCGTCCCTGTAGATGCTGTCATATGCGGCCTTGAAATCAATGAAGAGATGGAGGGTGTCGATTTGATGTTCTTAGGTTTTTTCCAGGATCTTCCGTAATGTGAATATTTGGACTGTGGACTGGTGTAAAACAACACTGATAAGGATTTATTAGGTTGTTGACGATGGGCTTTAGACGTTCTCATATTACGGCAGAGAAGATTTTTTAAGCGATATTAAGTAGACTGATTCCTCTATAGTTGGTGTAGTTTAAAGAGTCTTCTTTTTACAGTATCGGGCAAACAATACTGAGGCTCCATTTATCTAACATGCTTTCTTCTGACCATGTTTTACAGATAAGTTGGTGCATGCTTATTAAAGAGATCGTCATTCAACCCATCTCCTCCAGCAGCTTTGTTAGACTTCATCTTAGATATGGCAATCTTTAATTCGTCTAAGTTGGGAAGAGGGGTTAGTTGGCTTTCGTCGTCTATATTTTATAGATCATTCTGCATGACAGCGGAATCGGTTCGTCGTAGCAGTTATACAGTCTGCGATAGTGGTTCTCCCATCTTTTCATCATTGATTGCGGTTCCACTATCATGCTTCTACTTTCGTCTTTGCAGCCTTCGGTCCGAAATTTATTTACCTGTGGATTTCGTTTCATTTGCTCATAAAACTTTCGAAATTCATTTCTGGTTTTGAACTTCTCAACATCTTCGATCGCTCGCTTCTCAAGCTCTCTCTTTTTTCTTATAAGAAGTCGGTGTTCCGCTCTCCTATCTTACTCAAAGAGCTCGTGAGCAGCTCGTGTCCTTCTATGCACCACCGCTTTGCGTACCTGCTGTTTGGCTGCATTTACTGCCGACATTCTTCATCAAACCAGGGGTTTCTTGTTTATGGCTAGAATGCCTGAATGTGAGTTCTCATCAGCGTTGCCAAAATGTGCCCGATCGGGCCATTTGGCACTAAGTTTTTTATTTTGGCCCGTGGCCCGGGGCCAACATGAAATGGCCCGCATATCATATATTTTCTTTTTTCTAAAACAACAAATCCAATCTTTTTATTCCATTAACAAAATTATCAATGTGTTTCCTCCATATACAACTTCCCATATTGAAAATGACACTGAACTCATTCATTCAGACTAACATGACGTTTGCTTTTCATTTGTTTTCGCCAATCGCCACTTTATTTTTTTTCACCTACCTAGTACGTATCTCGTCTGTTTGTTTTGTCATATCTACAATTTCTTAAAACACAGCCCAAAAAGGCAAGAAGAACTTAAAGTTTTTCAAGAGTATCTTGATTTGAAAAACACCAAAATAAAGAAAGTTGTTGCAACGCAAACAAAAAATTTATTGTTATTTAAAAAAAAAATTGTTAAAGCTGAGTACTTAGAAAGCCTAGACAATATATTTGAAGTTGAATTCGAACAGTTCTCTTTGAAACCCTTAAATGGAATATATTTTGGCTACGGATTTGATGACTTATTCGAATATTTAATTTAATTAATTTAATTCGAAATATAATAAGTTTATTTAGAAAAGATAAATTGTTATTATTTTCTTAAACAAATTTTTTCTAGGGTAGTGGGCTAGTGGCCCGCACATTTTGGAAATGGCCCTTAAAATGTTTGTCTTCGCGGCAACGCTGCTTCTCTTCTCCAAAAAAAAAACAACAACAAAAATATATGGAGTGTCTTTGATTTGTAGTAGAAAGTAGCACAGCAACCTACCTGCTCTCTTTTTTCGGAGACATTTTTTTGTTGTTTCTTTGTAGATGAGAACTCACATACAGAGGTACGGTGCGTGATACAAAACCTGCACGTTCTAGCCCATACGATTCAATATGAATAAGTATTTTGCTTTGTCATACTCTCTATGTTAATTTTGGGACTCGGTGTGCATGAAATAAATCTTGCACATATGAGGTGGCATGGAAATTTTTTGTGTTGAGATTTTTTCTCTTGTATGAACAGGGTGAAATATTTGGAAATTAGGTAGGTAGGTAGGTAGGTGTCTTTGCTACATGGTCAATGGATGTGGAAGTTTTCTTTTTTGCACACTGAGTATCGAAACTAACATGGGAGATATTTAAAAAAAAACTTATTTATACGGAATCATATGGGTCAGAGCGTGCAGGTTTTCTTATTGCACACTGTGTAAGAGTTAAGTGCCTGATTACAGGAGATGAAATTTTGAATAGAATGGAAAAGGAGCATAGAGCTTAAAAATTAAAGAGGGATGATTCTATGTGGAGTCGAATTGTTCTTGCGCAGTCAGTTTTTTTTTTGAAAGTTAATGACTGTTGTAACGGCTACTTTTAATGTATGTATGTATATCTAGTCTGGTGCAGAATGCAGATTGTTTCAATTGTTTTTTTCGCTTTGTTGGTTAATTAATATTAAATAAATAGCTATACCTATCAGTTTTTAATAGAAGTGACGTATTTTGTGACAAGACCGTAATGTGACTGACTCAGTTGATTTTAGACAAGCTTGAATTACATGAAATTTTAATAAGTAACTGTCAAAGCCAAAGTTATGATAATGGTTTGAATATGAAAGGAAAAGAAGCGGGTGTTTAGAATCGAATTCGAACCCTGGAACCAAGAGGATTTTTCGTTCCATGTTGTCCGCATTCCTTAAATTTAGTTAATGATGCTGCTTGGTGCTCATTTTTATGCAGTTAAATTTGTCGATACAATTCAATGTTTGTATAACTCTTTTTCAAGTTCCACAACGAGGTGGGATACTTATAAGAAAAAAATTCCAAGTCATACTTTGAAACCCCCTTCTGAGACTAGATGAGAGAGCAGGTTAGATGCATTAAGGCCTTTAAAAACAAATTAAGAAGAAATATATGAAGCCCTTATAGAATTAAGAAATCTAGAGGCAAAAAACATTGCAGAATCGTTAGGAAATAAAATTTTTGATTTTACATTTATTTGCTGCCTGCTAATTTGGTTTGATATTTTAGAAAATATAAATTAAACTAGTAAATATTTGCAAAGTCCGTCCGTTAATCTGTCAACTGGCATAATAGTTTTAGAAAATACAAAAAACAGTTTGATTTTAATGCGTTCCGATGAAAAATTTAATGAGTAGGTATGTTCAATTAACGGAGCGTATTGCTAGTTCCCTAGAAATACCAAATATGTTTCCTATAGCTTCATCATTGCGATCTCAACGGAGAAAAATACTTTATGTTGATAAATGTCCTGAAACTATATTAGACCCGAAACAAAGATTTAAAGTTGAATTTTTTTTAAATACTTGAAAGGTTTGATACCTATAGTATCAATTTTTCATTTTTAAGTAACATAAGCGAATGTTTAAAAAATAAAAATGTACGTGCTTCATGCCTTAATTTGCAGAATGTTGTTACATAAAGTAGTTTTAAAGATTTATATGGAGAAGAATTGTTTCAAGAGTTAACCGTAATATCCCAGCTTGTTACACCACAAAGCTCAAGTTTAAATGTCTTAAATTTTATTTTTTGTTCAAACCTTAAAGATTTTGCTCCGAATTTAGTAATTGCTCTCCAAATCCTTAATACAATCTTCGTCACGGTAGCTTCAGGAGAACGTAGTTTTTCTAAACTTAAAATTATTAAAAATTATCTTAGGACAACCATGACTCAAGAGAGATTGGTAGGTTTATCTATAATGTCCATTGAAAAGAAATTATTAAATTCTTTAGACTTTGATGATCTCATTTCTGAATTTGCAAAATGTAAGGCCAGAAAAGTAAGTTTCCAAGTTAAAAAGTTTCCCCTCTGCTCATTTCTTCGCTGCGTTTTAGTTTAATGGTTTAGGCCTCCTGGGGATACCTCAATAAAAAAAACGCATTAAAAGTCTACCTCCTGGGTAATCTGGGAAAGGCGTATGCTTGTGTATCAGTTTATGTGTAAAAAAAATATAAAAAAGGGGCGCTTTCTACAAATCTTGAACAGGGCGCAAGTTTGGCTGGGGCCGGCCCTGAGAAGGACCTTATCATAAATATGACTGAAAATCAGAAAAAATGTTGCTTGATGGCTTGACAACAAAACTTAACTTACTCTTACATGAATATAATTTATAGGTTTACTCAATAATATAAAAATATAAGTAACATTTGTTTAATTCACTTACAGGTACATCCGACAAAGAGGCTTTCAAACTCATTGCAGTTACAACGATTGCCATTCAAAGAAATGGCGTCAGCACAGGATCTGAGCTGGATTAGAAGGAGTCCATTTCTGTTCTCTCTTCTTTACTTAATAGCTACAGCTGATAGTATTAAACAAGGTAAGTTTTAATAAAGTAAATTCTATTTTATCAATATTTTATTAGTTGATAAGTATTTATCTAACAATCTTAAGTTAATCTTATATAATAACTTAAGACTTAAAAAGAGAAGGTTTGTAGTTATGGCACGAGTACGATAGCTTTGGCGCCAAGATATAATAACGGTTTTTGGTAGAGGGTCTTAATACAAGCATTTTTTACTATGGGAGGGGGGGTCTATCTCCCCCCGTTTAGGCGGGAGGGGCGATTTAAAAAAGTTATTATTTAAAATGGAAAAAAATAATTAAAAAATAACGGTGATACATACAATTAAGTTGTATACATTTTTTTAAAGCCAACATTCTGTTCTATTAGCCGGTTTTTAAATCAAGTCAAAACTATGCGTAGTTTTTGAAAAATTTAATTTTAAACTCAAAATTTGAGTAAAAAAAGTTAAAAAAAGGTTTAAAGTGTAACTTTTTCAATACTTCAAGATTATCTACCATTGTTTTTATTTCAGAATTTATTGCTCTTATTTGTTTTTGATCAAAAACTGAAAACTAGATGATTTTATGTCTTTTAGTTTTTGAGAAAATTGAAAATAAAAATTTAATTTGAAACTCAAAATTTGAGTAAAAAAAGTTAAAAAAAAGTTTAAAGTGTAACTTTTTCAATACTTCAAGATTATCTACCATTGTTTTTATTTCAGAATTTATTGCTCTTATTTGTTTTTGATCAAAAACTGAAAACTAGATGATTTTATGTCTTTTAGTTTTTGAGAAAATTGAAAATAAAAATTTAATTTGAAACTCAAAATTTGAGTAAAAAAAGTTAAAAAAAGGTTTAAAGTGTAACTTTTTCAATACTTCAAGATTATCTACCATTGTTTTTATTTCAGAATTTATTGCTTTTATTTGTTTTTGATCAAAAACTGAAAACTAGATGATTTTATGTCTTTTAGTTTTTGAGAAAATTGAAAATAACCACAACTACTATTTTAATTTTTTTTGCTTGAGTGGTCTTATTTTGATAGTAATAATGGTATTTGCGTATGCGTAATGCGTGTTTGGGTGTATGCAACAGTAAGGTGTGCGCGAGTTTGGGTGTATGCAACAGTGGCATCTGCTTGAGCACACTATAGGATTTGGGGTGGGTGCAAGTTGGAGTGCGTGCAAGGTGGGGAGGGTGCAAGGTGCGGTGGGTGCAAGATGGGGTGCATGCAAAGTTTCTTTTGCATTTAAATAAGCTGGATTTAAGAAAAATTAATTTACCCTAGGTATATCTTAATCCATATTCGATTATTACTATCAAAATAAGACTACGCTAATACTTAAGCAAGGAAAAGTAATTTAATTAAAATATTTTGTTTTGGTAATTTTCAATTTTCTCAAGAACTAGAAGACATCAAGTCATCTAGTTTTCAGTTTTTGATCAAAAACAAATAAGAGTAATGAATTTAAAAAAAAAAAAAGTAGATAATCTGAAAGTTTTGAAAAATTACACTTTAAACCTTTTTTTTAACTTTTTTTTGCACAAATTTTGACTTTAAAACAATTTTTTTCAAAAACTATGCATAGTTTTGACTTGATTTAAAAACATGCTAATAGACAAAAGTGTTGGCTTTAAAAAAAGGTATAATACTTAATTATAAGTATTACCGTTATTTTTTAATTATTTTTTTTCCATTTAATATACATATTTTTTTAAACTGCCCCTACCGCCTAAACGGGGGGAGATAGACCCCCTCCCATAGTAAAAAATGCTTGTTTTTAACTATTCTATACAAATCCGTCGTTAAACTTTGTCGCCAAAGTTATCGTACTCTCCCCGTAGTTATTTTGATGTAATACTGCATTTTTGTAGATGGCTTCTAATGAAAAACTTTTAGGAAGACAATAATTACTTAAGTGTGGATGATTATAGATATTTAATTATAAATAATACTTCAGAAAGAAAATTAATTTATATTTTTCTAAGTGTTTTCGGGAATAAAAAACTAAATCATCTTCTCTTTTATTTGAAGTTTATAATTTTTACTTGCGCCGCCCGCGCCGTATAGAAACTACAGTAGACTCCCTCTAAGTCGAAATTCCCTCTAACTCGAACAAATTCATTAGATTCTTAGACTATTTGCAATCCCTCTAAGTCGAATTCGTTTGAATGTGCAAACCTTAACAGAAAATTATAAAATTTAAATTTTACAAAAGTTAACTTTAAAAAAGTTAACTTTAAAAACTTTATTATTGGTTTAGTAGGTAATGCATTCTTCATATGGGAGCAGTTCTTATTTTTTACAATTCAATGCTAACCTTCAAATAAATTATGGCTAGAAGAAAATTTATTACATTAGATCTTTACACTAAGATTCGTTTAATTAAAGAAATTGAAAAGGAAGTTAAAAAGAAAAAGAAAATTGCAGGCCTAGAAAAGCTTAAGTTCCTATTCATCGGGTATAGCTATATCCTTCGCTTTTTTAATAAAATAAACAATATGATTACCAATCAAAAATTACTAATTTCTTAAATAATTTTGTTGAGACAAATTCAAATTACAGTAATGGATTAACAAGTCATAAAAGTAAGAAACTTTCGTTTATTTATTTATTGATTGTTAATATAATCTTAATCTCTCTAATTTTTTAAAAACTCCCTCTAACTTGAACTTATTATGACATCCCTCCTACAGTCGACTGTATATTGCAAGTATTGCATTCGTAAACAAAATTAAATTTAAGGTTTTAGTCAAACATGATATTACGATGTTAGAGAAGTCAAATAAATTGGGTCCCCCGATTTTATTCGTCTGTCTGTGCTCGCCTCTACAGCCTAAAACATTGTGTCAATTGAGTTCAAACTTGGAAATTAAGGTCTTAAGCAGGTTTCTCAAAAATAAAACGATAGATTTTTTTTAAACTTTTTATAACATTTGTTTTATTAATAATTAATTAATTGTTGAAAAAAAAACTAATTTTTTAGATACATTTTTTAATTACTTTTTGTGAACAGATTCTTTGAATACAGGATCAAGTTCGTCGTTCGTGCGACCCAGTCGTACACTTTATTTTAATCCTAAAATCTAAGAAACAAATAAATTAAATATTATGTATTTTTTTCTTATTCGTGAAATACCTGTTACCTTATCAGTAAAACTACTGGCGCGTCATAAGGTTAATTATTCACATTTATTTGACACATAAATTATATTTCGATTGATTATGAGAGAAATCATCCTTAGTCCTCCTTCGGCTTTTTGGAAAGAGTTTTTCAACCATTACGTTGCGTTGGGGGTCATTTTAAATACTTTTGTAATTTTAGTCAATGTTAAAATACTTTGATCTACGAATTATTAATACCTAATTGCATCGATCTTTTTTAAATGCACACGGTTGGTTATAAGCAAAAGTGACTTTCCAAGGATAAGAACGATGGAAGATCATTTAACAAAGAATACATACGATTTTCCGAACCGTTTATCCAGCAATATATCTTATTAAGAATGGTATGCATCTGTTGGTTCGATCATGTCAGTTCCATCACCGTTAATAACATAATTTCCAAATGAATACCGTTTAAACGATCTACGTACGAGCATATAATAAGTTCCCAAAAAAATATGACTAAACTATGGCATGAGTCTTGTCTTCCATGGGTTCAAGGTAATGTCCTTTTTAATGAAGATACGACATGGTATATTGGTTTACATACATATATTGTTATACTTCTCGATATAATGAAGGCAGAGCAAGAAACATTTTTTCGTTTTGATAAAATCGGATATGGATTAAAAAAATTTAACTCAATTTTATATACCTTATCCAAGCCAAGTATAATGCCTGTGGCACATATGCATATAAAATCCTTTTAATGGCTTCCGTAAGGAAAATAAATAACCCATCTATAATGAGTATAAGGTGCCACATCCACTTGGGTTTTATTTTAAGCAAAATGTTTACTTTTTACATTTTGTTAAGAAAAAAATATGTAGGAATTTGCATAATCGTCTTATTTTTGTGGAGATAAAAATAGGAACGCAAGTTATTTTGCCATTGTGTCATACATATACTATACATATAGACTTCAACATAGTATCAGTTTAATTCCTTATCCTTCTAGCTGATCTCTTTTATATATGTGCAAAATATGCTGAATTAAGTACTTTTATCTTTAAAAATACATATTTAGACTTTGTTCGTATAAACTTGGCTAATGAGTCAGAAGATTGTAGGAATCTTAAGTAGGTATGCTTAAGTTAAATTATGATTAACACAGTTAAGATAAAATTATCGAATTAAAGTACATGCTTCTTTCCATACAATAAGTTATAGCTGTAGA
The DNA here is from genome assembly GCA_920104205.1 of Eupeodes latifasciatus. Taxonomy (NCBI): domain Eukaryota; kingdom Metazoa; phylum Arthropoda; class Insecta; order Diptera; family Syrphidae; genus Eupeodes; species Eupeodes latifasciatus. Next base: position 292,264,812 of record OV049924.1, on the reverse strand, counting down.
CGGAAATATTTTGTTGCGTTAAAACTATAAAGTTGATTGTGATATGGAAATACAATTATTGGCGTTATCACTTAAAGAGTTTTTACAAAGTGAAATTAATTATTTATTTATTTAACGTTAGATATACATTATGTTATTTAAATGTTGGCAGTTTTTTTTTAAAAACTCAACTTTGTGTTAAGTGCTTGACTTTGAGGCGTATACGTAATTTTCTTTTATAGCTGGTGAACGTAATAAAGCATTGGATTATAATTTAACTTGAACAAACAATTATATTGATTCCGGATTGTTATAAAAATTGTGTATTAGGTGGATTTGACAACAGGATGCCTTTATGCATCTTTCTAAGTTTATATATGTACATTTAAATTGTAAACAAATGTAAGTTTCGCTATGAATTTTGATTTAATTTTGTATTTATATTCTAAATCACCAAAATGATTTTATAAATAATATTGAACATATAAACATATAGAACATGATCCAGATACAAACAAACACGTTTAATAAACGAATTCAATTATCGAAATTTAGAACAAAAATTAATTTCCTGTTGAATTAAGAACGTGTATCTAATAGTGTATCTTGTTCTATTAAATATCTACACAAATATACGATACAACAATAACATTATTTTGACAACAAGTACAACAAGATTTGACAACACTCAATCAATAAATAATCCAACCTGACCACGGCTATGATAGCTGATGGCGCTGTCTGATGGCTGCTTGAATAACGATACCCATTATTAAACACTTGTTCGCATTTCTGTTTGTTATAAAAAGCCGTCGCGATGCGAAGCCAACTCCACCCGACCGACCAAACGCTGCACCTCTCTTCTAGGGGAACAACAATTTGTAAAATGATTTATGCCATGTTATTATAAATCGTGTTCCATGAATTAAAGGTTGGTAATAGTGTGAAGTATAAAGCCCTCAGTTTCACCATCACGTTCAAGCAAAACCAATCGAGTAACAAGTTTATCCATCCAGCACCATCATCTGGCTACCATACGCCAACCACAGAAGTAGGTATTATAAGCTGGAAGCATGGATTGATTGATTAAATTTATGTATGTTCAATCGAGTTATCTTATAGCTTTATGCAATTAAGATAAGTTATCTTTTGAAAAGTGGTTTAAGATAAGGCTCGTTTAATCTTAAGGAAAAAGTGAAAATCAGAGAGGTAAAAAGCTTTTTTCGTCTCATGGTATTTTCGTAGTTAAGACATAGAAGACTCAACAACGAAGGAAATAAAAATCATAAATATCTCAAGACAATTTTCATGTGGATACAAATAAGAGTAAGACGTTTGGTAAAAGAAGTACTTATTTGGCGCCAAAATAACGAAGGTAAGCTTCTTCGATCAGCCCTAAATAATTTTTTTTTTGAAAATCCTAAACTCACGCTATCAAAGAAATTATATGTTTTCAAGATCTTGAATCACCTTAAACTCATTCTAAAGTAGCTCCGTAGCCGAGTTAAGGAAACGAATTTATTTCTAAAGGGACATGAGACAACAACAATAAACAAAAACACGAAACAGAATAAGAAATTACAATGAAATTTTTAACGCAAAACATTACTTACTTGATTAATGTGGCACTACAGTCCTATGTGCATTTGAACATCACCCAACAAACTTCTCCATCTAGCTCGGTCCCTAACCTTCCATTTGTTCTCGCCACCTGATCCGCGGTCTTCCTTTACTGTGTTGTCCTGTAAGCGTGGATTCGAAGACTTTCCGGGACGGGTCAAAGGTTTCCATGGGTTGTGCGTGCCCAGCCATCTCAGTCGTTGAACTTTTGACCTTCTGTCTACGTCGCCGTTCAGCCCGTACAGCTCGTCGTTCCATCTTCTCCTCCACTCACCTTCTATACATACGGTACCGTAAATCACGCGCAGAACTTTTCTCTCGAAACGACCCAAAGTGCTTTTATCCGCTTTTGTCATAGTCCATGCTTCTGCACCCTTTAGCGACACTTTCTCACTCATTTGCTTTCTTAGTCCAAAACATCGATTCGCAAGAGTAATTCTTCGTTTGAGCTTAATGCTTGTGTTGTTTTCCGTGTTCATAGCGGACAAAGTCCTTAACTGCCTCAAAGTTACGTCTGTTGATGGTGACGTTTTGACCGAGACGTCGGTGTTGTAGGTCCTTTCCTAATGACAGCATGTACCTTGTTTTGCCCTTATCTTTTTACTTATCAAATGTTTTCCACCTCTGCCTCAATACTCGCAAAAGCCCCTTTGAAATCACGCTGAGTTCTTCCGATTATGTCAATATTATCAGCATATGGCAGAATATACTTTTGAAAGATAGTGCCTCTAGTGTTGACGTGGGAGCTCTGCACTATTCTTTCAAGGTCGATATCAAGGAAATCGCATGACAGCGCAACACCTTGTCTTAAACCTTTTTTGACATGGAAAGGTTATGTTAAGTTGTTTCCAACCTTTATGCAGTTCCACTTTTAGTGCCTGTTCATTTGCCTGTCGTCATTCCTCATCAAACCAGGTGTTTCTTGTTGGTGGCTGCTTGAAACCTAGCACGTCAGAGGCGGCTTCTCTGATTGCATCTTACCAATATTGCCATTGGTTTTCGATACATTGTGTTGGCGGCAGAGAACTTCGAGAAAGATTACCCGTGACTCGGTTGGAGAAAGATCTAGCAATCTCTTGCAATTCTACCCGTTAGACGTTGTATCCTCAGCATCTTTGTGTTTTGTCTTGGAAACCCTTGGCTACAAGGAGGTAGTTGTCCGAGTCGATGTTATCTCCTCGGAAAGTTCGGACATCCATGATACTGGAAGCGTGTCTAGCGTCGATCGCAATATGGTCAATCTGGTTCACGGTAGATTGATCTGGAGAACTTAAAGTTCCTTTGCGCATGTGGATTGAGGTGTAGAAAACGCGTATTGGCTAACATGACTATCGCCCAGGAGCAAAATCGATTAGCCTGAATCTGTTATCAGAAGTGTTGTCGTACCTGCTGCTTTTTCCGATTATTCCACCAAAGATGTCTTCCCTTCCTAGCTTGACATTAAAATCACCCAAGACAATTTTAATATTGTAGCTCATATGCTTTGTCCAAGAGCTCGAAGAACATATCCTTGGTGTTGTCATCCATCTCTTCTTTGTGGCCGTATGCGCATATTTGGCTTATGGTTCTGAATTAAGCCTTGATGCGGATGGTCATGAGGCGCTCGTTGATGCACCTATAGCTCAAGACCCGTTCTCGGTATCAGTCCCCATTGTAAATATCGCAGTTTTTCATCCTCTTTTTACCCGGCCCATCCCATGGCATTTCCTGGATGGAAGTGATATCTGCTTTAAAGCAGCTTAGAAAAATCAGAATTAGTATTTTTTGAATGTCAAGATAACTCTTAAAGTTGTCAAACTTGGATAAAGTTCAACGAACAAACCTTTTATTCATGCAAATGGTGGCAAAAGTTAATTCTTCTTTGATATTTGTTAAGTCAAAACATATACAAAATACATGTTAAAAAAGCATGTACCTAGTGACAACATATTCGTCACCTTGTATGTACCTTATATTTTAGACAACTTTTAGTATTTTAAAAGTTATGTCTTGAAAATGTTCATCCACATTTCGCCATTTCGTAAAAAGAATAGTTGGCTTTTTTTGACTTGCTTGCCTTGAAAAGCAAGTCAGACGTACCCCTATCAACAAATATAAATACGTAAAATCCAGTATCAATTTTTGGCATAATTTTTATATTTTATAAATCCAACCCAAATGCATGCGACCCCCATGAACATTAATTTTCTTCGGCATCATCAGTTAACCACAAGTACAAATGTACAAAAATAGAAAAATTGACATTTAATTTTATGGTAGCTATAACAAACCTAGGAACCTTATACATGGCATTCTTGTAGAGACAACAACCAAGAAATAAACAGGTTGCAAGTTCTTGTGTCTCTTCGGATGACACTCAAAGTTCCTTCGCTCAGGATTAAAAATATAAAAAAGATAAACTTCTGATTTCACTAAGAAGATTCAGTCAAGTTAACCATCAAATTGCAAATGAATGCAACATTGATTGCATGGTTGATGTTTTTGTGGTGGCAAGACATCTTTGCTGATGCAACCCTCTCTTCACAATCCTCAAGGTGAAGGTCATAATCAAGTGCAATTTGTAATCCCTGAATGCCTTATGTGGTTTGCAGATATACCTACTGCATGATGCCCCCCAGAGCCCATGAAGTAGCATCAGTGAAAAACTTAATTATGGAATTTAAAACCTAACTACGATTTATAAATGAAGATGCCAAACTGAATGGTAAGACGCAGTCTTGGCATTTAATTAAGAAGTAGCAGCTATCCATCAAAAGTTATATGAACGAACATAGACATACACATAGCTATAGAAAGCAATAGAAGAATGCTGTGGAACTTTTTTATTTAAGACCGCATTTTATGACGACTCGAAATGATGAATGAGGAAAACAGAAGTGAACATTAAATGGAGAAAAAAGAAGCAGTAATAAATGTCCTTCTTAAACTTATACCCATTGTTTCTTGCAATGACTATGAACTATTTTTAGTTTCATCTCCATTCTCTTAGCAGTGATTTTTTATTTGATAACATATCAAGGCAGATTTCTGCAACAGACCCTTGAAATATGTATGCGAACCTACTGCTGGTTGAATAAATTAAACATAAAATGTCTAAATGCTTATAAAGCATGACTCTTGACTTCTGGTGTGCCAACAAGCAAGTTTTTATGTTTAATTGTGGACGAGTCATTAAGGTATTAAAATTTCAATTACATCGGAAGTTGAAGAATTATAGATATTATACAAATAAATTAAGCTACATAATATGCGCACTACTTAAAAATAGTGGATCAAACAAATTAAAAACAATAAATTAAAAGTTTAAATTTAATTCATGAATTTAAATTAATTGTATAGTCTTTTGCTGAGTTGGGTTTTGGTTGTCAATTTTCCCAAAATATTTTTCAAAATTTTATTACTTTAGGCATGTTAATAGGATACGGCTAATGTCATTTCTGTTTACACAAATTGTATTATGTATTTTTTCTTTGCAGATGAAATTCAATTCAATTGTCCTAGCGAAGGATTATTTGCCGATGAAACCGATTGTCAAATGTACTACAGATGTGAAGAAAAGACAGACCAAGATGAACGCTTTATCAAACCGTACGAGTTAAAGTGCAAAGATGGTACGATATTTTCAAAGGTACTGAGAATATGTGTCCCTCCAATGATAGCTGGACGCACAGAATGCTTAAATTACATGAACGAAGTCGATAATGACAATGATATGATGACTGTAGCTTCGCCACTGCAGCGACTTGGTGTTGGACTTAATGGTGTTTCCATAATTTCAATGTCAACATCATCATCAAGGGCATTAGCTGATGGATCCGATGATCCTTTGCCATGTGAAGATGATGGGTTCCTTTCAGATCCTGATGATTGTACTGTGTTTTATAGATGTATTTCACACAGAAGAGGTTTTAATAAAATTGGGTTCCGTTGTGCCGAAGGAACAGCGTGGGATGAATCTTTGCAGTCATGTAATCATATTGCAGATGTTCGTGCCGGTGGTGGTTGTTTAAGGTTAGATGATGATGATAAACTTACCAAAGATCACTCATCGACTTTATGGTCAAATTCAACAAGTAGCAATTCAACATCTTCTTCAAGTTCATCTTCGTCATCAAGTTCAGTCAACAATCAGTCATCATCTTCTTCATCCTCAACTGAGAGCTCTTCAAGTAGTCATCAATCATCCTCATCTTCAACAAACGGCAACAACATCAATCAATCATCCTCGAACCAATCTGCAGCAAACAATCAAACATCATCAAATACGGGTGGTGGACAACATTCCACAAATAATCAGTCAGGCTCTTCGAACCAACAGAGTTCATCTAGTAGTGGGGGTAACCAAAATGCTTCAAACAACCAATCCGGATCTTCTAACCAACAGAGCTCATCTAGTAGTGGTAGCAACCAAAGTTCTTCAAACAGCCAATCCGGATCTTCGAACCAACAAGGTTCGTCTAATAGTGGTGGTAGTCAAAATACCTCCAACAGTCAATCAGGGTCTTCCAATCAACAGAACTCATCTAATAATGGTGATAATCAAAATACTTCTAACAGTCAGTCAGGATCTTCGAGCCAGCAGAGTTCTTCGAATAATGGTAGCAACCAAAATGGTTCAAGTAGCCAGTCAGGATCATCTAACCAACAAAATGCCACAAACAACCAGACCGGATCTTCCAACCAACAGAATTCATCTAGTGGAAACACTCAATCTGGTTCATCAAGCAATAATAATGCTTCCAACCAAAGTTCAAACAATCAATCCAACTCATCCGAAAATCAAAACTCATCATCTAACAATCAATCAAGTTCTAACAGTCAAAACCAAAATGCATCTAACACTGGAACTAGTCAGGCTGCAAACAATCAATCCAATTCATCGACTAATCAAAGCTCTATGAATGGCAATCAAAACAATTCATCGGGCAATCAAAATTCTTCGAATAACCAATCCAATTCAACAAGTAATCAAAATACCTCATCAAATCAAAACGAGGCAGAAGGTCAATCATCAAGTAATCAGTCTTCAAATAATCAGTCTTCAAGCAATCAATCTTCTAACCAGGGGTCATCTAACCAATCTGAAAATCAAGATTCTCAAAATAACCAAGGCAATCAACAATCCAGTAGTCCAGGTTCAAACAACAATCAGAATCCCAACAATCAACAATCCTCAGGAAGCAGTCAAAACTCATCTCAAAATCAATCTAACAGTAGTAATCAGCAATCATCAAATTCATCACAAAATCAATCAGGTTCTTCGAATTCCCAAAGCTCTAATCAGACTTCCGATAACCCGGCTGGTGAATGCCTAGCTGAGAGCACGTATCTTGCTGACAAATATGACTGTGTTAAGTTTTATAGATGTGTTAGTAATGGTAATGGAGGGTATGATATAGTTCCTTTCAAGTGTGGACCAGGAACTGTTTGGGATGCAGCAGCAGAAGCATGCGATCATCCAACCCAAAATCAATCGGATCACTGTGTTTTAATGGCGGCATCGAATACTGAAAATAATTCTGGTGCTAATAATAATCAGTCTGGAAGCAATCAGTCATCAAGCAATAACCAATCATCCATTGGTTCGCAGGGATCAAGTACCAATAATAATAATAATGAATCTTCTAGTTCGAATAACCAGTCATCAAGCAACAATCAATCAACCTCAAATTCAAACAGTAATCAAGGATCAAATAATAATCAGTCATCTGGTTCAAATTCATCTAATAATGAGTCACAGTCATCAAGCAATAATGAAGGGTCCAGCACCAGTCAAAATTCGAATAACAATCAAGAATCTAATAACAATCAATCTTCTGGTTCAAGTTCGAATACTAACCAAGGATCTGACAACAATCAGTCAACAAGCAACAATCAATCATCTAGCAACAATGAATCATCTAACAGCAATCAATCTCAAGGAAGTTCATCCAATACCCAATCACAGGGTTCAAGTAATAATCAGGGAAACAACAACAATGAGTCCACAAGTAATAACAATCAAGAATCAAGTGGAAACCAACAATCGGGAAATAACCAATCATCTAGCTCAAGCAATCAGTCATCCAATAATCAATCACAAGGGGCAAATAACAATCAAGGATCATCAAGTTCATCAAACAATCAATCTTCAGGAAGTTCATCCAATAACCAATCACAAGGTTCAAATAATAACCAGGGATCTGACAACAACCAGTCAACAAGCAGCAATCAATCATCAAGTAACAATCAGTCATCAAGCAGCAATCAAACTCAAGGTAGTTCAAGTAATAACCAGGGATCTAATAACAATGAGTCATCAGGAAACAATCAATCATCAACCTCAAGTTCTAACAATCAGGGATCTAACGAGAGCAATAACCAGTCGTCAAGTTCTAGTAATCAGTCATCTAATAATCAGTCTCAAGGATCAAATAGCAATCAAGAATTATCAAACAATCAATCTTCTTCCAATAACCAGTCTCAAGGTTCGAGTAGCAATCAAGGATCATCAAATTCAAACAATCAATCTTCAGGAAACTCATCCAATAACCAGTCTCAAGGTTCCAACAGTAACCAAGGATCGTCAATTTCATCAAACAATGAAACTTCAGGAAGTTCATCCAATAACCAGTCTCAAGGTTCGAGTAGCAATCAAGGATCATCAAATTCAAACAATCAATCTTCAGGAAACTCATCCAATAACCAGTCTCAAGGTTCCAACAGTAACCAAGGATCGTCAATTTCATCAAACAATGAAACTTCAGGAAGTTCATCAAATAACCAGTCCCAAGGTTCCAACAGTAACCAAGGATCATCAAGTTCATCAAACAATGAATCTTTAGGAAGTTCATCAAATAACCAGTCCCAAGGTTCCAACAGTAACCAAGGATCATCAAGTTCATCAAACAATGAATCTTCAGGAAGTTCATCCAATAACCAGTCTCAAGGTTCAAACAGTAATCAAGGATCATCAAATTCAAACAATCAATCTTCAGGAAACTCATCCAATAACCAGTCCCAAGGTTCAAACAGTAACCAAGGATCGTCAAGTTCATCAAACAATGAATCTTCAGGAAGTTCATTGAATAATGAATCCCAAGGTTCCAGTAATAATCAAGGATCATCAAGTTCAAACACTCAATCTTCAGGAAGTTCATCCAATAATCAATCCGAAGGTTCCAACAGTAACCAAGGATCATCAAGTTCAAACAATCAATCTTCAGGAAGTTCATCCAATAACCAGTCTCAAGGTTCCAACAGTAACCAAGGATCATCAAGTTCATCAAACAATCAATCTTCAGGAAGTTCGTCTAATAACCAGTCCCAAGGTTCCAACAATAACCAAGGATCATCAAGTTCATCAAACAATCAATCTTCAGGAAATTCATCCAATAACCAGTCCCAAGGTTCCAACAGTAACCAAGGATCATCAAGTTCATCAAACAATCAATCTTCAGGAAGTTCATCTTCTAATCAAAGTTCTTCAAACAACCAATCTTCTACTGGCAACCAGAACAATTCATCGAATAATCAGCAGCAGTCTGGGTCATTGGGATCTGACGGAAAATGCAAGCAGGAAGGATTCATAGGAGATGAGACCGACTGTTCGAAGTTCTATCGATGTGTCAGCAATAGCAAAGATGGATTTGAGAAGTATTCATTTTCTTGCGGAGGAGGAACAGTATGGGATGAATCTTCAAATGCTTGTAACCATAAATGGGCAGTAACTGGAAAATGTGGTACAGCCACAAGTCAACCATCAAGTGGTAACCAATCATCAAACAACAACCAAAGTTCGAATAGTAATCAGTCATCAAGTAGTAACCAATCATCATCATCGAACAACAGTAATCAAGGCTCCACCTCAAATAACCAATCATCTAACAACAATCAGGGCTCAAATAATAATCAAAGCTCTAACAACAATCAATCATCCAACACCGGACAGGCTTCTAACAACACACAATCGTCATCCGGTGCCAACCAATCTTCGAGCAATAACCAAGTATCGAACAATAATCAATCCTCCAGCACTCAAGGCCAGGGATCATTTTCAAACTCTCAATCGTCAAATAACAACCAGGGTTCAGGATCTGGATCTGGTAAGTTTTTATATCACTAAATAACTCTATAGGTAAGCAAATGTCACTATACTTTTTTTGTTTAATTTCAGAAACAACTTCAAAACCAATTGATGCACCTCCAACAAGCAGTACAGTAGGACCACCTGCTGGGCAAAATGGAGTATGTCAACGTGAAGGTTTCATGGGACATGAATCGAACTGTGCCAAATTTTACAGATGCGTCAACAATGACAAAGGAGGATATCAGCGGTATGAATTTGATTGTGGCAAGGGAACAGTATGGGATGCCTCAATTGAAAGCTGTAACTATCCTTGGGCAGTGCATAATGAGAAATGTGGACAAGCGGCAACACAACAACCAGGATCTCAATCTTCTGGACAATCACCAACATCTCAACCTGCAACATCACGCCCCCCTCAAGCACAACCAACAACATCTAAGAAACCGATGACATCAACAGAGGAATCCAAAGATCCATCACCATCATCGTCTTCAACATCAAAACCAGCGCATCCTCCTGCTCAGCACAGCACAACACAAAAGCCAACTGTAGGCAATGGAACCATTGAAAGCAGTTCTTCTACTCAAAAGCCTTCATCAAATGTCGTCTGTCAAAATGAAGGCTTCATTGGAGATCCAAATGATTGTGCTAAGTTTTACAGGTGTGTGGATAATGGAAAGGGTGGCTTTAACCAATATGAATTCAAATGTGGCGATGGAACAGTTTGGGACAATGAGCTGCAGATATGTAATCATGAAAGCTCTACATGTGGTTCTGGAATAACTGGACAAAATCCAGTTACTGAAAACCCATCCCCACAACAGCCAACAACACAACAGTCAACCACACAGCAACCAACTACACAACAGCCAAATAATCAGCCACCAACAACACAACAACCATTGACGGAACAACCAATTACACAACAACCAACAACGGAACAGCCAGTTACACAACAGCCATCGACTGGAAGCTACACCACAACAGAAGCTTCGCTAACAACGACTACATATAAGCCAACTACTGAATCAGAAAAGCTTCCTGAAAGTTCAACAACAATTCAACCAAGTTCTACAGATTTCCCAACAGATCCTCACGCTACATCAAAACCAACCTCTGGGGTATCTTGTAGTAAGGAAGGATACATGGGTGATTCTGAAGACTGTCAGAAATTTTATAGATGTGTTGACAATGGCCAAGGTGGCTTCCACAGATATGAATTCAGCTGTGGTAATGGAACGGTTTGGGACGAAGGTGTTCAAACATGTAACTATCCAGAAGTCGTAGAGAAACCAACATGTAAGTCGATGTCTCCTGCCTCTAAACCTCAAGAAACTACAACTAGTGGATACGAAACAACCTCACCAAAAGAATCAACCACAACTACTCAATACCCAACAACAACCACTGATCAAGTAACATCAACCCCGCAATATACAACTACAACGATACAATTAGAAACTTCAACAAATTATCCAACAACTTCTTCATTTAATCCAACAACAACAACTCAAGAAGTTACAAATGCAGGTTACTCGACTACGGAAGCTTCGACTACAGATACAACAATGATGCCAACTTCTGGAACAGAAGAAAAAGTTCCGAATTTACCACCAGGTACTGAGTGCCCAGGTGAAGGCTTAATGGCTGATCCTAATGACTGCAAGAAGTTCTACCGATGCGTAATTGAAGGTGACAAGGGACTCATTCGTCACGAATTCGAATGCGGCAATGGCACTGGCTGGAGTGAAGATCAACAAACCTGTGACTTTATGGAGAACATTGAAAGATGCGCTCTTCAAATAAGCTCCACAGACTACCCATCAACTAATCCTGATTCCACTACAAATAACTATGGAACAACCACTACAAATATCCCAATAACCACAATTACACCAGAAGAACAGACAACTACAACACAATATTCTCCAACCACAACGACAACTGATATCACTGAGTCCTCCACAACCTTCTATCCCACATCTCCCGGTTCCGAAACAATTACCACAACTATTCCTTCAACCGGCGTGGAGACTTCAACCAATCCGTCGGAAATGTCGTCTTCTCCACCAAATATCAATTGCACAAAAGAAGGTTTCTTCCCTGATCCAAAAAATTGTTCCAAATATTACAGATGCGTTGATTCAGACCAAACTGGAAAATATACAATTTACAGCTTCAGCTGTCCAAATGGAACTGTCTGGGATACATCAGTTGATACATGTAATTACGCCGATCAAGTTTCTGGACAGTGTTCATCTGGAAGTACATCAAGACCCGGAACATCAACTGATAAGCCAGAAAGCACTAGTACCATAAGCAGTGCACAAACTACAGAAACTACTACTTTGTATCCATCTTCTATGACTACTACAACAGAATCACAGGAAACTACAACAATAGGTAAGTTTTTTCATCACATTCATGGCTTTGCGTTTTGATCACCCATTTGCAATTTTTTTTAAAAAGGAAAAGAAGAACCAACAAAACCACACAAACCAGGCACAACAACCGAAATTTCACCAACTGAAATCACAACCACCACCACCAATGCACCAATAACAGAGACTACCCAAGTTCCAACTACTAATGAACCACCAATCACTGGTTCCACAGAAAACATCCCCCCAACTAAACCACCGACTAACAATGGAAGCTCACCTTGTCCATCGACAAACTCCGATCAGGGTCTGTTTGTCTGTCCAACTGGGTTCAGAAGACATCCAAAGAGCTGTGATATGTTTTACCAATGTACGAACAAACCAGACAGCTACGACTTTGGGGTAGTGGTATTTAAATGTCCAAATGGAACAGTGTATGATGAAAGTCAAAACCTTTGCAATACTCCATCAAAAATGGAAGAACAGTGCCAGAGTTCGTTGCTTCGATCTTCATTCTACGAGGACGAAATTAAACGAAGAAATATGGTAGGTAAAAGTAAATAATTCCCGTGTTAAAGGAAGCGTTTTCAAAACTAATACGCTTTCTGATACCTCTTGACATTTTAACTGACTTAAGCTAAGTATACACGATTGGAAGATCTTCCAATCGTGTATACTTAGCTTAAACCCAGGAATACGTGTGGCAATCCAATAAATGCTGTCTTCACAATTCACAGTGAGATTCAAATGACCTTTATGACTTTTGGTTATTTCTTAAAAGCATTAAATATTTTTTCGACAACAAGTGCCAACAATCTAAAACAGAAAATAAATGTCTGAAAATCAAAAGTTTTAAAACATGGCCGCTCGCTTTAACACACATTTAAGATTATCTTTTGGATTCCACATGTAAGTTCCTTCGAAACATGTTCATATAAAAATTCGCACATTGTAGACGAACTCATTTGACATGTTCTTATTAGATCACTAATCCAAACCAAATTACAGCCTACTCTACTGTAACAAACTTTCAGATTAAGGAAATAATAGTTCCTTAAACTCCATTAACTTCGGCATATTCCTTCGCAGTTCGCACACACAACACAAATCGTTCATAAGTTACATATCCTTATACCTACTTCCTTCCACTTTATCACAATCGTACACATTCCTGAATCAATTATTTTAAACAGCTACCAACTAATGCTTTGAATTACCATCCAACAGGTCGAAGTGAAATCATCAACACCCCTTTGCCCAAGCGAAGGGCATTTTGCCCTTAACGACGACAACTGTGGACCTATGTTCATCAAATGTGGCCGCTCTCTGGAAACTAACCGAATGGAAGGACAAATTTATCGTTGCCCTGAAGGATTCGCATATTGGTCCGTCAGTCGTCGATGCGAACGCACACAAAAATTAATTAATTGCAATACGAGGCGCTATGACGTCAACAGTGCAATTCCTGTCGAATGGATAAATATTGGCAACCGTCGACGAAGCCTTCGGATATAAGACTTATAGTTTATAGTTTGATAATTAGCTTAGGTGTCTGCAACAAATCTCTCCGAATGTCCTTGATGCTACATACTCATATGTACATATATAGTTGCTGCTGTCGTGAACGATTCGGCAAATTTAATTAGCTGAAATTTGCGATGGCAGCAAGTAATTTGCAATAAGTGCATTCATAAGACACCTATTAGCTTCAAATAGAAACGCATTAAACTCCCACTTAGATTTACATACATATAGATTTATATAAATACTCGTATATAGCTAGCTTCTCAGGTGTAATTTGAAATTATTGTGGCACAAAGGACCTACATAATTTAGCCCTTGTGGCAATATACATATTGTATTCAAAATGGGAGCTGGAATTTCGGGATGAACAACTTTAAGTTAAAATGGTGAAGGATTTTATATAATAATATTTGCATTTAATAGTTTCATCATTTAACTTGATTAAATAAAATTTTAATTTGCAAATACTAAATAATAGTAAACAGATAAAGTGTTCTTTAATAAATTAAAATTAGCAAATTTTTTAGGTTAAGAAATTATACTCAAGAGAAGAGCATTATGTATGTTTATAGATTGTAGATATTTAATAGATTGAAATGAGTAGATACTTTATTTTGGGTATGAAAGACTTTTTTTACGAAATGCTTTTGAAACGTACTTAGCTTTAGTACAACTATAATACAGATATTTATTTTAAGAATATTAAAAAATCATGCCATATATGTACGTATGAATGCAAAACTTCAAATAAAATGTACCTATGTATTCGAAAAAAATTGTTCTTGTTTTAATTATTGCTATTAAGGGCGATATAAGAGACTATAAGTTAGGGAAAGTTTCAAGCAGGGCCGGACAAAGCATATGTGCATAATGTGCAAATGCACAGGGCGCAGAATTCTGGGGGCGCATTGCCAGGAGCAAGAAAATGTAATCTGATCTTGCGCAAACAAATATGTACTACTATTTGCCATTTTTTGAACCACAAACATTCTTAAAATAATCTCAAAAAAACATCCATCACATCACAACTGTCCTAAGTTATCTCTTGCGCACTAACTAACATCAATTTCATTGTTGCATTCAATGAAAATTTAACTCAAGATATCGCAGAACTAAAAATCCTACCTACCTCATTTCCAAATATTTCACCATTCACCCTGTTCATACAAGAGAAAAAAAGAAAAAATCTCAACACAAAAAAGTTCCATGCAAGAGAAAAAACGAAAAAATCTCAACACAAAAAAGTTCCATGCCACCTCATATGTGCAAGATATATTGGGTGATTTTTTAAGAGCTTGAGAACTTTTTTTAAAAAAAAAAACGCATAAAATTTGCGTAAAGCGCGAAACACATTTCGAACCGAACACTGATTTTGGTAATAAAATTCAATGATTTGCAAGCGTTGCTCGTTAGTAAGTCTATTCACGATGAAATCAGAGAGAAAAAACTAAATGAGAGAACCAAATTTCCTCGTCTCCGTCACTTCGATACCTCTTACTCTCATTTTTTATAGCGTGTTGAATTCGTATCGGTGTATACATGTTTTCACCTCGGAGAAGAGTACACAAAAAAACGTCATTTCCGGGAAATGCGACATTTTTCATTTTTGTTTATTGATAGCCAAGAAGGCTATGTTTTTTAAAGTCTCATTATAATATTTGTAATTCTCATGAATTTTTTTTTTTAAATTTTGCTAACATCTTGTCGTTTTTATATCTACAAAAATACTCCTATAACTCAAATTAATTCTAGCAAAACATTTTTGTTTGTTAATAAATAACGGAAGAAGTTATACCGGTAGTTCGTGGTGAATTTGTTTTTCCCTTCTTTTTCTCTAATTTACAGATAGATGGCAGTAACAACCAAAACAAGAAAGGATGTGTGCAGAAAGTGTTTACCAAGGTTAAGGCTTTTTAGATTAGACTTTACTTGTATACATATATGAACGAGTACATGTTTTTTATAAATGAATGTTATGTTTGTTTCAATAGTAATACCTATAAATATACTGCATTGAATTATTTTACATTGAATTATAAAAGGCGGAAATAATAAAGTTCTATAGTTTACCGGGAATATTTATATAAAATATCCATATCTTCTGCAATTGCGGTATCAATCGATATTTTCTGGAACTTAGTGTTAACGTAACATATTTTATTTGTCATGAATTACTTTTTCAACTTTTTTATACACCATAAAAATCAATTATACAATTTGGCTGTGATAATAATTACTTGAACACAGCATTTTCTATGTTTATATTTATTCAGGTTTAGCCCAAACATCTATGAATAAGCCACAATGCACTTTCAGAAAAACTGTAGTTAGAACTTTCCCTCATTGATTTTTCCTTGTCGCTATATAACTGAAAGATAAGATATAAATAGATAGAACTGGAAAACTTATAAAAAATTTGGTTGAAGAACAAATTTGTATATTCTTTTCACAAAACCACTGAACTAGCGAGAATACAAATATTTTTACTTTTGTACAAAAGTACTTTTCGGCTTATGTACATAAGCCTTTAAAAGCAACACACTAGCTTGGTGGAAAGCAGTAAGAATAGCTTATCACAAATCTTATGCAATGAAAATTGGCAACAGAAGTAACAAGTTGACGGTCTTTTTATTTAGTCTCTACTTAAATCACTTATTTTCAGCATATTGGAAATGTAGTGAGTAATGTAAAGAAAATAAACAACGAGTACACGCAAATCAAATAGGAATGGAAAAAAGAGATGAGTATATAAAAATGTTTTTAATGTTTCATGTTTACATTCTGTAACTCTCGTTTTCAATGTTCCTGCAACTCTCGCATCGACAAAATTAAGTCGATAAACTCTGAAAATTGAAACAAATCTGAGTTTTTTTGCATCTTTCAACGGTCTGAGCGAAAATTAAACGCATAAACGCAGCTAATAATACAAATAATAGTTGTAGTGCTTTCAGAGTTTTATGTTTCTAGGTCCTAATTCTCATTGGACTGTTGCACCACATAATTTATTTTACTTACTTAATGATTAAAACTGGCTTCAAATAACTAACTAATATTTATCTAAATGCGTAATTTAGAATTGTTTCTAAATCTTCATTGTTCTGGCACCTAACAAGAGTAATTAATTTCACTTCATATTCGAATGATATTACTCTCAAACGAACACAATGAGAGTACCACAAAGTTTTTCATACAGAATTTTGAATTTTCTTTGAACACCTCTGAACAGCTGACTACATCCGCCATTTTTCAAAGGTGGTCGCCATTTTTAAAAGGTGGTGAGCAGAGAGAAAAGAGAGAAAAGTTTTTTCTCTCTCGTGGTGAGTATGTGCACAAACTTGCATAAGTATTTGTTCCCCACATTTTTTTTATATGGAGTTAACACATATGCAAGTTGGTGGCCAAATCACAGCTTGTAGGCAAAAAGAGAGCAACCGTCGAAGTTGGTTCTCTCTATTAGTTCTTTCTCGATGATGAAATGTCAAAGCATACTGAGCATCTTTCTCTTTGACACCATGTCTGAAATCCCGCGTGATCTGTCAAATACTAATGCATGAAAATCCTAACCTCAAAAAAATTACCCGATATTTCATGCACACCGAGTCCTAAAATTTACATAGAGTATGACGAAGCAAAATACTTATTCATATCGAATCGTATGGGCTAGTACGTGCAGGTTTTGTATCACGCACCGTACCTGAATGTGTCTCATCTACAAAAAATGCCTCAGAAAAAAGAGAGCAGATAGGTTGCTGTGCTACCTTCTACTACAAATCAAAGACACTCCATATATATTTATGTATATATATATATGGAGTGTTTTTTTGTTGTTTTATTTTGTAGAAGAGAACTCACATTCAGGTACGGTGCGTGATACAAAACCTGCACGTACTAGCCCATACGATTCGATATGAATAAGTATTTTGCTTCGTCATACTCTCTATCATAGAGGAAATATATTATCTAGAGTCCCGACTGGTACCCGTCTTGCCTGAAACACCCTCAAATTTTGTTTGAGGTAACTCTCTTAAAAGCCCGTAACAACTACATAGAATCTGCATTTTCCCATTAGAAATGCACGGGACAACTAACACATGCTTATGCTAATGGGCAAAATTCGCTCAATTTAGTTTGTAGGCCGAAAGAGAGCGAACCCATTAAGTCGGGACTCTAGATAATATATTTCCTCTATGCTCTCTATGTTAATTTTGGGACTCGGTGTGCATGAAATATATCTTGCACATATGAGGTGGCATGGAACTTTTGTGTGTTGAGATTTTTTCGTTTTTTCTCTTGCATGGAACTTTTTTGTGTTGAGATTTTTTCTCTTGTATGAACAGGGTGAAATATTTGGAAATTAGGTAGGTAGGTGTCTTTGCTACAAATGGTCAATTGATGTGCAAGTTTTCCTTTTTGCACACTGAGTATCGAAACTAACATGGGAGATATTTAAAAAAAACTTATTCATACGGAATCATATGGGTCAGAGCGTGCAGGTTTTCTTATTGCACTTGCACACTGTGTAAGAGTTAAGTGCCTGATTACAGGAGATGAAATTTTCAATAGAATGGAAAAGGAGCATAGAGCTTAAAAGTTAAAGAGGGATGATTCTATGTGGAGTCGAATTGTTCTTGCACAGGCAGTTTTTTTTTGAAAGTTAATGACTGTTGTAACGGCTACTTTTAATGTATATCTAGTCTGGTGCAGAATGCAGATTGTTTCAATTGTTTTTTCGCTTTGTTGGTTAATTAATATTAAATAAATAGCTACCAGTTTTTAATAGAAGTGACGTATTTTGAAGACAAGACAAGCCAAAGTTATGATAATGGTTCGAATATGAATATGAAAGGAAAAGAAGCGGGTGTTCAGAATCGAATTCGAACCCTGGAACCAAGAGCATTTTTGGTTCCATGTTGCCCGCATTCCTTAAATTTAGTGGTTAATGATGCTGTTTGGTTCTCATTTTATGCAGTTAAAATTTTCGATACAATTCAATGTTTGTTTAACTTTTTTTCAAGTTCAAGAAATATATGAAGTCCTATAGAATTAAGAAATCTAGAGGCAAAAAACATTGCAGAATCGTTAGGAAATAACATTTTTGATTTTACATTTATTTGCTGCCTGCTAATTTGGTTTGATATTTTAAAAAATATAAATTAAACTAGTAAATATTTGCAAAGTCCGTCCGTTAATCTGTCAACTGGCATAACAGTTTTAGAAAATACAAAAAACAGTTTGATTTTAATGCGTTCCGATGAAAAATTTAATGAGTAGGTATGTTCAATTAACCGAGCGTATTGCTAGTTCCCTAGAAATACCAAATATGTTTCTTGTAGCTTCATCATTGCGATCTCAACGGAGAAAAATACTTTATGCTGATGAATGTCCTGAAACTATATTAGCCGAAACAAAGATTCAAAGTTGAATTTTTTTTCAAATACTTGAAAGGTTTGATACGTATAGTATCAATTTTACATTTTTGAGTAACATAAGCGAATGTTTAAAAAATAAAAATGTACGTGCTTCATGCCTTAATTTGCAGAATGTTTTAACATAAAGTAGTTTTAAATATTTAGATGGAGAAGAATTGTTTCAAGAATTAACCGTAATATCCCAGCTTGTTACGCCACAAAGCTCAAGTTTAGATGTGTTAAATTTTATTTTTAGTTCAAACCTTGAAGATTTTGCTCCTAATTTAGTAACTGCTCTCCAAATCCTTAATACAATCCCGGTCACGGTAGCTTCAGGAGAACGTAGTTTTTCTAAACTTAAAATTATTAAAAATTATCTTAGGACAACCATGACTCAAGAGAGATTGGTAGGTTTATCTATAATGTCCATTGAAAAGAAATTATTAAATTCTTTAGACTTTGATAATCTCTTTTCTGAATTTGCAAAATGTAAGGCCAGAAAAGTAAGTTTCCAAGTTTAAAAGTTTCCCCTCTGCTCATTTCTTCGCTGCGTTTTAGTTTAATGGTTTAGGCCTCCTGGGGATACCTCAATAAAAAAAAACGCATTGAAAGTCTACCTCCTGGGTAGTCTGGGAAAGGCTTATGCTTGTGTATCAGTTTATGTGTAAAAAAAAATATAAAAAGGGGCGCTTTCTACAAATCTTGCACAAGGCGCAAGTTTGGCTTGGGCCGGCCCTGGTTTCAAGTATAGGTATATAATATCTGTGATGACCAATAGAGGCAACAACGAACATTTAATGGAAAGTTAGTCAAGAAATATCTCTTGATATTAAAGTCAAGTGCTCTTAATTCCTTGATGTAAATGTGTAGATATACACACCATTATATCAAATTCAACCGTCTGGCGGCAGGTTTTTTTCGAGTCGTGGTGGGGGGTAAGTCAAAATGATAACCACATGAGTAAACATAAAAACATCAGAAAACTTCCTCTGATGACAAAAATGTATTTCCAAGACGTTTTGTTGGCCACGAGACCTAAAAAGTGTACAGATTAAAAAATTTTCCGAAGACGTGAAGAAATTGACTACAGAAATAAAAAATGTCAGTAATCCTTTTTTTGGCTACAACGCGTCAGCAGAGTGATACACTTTTTAACATCTGTACTGGTAAATGTGCATCCCAACGCACCGAAAAGATTTGATGATGTTGGGAGAAAACTAAAACACGATCCATTTTTGAATGAGTGCAAAGTCAATCCCAAAAGATTTGAAATCAAAATTCTAAATTTTGCTTCAGAATACAAGATCACAAAGCATTTGCATGTGAATAAATAAAAATGGTAAGGAATTTGATAAGAAGGATATGCAAGAAATTTTAAAATATCCATTAACTCCCGTTCCTCAATGTTTTTACATTTAGATGGATCGATAATGTCATTGTAAAACTGAAATGTTTTAACGGAACTACGGCCCCAGAAACCATTGAACATTTCTGTGAAAACGAAAATGACTTTGAATTCTTCATCTGATGAATGATATTTTCTATAAAATAAAAAATAAATAAATTAGGTGGCACAACAGTCCGTTGAGAACTAAGGCCTAGTGACTTACAACTCTCAACCATTCCTGTGTGCGAATAATGTTGCCATGGATAGATGGGACCTACAGTTTTAGGCCGAATCCCAACGGATTTTTATGACAAGAATTACTCTTGGAGGATTTGTCATTTTCTCGCAAGAGGCAGATACCCGTGAAAAAACTTAAGATGGCACTGACAGGGTTTGAACACAAGACCTTTGGCATGACAGTCCAACGCACTAACCATCACACCACGGGTACTAATTTTCTATAAAATACATCAATAAGATGTTTGATTTGTATTTGTATTGATATTATTATGAGATTTTTGCATTTATTTGTTGAAATAAAGATGCTTCCCTACAGATCGTCTAAGATGCACATTCTTATCAGGAGAAGTGTTCTGAAATAGGAAAAAAGTTATTATGGTTTTAAGTTTAAAAATGCATTTGAAAAAGCTTGAAATGTGTCTGACAAGCAGAAAGGTGCAAAAAAACGTCTGGACATACATTTTTGTAATCACCATTCTAATAATTATACAGTGGAGGGAAAAATAATAAGTGTACATGTGCAGTTACCATATAGTAATAGTTTACGAGAAGTAATGGTGGGAAAAATAATAGGTGTATATGTGCAGTTACCATACAAAAGACATTTGACACTTCCTGTCACATGCATAGGGATAAGCTTTTTTCGTTCGTTATTTTTCAAACCCCTAGGTTTTTTGAAAAAACTCAAATGTAGAATGAATGAGGTACATATGTATGTATTAAGTTCGATTAATACAAGTTTTATGGCGGTTTTTCCGAAGAAGGTCATAAAGAGTACCTTTTTTTGTGTCACATGGATAGGGACAAGATCTAAATTTACCTGTAAGGTGTTTAATGCAAAGAAAATAACAACAAATTTTATGGTTTAGGTAAATACTGGTTTTATTAAATGGATTTAAATAATTTTTAGCAATGTGTGCTGCCTCCTGATTTCTGAATTACTTCAAGCAACCTGTGGTGTATAGATTCATAGAGTGCTGTCAGATAATTGAGCGAAATTTGGGACCAGGACCGTTTTATGGCTTCAATCATCTCTTCGGTTTTTTGGTATTGTCGCCCTTCTTGGTAGGCTTTTCTTGATAGCCATCGCTACACGTTTTCTATGATCTTCAAGTCCGTGCAGTATATGTATTGGTGCATTATCTTGTTGGAAACTCCATCGTTGTCCACCAAATAATTCAGAAAACCCCTGTCTCGTAATATTTGATTGCTCCCCTTACCATTACAACGCCTCCTTTTTTGTGTCGTTTTTCAAGATGGATTTCTTTCTTTCTTAAATCATGAAAATAGCAGCTTTATCCATCAGGTCCGTCCAAATTAATTTTTTTTTCATCGGAAAAGACGACCGAACGGTATGCCAAGCTCGATTCCACCTACTGTGGTTTATTGCAAAATTAAGTCGTTGGCTCTTGCTTGCAGCATTCTATGGTGGTTTTTTCGTCATTTTTTTTGTCGTATATGACCATGCCTTCTGTATCACCCGAGCAACAGTCGATCTACTAACATTTACCCCAGCTTCTGCCTTGAATTTACTAATTGAAAGCCTTGAATTTGAAGCAGCTCTCACTACCACCCGCTTTTTCTGAAATGATGTGACTTTCTTGACTCTTCCTTTGTGGTTTACAACATTTTAACATCTTCTAATTTATTTTGCTGGCTATAAAACGGATGGTTTTGCCGAGATCCCGGTAAGCTCGAATTTGGCCTATTTCCTCCTTGGTTAGACCCTTACCTTTACCCATAGTTCTTGATTCTATCAAATTAATACTAAGCTAATAATACTATTATAATAATACTAATTAGTACTAAGCTCCCAAACAATCAGACAGGCCCGTCGAGAGGGAGGGGAAAGGGGGGGAAACCCCCCGGGCCCGGGATTTTTTAGGGGCCCGTAAAATTGAAAGCAATGAGAAGAGTGTTTTTTTTTCAATATACTCTCATCATCAACATACCTATTCCCACTTATTTTTAGGGGCCCGAAAATTTAAAAACCATTCATGCTTTCGCAATCGGGCCCCAATTTGTATGTTATCTACCAATCTATCAGTCACAAGCTTGCCGATCTGGGCCCCTGATTATTATTGGCGTACATTTTGTTTAATATTTAATGGAAAATTGGGCAACTCTGAACTATTCAAAGAAAGTTATAATAAATTGTTTGGCTTTTCTTATTTATTTTATCAAATTTATTTTATTTTAAAAATGTTTAAAGTCAATTTAAGGGGCCCGGCAAATTAAAACAAAACACAAATATTTATTTCGGTTTCTGTTTTTATAAAGTTTCTTTTCTTCTATTTCTGTTTCTGCTGTAAACGAAATTTTTGATTCGGTTTCGGGGGACCGGAAAATCCCACGCAAACGTTTTTTAATTGTGGTTTCCCTAATATTTATTAATTAATACTTTGAATAAGTTGTTTACTGAAGATTTGATGGATATCAAATCACTTCAAAGTGTGTATATTAAACCAGCCATATACAGGTAGTTTGGATAATGCTTTTTTGTGCATTTAAGGAAAGATTTTTTATGAATGAATACCAAAGGGTAAATGAATGAATGACTCTTGGTAAATACGTTTTCGTATTTTATAACAGCAGGTAATTAAAATTTAGGGATGATTGGGTTAGTTCTAAGATACTGTGTCTGTGTGTACCTGAATAGAGCTAGATGCATTATGTACCTATACTCGTATACAATTTTTGTACGTTAGGTAGGT
Source organism: Eupeodes latifasciatus (assembly GCA_920104205.1). Taxonomy (NCBI): domain Eukaryota; kingdom Metazoa; phylum Arthropoda; class Insecta; order Diptera; family Syrphidae; genus Eupeodes; species Eupeodes latifasciatus. The sequence goes on along the minus strand of OV049924.1, from coordinate 292,241,491 downwards.
TTAAGTAAACAATTTAAAGATTGTCAAATTAAAAAATTACCAACATTTGATTTTTATAATGTAGGTAGTCCACCGGAATTTCCCGTTCGGTTCCCCGTAATTTTGTTCTATGTTTTAGATTTTCTGCACTGTTTTAAATGTTTTTTAAAGAATTCTTCCGCCTTCCTAACTATGGTCATTGAGATATGTACATATATATATCGCGTTTCTCAGAAACATTGGGACACAGATAGGGTTTTAGCGGGGATACCGATATTTGCAAATATCTATATAAATATCGCTGGCTTACAGTTTTCCATCATAACGTTTTTGGAAATCCAAAAGACCATACATTGAAGAAAAGTGTAATTATTTCGGCTACAAATTTTTAAATATAAAGAAAAACAAGTTTTTGTGAGTTTACACTTTGGAACCATAATTAGTGACTACTGCGTAAAATACCTACCAAACTGAAAAAAAATATTAGACTAGTGTTGGTGAATTAAAATATAATACAGGTATGTACATTTCCATTAGTTAAAAACATTTAAAAATAGATATTTTCATTACTTTTTTAACTGAACGTTTCAATTACAGATCATGTACACACACCAGTCGGGAGCTCAAAAGCGCAAAGAACGCTTAAAGCGCGAGAGACTTGAAAGAGAAAGCATGAAAACCCAAAGAACTCTGTTGGATTTCGTTTCAAAAACGCCAGAAGAAGAAATAAAATCAAATGAAATACTGGAATTGAACTCAAGCGATGTAAATGATAGTCTGCCAAGTTGCTCATCAGGACTTAATCGAGTGACCGAAAGTGCAGTTATTTCCGATTCGAATCCAATTTCTGGATTGGAAAAAGAAAAAGATTGCACATTACACTCCACTAAGGGAATGGTTAGAACTGACCTTCTTAAAGATTACGATGTTGGAACAATACATACCGAGTTCGTGCAGCCTGACTTAGCAGATGCCGTAGTTCGTCGAGGCCATGAGAAGTTACCTGCTTCTTTTCCACGTGATCGAAACAACGAGCAATTTCCGACCTCGCTGCTTTCGAAAATCTTACCCAACGGCGAATTGATAAAGCGCGATTGGTTAGTGTGGAGTAACCTTAAAAATGCATTCTATTGCCTACCTTGTCGTTTGTTTACAACAAATAAAATCAATACACATCGTTCAAATCTGTGTCGTCCAGAAGGATATTCTTGCCTTCAAGTGTGGAAAAAGCTTTACGACAAATTGCCTGCCCATGAAAACAATACCGATCATGTCCAGTGTTACGTTCGATGGCGCTCATTACAACTGCGAATAAAGAAAAACTTTTCGATTGATTCTCTTCTCAATGACGAAATCACTAGGGAAACCAAAAAATGGCAAGGAATTCTATATAGAATATTGGACACCATTCTCTTCCTTGGCGAAAGGGGACTAGCACTACGAGGCGATAGTAATCTTATTGGAGAGCCAAATAATGGAAATTTTTTGGGCATTTTGGAATTAATTAGTCATTATGACCCCTTACTTCAGGAGCACTTGGAAAAAGTAAGAATTTCACAACAAGAACACAAACGTTTGCAAGTCCACTACCTTTCCGTTGAGATTCAAAATGAGTTCATTAAAATTTGTGCCCAACATGTGAATTCAGCTATTTTGAAGGAGAGAGAAAACGCCAAATACTTCGCTATAATTGTCGATGCAACACCCGATTCAAGTCATGTGGAACAAAACACATTTATTTTGCGATATCTGCGCTTGGAAGAAAATGTGTTCTCCATCCAAGAACGGTTTTTGGAATTTGTCGATTGCAACAAAAAAACTGGCACCGCAATAGCTGATTTGATCTGCGAAACATTGGCAAAGAATGAAATCCCTTTAGAAGACTGTTGTGCACAAGGCTATGACAATGGAAGCAATATGAAAGGACAGTATAATGGTGCACAAAGTCATATTTTAAAGAAAAATCCGAATGCCGTGTATTCACCATGTGCAGCTCACAGCCTTAACTTGTGTGGAGTCGATTCAGCGGAATGTTGTACTGCCGCAATCACATTTTTTGGTGTTGTTCAAAAGTGTTTCAACTTGTTTAGCAGCAGTGCCCAACGTTGGGAAATTCTTAAGGAACATGTGCCCGGATCCCTTCACAAACTTTCCGATACAAGATGGTCAGCTAGAATTGAGGCAGTGAAACCATTTGCAAATCATCTAAAAAACCTTAGAACATCATTAGAAGCCTTAAGTGATATTAATTTAACTGCTGAAGCTCGAAGAGATGTAAATGGCGTTTTAAAATCTTTATATATAAAAGAAAGTCGTGTTAGTTACACTATTTATAACTCAAGAACGGCTGCACCGATTTGGCTGAAAATTGGTGGGTAGGTAGCTTAGAGCCAGGAGAAGGACATAGGATACTGTTTATCCCGTTCGACAGCGTTCCCGTGTGACTTGGCATAAAACGTCAGTCACTGTAAAAATGGTATAACAAAAAAGAATCAGACTTGGAATAACAAAACGCAAATGACAGTGATGGACGTATGGCTGACAATTTGATTTTTGTAAGAAATCAATATGAAAACCATTTCTATTAAATAAATAATTAACAATCATAATAATGTAAGAAATCAATATTAAAACTATTTCTATTAAAAAAAAATAATTAACAATCGTAATGTAATGATGGAGCCATTGCCTATTTCAAAAAAAAAAGTGAAGTGAAGTGAAGTGAACTATAAAAGGTGGTAAACCAAAAACGCATCAGACTTGGAATAACAAAACGCGCATCTCGAACAGCTAAGTAATTTTGTCTATGAATAATTGGTTGAAAATTTGAGTTGTGAAATAAATGTTTAGATGAATTGAAGTGAAGTTTAATTAACAAGGGGGTAGTAATATCCCCTTAAATGTGCGCTTATTATGAAAAAAAAACAATGCCGCGACCAAGACGATCGAATCTTTCCCGACAACGCCGTAATGCAAGAAGGATACGAAACACTACAAATAAAAGGACTGAAGAAGGACAAGAAATCGCACGTGAAGAGGTCAACAAATAGATAATTTGCGACGTAGAACAAGAGATTTATAAAGTGCTGATTTGAATCGAGCAGTGTTTCGATACGATTGCAGCAATGATTACAGCTTGCATCCTAGCGTTTGCATTGGACAAATGGACGTTGTTTGCCAGTATTGTGGTGCATTAAAGTTTTCCGGAGAAATGCCCGGATTATGCTGCCTTAATGGTAAAATGACATTATTTGGGCAGATATTATCGAAGAACGAGGATTTAATCCGACATTTAAGGTATATATACTTATTTTTGTACTTACATAGAATATAGTTAAAAAATAACTTACATTACTCATTCTTACGTATTAAATTTGCAAATTCTGAACTCTACTCTCACATCGAAAAAAGTCTTTTTATTTTGTAGATACAAAGACAGATTCACCATCGAATTGGAAAACAATTAATGGATATTGGAAATAGGCGAATGGAAATTGATGAATCTACACAATGTATCACCCTGACCCTGCAAGCAAACTTCTGTAAGATCACATAAAGCATCGACGAATTAGGCGTGCTATATTAGCAGCCAAAAACATCGATGTCAATACCATCATCTTCACCGTTCAGCATGGAATACCCAGTGAAACGACAACATATAAGTCCATCGATACTGTGGAGAATCAAGACGGGATTGTCAACTATCCAACTGAATTCTTGAATTCGTTAGGTTTTCCAGGCATGCCACCGCACGTTCTTACACTGAAAATTGGGGTACCCATTATTCTTCTTGCGCCTGGATACACGAGCGCAAAAAAGAATTACTTTTGTGGATACACACAGACAAAAAAATTAAGTGGGCATGCAAGAAAATTTGACAATAGAGGAAGAGTCGGAAATTAAAACACAAAAAACTTCGTTGGATACTCAGCCGCAGGTACTTTCTTTTCGAATGAACTATTATAAGTTATTATTTAGACTCTCAATCAAGAAAATGACGAACAATATTACCGAGGCAACAATTTTGACTGGAAAGTTCAACGGTGAAGACGTAGGTACTGTTGCCACGTATCCCAATGATCCCGACAGATATGCCATTCGAATTCAAAAGTTTACAGTTCCCGGTGCGACTCGCTTTCGCAATAATTATTAACAAAGCGCAAGGACAATCGTTGCAAGTGTGTGGATACAATTTGGAGAATCCATGCTTCTCACATGGACAGCTCTATATGACTTGCTGACGTGTGATTCTGATTTATTAGTCTACGCACCAGATGAAAAAAAAGATAATCTTTATTGTGTATCCCACAGCACTTTTTTTCGAAATAAACAAATTCAATAAAATGGCTTAGAATGAATTGAATATGTGTGTAATGATTTTTCTTTAAAATTATTTTTCTTAAATTTATTTTAGCTGTTGGTGAAGCAACGCACGCCGGGTACAGCTAGTATATGCATAAATTTGAATGCGTCCTGATGTCTTCGATTTGGTGCAAGGTTCTTAGCGCTATAAATGAAAGAAGTATCATTCTTCAAGCCAGAAACATGACTATTGACGTTGAAATTCGAAATCTTGACAACTTGATCTCGGATTTGAACATTATTCGAAACGGATGGGATCAAATTTTATCTGAATGCAAAGCAGTTGCTACTGGATTGGGGGATGTTCCAGAATCGTTCCCATCGAACCGAAAAAGGCAATTAAAGAGACATTTTGGAGAAAATCGAGGAGGCGGAGAGCAAATTGAAACAGACGAAGAAACAAATTTCAAGAGAAACACCTTTTATGTCATAGTTGATTCAATTTTATCTGGAATTTCTCGTCGGTTCGATACGATGAAGAATTTGAATGCTACATTTTCATTTTTATGGCAGTTTTCAACAATGGACGAAATTGAGATTAAAAACTCCGCTACAAGATTCATCCAAAAGTATAACTCGCATGTGTCTCAAGAGTTGAAAGAAGAAATAATTCATCTGAAACACATTTATGAAGCCAATTTTGAAGCAGAACTTCCGCCATTGAGTTTGCTCAATGCTATTTATTCCCAGAACTTGGAGACGATTTTCCCCAACATTTGTGTTGCTCTCCGTGTGTTTTCCACAATTCCTGTAACCGTAGCTAGTGCCGAACGTTCATTTAGCGTCCTTGCCAGAACAAAGAATTTTCATCGTTCGTGCTCATCACAAGATCGTGTTTCTGGACTTGCTACACTATGCATCGAAGCACCTTTGGCAAGGAAATTGAATTTCGATTCAATTATAAGTTGTTTTGCCGCTCAGAAAGCTAGGAAAGCTCGTTTGCAAAAAGAAATATTTCATTGAATGCAAACTAACTCTTATGAAAACATTGTGATAATATTTTAATATAAAGAAAAACAATAAAGAATATTTAATGTAAACCTTTTAAAATACATAGTTTTTTTTAGGGACAAATTTCAAATACTTTTACTTCGCTCTATTTTATTTTCATAGTAGGTAATAGATCTTCATGCTAATTTTTTTTTTTTAAATAGTTAATCGACCGTATTATCAGTTACTAACTGTCGTTGTCTGTTCTACTCGCATGTAGAATTATTTTCTATCCATCTTCCATTTCAACTAAACTGGACGATACCCGTGAGATTGATTTGATGATTAACACTTTTTTTCGGTTCACTTTGCGAACAAAAAATTATTATTTCCGTTGATTCCAACTAATGTCATGCTGATGCTATTCGTAATTGAAATTAGAACGTACCATATCAGTAGGCATGAACTTTGAAAAAAAAAATGGTAAATAAGGGGGGGCCCGAGATTTTTCCGTCCCGGGCCCGGATTTTCTCTCGACGGCCCTGCAATCAGAGTATCCTTTTATATGATTTAAAACACGCTAATAGGTAAATTTAGATCTTGTCCATGTGACACAAAAAGACAAGTACTTTTTATGACCTTCTTCGGAAATAATACCATAAAACTTGTACTAATCAACTTAATCCAACTTATTTTTTGCAATACAAACTTAATACATATGTACCTCATTCATTACACATTTGGGTTTTTCCAAAAAACCTAAGGGTTTGAAAAATATCGTCAAATAAAGAACGAAAAAAGCTTGTCCCTATCCATGTGAAACGAAGAGTATACATTCATACTATAACGGTTATTTTTTTGTATTGCATAAAGAGATCACGCTGATAATATTGTATCATTAAAAGCTCTCCTATATTGATCATTATTGATATTGAGCGAGTTAGAATAAGACGTGTCATCAATTTGCAGTGGACAAAAAATGGTGTTATTCTAATTGTTCGCATATTTAAAAGCGATTACTTGTTTTCTATTATTACTTAGCAAAGTAAGTTATATTTTCATATATTTTATATGATTTTTAAGTGTTCAGGGAGAATTTTCTATAGACATTTTTCCGTCTCATCCGAAAGCTCCGCTCTGAAGGAAAAACGTAAAAAATATTGCTGAAATGTTGTCATGTTCACAGCACAAGAAAACGAATGCTTTTAAGAAAAGAAAAGGACAAGAAACGAGAGGAAGTAAGAGAAATACATCTAATAATTTGGATTGTCAAATAGTAAGAATGGCTAAGAAAGACCCTTTCAGAACACGCTTAGATTAACGGTAACAACAAGAACAGCTAGAAACCAGTTAAAAGCAGCTACACTTTCTGCTCGCTCTTCTACAAATACCCCATTTGTTTCCAAAAAGAATAAGAAAGGACAACTATTTTCTAAAGGACAGATTGAGCATATTAATATAACGGGCATAAAGAGCTTAAAGAATATTTTGTTGAGCGATGAAACTAAGGTGAACTTGTTTGGTTTGGAATGTAAGCACTATGTTAGACGACCTCATGGTCAAGAACTCACCCCCAAGTACACAAAAATGACAATTATGCATGGTGGTGGAAGCATCATAGTATGGGGTTGCTTTTCTTGGTATCATTGTTCTGGATCAAGGACATCATAAATCAAGAAAAATATGTGAACATCTTTGAAAATGTAATGCTGCCTTACGCTGATGACGAGATGCCACTGATTTGGTAGTTTCAACAGGACAATGATCCAAAACATACCTACAAGAAAGCAAAGGGCTGGCATCAAGAAAGAAAAATTACAGTTAACTGACCTCAACCCGTATACAGCCGTGGTACGTCCAATCTTGTCCTATGGTTCGATTGTTTGGTGGCCCGCGCTTAGCAAAGCCTACAATATAACTAACGTATACAGCCGTGGTACGTCCAATCTTGTCCTATGGTTCGATTGTTTAGTGGCCCGCGCTTAGCAAAGCCTACAATATAACTAAACTAAAAAAGGTTCAGAGAACAGCTAGTGTTGGCTCCACGGGAGCTTTGCGCTCATGTCCGTCGGACGCCCTAAACGTTTTTCTCTACCTCTTACCAATAGACCTGCATATCAAATACTTAGTATCTTGCAGCGCGTTGAGACTTAGGGAATCGAATAGTTGGTATTCTAGGCCCTTTGGTCATAGTAATATCACTAATCTCATCCCAGCGGACATCTTTTCGACAGAAACCGACTACTGCACCCCTACTGTGGACCTCAGTGCGGATTTTAAAATTATCATCCCATCTCGAAATGAATGGGATGATGACTTAGTGACGAGAGGCTTCGACACAACTATTTTCACTGACGGCTCGAAGATGGAGTGTGGGGTCGGTGCAGGAATTTTTTCCGAGTCTCTAAATGTCTCCAGGTCTTTGCGACTTCCTGACTTTGCTAGTGTTTTTCAGGCTGAACTACTCGCGATCAAGGAAGCATGCAAGTTACTAAAACTAGATCCAAATCAAAAACGCAATACAGCTATTTTTTCGGACAGTCAGGCGGCTATTCAAGCGATTGGCTCGTCCACTTCATCCTCCAAACTGGTTCAACAATGCCGAATTGAGTTAGCGAGCATGAACATTGGGCTCAGGGTCACTCTCATCTGGATTCCGGGTCATAGAGGCTTTGAGGGCAATGAACGAGCTGACGAGCTGGCTAGGCAAGGATCAGCCCTTCATAGCTCACTCGCGGAAAGAGTCAACATTCCTCTTGGTGCTATGAAGGGCAAAATCTTCTCTATTTTCCTCGCTGAATCAAACCACAGGTGGAACAGCCTAACCAACTGTATCATATCTAGAAGGATATGGCCCACCTACAACAAATCCCGTACTAATAATCTCATTTGCAGACCCAGGCAAGACATAGCCAGGGTCGTTGCTACATGCACCGGACACTGGCCTGTTGGAGAACACGCATCTAAGCTGGGCATCCCCCACAATACTTTCTGTCGTAGTTGTGAGGACCAGCGAGAAAAAGAAACTGTTCTTCACTTCTTATGCAAGTGTCCCGCCTTAGCCAAAACGTGAGCCAAAACATTGGGAAAGTCCTTTTTCAACGACCTCAATGAGCTCTCAGAACTGGAGATCAAAGATTTGATCTCCTTTCTAAACGCAACAAAGTGGATTTGAGGCGTATTTTTCTCTTTATAATCCCCCTTTTATCTTTATAGGTCAACCGAGTATTTTATGGTATCAAAACGGCGCAACGCAGCGCTAATTGTGTCACCGAGCTAGACTGCTCGTGGCCACCATTTCTACTACTACTACTACCTCAACCCGATCGAGAACTTGTGATCTGTGGTCAAGAATGAATTATTTTCAAAAAAAATTTCTAATGAGGCTGCCTTATGATGGAGTGAAATCAAGGAAGCTTGGGAAAAAATTCACGCGAAAACTTGTAGGAACCTTGTGTAACCCTTCTGCGACGTTATGAAGCAGTAATAAAAGCTAACGGAAATCCAGCAAAATTGTAGTTATTTATTTATGCCAGAGTTTGCACATATTTTTGTCCAAGTCTATTTTGTTTTATTTTGTTATTTTTAAATAGTCAATTATTTTTATGCTTACCACATAAATCTTTTTGACTGATTTTGTATTTTGTATGTTGAAAAAAAGTTAAAATATGAAAAAATTATTAAATTTTTCATTTACACCTATTATTTTTTCCAACACTGTATATTATAGGAAAAAAGTTGAAAAATGCAAGCAGAAAACTGAAAGTAAAACGTCTTGGACACACTTTTTTGTATTCGGGGGATTTTTTGATGTATCACTCATGAGGTTATCATTTCGACCTCAAAATCGGAAAAATGCCCACTTTCGAACGCTTACCCCCGACCACGGCTGAAAAAAAATCTGCCAGGCGGTTGAATTTTATATAATGGTGCGTATATCTACACATTCGCATCAAGGAAGCTTTTATATGTATTTAATTAATAGATATGAAATGTTTATTGTTTTTTAATTAGCCATTAGTTTAACGCAAGTGTCACTTTTGCGTCAAAAAAAATAAGATGGAATTGAAGGGGAGTTTCAGGAATTTAAAGGCAACTTAATATCTAATTGACGATCTCTTAATTAAGGTTTCTTCTTAAGAACCACAGTATTTGCTTTTTCTCTCATCAAAGATCTTATGGAAATAATTTAAAGCATTACTAAAGTTTTTCGAAATTCTAAATTGTGAAAACAAATATTTTAGTTGTTTTTGACAGCAAACCGCTTTCTGATGAATTTCGTTAAATTAATTAAAATCTTTAGATTAAATCTTGACTTATTTAACTTAACTGTATAAGCTTTATGCATCATATGACTTCACTCTGGATCGTTAATTGGTCCTATAGGAATATAAAAAGTTACTGGTAAAAAGAAAAAATGCGTGTACTACTTACCTTGAATTCTTAATTAGATGGGCCCTATTTCATAAACATTGACAGGTGACAATTCTACAAATTTGTCACACTTATGTGACAAGTTTTCATTGCATAACGTATTGACAGGTGACATATTTGTCAGTTAAATACAACGACAATTTTGTCGTAACAATTTTGTCATTGTCAAAGTATGACAATTTTGTCGTGAGCATTATCATCATCCATCATTTTAAATGGTGCATGTTCACTTTCCATCAAGTTATGCAGTACTGTACAAATCAAAATAACCTTGCATGTAGTTGCTGGTGACAATCTCACATAGTTAAGGCAAGGAAATTTTTCCTTCAGAATGCCCAATGCATTTTCTACAAGCCTCCTCGTTTTCTTATGAGCCCTCAAAAATCTTAATAATGCTTCAGATTGTTCAACTTGGTGTGGAATAACTGGTGTTATCAGCCAACTTTTTCGTCCATAACCGCTGTCTCCTAATATTATAGCATTTGAAAATGGCCTCCATCCATTTTCCCAGCGTCGTGCTAATGAGCTATTCCTTACAATCCTAGCATCGTGAACGGATCCAGGACAGCGTGCAGAAACATAAAAAAACTCCAAATGACATTAATTGAGTGGCCACCATTTCTGTCAACAAATGCTGACTCATTATCAGTTGGAGCATCAATTCTTATTAATGACCCATCAACAATGCCAGCAACACACGAAAAATTAGCAAAATGTCTAAAACGTGTAGGTATAGATATAATATTTTCCAAAGGCCAGCGGATTTCTTCCCCCATTAGTTTATCTATCGTCAGATTACAAAATATTTTGACGCAGCGCTGAATGGAACTTTTAGAAACACCCTGTCCATCAGCAACTACATGGTACTGAGCTCCACTTCCAAGCCAGTGTAAAGCACATAAAATTTGGGTCTTAGCATCAAGAGCATGGTTTCTTTTTGTGGGATGCTGGAGGTGCAGAACGGTTTTTAACAAAATATATTCTGCTGTTGTTTTGCAGACGCGAAATTTTTCCTTAAATTGATAATCACTTAATGAAGCGAAATCATTGGGCAGGTTCAGACAACACAAGGGACTTCATTTGCAGTCAACTTCATTCTTTGAACGTAAATTTTGACCAAGGCAACTAGTTAGTTTTTCAAGTGTCATAAATTTAAAATTCAGAACTTTACTTCACAAACCTCTACTTCAAGTTCATAGTACAAAAACTACCAAAATCATTATTTTCTACAAAACACTCCTCAGGCAAGCTACAAGTCCATCACGATTTGTATTTTAAACAAATATTACTTATTTCTTTTCCAAATTTACGAGGAACCTTTTTACAGAAAGCATTAAATGAAGTTGTGCAGAATGATAAATAAATCATTGAGTAATAAAGTTCAGCTTTTACTTGAATTAAAAAACATGATCAATTGTCATTTTGACATAAGTTGACTTGACTTGATAGTAAGGGAGATTTTTCTTGACTAACTTTCCAGTCAACTTTCCAATAAAGTTGCCTTAATTGGAAGGCAATTTTTTGGCAGCTGGCCAATCAGATGCTAGAAACTTGCCTTACTTTCAAGTCCCTTATGTCGGCTGAACCTGCCCATTGTTTATCCTTTGTCTAAAAACTCGAAGGTGGCGTACCTCGCTTTCGTCGTCACTTTCACTTGAAAACATTATATCAAAATAAAATTGTCACCTTACGACCGAAACTCAATTGCCTGTCACAAATGTCAACTACATATATACTGACAAAATTGTAATTTGTACTATTTTTTCTGTTTCATAAAAAATTTGTCACTACAAATTTGTCGGGGAATTTTTTGCAATTTTCAAAAAAATCCCTGACAATTCATTGTCATGACAATTTTTTTATGATCCGAAATCTTGACAACTTTGTAAAATTATCAGGGAATTTTATTATTTTATTTTATTTTATTTTTGTAAAATTGTCAGGGAATTTTACAAAGTTGTCAATTTGTTTATGGGACCGAATTTATACAATTGTCAGGTTTGTCATTTACAAATTGTCACCTGTCACCTGTCGCACCTGTCAATATTTATGAAATAGGGCCCTGGAAGTTCTCGAATATTTTACTTTAATCTATTTGGTTTATATTGTACTTTCTATTATATTGACCGTTTAATGATATACATATTTATATCTGCAAATTCGAATCTAATTCAAACATACATAAATGTATTTTTTAATTCTACACGGTTTTTGATTCCCCATTGGACAATGCTGTAAAGATCAGAATTTAATGAGCTTATTATACGCTGCTCTTGGTAGTCCATATCCAAGTAACAAGGATGACAATCTAAAACGAATATAAAAAGCTGAGGGTGCTGTCATCAGCGGGTTAGAAGTTTCAGACAAAAGATCATTTATAAAAATAGGGAGGAGCGTCGGAGACAAAACGGAGCCCTGAGGCACACCATCGTTTATTTTGTGGATATCAGATTTGAACCCATCCAATACTACTTGAATTGAACGGTCCGAAAGGTAATTTCTAACCAAACAAAGAAGAGATTCATTAATACCAAAAACACGCATTTTCGATAAAAGAGCGTAATGACAAACTCTGTCAAATGCCTTTGAATTATCAAGTGCAATAATCTCACTTTTTCCAAAACAATGTATATTTGTTCTACTGTTCAGTGAGTGGACCTAGTGGATTTATTGCTACGAAAGCCATACTGCCGGTCATTAAGAAGCTTTTGTTCTTCAAGAAATTTCTTAAGCTGAAAATTGATCAGCGTTTCCATGAGCTTGGAGCTTACATAAAGGAGTTTTATTATAAACGAGCGTAGGAATCAAAAATGACGTATTGTTGCACAATTTTTTTTCTAAAATTCCAGAAATTTTTACTACTTGCTAAGTCAGGTGGTTAAACTCAACAAAAATCTCGACATATCATCCTTCGGGTGTTTTCTGACCAGATTAAAGCAGCCACGAAGAATTGTGTACATTGAAATCGCCCGTAACAACTATCTCACTGTGCGGAAAATGGAATACAATTCTCTGGATAAAGTTGGACGACGCATCAAATTCGTTGGAGTTCGAATTGCTATCTTGGACTACGATAAATAAAACAGGAATGAACGAAGCCCCTTTGAGCGGTGAATTTAAACCACATAAAATTGTCTTTTATCATTAAATAAATTTCATACCCAAATTTTCAAAACTTATTTCTTACATTTATTTACTTTATTTGTTTGCTTATTCAAATATGTACATAAGTGTAAATCAGTAGATTTTTGTTTTATTTAAATAACTTAAATATAAGAGTTCATTTATTTACATCTTTTGAAAAAAAAATGAAAATGTGTTATTATTGCATATTATTAATATTAATTAAAAATGGATTAAACACTCATAAATTGGCTTTTCAGTGTTGCATTAAATTTGTTATTTTTAGTCTTCGGAACGGGGGACGATGGATTTTCCCCCTTGTAAAATTCTTTGAGAAGCTCCATTGCTTCGTCGGCTCGTATTCCAGGAGTAACTTTAAGTTTTTTTCCAAAAAAACTTTCAACGTTTACTACGGTTTTGCCTCCAAATCTATCATTGGCACAACCAAATACAATTTCTTTTACGCCAAGTTCATATAAAGCTGAAGCGCACATAATGCACGGTTCTACAGTAACAACAACACTAACTTTAGGAAAAACGTTTTCCCATTCAACATTATTTTTTTTACAAAATTCCAAAGTTTGATCTGTGCAAACAAATTCAGCGTGGCGAGTTGCATTCTTTGTCGCATTTACATTGTTACTTCCTCTAGCTATAATTTCATTATTGTAAATGAAAACACAGCCTACTGGAACTTCACCCACTGAAATAGCTTTTCGAGCTTCTACAAAAGCTTCTTCCATAAAGTTTTCCATGATATCTAGTTTTATTAAATTAATTAAAAAGTTTAATATAAAAGTAACTAGGTTTCAACTTGGTTTTAGATTTCAATTATCCTGGGATGCACAAGCAGAAGAAAATGTTAAACAAAAATTGAAGTTTAGTTTTCGTTTTTGAGATACTTTAAAAGATCGTAACTTTCAAAAAACTCGGTGGCCTTATCTGGCCAATTGTTGTTGTTTAAACTGCGAGGGCTAGGATGAGCTAGTTGTAAAGTTTTGACGTTACATCCAACGTAGTTTGACTGTTTTGCTAGTCTCTTCATACAATCACCCACATAAGTGCCAACTGCTACTACAATTTCCGGTTGGACTAATATTAATTCTTTTTCCAAGTACTTAACACAAATATCACGAACGGCTGCTTTTGCGTCACCCTAGAAAGATTAAAACAACTAGCTAGTTGGGCATCTTTTAAGATTTTTAATAGCAATTAAATTTCTGATTTTATATTAAAACAAAAATAGCAAGTTTGTGCTATCTTGCTGCAAATATTTGGTAGCATTCATATGGAGAAAGGAAAAAGGTTTAGCTTACTCCTTGCACATACCTGCTATCCGAGTATGTAAAAACAGATACTCTACTTAAGCAAACATGTAATCAAAAACATTTGGAACTTTCATGGGTGTAAAACTCATGGCTATACATTTGTCATTATTTAAAACGAGAAGATTTTTATTGCACCATTCCCTAAATAATATTAAGTCTTCTCGTGAAAGTAGGCAGTCAGATGTAGTATAGTGTAGTTCAGTATAATGTCATCATCATCAGCATATACAAGGACGGACGATTTTTTTTATTATCGAAACCAAGTCATTTATGAATTAAATAAATAAAATGGGCCTAGATGGCTGCCCTGCGCCACAACAGAGTTCACAACTCGAACATTTATTACGAAAGAATACAGAATATTGTCTATTTTATAAGTATGATGAAAACCAATTTAAGAAATTGTCGTTAAAACCTTGACGAAATAACTTTTCTGACACAACTTATCAAACATTTCACTAAATACACAATCTTCTTGTTTACGTTTTTCAAAAAACATCTTTCTAAACAAAAAGACATACAATTAAATAAATTAGTAACAGGATAACGTTTTTTTTAAACAAAATAATGCTGGTTATTACTAATAATTGCACTACAATGAAAGGACAGGACACTACTACGATTTACTCAAACAATTTAGGTGCCACAGATAGCTTAGCAATTGGTTGAGGTTGGTGTTTCATAAGTTCATTTTTCGAACCTTTCTTGTGCACTGGAGTTATAAATTAGATTTTCCAGATAATTGGAAAACGCGAACTTTTTAAAGACGTGTTAAGGAGAACACATAGAGCGTACGACAAATAAGAAAGGCATTTTTTTTCAAAATAGAGGATGGCACACCATCATATGTTTTGCGCAACAGTATGTTCACTTATTTTAAAATTAATATTATTAAGATGTTAAAAAATTAAAACTGAAGAAAAAAAGCCAAAAAAAAGCCAAATCAAAAGGTTCTATGAAATAGATTGCAAACATGTTTGCAATAACTTTTGGTTCATGACTAGCTGATGTTGAATTTGACAAAATGTTAGGGTAGCCACAAGCATTTTTCTTACAGTTGGCAAACTTCCAGAAATTATTTGGATTATTTCAATTTTATTACTGTAATTACTGTAATTACTGCTGTTTCACCACAAACTGTGTCAGAGAAAAAAACTAAGTCGAGTGTTCTTTCGAAACGATCATTTACTCCATTAAATTGGCTAAGACCATACTATGAGATATCATCTATACTATTACAGTAAGCTCATTTGAGCTAGATGCGTTCATTGGAACATAGAAGTTGTCGTCATGATTTTGTATCTAATTTAGATTCGGTAGGGTGAAGTCACCAAAATCAAAATATCATCTCCCAGCTCCAAAAGAACTTATAGATTTCAATAGTCATTAAATTTTTCGTAAATACAATAATTGTAGAACTTGGATGTATGTAAGTCAATATAATAAATAAATGTCCGGATACCAACTTAATTTTTCTAAAAAGAACTTCAATGTCAGTGGATCGAAAACCGTCAATCATTTAGCATGTATGTGAGTTTTTGATGGCAAGAAGAATTCCTCCTCCTGCAGTGTCAGAAAATGCCGTTTACATGACGATCGCACCTGAATACTTGATAAGAAACATCAAAAAGCTCCGAGTCAAAAACAGAAGAATTCAGCAAAATGTCTGTTAGTATAATGACATCGTGTGGTAGATTGTTTGTTTTTGTAGACCATATTGGTATTTGTCCGAAGCATTTTGACGAAAAGGGTTTTGAATTGTACCTCGGTTGTTAGATTCATACTCAAATTCATGAGTTATAACACCCTTTGGACAAAACGATGACGAATTTAATACATACAAAAATGATGAGTATTAAGTATAATTTCGATGAATAATTTTCTCCACATTTAGGATGAACGATTTACCAAGTTTATATGCCAAATAGTTTTTAATGTCAAGGGAAGTCGTCGATGAAGCAAGTTTAGATAAAAATAGCACTTTTTGTCCTTTTACAGTTTTGAGTTCTGATACAATAGGGGATAAGATTCCATTTTGTTGCATGGTAATTATACTTGAACTGTTTGGAGCGAGATTCGGATGCACCTGTTTTAAAGAGAGTTGTTCAACAAGTTCGTCGGGGGAAGGAACATTACCATTTGAGGCTACGAGGAAAAAGATAAAGAAGTTGTAGTAATATTATTAAAGTTGGAATCTGTAATCAACCTTGCGGTTGATGTATTCATCAGATAGCAATATACATAGATACAATCGATAGCTCCAAAAGCGTGTATTTTATAACCATTTTGCTCGGTTCCTGACGTAAATATTATCAATATGAACCTTTCTCATAATTTTGGCCGCATATTATATTATCCTACACCCAACTAAAATCCACTTGCACTAACATATTTTAAAAATGTCCTTTTTATCTGCTTAGAGGTCAGTGCAACTTCTCTACGCTCTATTGATTCCCCTAAAAATAAATCAGCAAGCTGCTGCACATTTTCTTCAGAAGATCGAAATACTTCAACTGAATAGAAATCTTAAAATAAAAACAAGTCAGGAGTCCAGGAATCTTGATATTTTTGTGGCTTTGACTATTATATTCAAAAGCTATTATTGATCACACAATTTGAACATGAGCTTGAAAAACAAAATAAAGCTGTGTGAAGTATTTTGAAATAGCAATTTATAGAAGACATCTACTTTCTAGATGAAGCTTGTTTTTAATCACCTATATTTGACTTCAAAATCCAAGTTTTAGCTTTAAGCCTAGTACGCTGCTGATGCGAAACGAAAATTCCCATACAAAAATGACATGACGAAATCATAAACGAAAAATTTCGCTGTGCTTTTCGTTTTTCAGTACGCTGCTGAACGACGAAATGTGACATTTTAGTGGATAGCTGTACTAGATTTCTTAGTACAATTCTCCACTCTTTTCGTTCTCAATTTAATTGCCCAGCACATTAATTGCTTGCGAAATTTTGACGTTTAATTTTTGTATTGAAAAAAAAAATTGTTTACTCGTGACTTTCGGTGTTTTGACTTTGATTTATATTTGATTTAAAATAAAATGGATTTGTCTAATGTGTTCCAACATTGCATTTCTGAATCGGAAACTCAGGATGTTATTGGTGATGTGCAAGAAGTGATGAAGACAAGCAGTGAAATTCAACTTCCAGACAGAACTCTCCACAAATATTTTTCCGCTGTGGTTTTCGTTTTAATTTCGCTCTGCACTTGGAGACCGCCGAAAAATTTCGTTTCACATCAGCAGCGTACTAGGCTTTAGCTGTATAATTTTATTCACAAGATTAATTTTGGCATAGCTTTGCCAAAGAATAAAATTAAATTCTACGGAACAGTTTTATCCACCTAGATGGGAAACAAATAATAGAACAAAATTCTATTGGCTTCGAAGGACTAGGATAGATATGCTCTTAATTTGTACTTCAAGAAACTTAAATGAGCATTTTATTCTATAAAATAAGTTATTTGGATTTCAAAAATTTACTTTATATATTTGATACTTAAATATCTGTTCTATTAAAACTATAGTATACCTTTAATTCTCCGGGTGTAATATTTTTTCCTTGGGAGTCAAAGAAAGCAAACGGACAAAAGTTATGCATAAAACATTGCTGACTAAAAATATCTATGCTTCCGGCTAGATTTTCAATCAGAGTCCAAATACGAACGCCACTCGGTTCTTCAATGCTAGTCCCTAGACCTTTGACTGGTCGCTTCGGATGTAACAACGGTGGTTGTTCAACATAACCCTCAATATGCATTGAATTCTTAACAGTGTTTATGTTACCAAAAGGAATCTACATAAGTCATAAAGAAACAAACATTTAGAGGTATATTTTGATAGGTACGTTGTTTTAAGTTTTAAGTTTTAAGAGAATAAATATTGCGATGAAATGTGAATGAATAAATATCGTACCCCGGTCTGTGCCATGCCATTTGGTCCAGGATTCATTCCAATTAGCATTAATTTCTTATGACCACCGAGGAATTTCTTCAAATACTGACAATGTAAATCAGATGCGTATTCTATTGGATTATAAACGTGTGTTATATTATGGAATTTAAGTGTTTTTAGTTCGTTGTTTAAGTCACATTCTATATCAAAAAATTGCTTCCAGAATGGGGTAGGGAAGTATTTTGATGTCAACGAATCATGGGTTGGATAGATCTCATTTATTGGTTTATAGTTTTGTCGGTTAGAGTTTTCCATTATTTTTGTTCTTACTTAAATTTTGAAGGAGTTTAGAAACGTTGGAATGTTTAATGATAACTGGATGCAGTTTGTTAGATGAATGTTGTGATTAATTTTAAGAAAGATTTATTCAAAGCAAATGCTAGGTAACGGATACGGGGCCAGTAATTATTCTTCTTGTCTTCTGAGGCATTATGAAATATGCAAAATGTAAACCAATATGATTTAAATGAAAATTCGTTATTTACCTTTCCGTTTCCACAAATAATGTATTGGCCGAATCGAAAACAAAAACATGCATTGATTTTGATTGTTATTCCTATTCGTCTATTTGAAAAACACTATATGAATGAAGATATAAATCAAAAATACTCCATTACCAAGATCGGAATCTCAGACTGACATTTCGGTTTGCCTACAAGCTACGTCGGACTAAATGTGAGAAAGTGTGCGTGAAATGATGCAAAAAACCAAACACATTCTCACATTTAGTCTTACAGCCTATCAAAACGCTTCATTATAGTAATCAGCCCCATCTAAATGCTTCATTTTGAATGTTTCATGGCCTCGTTCAAAAACTAAACAATCCTAACCAACAGAATCTGAAGTGCTGACATGGTCTTAAATTGGAAGATTTGTATAGCTTTTTAATTTCAATCAAAATAAATGTTATGAATGTATATTAAATAAAATAAAATTGACCAAATACATATTATTTAATGATTTATTAGTTTATTATTATTTATTTTGTTTACTTAAATTATTTGCGAACGCAACATACGCTGCAACTGGTTAAGTATAATTATTGCAAATGGACAAAAGTGTAACTCAATACTTTGTAAAGCAACAAAACAGACAATTTTTTCAGCTGTAGTTTGCTTAGAGCATTTTTTTGGCGACGTTAGAAGTTCAGGTGGAAACAATAGGCCGGTGCCTCCGTATTTTTTTTGTACAGACAATGCTTCGAGAAGCATACTTGTGAAGTTCCATTGCCAACTTTAGCTAGTTCAGATTCCTCAATTAGATTAGTATTTTCATCATTTAAGCAGTTCGGTAGTTGCAAGACCAAATTTTAGTTTTGTTTGTTGCAGAAATATTCCTGAAAATTTCTTTTTAAGGGACTATGTTAGAGTTAGAATTTTGTTTGTAGTTAGATTTTGGAATAAAAATTTGAGGGAACCATGTTTTAAAAATAAGTTGCTTTGTGTAAAGCATACCAACTAAATGAGTGCAATTAATAGATTTAAATAACTTTTTTTATTCCAGTATGGGGAAACCGAACACCCAATAGAAAAAAAACCGGTATACGCGCCAAAATCCATACTTCTTGACTAAATAATGTTATCTTCTATGTTTACGCATAAAATTACGAATTTTGTAGCGTATGAAAATTTCTAGACATTTTACAATCTGAAAAATTAATTATGCTATGAAATAATTGGCTGCTATTAATGCTAATTTTTTTTCTAAAAAGTTGATGAAGGTTAGCCGAAGCGGAAATTTCTTTAATGAACATACCTAAAATATTATTGGCTTTCTCAAAAATATTTTTCTACACTAACCTCTGCTTTATACCTGAAAACTATTGTTTATGTATATTTTCTTCTATTTTCTGCATTTATAAAATGTAATCTATGGAAGTATTTACTATATTAAGGAAAACATGTACGTAAAACTCATTAATTTGTTTCATTTTTAGCAGCACTTTTACTAAAGATACCCTTCAAACAATAATAAGTAAACTTGAACTTTGGTAACTAAACATTTTTAAGAAATGAATGAAAATTATATTTTGCGTTAAACTGTGGAAACTCACTAAAAAAAACTTCTGTACGTCAACAATAAACATTCATGACGATTACATGTTCTATTGAATTAGTTGTGCATGAATTCAGAACGATTTTAATACGTTTTCATTTTGTGATATATGTCAAAATTTGCATTTTATTTGCTCTGCATTTATTCAACAGATTCGCTATAATCGTTCTGATTACTTTTTTAAAACATTGGTGTTCCTTTGATGCATAGTTTTTTTTGATAGCAAATACATGTATGCTTCCATCAATCAAGAATGTTATGGATAAGATATTTTTCGATAGTTGCAAGCTTAAATCCTTAAAAACAAACTATAAATATACTTGGATTAATTAAATTGATACAGATTTTAATTAGTTGCAAACAAAATATTTGGGCCATTCGTTAACGAAAATTTATTAGAATTTAATACAAAAATTGCGCTCGCACCCTTAACTTGATGGTTCTTCGAAATTTAAAGAATTTCGTAGTGATTACTGTAAATTAGTGAATTAATTATAATAAACTGATTTTGAACATGCTTTTTTCAAGACAAAAAGGTACATTGGTTCACTATCTACAAAATGCCTGCAAAATTAAAGCTTAAAACTGACTTTTTCATCGAAAAAAGTAAAAGGAAAAACCTGAAAAAAAACTTATTAACCCCTCCATTTTGTTTTTGCTTTGCAAAGTGCCGCTAGCCCACGGCATTGTTTTTTTTTTTTGTTTGTGCTCACATCTATTCATGGACTAATTGTCAAAATTACAAATACAACAATGTAAACAAACGGGTTTTGGAGAGTGAAACGTACGAAAGATTCCGGTCTTGGTAATGGAGTGTTTTTGATTTATATCTTCATATAGAGTGTTTTTGGTCTATTTATTTATTGTTTTTCCTTTTCACATTTCACAAGACAAGACACTCCATATATATACTTGTGGTCATACAATTAAGTCATTTTTATAGAATGAAATCTACAAATCCATATTTTAAATAGAAATTACAACAAAAACAAATTTCAAATTCTAAATATTTATAATAACAATAATCAGCCCTATTGTGAGTTTCACGTGAACAAGATTCCACCCGAAAAAAATCCCTTTTTTCAATTCGCCTATTGTGAGTTTCGGGCGAACAAAAATTCATGTTCGAAAGATTTCCCCTATTGGGAGCACTCAATTCGGGCGGAATGAAATGTCATTTGGCGCTAAAATGTCCACTTATTTTTTAGAGGTGAACAGAAGAACAACAAATTTTACAGTGTAAGTTATTTATATTAATTATAGTTGCAAAAAAAAACAAAATAACTTTGTATATTGTATACAAAACTTTATCGATCTATGGATAGCCTCATCGATTAAAAAAAGAACAAATTAAAGAAGAGAAGCGGCACCATCACGAAATGGAAAATTTAAGAAGAGTGGAAATAGTAAACATATTGCAAAAAATCGTAAAAAGATTGAGCTGGAAGAGTTAAAAATTGAAATGAGACAAGAAAGAAAAAATTGATAAGTTTAGGTTTTTGTTGTGCCTTTATGAATTACCTGTTTTTTTTATACTTTTATTTTATTTATTAACTCAACCTGTGAATTTATTAGAAATGAGTCTGTTAGTTTTAACTTAACCAAACATATGAAGTACAAATGAAATCAAATATAATTTTCAAATAAAATAAATATTTTATTGGTATTTTGCTTTTGAACTACATTAGTGTATTCCTAAAAGCTGGTTTGTTGAGCCTATAATTCTGTTGAAATCTGGAAATAATGTACCTTTAACAAACACCAAATTAGAAAAGTATACACTTCATTCTCACAATGGTTCACACAACTCCAAAGGATTAGAATGATCCCTTAAATGCCTTCGAATGGCTCGTTCTTCCATCCTTTCTTCTTCCTCCAAGACCATTCGCAGTGCAATGCTTATCATTATTTATTTCCTTTTATATTTTTTTTTATTGTAAATTATTAATCTTTTGATTAATCGTTGACGGTGTCAAAACAAAAATACACTTCACTAGGGTTGTTCGTTTTCTAGACACGGATACTCACATACCAAAAAACGAACAGGGAAATTTTGAATATCCACTTGCGCAAATTGATTTTTTTAGTGGTGAGAAATTGATTGGGGTGGTTTTAAAAGTGTCTTGTCGTACGCAGTGTTCAGAAGTTTAACAGGAAATTGCGGCACTAAATAAATTTCATTGCAATTTTATGTTCAACAAGAAATGTAGGTTCTGATTTCATTCTCTGTTCTAATCAGAGATGAGAAAATTTATTGCTAACTCAGTTTGCTGAACACGACAATTATTCGAACTGTCAGTTTTGATTCGAAGTGAAATTCTATTCGGGCGAAACTCGCAATAGGTTTTTAAATTCCGGGCGAACAAAAATATTTCGGGTGAATGATTTTCCGGACGAAACTCACAATAAGGCTGAATAAAAAAAAAAACGAACAAAAATGAATTCCATTATAACAATAGTCATTTCTTTAACAAAAAATTAATAATTTATAAAATAAGTGTGGCCATTAATTAAGTCACCCGAAAAAAATAAGAAAAATATGAAGAAAAAAAAACATTTTTTATAATTTTTTTAAGCGCACCGTTAATATTTTGTAGGATAGCCTTTCTGGTAAATATTCACCTTCACCTCATCACTCCATACCACTTTACTCCAGAAGTCTTGATCTTTTCTGACGTGGTCCCTTACAAACTTCAATCGGCTTTTTAAAATTTTTTTTTGCTGACATTTGGCTTCTTGCGCGCTATTCTGCCATGCAAATTATTTTCAGCCAAACGCCTTCTGATGGTTCTGGCAGAAACGCTGACATCGTGGCTTTCCTCCAAAACAGCCCTTATTTGAGTGGATGTCATAAAGGGATCTTTCTTGCAAATTTTTGTGATGACCCTGTCGTCCTGGGCAGTGGTTTTTCGCTTTTTAATTCGAGGAAGGTTGTCGAATGAACCGAATTTTTTAAAGTGGTTAATAGCATTGACTACTTTACCTTGAGATAAAGTGGTTATATTAACCACTTCGGAAATTTTTTCCAAATTTTGGTATGCTTCCCATATTATTCGCCGTTCCTCTCGAGTGGAAGATTTATTTTTGCCCATATCTGAAATTGACTATCCAAATTGAAAATTTTAAATCAAAAATAAATAAAAACATAATTTAATATTATAAATAACAATTTCCACGAAAAAAAGACATTAAACTTACCTCTTTGACTCAGTAACATAAACTGACTTAATTATTTGGCCACTGCACAAATCACATATTTGTATTAAAATTTACCGTTATGTGAAAAAGGAAAAAAACGTTTGTTTACAAAGTACCATCGTTGTTCTCATCGAATGACAACAAATAATCCGTTATTAAAAAACAATAACAACATTAGTTGATGCAAATGTAAGACAAACAAATGTTTTAAATCTTCTAAAAATGCAATGACTTAATTGTATGGCCACAAGTGTATATACCCAGTTTACAAGGAGAATTGAATCGGTATTGAATCAGGATTTAGCGCCGTATATATGGATCGGATCGAAATAGGATTACTCGATCTGATTTCACAAAACGAGGTGAACGAAATCGAAAATTGTTTTGTAAACCTGAATCGAGTTATTGGTGTCATGTTTTATCTTTCGTGTTTGTTTTCAGATGAGTTTATTTTTGTGAACGTTTTTGTGTTGTAAGCATTATTTTATTTGAATTTTAAAACTACACAATTTGTTATTTCTTATGTATAAATATAGAAGTTACTCACAACACAGTAAGCATACAAATATAACCCAAATGTCATTTCGATTCCATTCCTCGATCCACTGACAACGTATACCTGGATCGAAATTCATTTCAATTTCGATTCGATTCCTCAATCTCCTCTTGTAACCAGGGTAATAAAGTGTCTTCGGTTTCTGAAGCAAAAATACTCCATGAACCAGGATCGGAATCTTTCGTACGTTTCACTCTCCAAAACCCTTTTGCTTACATTGTTGCATTTGTAATTTTGACAATTAGTCCATGAATAGATGTGAGCGCAAACAAAAAAAAACGAAGCCGTGGGCTAGCGGCACTTTGTACAGCAAAAACAAAATGGGGTGGTTAATAAGTTTTTTCAGGTTTTTCTTTTTACTTTTTTCGATGAAAAAGTCAGTTTTAAGCTTTAATTTTGCAGTAATTTTGTTGATAGCGAACCAATGTAAATTTTTGTCTTGAAAAAAGCATGTTCAACATCAGTTTATTATAATTAATTCACTAATTTAGAGTGATCACTACGAAATTCTTTAAATTTCATAATTGACATCGAATTATTATATCAAAGATGCGTTCGAAGAACCATCAAGTTAAGGGTGCGAGCGATTAAAATCTGTATAATGAAATATGAAATATAAATTTAACCAATCCAAGTATGTATATTTATAGTTTGTTTTTAATGATTTAAGCTTGCAACTGTTTTTCAATTCCATTTTGATTAATAAATATTAAATTTAAAAAAAGAGTTATAATCGAAAAATACCTTATCCATAACATTCTTGATTGATGGAAGCATACATGTATTTGCTATCAAAAAAAACTATGCATCAAAGGAACACCAATGTTTTAAAAAAATAATCAGAACGATTATAGTGAATCTGTTGAATAAATGCTGAGCAAATAAAATGCAAATTTTGACATATATCACAAAATGGAAAACGTCTTAAAATCGTTCTCAATTCATGCACAACTTATTCAATAGATCATGTATTCGACATGAATGTTTATTGTTGACGTACAGAAGTTTTTTTAGTGAATTCCCACAGTTTAACGCAAGATATAATTTTCATTCATTCCTTAAAAATGTTAAGTTACCAAAGTTCAAGTTTACTTATTATTGTTTGAAGAAGAAGAAGAAGTTAGTGTAGACAAATATTTTTGAGAAAGCTAATAATATTTTAGGTATGTTCATTAAAGAAATTTCCGCTTCAGCTAACCTTCATCAACTTTTTAGAAACAAAATTAGCATTAATAGCAGCATTTAGTTGGTATTGTGTGTAAGCATATTGCCTATTTCTATTCCTTAAAGATGCTTTACACAAAGCAGCTTATTTTTAAAACATGGTTCCCTCAAATTTGTATTCCAAAATCTAACTACAAACAAAATTCTAACTCTAACATAGTCCTTTAAAAGAAATTTTCAGGAATATTACTGCAACAAACAAAACTAAAATTTGGTCTTGCAATTATCGAACTGCTTAAATGATGAAAATACTAATCTAATTGAGGAATCTGAACTAGCTAAAGTTTTCAATGGAACTTCACAAGTATGCTTCTCGTAACATTGTTTCCACCTGAACTTCTAACGTCACCAAAAAAAATGCTCTAAGCAAACTACAGCTGAAAAAATTGTCTGTTTTGTTGTTTTACTAAGTATTGAGTTAGACTTTTGTCCATTTCCAATTATACTTAACCAGTTGCAGCGCATATTGCGTTCGCAAATAATTTAAGTAAACAAAAAACAGCACTAATAAATCATTAAATATGTATTTGTTCAATCTTATTTTATTTAATATACATTTACAACATTTATTTGGATTGAAATTAAAAAGCTATACAAATCTTCCAATTTAAGATCATGTCAGCACTTCAGATTCTGTTGGTTAGGATGGTTTAGTTTTTGAACGAGGCCATGAAACATTCAAAATGAAGCATTTAGATGGGGCTGATTACTATAATGAAGCGTTTTGATGGGCTGTAAGACTAAATGTGAGAATGTTTTGGTTTTTGCATCATTTCACGCACACTTTCTCACATTTAGTCCGACGTAGCTTGTAGGCAAACCGAAATGTCAGTCTGAGATTCCGATCTTGGTAATGGAGTATTTTTGTTCTGAAGTTTTGTATAAAGTGACTACTGCGCCACCTGAACCTCACATTTACATTCATGAAATATAATAGGCCCGTTCAAGACTTGAAGCTCTTTAACATCATTTTTGTATTGCTTGTAAGGGGGTTCACATCTCAAAAATATGTTTGACAAATTTGACTGCCTCGAAATTGAAAATGTGAACGCTTCGACAACCGGTTTGTCAATTATGGTGGATTGATATTGAATTATTTTGATATTTTGTTGCCTTGACAAGCATGGTTGAGAATATGAATGCAAGCTCGTCAAACCTGAAGCAGTTTTTAAGACAAAAAAAACAAGTAGGACTACTTACATGGACAACGCGATATTTCAGGGGCGTTTTAGGGATTATTTATTTTGTCTACGGACTTGAAAACAAAAATTGAGGAATTTTGTTTAACATCTTTACAGAACATTTTTTTCCATAAGTAACCTCATTATCTCATTTATTATGGTAAGCCTGATAAATATATCACCTCTTAAACAAACTGTCAACATTTTTGTATGAACATTTTTTCCTTCAGAACAGAGGTTTTTTTTGAAAACAACTTATAATAAATAGCGAGTAGCGTGGTACCACTGTATATCGTAGAAAAAAAGCTGTCAGCAAAGCAATAGCAACAGCAACTGTAGGATTTAGATATAACTACGTGATTGACATTACTGTTGCTGTTCTAATTATGTTTCTCGCATAAGGCACATATTCGTAGTTTATGAAAACATCTGTGTTGCGGATGGATTCGGAGTAATTTCTTGAAATATTTAAGATTTTACATTTGATTTCCTCCTCATCGGAGGAATTTTGTAATTCATGTGATTTATATTCAGAATTAAGGAAACAAATTAGTATGAAACAAGGAAAGATACTCCAACTTGGAGTGAGTTTGGTATGGAAGATCTTCGGTATTTCAAGAACAGAAGTTATGACATTAGGAGCTATAGCTATCATTGATTTTCATCATAGAAACCAATCAGTGGTTTAACAGGTAGTTTATAGCGATCAATAAGTCCGTTATGAACTGACTATTACTTTAAAAACGTTAAGTATTACTTACGAATACAACTTTTTTGGTGTCCAAATGTACCCCAGAGCATGTTTGAACACTCATAATATTTTTGTTTTTAGTTTTATTTCTATGGGATTATTAATCAGTGACGGGAATAAAATGTTCTATTAATTTTTGTGTGTTTTTATGATCACTGAACTTTTACTGAATTTTTTCTGGAAATAACTTATAAACCTAGACTGGGGCACATTTGTACCCCACTATATAATATCTAATAAAAAAAAACGTATTTTTTCCAATAATTTTTTTATTTTAATTAGAAGATACATATATAGTTCTACTTTGAGGTTGAATACATAGGTATAGTTCTAAGTGACATTTGATACATATGTTACTTGTGTAGCGATGGCAACAATATCTTCAGCAGTCACAGACGGATCTGGTCTATATCTCTTTTGCTCTCGAACAAAGGTTACATCTCCCCGCTTTGCAAGGAAGTCTCTCAAGGACTGTTTGACCTCTTCCCAGCAAAGGGCATCCAAAGTATTTTATTTCGGTCATTTATTTCCCACTCCACAGCTCCTTCGGCAGTTCGATTTGCTTATCGTTTCTGAATGAATTTGTTTTTTCTTAGTTTGTTAAAATGTCGAAAAATTATGACGGTCGCTACTGCTACTCCGTCTAGTAAGTTGTGCAATAGAACCATCGTTCAGCGTTGTGTTTGACGAGTGCAGGAATAAAAAGAAACCATTTGATCGAAAGCATCGACTCACAGGCTTTTTTTGAGAACCGGAAGTGGCTTTCTCACATTTATGTTGCGTCATATTAAACATAGAGGAAATATATTATCTAGAGTCCCGACCGGTACCCGTCCTACCTGAAACACCCTCAAATTTTATTCGAGGTGAACTCTCTCAAATTCCGTATCGGTGAATACATGTGAGTGGTGGAAAAAAGGCAAAATGTCAGATTGAATTCTTGTCAAAAATGACAGTTCCACAATTTCGATTTCAAAAACAAAACATTCAATTTGAGATTATACAAGTAAGTTTTTGGAAATTATTTTGTTTTGTCTAAACATTTAACAGAATTTATTTCTTTTCAGATCAAAAGCCTTAACGATTAAGAGCTACAAGTGCATCACGTCCGATGCCCAAAAAGAAACATGATACTCCTGGTATCCAGACAATGCTAAGATCTTGATAAAAACATCATCTCTGTTTGTAGGGATATTGAATTAAAAAAAAACATGGAATAATCAAAAAAAAAAAAAAAAAATTAAAAAAAAAGACAAAATATGAAAAACAAAAACGTTAGTTAGATTTGCTGCTGTGGTTGTTCTAGTTTTAAGTAGTTTATAGGTAGAATAGGTAGTTGTAGTTAGCTTTAAGTTTTATATTAAGGACCTTATTTTAAGTAGCTTTTTATTAAAAATAAAAAAGGATATTGACATTACTTTTTTTCTAAATTTTCTAATGAATACAAAAATAAATAAAATGAATTGAAGTTAAATAGATCTTAGGGCCGAAAGGCATTAGCATTAAGTATTATTGTTTAACTTAGAGTGTCCGTATGGGACCAGTAAGTTAGTTGTAAGTTATGGATAATTAGGCTAGTTTTATGAATTTTGGCTAGCTTAAAGATAGTCTTAAGAATGAATTAATAAAAATGAATTTGGAAGAAAAAAAAAAAAAAAAGGGATATTGAATATTTTATATGCTAGCTTTTAGAATAAATTGTACCTTACAGTTAAGTGGTTGACCGATCTAGTCGGTCAGAGACCGACTTTTTTAAAACTTGAAATAGAAATGAATCAAATTAATTGGGGGCTCAACCGGGATCGCGTTTTAACTTAACTTGAACAAAAAAAGTAAAGTGTTAATTTTTGCGATCGGCCATTTACATACGATTTGAAAAAAAAAAAAAAAATAAAAAAAATATTTTTAATAAAAAGTAAAATCAGTGATAAGTGCTATTTTTTGCCAAATAAACGGCCAATTATCCTTCAAAGAAAGGAGAAAGTGCAAAAAACCCAAAGAAACAGTTCATTGGACAAACGTTCCAAGACATAAAGTTTCTAAAGGAAATTAAATAAATAACGAAAGCGCTAAGTGCAACTAACCAGAAGAAGGAGAAGAAGCAGATATATATATTCAACGGACAACAGATCCAGGAAACATCAAGCAGATATTAATTTTAGTAAGAAAAATTATTTAAGAATATATTATAAATACAAAGTGGCTTAAACTTTAAATGTGGAAAAGGAAAAATAAAAAAATAATATAGAACAAGTTTTCATCCCCACACCTAACAACGAAAATCCATTCATCATCTATAACTTCGATGATCTGAGGAATGCCGTCGGGCCTGACGTTAACAATGATCTGCACAATTATGGTAGTTAAAATTTATATTTCAATGCAAGATGTCTATTTTTTTTTGTTTATTTACAACTTTCTTTCTTTGTCGCAATTAGATTGTTCACTTTATTTATTTATATTTTATGTTCAAGTTCTTTCAGTTCAAAATGTTTCTCTATTTTTTTCATTCTCTCTTAATTGTGAAATAAATGTGTGTATCATTTCTGTTTTCGATTCCAGCCTCTTTTTAGACTTTTGTTGTCGTAATGGGCAGCAACAATGATGCTGGCTTCCACAGCATAAACGAAAAAAACAAATTTTTATTAAATACTCTCTGTAAAAATCATAATGGTTTGCATATTTGCCACATTAACGCACAGAGCCTTGTTAACAAATTTGATGAATTTAAAATGATATTTGAAGATAGCTTAGTTGATATTATTTGCGTGTCTGAGACCTGGTTTTACCCGTCCTTGAGTAGTAGTCTTTTTTTGTTAAATGGATTTAAAAAACCTTACAGAGCTGATCGAACTCACTCTGGTGGAGGGGGAGTCGCGATATTTGTGAAAAACTATATCCGGTCAAGTCATGTTAAGTGTTCTGATGGTACCCAGGCATGTGATTATTATTTTATTGATATACTCGACGGCGACAATAAATGCAGTATCGGTACTATATATATGCCACCTAGAGTTGCAAGTTCCGGTCTAATAACACCGATAATAGAAGAAATGTGTTATCGAGTACCAAAATTAATCATTTGCGGAGATTTAAATATTAATCTCCTTCAACCCTCCTCTAATTGTTTTAAGACTTCAATGAATTCTCTGGGACTCTCTTTTGTGAATAATATTGAACCAACACATTTTAAGCCTGACTGTGTCCCTTCCCTTCTTGATGTTTTCCTTGTAAGCGATGTTAGTCTTGTTAAATGTTCTAGTCAGTTATCCGTCCCAGTGTTTTCATATCATGATCTGGTTTTTGCAACTTTTGATTTATATCTCGAAAACGAATCTCCGCAATACTTCGAGTATCGTGATTTTCGTAAAATAAATGTCGAATCTTTATTTAGTGATTGCTCATCTATTGACTTGTACTCAATTTTTGCAACATCAAACGTTGATTATCAAATTGAATGTCTTACTGTTGCAATTACTTATCTTTTTAATAAACACGTTCCCATTAAAACTCGTCAAATTAGATCGCGTAGTTGTCCCTGGCTTTCTCTTGAGATCATTAATGCTATGAAAACAAGAGACGTTTCATATCGACGTTGGAAACGATTTGGTTGCCTAGAAATGCTTCGGCAATTCAAAACATCTCGGAACCTTGTAACTAAATTAATAAAATCAGCTAAATACAATTTTTATAACAACAGGTTCAACTCAAATCGCTCCTCTAAGTATTTTTGGAAAGAAGTCAAGAGTATTGGTTTAAGAGGAGATTCTTCTATTTCCGATGACAACATTAATTTAGAGGAGTTAAATCGAAAGTTCTCTACTCCCCCAACCCAATTCCCAACTGGGCAATCTGGTGTTTCGGAAAACGATAGAGTCGATGCTTTTTCTGTTTGTTCAGTAGATGAATATCAAGTAGGTAAAGCAATATTTTCTATTAAATCCAAATCGACTGGACTTGACAACATACACCCAGACTTTTTAAAAATCCTTCTTCCTTTCATACTTCCTCACATAACCCACATTTTCAACACCATCATAATGACCTCCACCTATCCCACCTCCTGGAAAAAATCTAAAGTTATACCCATCCCTAAACGAGGAAAGAAAATGGAATACAGACCAATAGCTATCCTTCCTTTTTTATCTAAGGCTTTTGAAACTATCTTAAGTAACCAAATCAAAAATTATATTGAAGATACACGTCTTCTCAACCCTCTCCAATCGGGATTTAGATCTGGATACAGCTGCATCTCAGCCCTTTTAAAAGTTTCTGAAGATATAAGACAAGATTTAGACTATAATTATACAACTGTGATAACCCTACTTGACTTTTCCAAAGCATTTGATTGCGTTAACTCTAGCCTTCTCTGTGATAAACTGACGACTTATTTCAATTTTTCTGACACAACCAAAAATCTTATTTATTCGTACTTGACTAATCGCATGCAAGCCGTATCGTGTAACGGTAAAATGTCTTCGTTTCTTCCTGTCAATATAGGTGTTCCTCAAGGATCTATCCTTGGTCCTTTACTGTTCTCTATGTTTATTAATGATTTGCCATCTGTTTTATCTTACTGCCACTTTCACATCTACGCTGATGATGTACAATTATATATAAGCTTTCCTATCGGTATGATTGAAGATGCGATAGAAAAAATGAACATTGATTTATGCTCAATATTCGATTGGTCAAATCGGAATGAACTTGTACTTAATCCAGAAAAAACAAAAGCTATTCCAATATGTTAAAATAAACCCCACCTTGAAAATTTTCCACCTCTTTACTTAAACGCCTGCCAAATCGAATATGTCACAAATGCTAAAAACCTAGGTATAACTTTCAACAGTAGGCTAACGTGGGACACCCATATCGATACTGTTATCTCCAAAATTTATGCTTCACTCCGAGGACTATCCGTTACTAGATCAATTCTGCCTACTCAAGTTAAATTAAAGCTAGTTAAATCACTTATCATACCAATAGTAACGTATGGGTGTGAGATATTTGCAGATCCTGACTCCAACTCGCTTCGTAAGCTAAAGGTAGCATTCAATGCCATTGCTCGGTTTGTTTTCAACCTCCGAAGATACGATCACGTTTCGTCTCAGGCTCGTCAACTTTTAAATTGCAACTTGGAAGCTTTTTTTAAATATCGGTGTTGTTTGCTTCTCTTCAAAATAATTTTGAACAAGACTCCAAATTATTTGTTTAATAAGCTTGATTTTTGCTCTTCAAATCGTTTTACCTTGTTGCGCTCCCCCAGGTTTACCTGTTTGACATCACGGAGGCAATTTTTCGTTTATGCTGTCAGACTGTGGAATAATCTTCCCAGTCACATGAGGTCTGGAATCGAACATAGAAGGTTTCATCAACTTTGTTTTGAATATTTCTCAAATTTGAACTGAGGTAACTTTTTTGTAATTAGGTAACTTTTTTGTAATTATTGTAATTTCTTCTTCTTGCGACTTTAGTTTTTAATTTTGTTTTTAATTGATTGTTATTTAATAAATTATTAATAGTTTGCTACAATTGTTTTAAATATAGTGTTTGCATACTTGCATTGTTCTTAATAAATATTGTATTATATCCTGTACTATTTATAAGTCAATCTTGATGTACAGCTGTTTTTTTTAATCAATAAAAATCAAATATCAAATAATAGAAATTAAAGAGTTAGGAAAAATTAAATTTGATATAGATTATAAAAAAATTAAATTCGAAATGGCTTTCGACTCTAATAGTGTGTCTGCAGCTGTGGATCAAATGCCCGCAAGAGCTTTGCAAACAAATAACAATGAGGTGCAAAGATTGTTGCAAGAACATAAAAGTAAATATAAACGGAAAATTGATGAATTAAAATCAATGGTTTCCGGATTAGGGCTAAATAATTCAGTAACTGAATTTTCTTGTCAAGTAATTGACCCAAACGTAAATTGCATAGAAACTCTTGAAATTGTAAAGAGTCTACCTGAATTTTCAGGAACGCAGAATGCATATGTAAGTTGGCGTGAAGCTGCGCACAACTCAATAAAATTGTACAATATAGGAAGTAGTAGATACTTCGCCGCCCTTACTATATTAAGAAATAAAATAACACAACATGCAAACGACGTACTCACCAACCATGGTACAGTACTTAACTTTGAAGCCATAATGGCAAGACTCGATTTTGCGTATGCGGACAAACGTCCAGTACATGTAATAGACCAAGAATTGAGTATATTGCGACAGGGTTCGCTACGACTTATAGATTTTTATAATGAGGTTAATAAAAAATTGACATTACTGACCAACAAAACTATAATGACTCACGGTTCAAGTTCACCAGTCACCATTGAGTTAAATAATATTAACAGACGAAATGCTCTTCGCGTATTCATTACAGGCCTTAACGGTCAACTGTCACAAATACTGTTTTCACTCAACCCTCAAGATCTGCCAAATGCTTTAGCCAAAGCACAAGAACTTGAAAGTAATCACATTAGATCTAACTTTGCTTTACAATTTGCCCAACATAAAAATGAGACCAAAAACAACGGTAACGATAGGAATCATAATAACTTAAGATTCCCTAAAATAAATCAAACACAAAGACCAAATCAACATCAAAGACGGAATGACTATAGACAACTCCCACAATTATTTGAACCAATGGTTCTTGGCAGTTCTCAGAATAGGCCAATACCACAGCAACAAACCCAAATCCCGTTTAAGCAAGTTGATAGGAATTTTAATAATAATAATTATGCGCCACGTTGGCAAAAACCGAATTTTAACACTTATAACAATATTACAAGACCTTTGTATAAGAGGGAAAGAGAGAGTGCACAGCATTATATCCAACCACCTCCAGTAAAATTCGAGAGAGTTAATAACCTCAACGAAAACGACGATTTTTTAGGAGAAAAGTGGGATTACCCCACTTACGAAGAAGAATAGGGAACAAAGTAATCAAACTACTTATAGATACCGGTGCCAGTAGCAATTACTGCCAACCAGGTATATTGAGTGACCCAATCACTCTACCTATACTAAAACGTGCCCGAACCGTAAACAGGGAAATAATAATTAATAAATGCCACGAAGCATTAATATTAAATACGAAAACCAGATTTTATGTAATAAGAAATCTTGAATACGAAGCTCTAATAGGAGCAAATTTATTAAGTCTGGTCAATGCCAGAATAGATTTTAATGATAACACATTAAAATATAATAGTAAATCTGAAAAAATATATTTTGAAGAAGATTATAATATGATTAATCATATTCAGGGAAGTGATGTATGTAAACAAGTGGATGAGATGATGAAGAAAATAAAAAGTATTCATTCAAACATTGATACCACATTGCCTTTTAGGACTGATGTTACAGCGGAAATCCGTACAAGTTCAGACCGTCCTATTTGGACTAAGCAATATCCTTATCCCTTAAGCGCAAACAAGTTCATGAATAACGAAATTCATGATCTATTGAAAAAAAAGTAATAAGGCCGTCAAAAAGTCCTTACAACTCGCCAGTTTGGGTTATTCCAAAGAAAGGAACGAACGAGGATGCCACTTCCAAAAATCGTTTCGTTATTGATTATAAGAAATTAAACGAACAGACAATTTCGGATAAATATCCAATACCTGACACTAACGTCATATTATCTAATTTAGGAAAGGCAAAGTACTTTTCGACATTAGATCTAGAAAGTGGATTCCACCAAATAAAGATGAAGGAATCTGATATAGAAAAGACAAGCTTTAGTATTAATAATGGCAAGTATGAATATACAAGATTGCCTTTTGGATTGAAGAATGCGCCTTCAACGTGCTATGGATGACATATTAAGACCTTATATAGGTAAATTCTGTCATGTTTATATAGATGATATAATTATATATTCATATTCACTAAAAGAACATACAGGTCATCTAAACACAATTATTAATACTCTAAAAGAAGCAAACATAAAAATTTCAATACAGAAATCTACCTTATATGAAGAAAAAGTAGATTTTTTAGGTTATGTCATCGGACATAATGTTATTAAACCCAATCCTAATAAGATACAAACTATAAAAGATTATCCTCAACCAAAAACCTTGAGGCAACTTAGATCATTCTTAGGAATGATAGGCTACTACAGGAAATTTATACGTAACTATGCGCAAATAGCGAAACCACTTACAAAATTCCTACAGAGCGGAAATGGACAAGTTTCCACACATGTTGCCAAGAAAATAGAAATTAATTTAGATAATGAAGGAATTAATGCTTTCGAAAATCTTAAAAAACATTTAACCTCCGAAATCGAATTAAATCAACCCGATTACTCTAAACCATTCATTTTAACTACCGATGCCTCAGATGACGCAATCGGAGCTGTCTTATCACAAGATAAAAAACCGATTACCTTTATATCGAAAACGCTAGGAAAAACTGAAAGGAATTACGCCGCGAACGAAAAAGAGCTGTACGCTATCGTTTACGCTCTGAAAAACTTACCTACGTAACTACCTATATACGGTGTTACAAATCTTGAGATCCATACGGATCACCAACCCCTCACATTTGCGGTGTCACCCCGCAACCCAAATGCCAAAATGAAACGATGGGCAGGTTCAGCCGACATAAGGGACTTGAAAGTAAGGCAAGTTTCTTGCATCTGATTGGCCAGCTGCCAAAAAATTGCCTTCCAATTAAGGCAACTTTATTGGAAAGTTGACTAGAAAGTTAGGCAAGAAAAATCTCCCTTACTATCAAGTCAAGTCAACTTATGTCAAAATGACAATTGATCATATTTTTTAATTCAACTAAAAGCTGAACTTTATTACTCAATGATTTATTTATTTTCTGCACAACTTCATTTAATGCTTTCTGTAAAATGGTTCCTTGTAAATTTGGAAAAGAAATAAGTAATATTTCTTTAAAATACAAATCATGATGGTCTTGTAGCTTATCTGAGGAGTGTTTTGTAGACAATAATGATTTTGGTAGTTTTTGTACTATGAACTTGAAGTAGAGGTTTGAGAAGTTAAGTTCTGAATTTGAAATTCATGACACTTGAAAAACTAACTAGTTGCCTTGGTCAAAATTTACGTTCAAAGAATGAAGTTGACTGCAAATGAAGTCCCTTATGTTGTCTGAACCTGCCCGATGGCATGCGCTTATGGAGGAATACGCACCAAAGATGGTTTACAAACCAGGAACAACCAATGTAGTTGCCGATACATTGTCAAGGCAAAATCTGAATCAGATTACCGATAGCGATTCTTATTGCAACGTTACACTCAGCCGAAAGTAGCGAGGAAGACGATATAGAAAGTATCGAACGTCCTGTGAACATGTATAACCAACAAATAATTATAAATAAAGGTCTAGAAACAATTCATGAGCAATTAATTCCTTTTTGTAACAAAAACAGACATCTTATCACATATTCTAATCCCGAAGATGTTATTCCTTTATTTAAAGAATACCTTAAGGAAGGTATTGTAGCATTATTCACTACTCCAGAGGTAGTATATGAAATCAAGAGTATACTAAAAAATAATTTTAAAAAACAAATTCGTAAGAACAAAATTGTTTGCTAATGATATTACAAATAAGCATGATCAGACCTCTATAATAGAGCAGACTCATAACAGGGCACATAGAAATGCTCGGAAAAATATGAAGCAAACTATAGAAAAGTATTATTGGCCAAACGTGCAAACCGAATTTTTACAATTTGGTAAAAATTGCGAAGTTTGCAATACGAACAAATACAATAGACACCCCCACTTATGTACATCCAATTGGCGAGGCGCCAATTCCTTTAAAAGAGGGAGAGACTGTACACATAGACGTTATGTTCACAGAAAAATTGCAATTCTTGACATGTATAGATGCATACTCTAAATTTTTGATGATAAAAAATATTGACAACCGTCAAGATATGGCAAATAAAGTTTTAGAAATTTTACAAGTTTTCCCTGAATGCAAAAATATTATTTGTGACCAAGACGTAGCATTTATGTACCTCTGCTGTCTTTACGACTCTTATGAAAAGATCAGATATTACAATATACTATACTCCTCCTTACCATAGTACAACAAACGGACAAATAGAGAGAGTCCATAGCACTCTACAAGAAATAGCTAGATGTTTGAAACAAGAACATAAATTACTTAATGCGATAGAAATTTATATAAGAGCTGCGAAAGAATACAATAAAACTATTCACTCTTCTACGCAGAAGAAACCAATAGAAATTCTTTATAACAAAACTTTTCATGAAGACGTTCCCTTTAAACTAGCCATAGCTTAAGATAAAATGATTGACACACATAATAAGAAAAGAAAAACAAAAAAACTAGAACCGAATGACATAGTTTACCAAAAAATTACAGGAGTACGTAATAAGTTACAACCAAAGTTTAAGAAAAGAATTGTAGTACAGGATTTAGGAAATAAAATGAAGTTAAGTAATAAAAGAATTATCCACAAGGATAACCTTAAACTTTAAATTTTAGACAATAAACAGTTTGTAACTAATATACAATTGTTTGAAGCAGTCAGCACGGTGACGCACACTATTAAAGACGAGTGGGTTACTGAAAAATGTAAAATTATTATTTTTGAATTACAGAACATGATAAATACTTTAACGTTAGCTAAATTAAAAATTTTAAACCCAGCCATATTTAATATAAGAGATATTAAAGAAATTATAAATCATGAAATTGTAAAAACATTCACTATAAGTGATCTGATAGAAATATCAGAATTTAAAATTGCTCAAAAAGCACAAATAATTGTTATATATATTAAGTATCCTATAATCTATAAAAAAATGTAAATTATATGAAGCTAGAGCTATCAGTCAACAAGACGGAAAGCTAATTTTAGATAAAGAGATTATAAAATGTAATTCCAAATTTGTAAATGTTAAAAATTGTAAGAAAGAATTAGAACACACATATTGTGAAATTAATAAAAACAACAGTTGTTTATCTGAGTTGCTTAACGACCAGAAAACAAAATGTAATAAAATTAAAGAGAAAAACATAGACTTAAAAGAAATCAAAGATGGCGTTATTCTAATATCAGGACAGCATACAGTCGACAATGTATCACTCGACGGGGTATATTTAATAAATTTCGAGAACTTTACTAACATAGATGGAATACAAAACTACCTTAAGACTCATACAATTAACAGATACGAAATAGAAAACTATTATGAGTCACTAGATGAGAATCTAAAGTTTGAAAACATAAACCTACTTCAAAGTATAAAAATGGAAGTCGAAAATAATCCCATTATATTAACTACAGGTTTATTTTTCTTTGTAACCTTCATACTAACACTTTTAGTACAGTATTCAAAACGAACAAGAATACCAGAACTCTCAGAAGATGAAATGATAAACCTAAGAGTAAACAAAATTATGGCAATAGTCTGAAGGGAAGTTCCGGAGGAAACTTCTTAAAGAAAGAAGGGAGTTAACACATGATATCTCAATCATGCAAAGTGTCACCAACCTCGCCGGAAACAGATTTAATAAACAAATCTATGGAAATCCCAACATCACGTCCGATGCCCAAAAAGAAACATGATACTCCTGGTATCCAGACAATGCTAAGATCTTGATATAAACATCATCTCTGTTGGTAGGGATATTGAATATTTTATGTGCTAGCTTTTAGAATAAATTGTACCTTACAGTTAAGTGGTTGATAATCAGAGACCGACTAGATCGGTATAATAAAATATTTTTTAAAACTTGAAATAGAAATGAATTAAATTAATTTGCATTTAATTAAAAAACGATAGACCAGGAACCAGAAGAAAACAATGAGACTTACTCTACTCGGAGCTCAAGTAGGTACGTTTTAAAAAAAATAATCTCGTAAACAAAAGAATATTTATGTTGCTTTGTTTCAGCTATGGATTGCTCCAATAATATACTTTACTACCAACTCAAGAAGATGTACATAAGAATAAAAATCGACTTTATTAGCATCTCCTTAGTGTTTTCATTTCGGGTGCTGCCGATTACAAACCATGATACAGAAAGCAATTTCTCTCAAGAAATTTGGAAGGTTTGCTTAAAAAAAGGGCGCTAGTCCCCAGGTGAATTTATTTTATATTATATTTCTCTTAATATCAATGTTTTTAACCACAGACTTTCGCCTTTATTTGTAAATAGTTATTCGAAGCCTGTTAAAGTAAAGTATATATTTCTACACTCAATTGCTGCTGTATCATGATCGTTGAGATCTGTCTCAGCGGCTATGGTGGGCGCAGGCGTTGACGATAGAGGTATCAACGTATCTGCCAATAGTAAGATTCATGGAATATAACAACACCACCAGAATCACGAATTCAATTCCGAATCAGCGAACATCCTCAGCTACAGCTATGTCATCGACTTTGTGAAATTCAATTGAATGGTGCAAGGGAAAGCTTTGACATTCAATAGTCAACCGCCCAGTTTTGGAATGACTTAACAGCGGCAATAGCAACGGCAGAGTATGCAGGCAAATCAGGTAAGTTCATTCATTTACTTACGAGTGATCTTAACACGGATATTTTAAATTCTATGGTTCTTTAGGATTTCCAACGTCCTTTGCCCATTCATCAGCTGCCAAGAAGTATGGTACAAGCCGACCAAAAAAAACGACTCTTGCAGCTGCAACTAAAGCAACATCTTCTGGTTTCATTGAGTGCAACAGCACATGAGGTTCGGTTGTGTAAGTACAAATCGAAAAAATCATATCGTGATTAACTTGCTTAATCTTCACCTTCTAGATCTAAATCGATGCTTGTAACGCCAAATATCTCACTAAAGAACGGCAGGGACACTGCTGACCGAGTCATCAGCTACTGCGGCCACTTAGGCCGACGCAGACCACGTAGATGATGAAATGAATGTCAACATTGAAGCAACCTGCTGGGAGAACACCTCCTAAATGAAGGGAATCAAAAATCATTGGTAAGTCTTTTTAAAAATGAAAATCTAATCATTTTCGTATGTACTATTTTAGAATTTTCTTATATAGACAGAAAAAATAGAAGCCGAATTCCTAAATAAACAATGCTTATTGAATCACCAAAAGAACTAACTGGAATCACATAGAAGACCAATGACATAGGAACTGTCCAAATGATGTTTTAAGAATTTCCGCAACCTTCACCTGCCGAAAATTTCCAAAAATAATACAACCGGAAACTGTGCATTTATGACATGGTCCGATTGGGATTTTGGAATTTGCCTCGCAAAAGAATTTCACAAACGACTTGCCACAA
Organism: Eupeodes latifasciatus; assembly: GCA_920104205.1. Lineage (NCBI taxonomy): Eukaryota > Metazoa > Arthropoda > Insecta > Diptera > Syrphidae > Eupeodes > Eupeodes latifasciatus. The sequence continues at coordinate 292,201,113 of OV049924.1, read as the reverse complement.
TTTTTTAATCAACGGATCGAATTACCAGCGGGAGTTTTATAATTATAAACCAATCAACTTGCTACAATTTAATTGTGCGTCCATTGACGAGAAGGCTTATGATGGCAAAACTACTTCAAAATAAGCTTCACATAAACCACAAACTTTGAAAGCACTACCTAATTGATGTGTTTTTTTTTTTCAGCAACAAAACGAAGCGGTATTGCAACAAATCCTGAAGTGAAGATGATTATACCTAGTCGACATGTTTTAAATCTCATCCGTTAATAATCAAGGTTCGCGGCGCAGCTAGTTTTTAAATAAATTTGTAATTTTTTTTCAAAATTGTATGTAATTTAGTATAATTTTGTTTTAAATTCAACGCTTATAATGTATTTTCACTTAAAAAACAATAACTGGATGATGTTAAAATGTAACTTCTTAGTTTTTGAGTAAATAAAAAAGGTATTAAAATGCCCATGTTCTGCATTTCACTTCTTGTGAATACACTTTGCGAAAGTGAATTTGGGTGTTCCACAATGCGTTATCGTGAATTGAATTTTCGAACATGCAAATGGATGTTCTGTATTTCGGTTTATTCCATTTTTTGAACGCATTCAAATCACATTTTTTATTTCTGTGAATTGATCTTTGATAGCTTTCTTCTGCTAGGAATCGGAGGGTTGCAGCAAGTTTTTGAATTGAAGGAATCGATGAAGGTATTCTAAAAGGTTCTATTTCCCTTAGAATATATAAAAAAACGTCTTTGCTTAATCTAAAATTACCATGAAAGCTTAAAAGACGAAATCAAGAATTTACTTTATTTATCAGAACAATTCTAGATAATTTTCACACACTTACATTGTGTCAGGTATAAATCCAATATATTTGATTTATCTCGCAAAATTCGTCTTCTTATTTTTTCTTTGAATTCTGCTTCTTTTTTCACTTAAAATTGCCATAACATTGCATCCATCTTCAAAACAGCAAAAATTTTACTTCAGAAACAAAATAAAAATGGATGATCCTTCAGTTCTGACAGTTCGAAGCAATTTCGAAGTTTTCGAAATCGATCGAATTGAAGAACATGCAATTTCATTTCACGTGAAATTGAAAAGTGATTTTAATTCACTTTCGATCGAAATTCGGAACATGGGCGTAAATGTACTTTTTTCAAAGAAAAATACTTCTTTCTGGTTTTCACAAATTTGATCTGCTCAGATCAATTATTATAGTGGATTATACCTTTTTTATTTTTTGTTTCGTTTTTAGCAAATAATAATAAAAAAAATAAATAAGCTGTTTTAAGTAGATTTTATTTTTTTTATTCAGACATATGTTTAATTTAACAAAATTAAAAATAAAATGATTTAAATTCATGAAAATCATGAAAATAAAATAAATATGATCCAGCTTTTAACAGTCAAATACTTCTTTTTCAAAATTAAAAACTTAGTATTTTTAATCCTGTTTCTATGTTTTGGTTCATCACGTTGGTATGTATTTCTTTGTGATTTCATGTGGTCAATAGCATTAGTCAGAAACTCGTTCTTTTTTGAGAGGATTAAGATATCCTGACTTCGAACCTCACCTTCAAAATTTTCTATTACATCAGGTTTTTAAAACCGGTAAAGCATGACGTATATCTTAACTTTAAATTGCAAGATGATTTTGCAAAGTACATATCTTTGCTTTTAGCTCGAGTTCAAATCATTTTGCTATTTCACTTAGTTTTCGTAATTTCTTATTAGTTATGAAAGACTCATAAGTCTTCATTTGACTTTACCTGGAGTTTTGAAAAAAACTAGATTGTAATTCTTTTGTGGTTTTAAATACTTCGTTTAATTTTTGATGCTGATTACGAATCCCAACTCCGATTTTATTGTATTTTATTATTTATTTTTGTATTTTTTTCAAATATGTATTACAAGAAATTGATGTTATAATCTTAAGACTACAAATTCGTTATAGGAAATAATAAAAAATTGTAAAGGAAGAAAATATTGAAGGAAGATATTAAAGATTTTGATAATCATCAAACATTTAAAAAAAAAAAAAGACTATTTCATGAAATTGATAGCTTCGAAAAGCCTTTTATGTATGTATATATATAATTGCTTTCGAATTACAAACAAAATAATATCTCAAGAGCCTAAATTTATAGAGTAATTCTGGATTCGGGTTTGAATTGAATTGAAGATGTTGACGGCATCGAAAGCAATAAATCATGAATGAAGAAAGGTATTTCAATTGAATTCCAGATACCTACAATTTAAATTAGAAAAAGCAAAAATTAAGATACATAGTTCTTATTTTATTATTTATAAACACATCCTCACCAACTACATCACAGCGTTCGCCAAAAAATGTAAAAGGAAGATATTCAAATATGTGAATTTCTGCAAAAAAGAACAGAAACAGATCAATTGGCCAATCCTCGGTGGTAGGTACTGTCTTGAAAAATTGACTGTAGATTAAATTAACTATTGTTCACATCATGAGGAAGGACTTGCATACACTTCAATCTTTCGCCTATCCGTAGCTGGCTGAAAGAAGTGCTTTGCATTGCAGAGATGGTGACACATGACGTGAATGTGCTACTGCTATCAAACGCTGCAATTGATTCAACTTGTATTTGTTCAAGTTGGCTTGGCTATGAATGACCACCAAGTAAAGAGATTCCTCAACTACATAGCAACTCTCGACTTGTACATTCATCTCGACAAATGAAGCATGTCAGATAGGTTTCATAGCGAAGCTTTTCAATCTTCTACGACATCGATCCCTTCGCTGTAATCGGTCCTTCTCATTCTTACAGGGTTAAAAATGAGGATATAAGCCATCAGAATAGAGCAATTTGATTGCCAGGAACAAAGTCTTGTTGAGAAGTGTAATTTCAACTAAAAAACAAAACAAAACAATATTCATATAATTTGAGTTTAAAATTAATGTGACGAACACGTTTACCTTGAATTTGTACCTTTTCGCTCCAGAATAAATATGTCGGCGTTGCTGGCTTCCTACTCGGGGGATTCCACTTTTCTTGTTGCAACATTATCCTTGGTTTCTTTTTTATCTGAGGATTAAATTAAATTCATTAAATTAATTATATATTTTTATTTCAATAAATTAATATTTTTGTTTTACCTTCATTTGCATTATTGATAATGAGTTTTGTTTTGTTTACATTTTCGCAGAATTGTCAAAATACTCACCTCGCTGTTAATCTGTCAAAACTGGACTTAACTCAAATTGGGCCACGTTCGCATTGCAGTTTTAGGGTGCGCCTATACTTTCAGCACGATTTTTTCTCTTTTTAGCGAAATTTTTCATAAAAACCATAGAATTTGTGTGCCAAAAGCAGTCCAATATTATTTTTAGCACAGTTTTCACTAAAAAGAAGTTGCAAAATTCGTTTGCATTCATTTTTCAATTTTTGAATTCAACGGATCTCTTTTTTGAACGGCTGAGTTCACCTCACATTGTTTTCCCCCTAATTGTGCACATTTCACCAAAAGCCCATAACAACTACATAGAATCTGGATTTTCCCATGAGAAATGCACGGGAGAACTAACACATGCTTATGCTAATGGGCAAAATTCTCTCAATTTAGTATGTGGGCAAAAAGAGAGCAAACCCATTAAGTCCGGACTCTAGATAATATATTTCCTCTATGATATTAAAACAACTTGTTTCTTGTTTGTTTCGCTTTTGAAAATAAGTCACCAATACCATTCTTTCAGACAATATAATTATCAGAGAGAAAAAACTAACCGAGAGAGCCAAACTTCCTCGTCTCCGTCCCTTCGAAACCTCTTACTCTCATTTTGTATAGCGTGTTGAATTCGTATCGGTGTATACATGTTTTCACCTCGGAGAAGAGTACAAAAAAAAATATCAGTTCCGGGAAATGCGACATTTCCATTTTTGTTTATTGATAGCCAAGAAGGCTATGTTTTTTAAAGTCTCATTATAATATTTGTAATTCTCATGAATTTCTTTTTTTTTAATTTTGCTAACATCTTGTCGTTTTTATATCTACAAAAATACTCCTATAATTCAAATTAATTCTAGCAAAACATTTTTGTTTGTCAATAAATAACGGAAGAAGTTATACCGGTAGTTCGTGGTGAATTTGTTTTTCTCTTCTCTTTCTCTGAATTACAGATAGATGGCATTAACAACCAAAACAAGAAAGGATGTGTGCAGAAAGAGTGTAACAAGGTTAAGGTTTTTTAGACTAGACTTTATTTGTATATTTGAACGAGTACATGTTTTTTATAAATGTATGTTATGTTTATTTCAATAGTAATACCTTAACTATTAACTTAACTACTTTATTATCTAAAATATACTGCATTGAATTATTTTACATTGAATTATAAAAGGCAGAAATAATAAAGTTCTACAGTTTACCAGGAATATTTATATAAAATATCCATATCTTCTGCAATTGCGGTATCAATCGATATTTTCTGGAACTTAGTAACATTTATTTGTCATGAAATACTCTTTCAGCTTTTGTATACACCAAAAAAATCAATTATGAAAATTGGCTGCGATAATAATTACTTGAACACAGCATTTTCTATGTTTATAGTTATTCAGGTTTAGCCCTTAACTTTGATTTGCATTTATTTATGAATAGCCTAAAAAGGTTAGCAAACATCTATGAATAAGCCACAATGCACTTTCAGAAAAACTGTAGTTAGAACTTTCCCTCACAGATTTTTCCTTGTCGCTATATAACTGAAAGATAAGATATAAATAGTTAGAACTGGAAAACTTATAAAAATGATGCATAAGACTTAAATTTTGGTTGAAAAACAAATTTGTATATTCTTTTCACAAAACCACTGACCTAGCGAGAGTACAAATATATTTACTTTTGTACAAAAGTACTTTTCGGCTTATGAAGTTAAGCCTTTAAAAGCAACACACTACCTTAGGGGAAAGCAGTAAGAATAGCTTATCACCTATTCACAAATCTTATGCAATGAAAATTGGCAACAGAAGTAACAAGTTGACGGTCTTTTTATTTAGTCTCTACTTAAATCACTTATTTTCAGCATTTTGGAAATGTCGTAAGTAATGTAAAGAAAATAAACAACGAGTACACACAAATAAAATAGGAATGGAAAAAAGAGATGAGTATATAAAAATGTTTTCAATGTTCCTGCGTTGTTTTATTTCTTCTTGTTCTGTAACTCTCGTGTTCAATGTTCCTGCAACTCTCGCATCGATAAACTCTGAAAATTGAAACAAATCTGAGTTTTTTGCATCTTTCAACGGTCTGAGCGAAAATTAAACGCATAAACGCAGCTAATAATAAAAATAATAGTTGTAGTACTTTCAGAGTTTTATGTTTCTAGGTCCTAATTCTCATTGGACTGTTGCACCACCTAATTTATTTTACTTACTTAATGATTAAAACTGGCTTCAAATAACAAACTAATATTTATCTAAATGCGTAATTTAGAATTGTTTCTAAATCTTCATTGGAGTTAATACATATGCAAGTTGGTGGCCAAATCACAGCTTGTAGGCAAAAAGAGAGCAACCGTCGAAGTTGGTTCTCTCTATCAGTTCTTTTCTCTCTGATAATTATAGATGAGTGGGCTGGACGATACTACTTTTTGTTATTAACTTTTACGGAGTCGTTTTGGTCATCCAGAAATTGCTACAAAGGGTATTGGCACGCATCTTTTGGATTGGATTGGCCGATACTGCTTTTTTTCTAAGATGGTGCGATTTTTTATCGAGTAACTTTAAGACCAAGTCCACGGTTGTGGTAAACTATTCGATTGTAAGGTTGCGTATGGTGTTAAAATATGCTGGCATCAACGACATCACCACATCATATCCACAACTAAGTCCTGTAATTTGATCAGAGCTTTAATGTTACTAACCCTAGTTTTATCAAATGTTTGTTTTAATGCATTTTAATTTAAAATTTAAGAATGTATTTTCAAATTTTGTATTGAATTTTCGACTTTACTTACTTACTTAAGATGGCGCTGCAGTCCTGTATGAACTCACCCAACAAACTTCTCCATCTAGCTGAGTCACTTGAAACGACCCAAGGTTCTTTCATTCGCTTTTGTCATAATCCATACTTCTGCACCGTGATGATGAGGGTCTTATATGATGAGGGTCTTATATGGCCACACTTTGGTCGCTCGAGAGACGGCTTTGCTACTCACTTGATTTCTTAGCCCAAAGAAACAGGGGTTAGCAAAAATAATTCTTCACTTGATCTCATCGCTGGTGTTGTTTTCTGCGTCTATAGCGGAGCCTAGGTAGATGAAGTCCTTAGCTAGCTCAAAGTTACGTCCGTCGGTGTTGGCGTTTTGACCGAGACGTCGCGTCGGTGTTGTAGGGCCTTTCATGATGAGACTATGTACTTTGTTTCGCCCTCATTTACCGTTAAACCCATTTTGCCATTTTTGTACAAATGGACCCCATGACACGATTGTAACGATTTTTGCTGTGATATAAAGGAGGGTTGAATGTTCAAATTAAATACCAGAAATAAATGTCTTGATTTGCTTAATTATTTTTTAGTTTTATTTTCATATTTTATTAATTGCATTATTTTCATATTTCCTTTCAGTATTCATATTGCTAAAAATACCTTATGTTGTATATATTTGAAACAATCAATTTTATTTTGCATTTTAAAGTAAATCTAACATGAAGTGAAAATATTATTTTATTAATTTCGAGTTCACAATAAAAAATAATGTATGTATGTTTATATGTTCTTATTTGATTTACAGACAAAGTATTGGTTGCCTATTTTACATCGTATGTGATGTGGTATCATCTACTTATTGTTTTATGAAAAGGCAAGGATAGAGGGAATGGTTTTAACACTGCGTTAATGAAACATTTTGGAAAATGTCCGAATTTCAAAAGTAAGAAGTTTAATAATCGAAATATCACATTGTGTAGCAAGAACAATTTTTAACGCTTAGGAATATAGGTATATATCTTATTTTTTTTTTGTTTTAAGTCGGCACAAATATTTCGATATAATAAAATTATAACTATCCTCAAAATGCTCAAAATGTGGGTGTATGTATGTATCTTAAAAATGATCGCGAAAATATTACAAACAAAAAACAGGAATTAAAAGTTTGTGCTAAGAAATTAACAAAGTAAACAATATAATAATACAAATAAAAACAAATGTTAAATACTATCAAATTTAAATATACATTTTTAAAATTATATTTAGTTTTTTTAAATTATTTATAAATACATAATATGCGTACCGTAGAGTTAATAAAAAATTATAATAAAAATAAACATTTTAAAACAAGTTATAAGTCTAAATCATTTCTATGCAATATTTATACTTAATATTTTTTCATTATCAAATGCTCTTCATGTGTCTATGGGATGGATTTACGGATCAGTAGACTGAGATGCTGGGGATTCAACTTGTCTTCGTGACTGCTGCGGAGGTGTAGGTGATGATGGCCGTGAGGGAGAAGACGATGGAGTATTGCTGTTCGCTGAATGATAACCGTTGCAGTTGGAAACCCCATTCACAATTTCTTGATGTTCTTCTGCACTGAGAGATGGATCACCCATTTGAATATCATTTTTCAGTTCACCGGGCGAACTGTAAGTACTCAGTGAGCTCTTAGATGATGATGAGCTTTTGCCACTACTGCTGGAGCTGTCACTTTCGCTGTCCTCACTTGACGAATCCATTGGTGTGGGACGCTGGGTTGCAGTCAGCTGTCTGCGCAGATCTATGTTTAACAAAAATCAATAACTTATGGTTAGTATTGTGTTAAATACACTTCTGTAACATATTCTATTTTAAAAAATGACAATTTATGAGTCGAACAGTTAACGGCCTCTTTTCTTTTAATAAGACCCATTTTGAGATCTATGACTCTCCTACAGCCTCATAACTATCTGCATCTCCTACTGATTGTGAGATAAAATGAAGAGAATTTAAAGTGAATGGCCTCAATAGAGTAGTCTAATGAGAACAGTCATGACTCATGAAAAAGAACCTCTTTGAATTTAATTATATAAATAAATAAAAGCTAATAAGAAAAGAAATTCAATAACTTACCAATATTCTCCTTGGTTAGATCTCTGACTTTCTCTTCCAAAGATCTTATTCTCATCAAATACTCAGCAGATAATCTTTGTGCATTTATCTGCTGCTGCCTTTGTGCACCTTGCTCAGAATACCTATCTTCGATTTGTAGACACTCTTCGATGAGTTGTTGCTTCGACAAAGTCTCCAAGCGTTCCACCCTTGCCTTCTCGTATACGTTTGCAAATTCCTTGGTCAGAAACTCTTCCTCATCTTCAGGTAAAGAATATAAGTAGTTATCTTCGGAATCAACAGAAAAACTAGAATCGCGAGTCCTACCAGATGGCGTTAGCAAAGCAGATGGCACCTCTGCTAGATGTTCTTCCATTAAAAACTTATTAGTGTTGTACGGCACCAGAGATCGACTTCGGTTCAATTTGATGCGACGTCCACTAGTTGAACTAGGATTTCCACTTCCCATACCACCACCGCCACTACCTCCTCCACCACTACCGCCACGACCATATCCAACACTTTGACTTTTTCTATAGGGAGGAACTTGAAATTTCCAATTGGACTTCTTGTAGGGTTTGATGTTTTTCGTCTTTGGTTTGCCTCTTCGATGTTTACGTTTATTTTTCGATGCTGGACCACCAGCGGCAGCTCCAGATCCAGCGCCCAATGAACTATTTGAATTATTTAGGCACAAACTGCTCATGGTTTCGTCATGGAGCCCGGAAGTATCAGTGCCTCCATCTGTTGGGAGTGCCTCATCGATATTAACCGGCTCCGACGTGATTATAGACATCGTATTTTCTTTGGTAGCGGACGACGTGAATTCAGTCGCCATTTGCGATTGCTGCGTATGAGGGGGAATATTTTTCTCGCCACACAAAATGTCCATTCCACTCATTTTAGCGTTAATATTTTCCAATTCTATTATATTTAATTGATTCACAACACTTCACTTAATACACTTTGATGTTACTTTATAATAATTTACCGAAATTTTATCGTAATTTTTAATAAAAATTATCAAGCACAAATGTAAACGATACAACAACTTCTAACACCATTTTCCAATAGTGAATCGTTTTCGTTTCACTCGTCCACCATCAGGTACAGGTTGATCCGATTCGTTCTTGATGTTTGTATTGCTATTATTTCCTTTGCCTGTCTTGTACTTGTGCAATTGGGTTTCTTTATTTTGTTGTTGTCTGTTTCTGTTGGGTTTTTGGTTTTATTTTCATTCCTTCTCATTTTCTCTTCTGCTCAGCTCAGAGATAAGTTTAGTTGCAAGCAAAAACACTCCATTACCAAGACCGGAATCTCAGACTGACATTTCGGTTTGCCTACAAGCCAGAAAGCACTAAATGTGAGAAAGTGTGCGTGAAATGATGCAAAAAACCAAACACATTCTCACATTTAGTCTTACAGCCCATCAAAACGCTTCATTATAGTAATCAGCCCCATCTAAATGCTTCATTTTGAATGTTTCATGGCCTCGTTCAAAAACTAAACAATCCTAACCAACAGAATCTGAAGTGCTGACATGGTCTTAAATTGGAAGATTTGTATAGCTTTTTAATTTCAATCCAAATAAATGTTGTAAATGTATATTAAATAAAATAAAATTGACCAAATACATATTATTTAATGATTTATTAGTTTATTATTATTTATTTTGTTTACTTAAATAATTTGCGAACGCAACATGCGCTGCAACCGGTTAAGTATAGTTATTGCAAATGGACAAAAGTGTAACTCAATACTTTGTAAAACAACAAAACAGACAATTTTTTCAGGTGTAGTTTGTTTAGAGCATTTTCTTGGCGACGTTAGAAGTTCAGGTGGAAACAATAGGCGGATGCCTCCGTATTTTTTTGTACAGACAATGCTACGAGAAGCATACTTGTGAAGTTCCATTGGCAACTTTAGCTAGTTCAGATTTCTCAATTAGATTAGTATTTTCATCATTTAAGCAGTTCGGTAGTTGCAAGACCAAATTTTAGTTTTGTTTGTTGCAGAAATATTCCTGAAAATTTTTTTTAAGGGACTATGTTACAGTTGGAATTTTGTTTGTAGTTAGATTTTGGAATGAAAATTTGAGGGAACCATGTTTTAAAAATAAGTTGCTTTGTGTAAAGCATCTTTAAGGAATAGAAAAAGGCAATATGTTTACACACAATACCAACTAAATGAGTGCAATAAATAGATTTAAGTAACTTTTTTTTATTCCAGTATGGGGAAACCGAACACCCAATAGAAAAAAAAACGATATACGCGCCAAAATCCATACTTCTTGACTAAATAATGTTATCTTCTATGTTTACGCATAAAATTACGAATTTTGTAGCGTATGAAAATTTCTAGACATTTTACAATCTGAAAAATTAATTATGCTATGAAATAATTGGCTGCTATTAATGCTAATTTTTTTTCTAAAAAGTTGATGAAGGTTAGCCGAAGCGGAAATTTCTTTAATGAACATATTTAAAATATTATTGGCTTTCTCAAAAATATTTTTCTATGCCAACCTCTGCTTTATATTTGAAAATTATTGTTTATGTATATTTTCTTCTATGTTCTGCATTTATAAAATGTAATCTACGGTAGTATTTATTATATTACGAAAAACAAAAACATATACGTAAAACTCATTAATTTTTATTTTTATTATTAGCAGCATTTTTACTAAACATACTTTTCAAACAATAATAAGTAAACTTGAACTTTGGTAACTAAACATTTTTAAGGAATGAATGAAAATTATATTTTGCGTTAAACTGTGGGAATTCACTAAAAAAAAACTTCTGTACGTCAACAATAAACATTTATGACGATTACATGTTCTATTGAATTAGTTGTGCATAAATTCAGAACGATTTTAAGACGTTTTCATTTTGTGATATACATATGTCAAAATTTTCATTTTATTTGCTCTGCATTTATTCAACAGGTTCGCTATAATCGTTCTGATTCCTTTTTTAAAACATTTGTGTTCCTTTGATGCATAGCTTTTTTTTTTATAGCAAATACATGTATGCTTCCATCAATCAAGAATGTTATGGATAAGATATTTTTCGATTATAACTCTTTTTTTTAAATATACAAACTATAAATATACTTGGATTAATTAAATTGATACAGATTTTAATTACTTGCAAACAAAATATTTGGGCCGTTCGTTAACGAAAATTTATTAGAATTCAATACAAAAATTGCACTCGCACCCTTAAATTGATGGTTCTTCGAACGCATCTTTGATACAAAAATCCGGGGATTATTATGAAATTTAAAGAATTTCGTAGTGATTACTGTAAATTAGTGAATTAATTATAATAAACTGATGTTGAACATGCTTTTTTCAAGACAAAAAGGTACATTGGTTCACTATCCACAAAATGCCTGCAAAATTAAAGCTTAAAACTGACTTCTTCATCGAAAAAAGTAAAAAGAAAAACGTGAAAAAAACATTAACCCCTCCATTTTGTTTTTGCTATGCAAAATGCCGCTAGCCCACGGCATCGTTTTTTTTTTGTTTGTGCTCACATCTATTCATGGACTAATTGTCAAAATTAGAAATACAACAATGTTAACAAACGGGTTTTGGAGAGTGAAACGTACGAAAGATTCCGGTCTTGGTAATAGAGTGTTTTTGGTTGCAAGGTATTTAATTAAATATTTCAGCCAAAAATACTCCATTTACCAAGATCGGAATCTTTCGTACGTTTCACTCTTCAAAACCCGTTTGTTTACATTGTGTTATTTGTAATTTTGACAATTAGTCTATGAATAGATGTGAGCACAAACAAAAAAAAAACGATGCCGTGGGCTAGCGGCACTTTGCACAGCAAAAACAAAATGGGGTGGTTAATAAGTTTTTTTCAGGTTTCTTTTTACTTTTTTTCGATTAAAAAGTCAGTTTTAAGCTTTAATTTTGCAGTCATTTTGTTGTTAGCGAACCAATGTTAATTTTTGTCTTGAAAAAAAGCATGTTCAACATCAGTTTATTATAATTAATTCACTAATTTAGAGTAATCACTACGAAATTCTTTAAATTTCATAATTAACCTTGAATTATTGTATCAAAGATGCGTTCGAAGAACCATCAAGTTAAGGGTGCAAGCTCAATTTTTTATTGAATTCTAATAAATTTACGTTAATGAACGGCCCAAATATTTTTTTTGCAAGTAATTAAAATCTGGGGTGGAATCAGCTAAGGTGATTGTTGATAAATGACAGTCAAAATAATCGAATTTGATCTATGTAAGGTGATAGTCAAATTGATACCTAAAAAGCTGTCACTAGAAAAATTTGATAGTCATTTTCCTACAAATATGTCGTTTCTGAATAGAGCTACCAGACGCTTACAAAAAACAAATGGAAAATTTTGTCAGTTACTTTTTTTAAGTACAAAAACACATTCTTGTGACGGACAAAGCTTACGACATTTGAAAAAACACAAGAAAAGTAAGAATGTTATTCAAACACAGCCAATTTGATACTTTTATTTAAATATTTTATACAAATCATTTTAAAATTTCACCATAGCAACAATGAATTGTGACAATTATAATCTGAAATTGTTCAATCGAATTGAATTGAGTTGAATCATCTTACACAGACGCAATGAAAATGATAGTCAAATTTGACTATCAAAACTATGATCGTCAATTATCACCTTAGCCGATTCCACCCCTGTAACAATTTAATTAATCCAAGTATATTTATAGTTTGTTTTTAATGATTTAAGCTTGCAACTATTTTTCAATTCCATTTTGATTAATAAATATTAAATTTAAAAAAAGAGTTATAATCTAAAAGTACCTTATCCATAACATTCTTGATTGATGGAAACATACATGTATTTGATATCAAAAAAAACTATGCATCAAAGGAACACCAATGTTTAAAAAAAAATAATCAGAACGATTATAGCGAACCTGTTGAATAAATGCAGAGCAAATAAAATGAAAATTTTGACATATGTATATCACAAAATGAAAACGTTTTAAAATCGTTCTGAATTCATGCACAACTCATTCAATAGATCAAGTAATCGACATTAATGTTTATTGTTGAAGTACAGAAGTTTTTTTTAGTGAATTCCCACAGTTTAACGCAAAATATAATTTTCATTCATTCCTTAAAAATGTTTAGTTACCAAAGTTCAAGTTTACATATTATTGTTTGAAGGGTATGTTTAATAAAAGTGCTGCTAATAATGAAAAAAATTAATGAGTTTTACGTACATGTTTTTGTTTTTCTTAATATAATAAATACTTCCATAGATAACATTTTATAAATGCAGAATATAGAAGAAAATATACATAAACAATAGTTTTCAGATATAAAGCAGAAGTTAGTGTAGAAAAATATTTTTGAGAAAGCCAATAACATTTTAGGTATGTTCATTAAAGAAATTTCCGCTTCAGCTAACCTTCATCAACTTTTTAGAAACAAAATTAGCATTAATAGCAGCATTTAGTTGGTATTGTGTGTAACCATATTGCCTATTTCTATTCCTTAAAGATGCTTTACACAAAGCAGCTTATTTTTAAAACATGGTTCCCTCAAATTTTTATTCCAAAATCTAACTACGAACAAAATTCTAACTCTAACATAGTCCCTCAAAAAGAAATTTTCAGGAATATTTCTGCAACAAACAAAACTAAAATTTGGTCTTGCAATTATCGAACTGCTTAAATGATGAAAATACTACTCTAATTGAGGAATCTGAACTAGATAAAGTTGGCAATGGAACTTCACAAGTATGCTTCTCGTACCATTGTCTGTACAAAAAAATACGTGTTTTCTTGTTTTACAAAGTATTGAGTTACACTTTGTCCATTTCCAATTTTACTTAACCAGTTGCAGCGCATATTGCGTTCGCAAATAATTTAAGTAAACAAAATACAGCACTAATATGTATTTGGTCAATTTTATTTTATTTAATATACATTTACAACATTTATTGGGATTGAAATTAAAAAGCTATACAAATCTTCCAATTTAAGACCATGTCAGCACTTCAGATTCTGTTGGAAAAGATTGTTTAGTTTTTGAACGAGGCCATGAAACATTCAAAATAAAGCATTTAGATGGGGCTGATTACTATAATGAAGCATTTTGATGGGCCGAAACACTAAATTTTAGAATGTGTTTGGTTTTTTGCATCATTTCACGCACACTTTCTCACATTTAGTGTGTAGTTAGCTTGTTGGCAAACCGGAATGTCAGTCTGAGATTCCGATCTTGGTAATGGAGTATTTTTGGTTTCAGCTGTGGTGAAAGGTGAAACAGGCAAATCATATAAATTTCCTTTGATGATGAAGTGAATAAATGAGGACTTCATGGTATGTAGTTTTTCTCATTCGCACTTGTATGTTTTTGACGAAGCGCTGTTATCAATAGATTTTGTTTGTATTTAAAATAATAAAACATATTAAGGCATGGGCGTGCTTTGTTATTTTGTTATAAAATTAAACGGGGGCTATGTATACCCATTTAATGAATATTTAAAAGACTGAAACTTTTCATTTGATTTGAAACTATAAGTCGGAATATCAATAAAATTTAAAAATGAAAAAAGTCCTTAATTTATGTTTTCCAAGGCTCTGGACAAATAAATAATATCAAAAGTATCGCTTTTTTTTTACTTCCGACATATAGGATCTATATGGCAGGGGTTATCCGTTTTGCGGTTTCCAAAAAAAAATGTAAATAAAAAACAGAAAATATTTTGTATGATAATTCTTTTTTATTATAAGGTTTGAACGTTGATAGTGAAACACTAAATCATTTAAATGACCACCACAAACATCATTTTCGATACTTTTTGACACATATTGGGCGGCATTGACATACTATACTATACTATATTATAGTATGTCAATGTTGGGCGGTATCTCAGCCATAATTTGAGGAATGTTGGTTTTTAAGAGTTAAAGGTTTATCTGCATCAACACGCTCTTTCGCGTAACCCCACAAAAAAAGCACAGCGGTGTCAAATCGCATGATCTTGGTGGCCAGTTGATATTGCCACGACGAAAAATTACGCCGTTCACCGCCTGTTGTTTAAGCACCCATTCCACATATCTACGACGTTGTGAATGGGTTTAGTTTTTGTGTGAGCTAAATTTAATATGGATGTACATATGTAGGTATAGATCCAAATGCGAAATTCGCCATAAAGTGCCGTAAGACAATCCTGATTCCTGAGAACGACAAGGAATCAACATATTCGGGTCTTCGGCAACATTTTCACTTACAGCAGCTATATTTTCAGTGGTACGAGAGAAACAGTGATGCAAAGGCCTTTCAATATCTTTAACGAATCCAGTCTCTTCAAATTTCTTCACAATTTTGCCAATTGCTTTCGTAGTTGGACGATTATGTAAACCATAATCTCTTCTTAAAGTACGATATGTGGCAGAATCACCATTTTTGTAGTAGGGTTTAACAATTTGTATACATTGTGCGATAGTTAAGAGATCCATTTTCGTAAATGTCAGTCTTAACTTTGGCTTCGTTCAATAAAAAAAATATGTTTGTATTGCTCTAGAAGCGTACCCTCCAAGGTGTATGATTACAGCCATACTCCATAGAACCGTTATTTTGTTTTAAAGATTCTCGAGAACTAATGAACCGATTTCAATAATTAATTTGAGTTTCAAAATTCGATATATCTCGAAAGTGGTTCATTATCTTTTTAAGAAAATCAAATATTAAATTAATAAGCTCTAAATAACTACATACTTTAAATATTTTAAAATTTAAATTAAAAAATACAAAATTAATTTAAAAAACCCGCTCTAACGATTTTGGAAATAAATTTATAAATCAAGGTTTTTTTTTTTATTTATAATTAAATGGCATTTCAATTTTACAAGCTTATTTTGTAGCTTAATTTTAAAAAAATGAAATATAAGCATTATTTATAAACAGAGTCTTTAGATACGGGAGCAAGTTTGAGCAGTTTATTTTTTTTAAATTGTGTAACCTTACTTTAGAGCGAAACGAAAGTGGAAATTTATATGTATTAGACTTGGTCATCGAAACGTTGTAAAAAAAGAAGAGAGTTTTAATGTAGTTTAAAACTTAATTATTTATGCAAACGAAAGCACAGAGCAAGTTTAATGGAACTAGCGTTTTACACAACTTTTCCTTTTTATCAATTAAATATAAGATTTCTGATGGGACAAATTGTAACTATTTATGCGAACAACATACATATATATTGTCAAAAACAAAAGAAGGGGTTGGTGGAGGTGTGTACTCTGAACGACTAAAATTAAGTCTCTCATTCCGCCTTCCCAATCATTGTAGCGTGTTGAAGGCAGAACTTTTGGCGATAAAAGAAGTCTTGTCCTGGCTTAAAGAAAACGTGATATCAACATCTGATATCCGTATTTTCTCAGATAGTCAGGCCGCTATCAAATCTCTGGATTCTGTCTCTACAAACTCTATAACAGTCCATAACCGTCGATCATCTCTAATGGAGATGGCACAACAGTTTAATATTCACCTTTGCTGGGTGCCGGGCCATAGAGACAGGCAGATGAACTCGCCAGGAACGGTACAGTACAGCCCATCCTACCACGTTTGGCACGTACTGGCATACCAATTGCTACTTGTAAACTGTTGCTAATGCAAGACGCTGTGAGGAGGGCAGGCACCAGGTGGAACAACATCACCACGTGTCAAGTCACAAACAAAATTTCTGGCCAACACTGGATTCAAAACGTTCAAGGTGCTTGCTCTCTCTAAGCAGATCGCATATAAGCTCGATAATAGGTGTCATAACCGGACACTGTCTAATAGGAAAGCACGTCACAAGATTAGGCGTATTCTCAAATGATTTTTGCAGAAGCTGTATGGACGAGGAAGAGGAAGAAACAGTTCTTCATCTTCTTTGCACATGCCCTGCTCTGGCTCGAAAACGCAAGAATTACCTAGGAGAATTCTTCTTTAATGATCTAAACGATCTAAATCATATCGGCATAATCAGCCTCTCACGTTTCGTAAGAGACTCAAACTGGTTCCATCGAGCTTAGGAAGAAACCTCAAGATTCATGTGGTATCACAATGGGCCATTAAACTGGCCTAAGTGTGTCCGTTTCCATCTTGGACAGCCACTATAACCTAACCTTACCTAACCTAACATACATATAAGAAAATGTATTTCTGATTCGAGTGAATTTTATTGAATTATGTATGTATATGATTTTGTTTAACTTATATCTTGTATTCATTATTTATTTCAAATATAACAGCTGTTTAAAAAAAAGATTTACAGCTAGGTTCGCAAAATCGAGTGAAATGAAGTCGAAATCTAAATTGAAAATCGAGCGAAATTTTTGTCAGAGTTCTATTATTCTATCGATTTCATAACTTCGAATACTTTTCGAAATAACTTCAAGTGAAATTTAAGCAGCTGACATAAATCAGTATATCAAATCAGTCAATAAATAATTCAGTTGATTGTCATAGTATTTATAAATTCTTATGTTTTTTTTATTTGTGCTTTTCAACAAAGTAGATACAAAATATTATACCAGCTAGCTGTAGGTTTAGAAGTTTCCGATAATATAGTTTGGGAAAACTCTGGTGTCTAGGTTTAGTTTTGGAATGTGTCAGTTTTTAAAAGAACATTGTTTTACTCGAAATGTTATGGAAGACATTTGGCGCTCTGAAAAATCATTTTAAATGCTTCTCACGAACCAAGTGCATTTCATAGAGAAGTTAAGGTTTATATCCCTTAAGTGAAAATACTACTGCTTTTAAACAATTTAATCGTGTCGAATTCAAATCACACCAAAATCGCAAATATCTATGTACATATATGTTGAACACGGAAATTCAGTTCATTTTGAGTTCGAAAAAAATGAAATCGGTATCGATAAAAGTGAATTTCAGAACTCAAAAATATATTTTGAATGGATTTCAATTTCATTGAAGGTTCGTTTGGTAATAGATTTCGTTTCCAAGTTTCAAAACAGAATTAAATAAAAGATCGAACTACTGAATTATAATTATAAAAATCCTCTTATTATGTGATTTTTGAGTATGATTCATAACAGAAAAATTCATACCTATCAAATTTACATATTTCGCAGCATTAGGATCTCTTTTACAATGTAAAATTAAAGTCACTGTTAAACTACTTGGAAGACAACTACCAGATTAAATTCACAATAGCTGGGTAAGTCTAACTAGAAGTTCGTGTGTCAAGGAACTTATAGGGTGGATGAAGTACCAAATAAAGCAAATAACTGATAGTTAACAAAAGCAACTACATTGTTTGTAATTTTCTTTTCCATTAAAATGGATATTTTTTTGGATACCTTAGTGCCTGGTTACACGAGCGCAAAAAAGAATTAATTCACGAAAGAGAACGGATGATTTTTAGAAAGAAGGAAAGGGATGGAAAAAAATGTCAAGTTTCGTCTTTTCCTCATTTTCAGATAGTGCCTGGTTACACGAGCGCAATAAGAATTAATTCACGAAAGAGAACGGATGATTTTTAGAAAGAAGGGAAGGTATGGAAAAAAATGCCAAGTTTCGTCTTTTTCCTCATTTTCAGATATGAGTTTTGCGTTAAAAATCATGTTTCTTTCTCAAACGTTCTCCTTTTGGCAGACATTTTCATTTCTAATTTGCCGGCGAAGTAGAATGTACAGCAAATTTGCTTTTGTTTTGCTCGTGCTGTACCTGCGGCTGAGTATCCAACGAAGTTTTTTGTGTTTTAATTTCCGACTGTTTCTCTATTTCTTGCATGCCCACTTAATTTTTTTTTCTGTGTGTATCCACAAAAGTAATTCATTTTTGCGCTCGTGTAACCAGGCACATAGATAATGAATTTGATGAATTGTTTTTCCGGATTATGGAGAATTCACGAAATCGTGTATTTACGAATTAGAATAGACTTTATGAAAGAAAAACAAGCATTCCATACAAAACAAGGATACAAAATGGAATAGGTATTTCCAGTTAAATATGGGAACTGCTACCTTATTAATTATTATTATTAGGGTGCGAAAATGTTCTCACTACCTGTTCCTGTATTTAGGTTAGAAAAACTCCTAAGCATTAAACATACATAATTATTTTAATTTAACAACGACTTTTATTTTAAGATAAAGGACTTTTAAAAAGCTGGGGCTAGTTTGTCAGTTCTTAACAAAGCATTCAGAGGAGCTGGTTCAGTGTTGAGTGTTGACAACACAAGTCGACAAGGTTTTCTTAGCGATAACTAAGTTGCACTTTTCCAATGAGTTTTGATGGCCTCAATTCAAATCCGACTTCAAAATTAATGTATCAGGTTTCTGAGATATTACTTTTTAAAATTAGAAAAATACACGTACATATATGAGGATTTTGAGGCTATCTTAAAAAAATATATTAAGGTATTACTATTGAAATAAACATAACATACATACATTTATAAAAAAACATGTACTCGTACCTTAACCTTGTTACACATTTTCTGCACACATCCTTTCTTGTTTTGGTTGTTAATGCCATCTATCTGTAACTTAGAGAAAAAGAAGAGAAAAACAAATTCACCACGAACTACCGGTATACATAACTTCTCCCGTTATTTTTTGACAAACAAAAATGTTTTGTTAGAATTAATTTGAATTATAGGAGTATTTTTGTAGATATAAAAACGACAAGATGTTAGTAAAATTAAAGAAATAAAATCATGGGAATTACAAATATTATAATGGGATTTTGAAAAACATAGCCTTCTTGGCTATCAATAAAAAAAATGAGAAATGTCGCATTTCCCGGAACTGATGTTTTTTTGTGTACTCTTCTCCGAAGTGAAAACATGTATACACCGATACGAATTCAACACGCTACAAAAAATGAGAGTAAAGCAATATTCACATGAGCACGACCAACGACAAACGAATGAACGAATATTCGTCGATTTTGACATTTCTTTCACATGAGAGTTTTTAATTCGTCGCGAATGAAGTTTGACAGCCGAACACCATTCACCACCGAAACCAAAACAAGAATGATTTTTTTAGGTTAAGTACGCGCGATTATTTTATTCGTTGCGAGTGTGGATAATGTGGAACGCGAATAAAGTTTGACAGTTCGTATCAACTTCAATTTTTTTAGCGACGAATAAATTTGTTTTCTTAAATTTATTAATATATGATATTAAAAAGTAAAAGTATGCATCATAAATCAAATAGAAACTATATTGCTATCGTTTTGTTAAGAATTTGTGTGGAAATATGTATTCAAACGTATATAAACTCACATTTTGTAATTCATTCGTCGTTCGTTGGTCGCGCTCATGTGAATACTACTAAAGACGTTTCGAAGGGACGGAGACGAGGAAATTTGGCTCTCTCGATTAGTTTTTTCTCTCTGCTACAAAGTATTGAGTTAAGCATCATTCACATGGGCACGACCAACGAACGACGAATGAATTACAGAATGTGAGTTTATATACGTTTGAAGACATATTTCCACACAAATTCTTAACAAAACGATAGCAATATAGTTTCTATTTGATTTATGATGCATACTTTTACTTTTCAATATCATATATTCATAAATTTAAGAAAACAAATTTATTCGTCGCGAAAAAAATTATAGTTGATACGAACTGTCAAACTTTATTCGCGTTCCACATTATCCACACTCGCAACGAATAAAAAAATCGCGCGTACTTAACCTAAAAAAATCGTTCTTGTTTTGGTTTCGGTGGTGAATTTCAAACTTCATTCGCGACGAATTAAAAACTCTCATGTGAAAGAAATGTCAAAATCGACGAATATTCGTTCATTCGTTGGTCGTTGGTCGTGCTCATGTGAATATTGCTTTACACTTTGGTCCATTTCCAATTTTACTTAACCAGTTGCAGCGCATATTGCGTTCGCAAATAATTTAAGTAAACAAAAAACAGCACTAATAAATCATTAAATATGTATTTGGTCAATCTCATTTTATTTAATATACATTTACAACATTTATTTGGATTGAAATTAAAAAGCTATACAAATCTTCCAATTTAAGACCATGTCAGCACTTCAGATTCTGTTGGTTAGGATTGTTTAGTTTTTGAGCGAGGCCATGAAACCTTTGTATATGAAGTGGATTATATATACAAAGATGAAACATTCAAAATAAAGCATTTAGATGGGGCTGATTAATATAATGAAGCGTTTTGATGGGCTGTAAGACTAAATGTGAGAATTTGTTTGGTTTTTTGCATCGTTTCACGCACGCTTTCTCACATTTAGTCCTACGTAGCTTGTAGGCAAACCGAAATGTCACTCTGAGATTCCGATCTTGGTAATGGAGTATTTTTGGCTTAGACATACTTTGCTGCTTAATTCAACGAATCAGTGGCGACTTGACAAAATTCACAATAAAAAATTCACATAAATCAAATAAATACTTGTGTCAGAAACTGAGGTGGCTCGGTTCGATTCTGTCGATCCATTTGGATTTTTAGCCAAGGCTCGGCTCTGTCGTGTTGAGGAATAAACGAGCTAAGTAGTTCTCTTTATTTACACAATCTTATCTCGCCATATGAAAACAAAAAATACTCCATTACCAAGATCGGAATCTCAGACTGACATTTCAGTTTGCCTACAAGCTAACTACACACTAAATGTGAGAAAGTGTGCGTGAAATGATGTATTGTATTTTTCTTCTTTGTATTTTTTTTTTGTATGTTTTTTTTTGTGCCACCATGCCTATTCTACTTAAAACTAAACCCTAAAACTATAAAACAAGTATGTAAGCCGGCCAAGGCTTAAAACCCCATCCCGACTACTCACTATCAAGTGCCGATTGAAGCCACCAAAACTGGCTCTCCTGCTTCACCCTATCAGTTCGGTCCCTTTTGGATACAGCCCTACTGAACCGAAGGAGCTCTGCTCCACCTTGTGCCATGACGTCCCGATTGTACAGGAGTCGCCTATCCACGGTTCGTCGTCTGACGTGGTAGATTAACGGAACTGCCAATCTATCCTGTATCAGACCGCATCTATCTAAAAAGAGGAATGCTTCTGGTGGAATGAAGCCGCTCAAGCGTGCACTTTCAAAATACTCGTCGTTCGGATAGAACGCCCCGAAAATTAAATTGTTGGTCGAAGACATAGCTCTTGCAATGTGACCTCGAACGAGTTTTATCACGAAATTGTCAATTCTGTTGATTCGAGCCCCGTTGTATAGGACCTCGTTGGAATAGTAATGCACGTAAGAAGATTCGGTTGTTCGATATAAGCCGGTACAGCGTCGTAAACACTGCCGCTCGAACACCGAAACTTCTCCATCTGGGAAGGGGCAACGTTGAACCACACAGGACAACCATAAACGATCATCGGCCGTATGAGGGCCATGTAGCAAATTACCTTCACTCTGGGGTCAAGCCGACTGCTAAAAAACAGCCGTTTCGTCAGAGCGAAGGCTCCTCTGGCCCTGGTCAGAGCAGCATTTATATGTCTGTCGAAATATAAATACTGATCTAACCAGATACCGAGGTACTTCACTACACTTTTGCTCGCTAATGGCTGCCCGTGAAGATCAACGATAACCATCTTGCGCCAATTCTTGCACGTATCCCTCGTGGCCCTAGTCAACGGAGTCCGGAACAGAATTGTCTCCGACTTATGGACATTTATTTTCAGTTTCCAGTCGTCGCAATATCGCTGAATCTTGTCGAAATCACGCTGCAAGAGAATTCTAATAACCTCAACCTTTCGGGCCGTTCTGTACGCAATAAGATCGTCGGCGTACGCAATTGCCTTTTTAAGACTACCTATCAGATCGCTGGTGTAAATGCTGAAGAGAATCGGCGAATTCACCGCTCCCTGTTGAAGACCATTTTTAATTAAGAATGTTGTGGTAGAAGTTACATTGCCACTTTCGACAACAAACTTTCTACCGTTAAGCATATCATAAAGTATATACAACAATGGCTTGCTTATGCCAAGCCTGCTCAGTTTTAGGTAAAGACCCTCTAACCATACGGTGTCAAAGGCCTTTTCCAAATCAACCAGAACAGCACCTGTGCATTGTTGTTTTGTTTTATTCCATTGGATATCAGAAACGAGTTTAGACGCAGCATGAATTGTATCATGACCCGCCTTGAACCCGAACTGTCAGTCAGAGCCCTATTGATTATTTTTTCGAAAACTTTGCTGATGCTTGGAAGAAGACTTATCGACCGAAGATTTGACGGTTTGGAGTTGTCCTTTCCCTTTTTCGGGAGAGGATGAACCACAGCGGTCTTCCAATGCACTGGATAATATGCATTATTCAGTGCATTATTGAAGAGTGTGGTGTAAATGTCAATTGCCTCCATCGGTAAATGTCTTAGTACAACGTTGGATATACCATCGACACCTGCTGACTTTTTATTTTTTATTGAGTTGAAGATGAGCTGAAGCTCAACCTTCGTCACTAACAGGGGACTTGGTCCCGTTTGCTCGGCGATTATGACATTTGCCAAGGAATCGTCATTGAACCGCATAAAACCGCGGTTCTCAGATCGCCAATGTGTTATATCATTTCGAAGGTAAAAGTGATTAAGTAGGGCTCTGTTTTCCAGGTCGTGGTTGGGGCGAATGGTAACATTCACCTTGTACACTTGCTGGAAAGCAGCTCCCACCGCCTCCACTTTTTCCTTCGGATCTTCAATTATATAATCTATTTGCGCTGTCATGAGTACGTCTCTGTTCTCTTCAGTTCTTTGGAGTTTCAGACACGGAAGGTCATTGTCGTTCTTTTTCCTGAATATCTTGTTGATTTTAGGGAACATACTAGGGTCACTGGAATTAACTGACCGGATCTTGCGGTCCCAGTACTTGTTAATTGATAACCTGTAGTTCTCCTTAATCAACAGATTGACATTTTTTATTGACGACTTCAGTGTCCTAACCTCCAAGTCGTGTGGGTCTGTGAGTCGTCTGTACAAGTTTTTGAGTCTTGTCAGTAGGCCGCTCTTGTGCCTACGTAGTGCGTCGATAGTCGCGTTTCTGTAAGCGTCCATTTGGTCCCTTTCTTTGTACTTTGGTATTGTCCGTTCCATCGTTCGTTTTATTGTTTCGTCCATCTGTTGTAAATGTTTGTCAATTTCTGTATTTGTCAGGTTTCTGTTGTTTGGTGGGGCTATGTCACTCGAACGAAGTTCTCTCACTAGGGCGTTGGTGAAACGAGGCCAGCGCATCTTACTGTAATTGTAAGAATGCGTTGCAACGTATTCCTCCAACTCCACGCGTTCGTTCGGAATCTGCATTACAGCAGCCAGTCCGCAGTGATCACTGTCGTACTCGACTGTCTGTAAGCAGTTTCGGGGGTGATTACCCACTTTGTCTGTAACTGTCAGTCTGGTGTCGTACAGCAAAAGATCCAGAAAGGAGCCGGTTTTTGGATACGATGGCTTTTCAGTAGCCAGCAGGTCGACGCCATATTCAACGCTGTAAAGATTCATCAAATTAAAAAGATGGTTACCTCTGGGATTACTATGTTGATTTCCCCAATCTTCATGTTTTGCGTTCAAATCACCGGCCAAGATGAAATAGTTTTCTTCCAAGCTCAGTTTAAGTTCCCTAAAAAGAATCTCGAGTTCTGA
The DNA here is from genome assembly GCA_920104205.1 of Eupeodes latifasciatus. Lineage (NCBI taxonomy): Eukaryota > Metazoa > Arthropoda > Insecta > Diptera > Syrphidae > Eupeodes > Eupeodes latifasciatus. The sequence continues at coordinate 292,176,459 of OV049924.1, read as the reverse complement.
AGCAAAGTAAGTAACCTGCGGAGCTCCAGCCGCATAAGCCGCAATCATATACATCCGCTTCCCTTGAGTGAGAGAGATGCATACAACGCAAACTTCTAGCGTCTTGAGCTTTCGCAATTCATTGTTGTATATGACTATAATTAATGCCTTTTCGTATAAAGAGAGCGACACCACCCCCTTGAGTGGAGTCGGGCCGGTCTCTTCTTACGATATTGTAATTTTTATGAGTCAATTTATGTTTGTGGTTTAGCTTGGTTTCGCTAGCCATAAACACATCGGGACTGTAGTCTTTCAACAATTGGAACATGTTGGCTCTTCGTTTAATCCTTATCAGTGAATTTACATTCACACCTGGGACTTTTAGGCGCGTCTCCGGCAGCGCGCCCATTATGGTCTATATTGCGCCAGGCCAGGCAACAAAGAGTAGAGATGATCTACCCTTTTACCTTGCTCCTTTATCTGACTTTGCAGCCCTGTTAGTTGACCTTGAATGCTCAACAACAAGGCTACAATGTCAGGCTGCACCTCTGGTGCCTTAGGCACAGGGGCCTTTGGGGCAACTGTTGGTGGAGCCTGTCTCGTATTCCCATTCCCTGACACCATTTGGGCGTAGGAAAATTTGGGATCCACGAATTTTTGTATTGGAGCCTGTCGAACTGTTCGACTTTCTTTCTTTTTGACTGGCCTGTTTCTGTTTCATTTCTTGGACCTTAGGGCAACCCCTATAGCTAGCCGGGTGCCCTTGGTTTCCACAAAGGACACACTTGAGCTGGGTCAAATCCTCAACCCGCTCATTCCCCAGCTTGCATTCTCCCTCGTTGTGGGTTTCGGAGCACCTGACGCAGCGCAACTGCATATTGCAGTTGGCTCCGGCATGGCCAAACCTCTGGCACTTCGTACATTGTAACATGTCGTCGTTCCTTTTTAATGTCTCCCAGTGTATGGCTTGATAGTCGAGGCATTTGATTTCCCTCAGACTCTCAAAACTACTTTGGGGCGATAATGTTACGAGGAACATTGGCAGCCTGTAACCCCCTCGCCTGGACTTCACCGTAGTGAAAGGCTTGACCCCGATAAAATCGAGATCATCATTGGCATTTTCACGGAGCTCAGCTAAGAGCGCCTCCGGTTCCGTGCAGGAACTTATGCCCTTCAGAAGGACCGTCTTAAATTTTTCGCTTTTCGGCGTGAAGCTGAAGAACTCAGCTGTGGCCTCTTTTAGTAACCCTTTTACTAACTTGTAATCGGCCAGTGAGAAGCACTGCACCGAATACCGCTTTTCTTTTTCATTCAAAATGTTTATTAAAAATTTGCCCTTAGTGGCCGACTTACATACCTGTTTTAAGTCCTGTAGGTCAACACGGTATGTCCTAATTGGTGGCACCTTCTCCTTCTTGGGCTGTGGTTGCTTCTGGTGTTGCTGCTGTTGCTGCTGCTCCTGCTGCTGCTTATGCTGCTGCTGCTGCTGTTGTTTCTGCTGCTCCTGCTGCTTTGGTTGTGGGTGTTGTTGTTGCTGCTTCTTGGCCTTAGCCGAAGTCGATGGGCCCTCAGCAATTGGGCCTGTCTCTGTTGCTGGCGTCTTTTTACTTTGCTCCGCTCCTGTGTTTTTGGAAGCGGGCTTGGGTTGTGGTTGTTTTTGCTGCTGTGGTTGTTGTTGCTGTTGTTTTTGCTGCTGTTGTTTTTGCTGCTGTTGTTTTTGTTGCAGTTGCTTTTGCGCTGCCTCTTCCTGTCGGCGCGCCTCTTGTTTCAGCTTTAGTGCACTGAGGAGGGGCTCTATTTCCTCCTTGAGCTTATAGAGGCTTTGCTCGTGCTGGCTGATTGCTGCCTGTTTGGTTTGCAGGGCCTGCACCAGTTCTTTTTCATTTTGGAGGTCCGCCACTACCTCCAAAGCCTTCGTTGTCGCCGGGACTGGCTCTGCCTCCGATAGGATTAAATCCATATTCGGAGGCCTAAAGAGCCCCTCTCCACCTTCAGACACATATTCTGTCTTCTCAGACTCGGAGTGGTCTGAGAATTCACTCTCAGTAGTAATTCCAACCTTACCACTCTCCATTTGCTTGCGCATATCATGCCTCTTAGCGGCGTTAGCTCTTTCCACCTTGTGCTTCCTTTTTTTGTTGGTTGTTGCTGTTGTCCACTGGTCAGATGCCTGACCTGATGTTGTTGCGGTTGTTTGCGGTACCGCTGTTGGCACCACCGCAATATCGCCCGATGTGTTGGCAGAGGTATCTTTCGATACCACTGCTTTTCTCTCCTTCTCCATCAGCTTTTCTTCCCAATCAATAAATTCCACAATTTCTCCATTGTGAAAAAAAGCTTGTATATTTCTCGTGCACTCCGCACGGGATTCGAACCCACGACCCTTGGAGCTGTGTTCCGACGCCACCTCCACTAGGCTACCGAATAGTTATTGAAAATTGTGGCTTACTGCCTTCTTAATTTAAAAACCTTACAAATGCACTTTTTGTTTAAAATAAACTAGCAATCACTTGTACACACTTGTTTTCTTCCTGGAAGTCAAAGAACGACTGACAAGTGACACTCTAAATTAGTGAATTAATTATAATAAACTGATGTTGAACATGCTTTTTTCAAGACAAACATGTACATTGGTTTGCTATCAACAAAATGACTGCAAAATTAAAGCTTAAAACTGATTTTTCATCGAAAAAAAGTAAAAAGAAAAACCTGAAAAAAATTTATTAACCACCCCATTTTCTTTTTGCTGTGCAAAGTGCCGCTAGCCCACGGCATCGTTTTTTTTGTTTGTGCTCACATCTATTCATGGACTAATTGTCAAAATTACAAATACAGCAATGTAAACAAACGGGTTTTGGAGAGTGAAACGTACGAAAGATTCCGATCTTGGTAAATGGAGTATTTTTGATGAAAACTATCTCAGTCTATCTCATAGAATAATTTTAGGAAACAAATCATTAGTGTTTCTTCCGCTCTTTTTATTTTTTCTTGGTCTGATGCCATTTTTTAATGCATGGGTCTACAATATTCGGCCATGTTTTTCTGCTTAAAAGTTTCGTATTTTTAAGATATTTTTCTTAACAAATGGCTGTAAATTTTTGTAAGTTTTTTTGTTTTATAAAAACGCTTTTTTAAATTGATTATTGATTTGTGTTCTAAATGAAAAAATTGTTTGGCTTTTCTTTTCAAAATTTAAAAAGGCAAAATTTCTGTAAATATTTCTAAATTTTGAAAACAACTTTTCACGTCTTTTTCACGTACAAACTAGAAGTTAATAAAACTTAAAATCTTTATTTAAGACAGTAAATTTTGTCAAAAATGTAAGTTATTTCTTAAATCAGTTCTTTTTTTCTTCTTCACCATGTAAATAAGCACGCTGCTTTATTTTAACATCTGATAATTCTGACAGGTCTGACAATTTGATCTAATCATTAGGAGTACGCAGTGAGGTATTAACCAAAATGTATATAAATGAAACCATAATGTAAGCATTGATCTGTATAATCAATCAAAAAATCTGTTATACTTTGTAGAGAACACAATATCCAGTGTATTATAGATGTATGTAAGTGAATTTAAGGCGTTAGTTTTCATTGATGATTACCTACACTGCTCGAAAAAACAACGCTTTACTTGTTAAAAGGATTAAGATATCCTTATATATATTGCATTGAATTATTTTACATTGAATTATAAAAGGCGGAAATAATAAAGTTCTACAGTTTACCGGGAATATTTATATAATATATCCATATCTTCTGCAATTGCGGTATCAATCGATATTTTCTGGAACTTAGTGTTAACGTAACATTTATTTGTCATGAATTACTTTTTCAGCTTTTTTATACACCAAAAAAATCAATTATAAAATTTGGCTGCGATAATAATTACTTGAACATAGCATTTTCTATGTTTATAGTTATTCAGGTTTAGCACTTAACTTTGATTTGCATTTATTTATGAATAGCCTAAAAAGTTTAGCAAACATCTATGAATAAGCCACAATGCACTTTCAGAAAAACTGTAGTGTAGCCAAAAAAATCAAAACAATAAATAGAAACAGAGAAAATGATACAAATACTGTAACCGAAAACAAAAGAACGAAAACGAAAAGAAATGAAGCAAAAAGAGTAACGTTAAAAAGAATGGCTACTGGTGGAAGAAGGGGAAAAACAAGAAATGTAATTCGCCATACGGCAGTTAGAGTTTCAGTTTAGTTGTAAAAGAGCATTCGTGTAGTTAAGACGTGTTGTTAATAAAGAAATTATAAAGTTTATTGAAAAATTGTAATACTGTTTCATTTAAAAAACCTATAAATAAAGAATATTTATTTATTGATAGCCCATTTGTAGCTTAAAATTTCAGAAGTGGGATAAAGCTCACCCCTCGCGAAAAAAAAGAAAAGAAGAAATTTTGAAACCTAAGTGCGCGAGCGCGTATGGCCATTTAGTTTTGTCTGAAAACAACGGATAATCAATTGAAAGTGCGTGTGTGCAATACAATCTGGTGGCAACAAAAAAAATTGATCGAAAAGCTAACTCGAACCGGAAAAAAACTTTTAAAACCAAGCGACGCCCGCAACTCAAAAGAATTTCGTTACAAAACAGTTATCCAAAATAAAATCATTTTGCAACAAACGAGCAGCTGCAGCGCACACACATACATAATGGAAGCATCGCAGGAATACAAGTCGTACACGGCAAAGCAACTAAAGGGTTGGCTAGAACGACTGGGAGAGAGGACGACGGGGAATAAAAGCGAGCTGATACTTCGCTTATTATCTATACCAGAAGACAAGCGCAGCGAACACGAACCCCAGGCAGAAAATGGAAAGAATGAAGAATCGGACAATGACAATGAGGAAAATAAATTGAGTAGTGACGACGACGACGATGATGATGATGAAGACGAGAGCGAAAATAAGGAGAGCGAAGAAGAGAAAGACACAAATGACAGAAATTCACCCGTACAAAAAATGAAAGAAAAAATGAATGAATGTAAAATGAAAGAAAAAACAAATGAATTTAAACTTATGAAAAGAGAATTCGAATTATTAAAAAAAGAACTGAATTTACAAAAGAGAGAAAACGAAATACTAATGAAAGAAAATGGAATGCTAAGGGAAAAAGAAACGACAAAAGAATGTAAAATGATAAAAACAAAATCGAATGAATATTTCCATAGCGGAGTCAAAGAATTATTGCCAGAGTTCGATGGGGAATGTTTTCGTCACTGGGAAACTCAATTAAAAAACCTAATTGAAACATACGTATTAGATACCAATAGCGTGCGTATCCTTATTTCAAGTCGGTTGAAGGGAAAGGCACTTAGATGGTTTCATTCGAGATGCGACCTAATGCAAATGTCTACAGATGAACTGCTCGAAGAGATGGGTGCGATGTTTAAAAATGAAGAAAGTCGGTTGTCATTAAAAAGATCGTTTGAGGGTAGAACATGGCAACCCTCAGAAACTTTTCAACATTATTTTCATGAGAAAATTATACTAGCAAACAAGCTAGCTATGGATGAAGAGGAGTTGCTGGAGAGCCTAATAGACGGAATCCCAGATGTCCATTTAAGGTCGCAGGCGAAGATGCAGTGTTTTGTGAACAAACAGCAGCTGTCGTTGGCATTCAATAAAATAAGATTGCCCAAACAAAAAATTGCTGCGCTCACCAGACCAACAGCATTGAGAAAGAACTAATAGAGAGAACCAACTTCGACGGTTGCTCTCTTTTTGCCTACAAGCTGTGATTTTGCCACCAACTTGCATATGTATTAACTCCATATAAAAAAAATGTGGGGGACACATACTTATGCAAGTTTGTGCACATACTCACCACGAAAGAGAAAAAACTTTTCTCTCTTTTCTCTCTGCTCACCACCTTTTAAAAATGGCGACCACCTTTGAAAAATGGCGGATGTAGTCAGCTGTTCAGAGGTGTTCAAAGAAAATTCAAAATTGTGTATGAACAACTTTATGGTACTCTCATTGTGTTCGTTTGAGAGTAATATCATTCGAATATGAAGTGAAATTAATTACTCTTGTTAGGTGCCAGAACAATGAAGATTTAGAAACAATTCTAAATTACGCATTTAGATAAATATTAGTTAGTTATTTGAAGCCAGTTTTAATCATTAAGTAAGTAAAATAAATTATGTGGTGCAACAGTCCAATGAGAATTAGGACCTAGAAACATAAAACTCTGAAAGCACTACAACAATTATTTGTATTATTAGCTGCGTTTATGCGTTTAATTTTCGCTCAGACCGTTGAAAGATGCAAACAAAACTCAGATTTGTTTCAATTTTCAGAGTTTATCGACTTAATTTTGTCGATGCGAGAGTTGCAGGAACATTGAAAACGAGAGTTACAGAATGTAAACATGAAACATTGAAAACATTTTTATATACTCATCTCTTTTTTCCATTCCTATTTGATTTGCGTGTACTCGTTGTTTATTTTCTTTACATTACTCACTACATTTCCAATATGCTGAAAATAAGTGATTTAAGTAGACACTAAATAAAAAGACCGTCAACTTGTTACTTCTGTTGCCAATTTTCATTGCATAAGATTTGTGATAAGCTATTCTTACTTGCTTTTAAAGGCTTATGTACATAAGCCGAAAAGTACTTTTGTACAAAAGTAAAAATATTTGTATTCTCGCTAGGTCAGTGGTTTTGTGAAAAGAATATACAAATTTGTTCTTCAACCAAATTTTTTATAAGTTTTCCAGTTCTAACTATTTATATCTTATCTTTCAGTTATATAGCGACAAGGAAAAATCAATGAGGGAAAGTTCTAACTACAGTTTTTCATTTCATTTGCATTGTGGCTTATTCATAGATGTTTGGGCTAAACCTGAATAACTATAAACATAGAAAATGCTGTGTTCAAGTAATTATTATCACAGCCAAATTGTATAATTGATTTTTATGGTGTATAAAAAAGTTGAAAAAGTAATTCATGACAAATAAATGTTACGTTAACACTAGGTTCCAGAAAATATCGATTGATACCGCAATTGCAGAAGATATGGATATTTTATATAAATATTCCCGGTAAACTATACCTAGAACTTTATTATTTTCGCCTTTTATAATTCAATGTAAAATAATTCAATGCAGTATATTTTAGATAATACAGTAGTTAAGTTAATAGTTAAGGTATTACTATTGAAATAAACATAACATTCATTTATAAAAAACATGTACTCGTTCAAATATATAAATAAAGTCTAGTCTAAAAAACCTTAACCTTGTTATACTCTTTCTGCACACATCCTTTCTTGTTTTGGTTGTTAATGCCATCTATCTGTAACTCAGAGAAGTTTGTTAATGCCATCTATCTGTAACTCAGAGAAAGAGAAGAGAAAAACAAATTCACCACGAACTACCGGTATAACTTCTTCCGGTATTTATTGACAAACAAAAATGTTTTCCTAGAATTAATTTGAATTATAGGAGTATTTTTGTAGATATAAAAACGACAAGATGTTAGTAAAATTAAAGAAAGAAATTCATGAGAATTACAAAAATATTATAATGAGACTTTAAAAAACATAGCCTTCTTGGCTATCAATAAACAAAAATGAGAAATGTCGCATTTCCCGGAACTGATGTTTTTTTGTGTACTCTTTTCCGAGGTGAAAACATGTATACACCGATACGAATTCAACACGCTATAAAAAATGACAGTAAGAGGAATCGAAGTGACGGAGACGAGGAAATTTGGTTCTCTCATTTAGTTTTTTCTCTCTGACCAACAGCAGCATCTCTACCATCGACGTCACGACAGGCGGCAGCAGTGGAACAAAAAGCGATTAGATGTTTCAACTGTAATTCTTTTGGACACATGGCCACGGAATGCCGCAAAGAGAAGAGACCACCAGGTTCCTGTTTATGCGCTGAAGTAGGCCACCTAGCCGCAAATTGTCCTCAACGAAAGGCGGTGGTTGTACACAAGGTTGACCACAACGTCGAAGACGACGATGATTATGTAAGATATATAGATTTTACGTTTTTTGTACATAAATTAATACATGAAATTTTACGAGGAACCTTTCTAGACACCGGTAGCCCCATTAGTATGGTTAGGGAAAAATTTGTACCCAACCATTTTATTTTTAATAAAATTAATAACAATAAATGTAACATTTTTGGCATAAATAAAAGTCCATTGGAAATTAAAGGATATGTAAAAAGCTTTATATTTTATGGAAATGAAAAGATAAATTTAGAATTATTTGTAGTTGCGAACGAAACAATGCAGCATGCCGCTGTACTTGGAAGAGATTTTCTAAAATTGGAAAATTTGAAATTAATGAAAAACATTGAGAAAATTAAATTACAAATGATAGGAAAAAATGAAAGTTTATATGAAAATGAATGTCAAAATTTAATGGCGATAGATTTAAATGATATGACAAATGAGTTAGCATTAACTATTGATAATATATTCGGATATGAAACACAAATGAAATTTAATGAAATGTTTAGAAATTATATGTACTGCAAACGTCCCGATTTTCCTGAAAGTAAAGTTCGAATGAAAATTAGGCTGTCAAATGATAAGACTTTTCACAGTCCCCCACGAAGATTATCGTATTTAGAGAAGGCTCAGGTGCAAGGCATTTTAGACGAGTTGTTACAATTAGGGATAATCAGAGTTAGCAAGTCAGAGTATTCATCACCTATTGTTTTGGTAAAAAAGAAAAATGGAGATACACGATTGTGTATCGATTAACGAACTCTCAATAAATCGACACTTAAGGATAATTATCCTCTGCCCCTAATTGACGATCTTTTAGATAGATTAGCTAATAAAAAGATATTTACGTTGCTAGATTTAAAGAGTGCATCACGTAGAGATGGAGGAACAATCGATTAAATATACATCGTTTGTGACACCGTTGGGGCAATTCGAATTTCTAAGAATGCCGTTTGGGCTCAGGAATGCCCCGTCTACATTCCAGCGGTTCATAAGCGATGTGTTTGAGGATATTATCCGAGCAGGAAAAGTGGCGATCTACTTGGATGACATAATGATAGCCACTGAGACAATTGAAGAACATTTGAATATACTGCAGGAAGTTTTTGAAAAGTTAATACAAAATAAATTAGAATTACGCCAGGATAAGTGTAGATTTTTACAAACGAAAGTACAGTATTTGGGATATACTATTACGAAGCAAGGAATACGACCGGACGAAAAGGGAATTGAAGCAGTCAGAAATTTTCCTGTGCCAAAGAGTGCGAAGGAGGTACATAGCTTTTTAGGTTTGTGTTCCTATTTTAGGAGATTTATCAAAGAATTTTCGATATTAGCAGAATCATTATATAGGCTTTAGGTTTGAGGAAAGCGAGTGTTTGGAGGCATATTTCGTTAATTATAGTAGACCCAAAACTTTGATTTCGGATCGAGGAAGCGCGTTTACTTCAATTATTTTTGAAGACTTTTTAAAAGAGAACAATGTGCGTCATGTCAAGATTGCCACAGCTTCGCCACAAGCTAATGGACAAGTGGAACGCGTTAACCGAAGTTTGGCACCTATGATTGCGAAATTGTCAAATGGCGGAAAAGAATTCACGCTGGATAAAGTCCTTACGAAAATTGAATTCACTATGAATAATACTATACATAAAAGTACAGGCACTTGTCCGAGTAAGTTACTCTTTGGAATTGTACAACGGGGAGAAGTAATAGATCATTTACAGGAAAAATTGGAAGAAATAAATAATGAAGAAGGAAAAAGAAAGATATTATTAGAGATTCGAAAGAAAGCATCTGAGAGAATTTTAAGGAGTCAGAATTACAACAAGGGGTTAAAAGACAAAGGTAGAGTTCAAAATAAATACATATATGATATAAGGTAGGAGATTATGTTATGACAAAAAACTTCGTGAGTCAGGCAGGAGTTTGTAAAAAGATCATACCTAAATTCAAAGGGCCTTATGAAGTGCAACAGGTTTTACCAAATGATAGGTATCTATTGAAGGATGTAGATAATTTCCAATTAACTCAAATGCCTTATACGGGAATATGGGAAGTCGACAATTTGAAGGCTTATAAAGATCTTGACAAAATAAATGAAATCAATCGGGACGATTGTAATCAGGATGGCCGAATTGTAGCCAAAAAAATCAAAACAATAAATAGAAACAGAGAAAATGATACAAATACTGTAACCGAAAACAAAAGAACGAAAACGAAAAGAAATGAAGCAAAAAGAGTAACGTTAAAAAGAATGGCTACTGGTGGAAGAAGGGGAAAAACAAGAAATGTAATTCGCCATACGGCAGTTAGAGTTTCAGTTTAGTTGTAAAAGAGCATTCGTGTAGTTAAGACGTGTTGTTAATAAAGAAATTATAAAGTTTATTGAAAAATTGTTGTAATACTGTTTCATTTAAAAAACCTATAAATAAAGAATATTTATTTATTGATAGCTCATTTGTAGCTTAAAGTAGTTAGAACTTTCCCTCACAGATTTTTCCTTGTCGCTATAGGTATAACTGAAAGATAAGATATAAATAGTTAGAACTGGAAAACTTATAAAAATGATGCATAAGACTTAAATTTTGGTTGAAAAACAAATTTGTATATTCTTTTCACAAAACCACTGACCTAGCGAGAATACAAATATTTTTACTTTTGTACAAAAGTACTTTTCAGCTTATGTAGTTAAGCCTTTAAAAGCAACACACTAGTTTAGTGAAAAGCAGTAAGAATAGCTTATCACCTATTCACAAATCTTATACAATGAAAATTGGCAACAGAAGTAACAAGTTGACGGTCTTTTTATTTAGTATCTACTTAAATCACTTATTTTCAGCATTTTGGAAATGTCGTGAGCAATGTAAAGAAAATAAACAACTAGTACACACAAATAAAATAGGAATGTAAAAAAGAGATGAGTATATAAAAATGTTTTCAATGTTCCATGTTTACATTCTGTAACTCTCGCATCGACAAAATTAAGTCGATAAACTCTGAAAATTGAAACAAATCTGAGTTTTTTTTGCATCTTTCAACGGTCTGAACGAAAATTAAACGCATAAACGCAGCTAATAATAAAAATAATAGTTGTAGCAGAGAGAAAAGAACTAATATAGAGAACCAACTTCGACGGTTGCTCTCTTTTTGCCAACAAGCTGTGATTTGGCCACCAACTTGCATATGGATTAACTCCATATAAAAAAATGTGGAGAACAAATACTTATGCAAGTTTGTGTACATACTCACCACGAGAGAGAAAAAAGTTTTCTCTTTTTTCTCTCTGCTCACCACCTTTGAAAAATGGCGACCACCTTTGAAAAATGGCGGATGTAGTCAGCTGTTCAGAGGTGTTCAAAGAAAATTCAATGAGAATTAGGACCTAGAAACATAAAACTCTGAAAGCACTACAACTATTATTTGTCTTATTAGCTGCGTTTATGCGTTTAATTTTCGCTCAGACCGTTGAAAGATGCAAAAAACTCAGATTTGTTTCAATTTTCAGAGTTTATCGACTTAATTTTGTCGATGCGAGAGTTGCAGGAACATTGAAAACGAAAGTTACAGAATGTAAACATGGAACATTGAAAACATTTTTATATACTCATCTCTTTTTTCCATTCCTATTTTATTTGTGTGTACTCGTTGTTTATTTTCTTTACATTACTCACATTTCCAAAATGCTGAAAATAAGTGATTTAAGTAGACACTAAATAAAAAGACCGTCAACTTGTTACTTTTGTTGCCAATTTTCATTGCATAAGATTTGTGAATAGGTGATAAGCTATTCTTACTGCTTTCCCCTAAGGTAGTGTGTTGCTTTTAAAGGCTTAACTACATAAGCCGAAAAGTACTTTTGTACAAAGTAAAAATATTTGTATTCTCGCTAGGTCAGTGGTTTTGTGAAAAGAATATATACAAATTTGTTTTTCAACCAAAATTTAAGTCTTATGCATCATTTTTATAAGTGTTCCAGTTCTAACTATTTATATCTTATCTTTCAGTTGTATGTATACCGACAAGGAAAAGTCTGTGAGGGAAAGTTCTAACTACAGTTTTTCTGAAAGTGCATTGTGGCTTATTCATAGATGTTTGCTAAACTTTTTAGGCTATTCATAAATAAATGCAAATCAAAGTTAAGGGCTAAACCTGAATGACTATAAACATAGAAAATGCTGTGTTCAAGTTATTATTATCGCAGCCAAATTTTCATAATTAATTTTTTTGGTGTATAAAAAAGCTGAAAAAATAATTCATGACAGATAAATGTTACGTTAACACTAAGTTCCAGAAAATATCGATTGATACCGCAATTGCAGAAGATATGGATATTTTTTAAAAATATTCCCGGTAAACTGTAAAACTTTATTAATTCCGCCTTTTATAATTCAATGTAAAATAATTCAATGCAGTATATTTTAGATAATACAGTAGTTAAGTTATTAGTTAAGGTATTACTATTGAAATAAACATAACATACATTTATTAAAAACATGTACTCGTTCATATATACAAATAAAGTCTAATCTAAAAAGCCTTAACCATCTATCTGTAACTTAGAGAAAAAGAAGAGAAAAACAAATTCACCACGAACTACCGGTATAACTTCTTCCGTTATTTATTGACAAACAAAAATGTTTTGCTAGAATTAATTTCAATTATAGGAGTATTTTTGTAGATATAAAAACGACAAGATGTTACTAAAATTAAAAAAAAAATTCATGAGAATTGCAAATATTATAATGAGACTTTAAAAAACATAACCTCTTGGTTATCAATAAACAAAAATGAGAAATGTCGCATTTCCCGGAAATGATGTTTTTTTGTGTACTCTTCTCCGAGGTGAAAACATGTATACACCGATACGAATTCAACAGGCTATAAAAAATGACAGTAAGAGGTTTCGAAGGGACGGAGACGAGGAAGTTTGGCTCTCTCGATTAGTTTTTTCTCTCTGGTTGTAGTGCTGTCAGAGTTTTATGTTTCTAGATGCTAATTCTCATTGGACTGTTGCACCACCTAATTTATTTTACTTAATTATTAAAACTGGCTTCAAATAACTAACTAATATTTATCTAAATGCGAAATTTAGAATTGTTTCTAAATCTTCATTGTTCTGGCACCTAACCATAGAGAAATATACTTACCAAGAGAACCGACCGGTACCCGTCTTGCCTGAAACACCCTCAAATGTTATTTGAGGTGAACTCTCTCAAACACGCTATCGGTGAATACATGTGAGTGGTGCAAAAAAAAGCAAAATGGGGACTGGGCTAAAAAGAAACTTATGGAATTTTTGTGACCTGTCAAAAATGACAGTTCCACAATTTCGATTTCAAAAACAAAACATTCAATTTGAGATTCTACTAGTAAGTTTTTGTAAATTAAATTAAATTAAATAGAATCTATTTCTTTTCTGATCAAAAACCTTAATAATCAAGAGCTACAAGTGTATTTAATTGGAAAAACAATAAAGCAGAAACTAGAAGAAAACAATGAGACTTATTCTACTCGGAGTTCAAGTGGGTACGTTTAAAAAAAGAATCTCGTAAACAAAAGAATATTTTAGTTATTGTTTTTAGCTATGGATTATTCAAATTATATACTTGACCAGCGCCAAACTGGTAATTCAACATTAATAGTCGACCGCCCAGTTTTGAAACGACTCAATAGCAGCAACGGCAGAGTATACAGGCAAACCAGGTAAATTAATTAATTTACTTACGAGCAATCTTAACATGGATATTTTAAATTCTATGGTTCTTTAGGATTTCCAACCTCCTCCGCCCAGAAATATGATGCAAGGCGACCAAAAAAACGACTTCTGCAGCTGCAACTAAAGCAAAATTTTCAGGTTTCACAGAGTGCAACTGTCTCACTGAATAACAGCAGCGACACTGCTGAGTGCTGTTTAAAAGTGAAAAAGATGTCTGATGGGAAACAAGCATCTAGTTCGAGATATTGGATTGTTCCTCAAATCTTTATTTCATTAATTAATTGAAAGTGATATCCATTCGTTATTGGACACTGAGTTATTGGACACTGAGAAAATCTCGTCAGTTTCGTATGTATTATTTTAAAATTTTCAGCAATTTTGGTAAACTTATTGACTGGAAAAATAAAAGCTGAATTCATAAATACAAAATGCCTATTGAATCACCAAAACTAAGTGTATTCTAATTGGACTCACATAGAAGAGCGTCGACACAGGAATGCCCCTACAAACTACTGAAATGATGTTCCAAGAATTAAGAACCCGAAACCTTCACCTGCCGAAAATGTCAAAAAATAATATAATCGGAAATTGTGGATTTGTGAAATGGCCCGATTCGGATTTTGAAATTTTCCTCTCAAAAGCATGTAACAAACGACTTGCCACAATTTCTTAATGAACAGATCGACTTACGAGCACTATTCTGGGAATGGTATAATTCAAAACCAATCAATTTGCTACCATTTCATTGTGCGTTCATTGACCAGAAGGCTCACTATGGCAAGATAACTTTAAAGTAAGTTTAACATAAACAACAAACTTTGAAAGCACTCATTGTTTTTTTTTTCAGCAACAAATCAAAACGAAGCGGTATTGCAAAAATCCTGCAACGAAGATGATTCGAAGTCGTTTTGACTCTGTCGGTCTGTTGATTCGTCGACATGCTTTAAAGTTGTAATTTTTTTTTTTCAAAAATGTATGCAATTTAGTATAATTTTTTTAATTCAATGCTGTTACGTATATTTATTTAAAAAGGAAAACTGAATGTTGAAATGTAAATTCTTAACTTTTGAGTAATTAAAAAAATAATAAATGTACCTATTTTGCCAAGAAAAACACTTCTTTTTGGGGTTACCCACTTTGATCTTCTCATGCCAATTATTAAATTATACGTCTTTTTATTTCTTATTGCAAGTAATAATTATTATTAAATTAGGATAGGTACCAAGTTCAAAAGTTTTCAACTGGCAAATTTATTTTTTTCTCGAATTATAGAATGCATTTTATGCAAATATAATGCAAAAGTTGGTGATGAAGTGCAAGATGATATATCATCGCGATACGAAGATGATGACTACAAATGATTTGTAGTTTCGATCTTAAATTTTACTCCGCATTTATACGTCGTACTATGGCAGCGGATTTCGAATGTACAACGGACGCAATCTGTTGATGTTTACATTAGCAAATAATTTTGCAGGGGACAATAAAATCGATCCCAGGCGATATTTAGAACTGAAAGTTCGTCGTAAGCTTATTATAGACGATGTATTATTTGAGGTGAGTTTTCAAACTAGAATGAATTAAACAAAAAAACGAGGAGTATATTTTTCCATTTTTTCTTAAATAGAGCTGAAAATGATAGATCGAATAGGACATTTTTAGAATATGCCACTTTTTCAGATACATAGTACCTGTGGGTGGTGTAAGTCGCTTGAAATTGATAATTACCCGCTATGGATGAAAGTGATCGTTTACCAACACGTCAGAACAGAACAATGGTGAGAAGACCACGACGACTACAAATTAAAAGGTCAAAGAACACAAACCGTTTGAGTGAATTCCTGAGCATCGTTAGTTTTATTTAAAAAAAATATATATGTTTAGCTTTAAAATTATAACATAATTATGTATACACATAATATTGAATTAAAACCTATATCTATGTTTTTAAAAACTCGTACGTTATTCCGTGCAAGCTGTGATGTGTAGATTCTATGATTTTAAAATCTTCCTTTAGAATGATTAATTCAACCAGCAATAGTATTTTCTATAAGATGAAAAAATCATTTTAAGTTTGAGAGAAAAAAAAAAAAATTCTTCTTACCCAGATCCAAGTGAAAGTTGGGTTGCAAATTAGAATGCATTGCTCCATTAGTTTATTGAAGAAAGAACTGCAGCATCAAGTGTTTTGACATGCCCAGGATAAATAGAATGTAATACTTCTTTTTGAATTGGTAAGCAAATCTTATATACATCAAGGTCTATAAGAAATTAAAATATTTGCAGCTCGTTAAATATTAGAGAGCTGCATGAATGCATTCATTTGCATTCATTCAACCAGTACAGTAGTTCACTATACTCTATTCATTGTTATTTTACTCACTAGAGTACACTGAAAATGAGTACCACTCCATAAGCCACAAACATTGTACAACATTCGATGCTGTTTTCGAAATGAATACACCGTTTGATCTCTCTCCTGTACGTAAGTATTTCATTCAAACAAAACAAGTGCAAATCTAACTGTCTTTAACGCACTGAGTACACCGAGTACACCGAATGCTTTGACTTTGGCTACACAATTAATTTCTGAAAAACGTAGTGTAATTTGTTCCGACCCTGTTTTAGTTAGTCAAATAATGCTTTTAAATTATAATGGTAAAAGAACTGAAATATGTACAGAACTAGAAAACGAATAAAAAAATTGATAAAAAAAACATACATACATGTAAAAATCTAATTCATTGGTCCCTTCTTTAATATGAATTAATTGACCTCAACAAATTTTCTTCATTAGCACACTTCTTACACAGCCTCCGATCTCCTCCAATTCTTTCTATTATGATAAAGGATATATCGCACATGTAGTTCAAAAGTGACACAACTCAAAAAACGCAAAATTTGAGTTATTATCAAAAAAAGTCCCAAAGACTTCCACCCAACATATTTATTAAAGGTGCATTTACCTAGATTCAATATTTTTTCCGCCAGAAGACACTATGTCGTTTTAAATGTTTCAAATGAGGTCAAACTACCTTCGACAAAAATGACACATTTTGAGTTGTTACCTGGTCCTTGCAGCAAACAGGTGTGCCAAGTGAAATCAAAAGTGACTTATTTTGAGTTGTGTCATTTATGGTGTTTAAAACTATAAAATTTCAGTGCGTTAATTTGAGTTGAGACACTTTTGTTGATTCCTAGGTGAACATTTTTGTATGTTATTTTGAGTTAAGCCACTTTCGTTGACTGAGGTAAATATGAATACTTTGTTTTATTTTGAGTTCTGTCACTATTGAAGAATGATCAATTGAGATTTAGAGTTGTGCCTCTTTTGATGATTTATTAAAAATTTAAGTTTTTTGAGATCAAATGAAGACAAAATAGTTTCAATTTAAAACAGAACTTTTTATCTGTATGTCGCAAATATGTTTATATGTGTAGTTCCTAAATAATGTCTTCTTTGATACATTTTTCGACCGTTTTTTGAGTTATGACACTTTTGATGTTTGAATTTTATATATACATTTTGTTCAGTAATTGAAAGAGATTCACAATGCATTTAATAAGCCGTGCAAGATTTATGGTGCTAATGGCAACCCACAATTTACAGACTGATTCATATGCAATATATCCCAAGCCAAACGACGATGATTTGCTTCAAAATCAAGAAAACCACTAAACAAATTTTATTAATTTACCGACAGATCAAGATAATCTCCCTGATCTCACAACGAATCCTGATGAAAGTAATGCAGGTAATGTGTTGTGCAATTTAGATGACCATTATGATGCAAATGGAAACCGAAAACTCTCAAATGGTTACATCTACAATTAATTCGTTGAGCGAGTTCGATCCAAAATATAGAAAACGATCCAAAACTCTCAAAATGAAGGTGATAATGTCCAAAGCGTTATAGAAAAACAGGTCAAAAGACACCTCAGATCTAGCCCAATCTATTTACCTCAGCAGTATGTTACTTTGATCCACACAGCGAAAAAAAAAAAATGGTCCACCATATCACGTTCACGAGCTTACTTACAAGGATTTCTATGATTTAAAAACTCTGCAAGAAGAATGGGGAAGTAAGTTTAAAGTTGATACTGATAGGATGTCAAGTGGCACGATATTAAGTTTATACGTGTGGAAAAAGAACACCCTTATGCATTCTTTTACAAAACTTCTTATCAAAATGAGGTTTACAAAAGAGTTAACGTACGCAACGTTAGAAAAAGCCAACCTTCAGAATCTATTAATTTTTCTCTCGGATTGACCCAAGCGTACTAAAAAAAAATTCCTTTGGCTGACAACAAAAAAAAAAGATATACAAAATCTAATAATTAAAAATATAATTCCAAAATCTTATTTCGATTTATTTTATTAACTAACTTTATTTCCTCTTCATTTTTAATACATTAATCATAAATTTAAAACATATCAAAAGATGGGGGACCGTCTCGAAACCTACCGCGTGCTGTTGTCATGTGTTCTTTCTGTTTGTTCTTTCTCTTCTGTTTCTGTCCTTCTGTCTTGTATTAATGTCTTGTGTTGTTATCACCTTACATAGTCTAGTCGCTCAAGGTGCTGTGTTCTCTACTCTGTACATTTATGTGCAGAGTAGTGTGAAATGTAATGTAATGTAATGTAATTACATTGCAATATTTGCACATTTCATTACAATTATTTATTTATTTAGATTAACGACTTTTTATGTTAATTCTGCTATGAATTTCAAAAAGCTTTTTTAATTCTTTTTATACCTAAATTAAAATAATGTTCCATTATAAAAATGGCCTTTTTCTTATGATGATTTCTTATCATCTTATCCCCCGACTCGTTAAGGTAAAACTACTTATGAACTGGTATCACCCAGCATTTTTCTTGACAATATAATTTAAAAATACTAAATCAAAACTGTCACAACTAAAAAAAAATTAACAAAAGTGGCAGAACTCAAAATAGTACATTCCTGTTGAAAAGAAATGATCATCAAAACTGTCATAACTCTAAAAACCTAATTTTCAAGGTTTCCAAAAAAAGATTGACGCAAATATTATTTCCATTGTGATTCATACTCTATTTGCTTTTGTCAACATAGTTCAATTTGCAGTTAAACCGTATCTAGTCAAACAATATAGTTTTTCGCCTTTTCTGAAAAACTAAGATTTTTGAGTTGTGTCACTTTTGAACTACATGTGCGATATAAGAAGTTCGTATTTGACTAGTAAGATAAATGAGTGTATTCGGTGTACTCGGTGTACTCGTTGTACACAGTGACGAATACCCGTTCCTTATGAGTACACTACACTTAATGTTTTGGTATCAATGGGTGCAACATTCATTCAGTAAACAAATATCAGGTGATTCATTCGTTTTGATTTTCAAGATGTGAGTGCAATGAATAAGGTACCTGAAAGAATATGAAATTCTTTGGAACTGGTTTCAAGTCATTCATTGCAGATGTCTATTAAATATACCACCGTATGATTAAATTGTTTTTTTTTTTAATATACATATGTACATTGTTAAAGAGCCGCAACAACAAATAGATACAATAAATACTCACGAATAAATTGCATTGTATTTGAAGAACATTTAAACCTAAAAATAAAAGAGATCATGGTTAAATTTCAAAGTAGTACCCGTAGCGTGATGGTTAGTGCGTTGGACTGTCATGCAAGGGGTCTTGGGTTCAATCCCTGCCTGTGCCATCTAACTTTTTTCACGGGTACTGTCTCTTGCGAGGAATTGACAAATCCTCCAAGAGTAATTCTTGTCATGAAAAGTGCTTTCTCAAATTAGCCGTTCGGATTCGGCATATAAACTGTAGGTCCCTTCCATCTCTGACAACATTACACGCACACAGGAATGGTTGAGAGTTGTAAGTCACTAGGCCCTGGTTCTTCATGAACTTTTGCGCCACCTAATTTATTTATTTATTTATTTATGGTTGTTATACCATAAATAACAACAACATTCAAAATTGCATTTTTTGTTTTTTTTTTTATTAAATAAAATAAATACAAATTTGTTGTATGTTGTTATTTCTTAAATCTAAATCGTAAAATTAAAGTTGCAATCTGCAAAAAAAAGGGAAATTAATTAGTTAAAGCCAACACAAGGGTAAATATACATACAAACTATTGGGTGTTGGGCTTGCAACTCAACAAAGAATGTTGGTAGGTGTCCCACGGATCCCCGGTGACAATAGTTAATGAATAGATCTGTGAAAACACATAAGGAAACAAAATTAATATAATAATATAGGTAGTTAATGAACAATTAACAAAATAAAACAAAACACAAACTATTTATAACACATTTATGGACAAAACTTTGTTTCTTTTGGAAAACACAGGTTATAATTATAACCTATAAAACACATCACACATTATTAGGCAAATAATAGCACGAATTTTATAATTAACAACAAGTAAACGGTTGGGTGTCAAATCGCCCAAAACCGATTCGCCCAAAACTTAAAAATGTCAAATCGCCCAAAAAGAGTGGGCGTTTTGTCATAATGCAAAAATAGCCATGTGCCAGGTCGCCCAAAACCAAAACTCCCAAATTGCAAAAATGAAGAAAAATGCCAAATCGCCCAAAAATAATTTTTTGGCGATTTAACATTTTTCATTTTTGGGCGATTTACCATAATGTCAAATCGCCCAAAAAATATAAATAATTTTGGGCGATTTAGCATTATTTTTGGGCGATTTGACACTTTCGTTAAATTGGGATAAAAATTATGTTCAAGAAGAATTGTAACAGTTACATTAACGGGCACATCGGAATGTTGGTTCTTCTCCACATGAATGAGTTATGATTAGAGACATATTTGCCATTACCTGATAAGACAGTGTAAAAACACTACTCGAAGTGGTAACAGGTTGGTGAATTATCCTCGTAAAGTAATGTTTTTTTTTTTGCATTTCCTCGAAATGAGAAGTTTTGGATACGAAAGGTATGTAAATGAATATAAATTTACTTAAATAATCATGTTTGTGAAAGGTAATACTATGAAAGCACCGCGGGAAGGGGGGCGGCGCGACGCGCTTTGCGGTCGGGTGGCGGCGCGTCGCGTTTTGCGGTTAGGTGGTGGGCGGCGCGTCACCCGTCCGCGACGCGCCGCGCCGCAACGCGCGCCGCGCACGCGCCCCGTTTTGCCCTCGCGCGCATACAACAAAAACTAAGTCCAAACGATAACAAAACACATTTAAATACTTCATTTCCGTTCAAAGTGTTTTTTTTCCCATTACTTACTTTTAGATCGGGCCACTACAGTTCTCAGTTTTTAAAAAGGTAACAAAGACAACATCCGATATTGAAGGCTACAATAGTATACTTGAACGAATGTTGACCAAAAAGGGCAATTTCTTTAAATTTGTTAAAGTCCTTCAAGAAGAGGAATTTATGAAAAGCCGTAATTTCTCTATGCTTAAAGAAAGTGGTGGCACTACTGGTACCAAATCAAGGAAAAAAATCGATATAGAGAAAAACAAAAATATAATGGAGGCTTCTGCGCTTCTTGAAAACGGTGCCATTAATATAATGAGATTTTTAGATCGAATGTTTTATGTTAAAAATAACATTTGTACTGGTATGGAACTTTACGAAGATATGTTTGAAGAATATCCTGTTGGAAGTAGTGAAGATGAGGGAGAAGAAGCAGATGATAAAGAAAAAGAAGAAGGGACGAAGGAAGCTATGAATGTATGCATAATCTGTTACGTTTTGAAACCTAACATTGTTTTATTACCATGCAAACATTTGCAAATTTGCAATGAGTGCGATTTGAAACTACAGGCGCAATCTATTGCAGAGTCCCAATCATTTTACTGCTGTTCTGTATGCAGAAAGCAAGTTGAGAGTTCCATGCAAGTTTACACAAATTAAACATTAAGAAAAACATGTAAATATGAAATATTTGAGTTCTCATATGTAGACATAAACTCGTATGTATATAAAAAGTTGGTAATACTCGTACATGTAATATGTACAATGTACATACATATCTGTATGCAGACATACGTATAAAGAAAAAAATAAAATTGGAACTGACACAAATAGTGAAAAAATTTGTTTTTTTTTATATTTTGGTCTAATTGCAATAAATATTTTGGGCGATTTGTTAAAAGAACCCTAAATGTTAGTATTTTTGGATTGCGACATAACGCCCATTTCTACTTTGGGCAATTTGACATTTTTCTTTTTTGGGCGATTTGTCATAGTGTCAAATCGCCAAAAAATTTTAGGCGATGCGACATTTTTCAGAGTTGACACAGGGCCAACTAAAATTGCCGAAAGACCAAATCGCCTAAAATTATTATTTTGGGCATTTTGACATTATGTCAAATCGCCCAAAAATTGAAATGTCAAATCGCCCAAAAAAGTTTTTGGGTGATTTGACATTTTTTCGCTTTTTTGTATTTTGGGCGATTCGGTTTTGGGCGATTTGACACCCAACCCAAGTAAACACTTGATTTATAATTCTTTTAACTAAATACACTAAATTTATTACAAAACACAAAGAATTTCACAAAAATTGAACAAGAAATTGGCACAAAACGTCACTTGGTCATGCGCACATAAGAATATGTCAATTTGACAATTAAACTTTAAGGACTGAACAAATTGAATATGTTCAGTCAATTCACTTTTTCACGCCGAGTTCAATTTTAAGAACATTTTGTTAAAATAATGTTTAATTTTAAAGATATTTTGATTTTAAATTTTTACATTTAACCTTAATGATAAAAAGGGACAAAAAATAAGTAACAAGGACAAAATGGCATAAACAAAGCTGCGCGAAAATTATGAAGTGTTGTGGACGCCTGTCCAGGAACCGCATCCTCAATCCTAAATAATAAAATAAAAGAATAACCAAATTAAAATTAATTACGAGAAAATAATTTTCATACTTACCCAAAGATGTTGTTTATGTTTTGTTTTGTAATTCCGAGTTTTGTAGCTGTCATTCGCCTTGTGGTTCTCAATGGAAATTTTCCATTAGAAAGCAAAAGGTCAGTTCTTAAAAGTGAGTTCAGTTTTGTGTTCTGTCTCTGAAGTTGGTTGAAGGGTTGAGTTACGTGTGAATGGAACTTTGTTTTATGTCCATGTTTAGTTTTCGTTGTCATTGCTGTGGTTGGGTGATTTTAATTTGGGTGTTTAGTTAGGTGATTTTTATTTATATGTTGTGTAGTTATTTTGTAATTATTTGCATAGATTTTTGTAGTGTTCTCGTCTCGTGTTGTGTTCTGTTTCATTTATTTTACTTGCAATTTTGGAACACACCCTTCGTTCTTTTGACACTGATACCCCTATTCTGTTGGAAGTGCACTAATACCGGCGTGGTTTCCCACTATTTCGGTGTGATAATGTGGGTGGAGGAATACACTATATGGATGTGTGGATCGGATGATGTTCCTGTTAGTGGTACAATGCATCATCCGAATACCTTTTTGCCTGTGTTGGTTTGATTACTATTTTAGCTCACCCTCATTTGGCCGGCTACCACCTAGTAGAGTGGAAATCGTGGTGTAGTTTTTAAATTCAAATTGAGAAAAAAAATATATCGAAAACCGGAGTTCGGGTAAAACTATTATTTGTCTAGAGGTTAATTTGTTTGAAATATAAAGGAAAACATTTTAGATTAATTTTTTATAGAAATAAAAAGTGACGGCTAAAATTAAATCAGTGTAAATCCAGTGCTGAGCAGAGTCCAACAACCCGAAAACGAGAAAAATAAGTTAAGAACAGGAAAAAGGTGGTGAGTGTCTTAAAATTTGTTTAAGCCTAGAAAGATATTTATTGTTTTATTTTTTTTGGTATGCCAGTATATTTCTCGGCGGCCCGAGTTGATTCGCGGAGAGCGGGGCCGCCGCCTAAAAATAAAAAAATTGAAATTTATAGAAACATAAAAAAATTGAAATCTAAGGAAACTAATGAAAAGAAATTTAAAATTTTGAAATTAAATGAAAATTTAAACATCAAAAATAAAAGGAAATTTAACAGAAAAAAAAAGGTGAAGAAAAAAAAAGAAATTTAAAAGGAAAATTTGAATTAAAAAGGAAATAAAAAAATAAAAAAAAGTTGGAAGAGGAAAGGAATTTAAAAGGAAGGAAAATTTAGACATACCTGAGGAAGAAAGCTAGTTTAAAAATCCTGGTGTTCCAACTAGACAGCAAAATAGCGATAGCTGAAATAGCGATCACTGAAAGATACGCTAAGACGTCTATATATTATATATTTTAATAACTCTTTTTGTGTTTGTTATTGTCCTATATTTAAGTTCTTTTTTTCAATTCTTAATTTAATTTCATAATTAATTAATTAACTTTGATTTAAGGCGAGGAAGTTATTTTTTTTTCTTTCGTTGTTTACTTCACTAATTTTTCTTATTTAATTGTTACTTGTGAGGTACCGAAAAGACGGTTGGCGGAAGCGTCGCGTCCGTTTCCCAAGATTTTTTTTTATATAGGGTCCTAAAAGATATCTCCACAGAGCTATCTAGGGGTAGGGAATTAGGGCTCCGACGGTCGATTGGCATTACCCACAAAGGGTATCTCTACGGAAAGGTAGAGTAGTATAAAATACGCTCGACTACCGACCGTGGCTTTTGTTACCATTTTTGTTTGTTTTTTTTCTTGATTTATTGTTTTAGTTTTTTTTGTTAAAATCTTTTGGTCATTATTCTGGTAAATTTTTGCTCAATTAAACTTAAAATAAATAATTAAAATATTATGTAAAATAAATAAAACTTCCGACAAAACGCCGGCTAAAAGGAAAAAAGTTTTTTTTCTTGTTTCGTACCAGCGAAACAATGTTGTGTTAAGTTTCGTTTCAGGGGTGCCGGGGGTAGCGAAGTGGGCGATGAACTAAGATGACCTGAAGCCGACAATCGACCAACATTTGGGGGTGTGGGTAATGGCCTCACTGCACTAACATCCGCAGTGCCCTGATGTGCCATAGTCCGTCCGTTTATGTTTCCTTCCCTTTCCTTTTTCCTTGGCCTGATTTATGTTTTTTGCTTGCAAGCGTGGTTAAGTTTCGGGGGCAAGATCCCCCCCGTCCGACGAGCTGACGCCGTGCACCGCAAGCAGGCCGCGTCCCCCGGAGCTTAACATTCCAACCTACCCTTTCCAAACTCTTCCTATCACTTCTCCCTACCTCATCCTTATCCTACCCTTCCACTTCACCCACCTCCTCACCTCCTCTTGCCTCGCAACAAAATGGCGCCCAACGTCATTAAAGGGTGTTCCAACCCAGTTGGAACATTTTTTTTTTGGTAAATTAGTTTATGTTGTACTAGTTTCAGTTTTTTTTATGTCGTACTGTCCCAACCAAATTTACTGTGGATTTTTAGACCTCGTATGTCTGCGTCAGGAAGGCCACAGGCGTACCTAGTCGTATCGCGACGAGTGTTTGAAAATTCACAGTGACCGCGGTTAATAAGTGTAATGTTCTTTCTGGAATTACTGGAGTTTTTGCAAAGGGCGTATGTCTGCACCAGGAAGGCCACAGGCGAACCTAGGTGTATCGCGACGTTCCTTTGCGAAAGCTTGAGTAAGGTCAGTCAGTACATTTTCGTTTTGTCTTTTCCTATTCCCATCCTAACTTTTTTTTACTTTTCTATCTTTCTAATTTTTCAATTTTCTTTTCCTAGTTTCGTCATTTTCTACTTGGACGATTGATCGTGCGAGACGTGTAGTCCGACATCATCGTTCCAAAATTTTTGTGAGTTTGATCCTACCGTTTCATGTCTTCTAGCAAGGTCCCTTGAGACTGTCTAGGATTGCGGGAACGGTGGGGGAAAACTTTGTAACGTAATTTGTTTGTGTTTCTAGTAGTTTTCCTATTCTATTATGGTCACATCAGGGGAAGTTTAGTCTGTCCGTCAGTAGTTGTAACTAGAGGGTTCTGGATCACCGGTATCACCGGTATCACCGGCATCACCGGGGTTCTGATCTATGCTAAATACCGGCATCACCAGGGTTCAGATCTATGATAAATACCGGTATTATTTTGGGTTCTGGACCATGCTTAGCAAACGTTAGTTACCGGTATTATTTTGGGTTCTGGACCATGCTAAGCAAACGTTAGAACGTAAAAACGTAAAATTCACGTTCAAACGTAAAATTCACGTTCACGTTAATACGCAAAAACGTAAAATTTACGTTCGGAACGCAAAAATCACCATAGGAAACTGAACAAAATCATGAACAGAACATGATGTTTAAGAGTTAAGTTTTTTCAGAAAAGATGGTCCATATGAGTGACGAGAGAAAAGAATCGTTAAGTAAAAAGACATGTTATTTTTTTTATATTTTTTTTTATTTGTTTAATTAAATTTTAAGGCCACTGCCACAAGATCAGTTTAACATTTCATTTTCAAGTTCTATTCGATAATGACCCCAAGCTAGTGTATTTACATTATTAGTACATATAAATCTTTTGTCATCAGAACAACTTAAACTTAATTTGTTTATACATTCGGTGTATATAGTATGGTGTTTAGATCTAAAGTTCAACATTTTACTATAGAAGTTTTGTTTGTGTAGCAAACAGTCTCTATAATTTTGTAAAGACATTTTTTTTACAGCTGCTGATTTAACACCCCTAGCCTTTTTTATTAGTGCTGCATCTTCTATGTCTATACTATACATTTTAGCTCTTAATCCTATAAATTCCTTCATTATTCTACCATTATTTTCATCCTTCATAAATCCTAACTTTTTCACATTGAGCTGGGCAATACCGTAGCGGTTTTGGGGTGGATAGTCTGAAGTATCAAATTTATCTATTATATCATTTCTTATATCGTTGTTAAAATCATCTGTTCTTATTTTATAAATAAATGAATCGGTATCCATGTAGGCCAGATGTAGGTTGTCAGTAAATTTAGGTTTCATGTATGCATAATGAAAGTCATACATTTTATACTTTGAAATCTCCAAAATACAAAGTATAAGTATATAGGCTTATTATATACACTGTGAATTCGTTTTAACTGAATAGCAGCCATGGTTTCCGAAAATTCTAATATGCTATGAAAATTAGGTTTAGCTATAAGAGCGCGACTACCGAGATTTGTACCTTTGCTTTCTATTGAATCGACAATTCGAACATCTTTTCGTTTGTCTACATTTTCCATAGTTTTACCGAATACAGCATTATTGCAAAGTTTACGCTGATCCTTTTCAAACTTTGTGGTGGCTTTTTTTCGTAGTTCATTGTTTAAATCAATATATTTTTTCAGCCATTGAGATTGTTTGAATTGCATCACTCTATGAATTTTCTTAAGCACCAAACCATTATCAAGGCATTGAATTAATGTTTTGTAATGAATTATATAATTAACTTTATTATTTAAATCAGCAATTAATTTCTTATTGGATTTACCAGACAATGAAATGTTTGAAGGACAGAATGGAAGATCATTGTGATTATCATGTATTTCTAGGGGATACTCGAGATCCACTTCTAAAACATAACCAATGTTTATATTTGAAATTAACCAGCCTTTAATCTCATCTAAATTAGTTGGAGGTTCAACCCATTTAAAGTCTGAATGTGGGAGGTAATCAGACATAGCCCAACCGTATAGGTTATTAGCATCCAAGTACATTAAATAATCAGATGGTTTACTTGAATCATAATCAACCATATATTTATTATTTGCTTTACAATGTCGCAAACTACATTGTGTTAAACCTCCTCTTATACCCTTAGCGAAAAAGTTATACATGTTTATGTCTGTCAAAAGTTCAAGCTTAACGCCTGTTTCTTTCAACATAGCATCCCACGAAAAACCTGGCAATGTATAATAGTGACAGGGGTCTAGACCATAAATTGTTCTAGAATCAATTCTAAATTTTTCAAAAATGTCTGATAAAATTAAGACGTCTGTAATTAAATAGTGTTCAAGATATTCTCTTAAATTACTACATTTAAAATGTGACCAAACTTTCTCAGCATGATTATAATCATCTTGGTTACAATCCTCTTCAACCAAAGAATTTCTAAATGATTCTATTGGAGGAAGCTCCGTCTCACTTAATTTTTCTATAGAATCTATATAATCATAGCATAAAACACCCTTATGAGTCATAAGTTGAATAGATTCATCATCTTTGAAAAATGTTGATAAAATTTTAAAATCTTTTTTTTCATCAAGAGTTTTTGCTATCTTATCTATACTTGAAGGTGAAAATCTAAATGAGTCTAAGAACCGTAATTCTAGAAACTCGCTCTGCTCACTATTCATTAATAGTTTTGTTGATATGGATATATATTTCTCTTTGTTGAGAGGAATAATATTGATAAACCCTTTGATATTACCCAGCTCTTTTATAAATAAATGAGAATCATAACCGGTCAAATTATGGAAACAAATTGGAATGAATTTAGGTATCTTATAGTTTAAGTTACAATTTGAATGCGCTGCTCCTCTGAATTTACCAGTCAAGTGATCATGATCTCGTACCTTTACGTCGCCCCATACTGCCTTCTTACAAATATGACATCTTGTTGCCTGCTGAAATTTGATTTCATCCTGGGGTGTCATGTTAATTTTGATCTTCTTACTCAAATAATGTCGATGAATATGTTTGGAGTCTTCAATCAAGTTCGTAACAAAAACTCGTACACAGTCTTCACCTAGAGTAAAAAAAAAAAAAAAAAAAAAAAAATATATTACAGCGCTCATAATTTTCATATAGCATAAGAGATAAATCCTTAAAAACAAATTTACTTACCGGTATATTTGAACAATTTATTTAGAGATGGATCAAATGAGCATTTGATAAAGTATGAAACAGCAATCGGGACATGTTTTTTAATCGATGTAGTCGATGATTTTGAGGGATCAGGTTGGCAGCTATCAATATTCACCAGCATGCATTCAAAATCTGCATAGATGGCAAATGGCACTTCGAGTGACCTCGATTGATGCTCAAACTGTAGTATATTATTTGTCTCATTTGGTAGGGTTGTCACAATTTTGTTGCATTCAGTTTCATGCTTCTCAAATCCTTTATCCGTGTTGAATGCCAGCAGACATGAATTACATATTCTAATTGATCGTTTACCATGATTTATTTGAGCTCCTATTAATCTAGACATATTTTTTATCCACACATAGTGATTGTTTTCGCCTTCTTGTATAAGTAACAAGTTTATGTGTAGGTCTCTCTTATGATAAGAATTATAATATGGACCTACAACTCTATAGTTTTCTCCAGTTCCATTTTTTTCTACTCCGAACACATTTACACTTATTGTAGGGTTTAGAGTTTCAAAAATCGAAATATCTTTAAGTTTCAAAGGGAAAACTAAATTTGTAAAGTTAACTAGAGTTCCATTCATTAAACTTATCACTCCGTTTTGAATGTTTTCAATCAGATAATTACTAGCTCTATTCGAATTGTCATCTATGGGGGAAAGAGCTGATATAACTGACCATTTGAAACAGAATTTATCATTATTTTGCACATTAACACAGGCTTTTTTCAATTCAATACTTCTCGGTAGTTTTAAGTAACTTGAACCTCTTAAGGTCTTATATTCGTTAATATTTACTTCAATATGTTTTATACAAAATAGTGTCCATCCAGAATCTTTATCCTCAAACTCTACACTTTTAGTCTCAATGATCTTACTCATATTTTCAAGTATATCTTCCAAGTTATCATTTTGAAGAGCTATCTGCATTGGACATTTGAAAGATTTTATACTTATCTCAGTTGTTTCTGATTCTTCATGCACTGTTATATATTTTATAAACTCTGCAAACAGCTCAATGCTGAACTTTACACCTCCTTTTGTTTCAAACGATTTTCTAATTAGTTGTATAATATCAGTCTTACAACTTTTCAAAAATATATTAATGTCTATTACCCCCTCATCGGTATTTTCTAATGAGTACGTTTCCACTTTACCTTCAAAACAATGCCTTATTCTGTTAAACCGTGTATTAATAACTGGAACTCTACTTTTTCTCTTATGATCATTGGTTCTACTGTGATGTGTCCATTCAGAAGTACTCACGTCTATTTCACAAGTAACGCATCTACGTTTTTTCGGTACGTTTGGCGAAGATGGAGGGTCATCATTATCAAGAAGTTTTCTTTTATTATTAGACTTTTCGATTTCATTATTAATTGCCAGATTATCGGAGGGGTTGTTTATATGCTTCTTACGGAAGTGTTCCTTCATTGAATCCGTTCGAGTATACGTTTTTTCACATTGAGGACATTTTATCTTATAACCATGTACAGCTTGTATAATGTATATGCCTGTTAAGAGTACACTTTTGTATAAATTTGGTACTGCACACGTTGCAAACAAAATTCGCCATTGTATTATATTAACTTTACAGTTTATACTGAACTGATTGCAAAACACACACTTTTTGGATAACTTTTCTTAGATATGAATATTCTACAAATATCTCTAATAAAATTGAAAAACTGATATGGAGAGCAATGTTCTCTATTCACGATATGGAATAAGACTGTTACTTAGTTAGCATAACATTTATACTTTTATATTACGATAGAAATACGAATTCAATCAAGTCATCCGCATACTATCTATAAAACATACATAAGTCCTACCGAGAGATTTTTATTTTTTTTCATAGTTCTGCGATTGAGATACTCTATAAAATAAAAACTATGGGTTGAACTTTGAGGGAGGAGTCATTTCATAAGTAACACCTTACCACACACCATACGTGTTTCAACATGAAAATTGTAAAAATGTTTGTATGGGGGGGGGGGTGAAAGGAACATTCTCACCCTATGAAAATTGGAAAAAAAAATGTTTGTGTGGGGGAGATGAACTATCATCGTTCTCACCCTCAAATACCCCTATCATTCAAACTAATGGTATGTGTGTGTATGTGTGTGTGTAAGAAGATTGAATGGGGCTACTTCTATAAATAAGAAATGATTTGGTGATAATCAGAATACGCCTCATCCATCTCACCTGTCCTAGCAATCCGAAAGGTTGAAGCCCACGTATGCAGACTCTACGAGTACTACACCAAATGGGGAATCAGGATAAACACCGCCAAATCGGAGTTGGTCTGCTTCAGGAGACCGGTTTTCAACCGCAGCCGATGTAGATCGGCGGCAGCATGCAGGAACCTATCACTGAAGTTCCCTAATGGATCAACCATCAAATCTAAAAGGAACGCCAAATACCTGGGAATTAACTTCAACGAGCTGTTTCGCTTCAACCCGCACTCAAGAGCTGTGCTTGCCAAAGCCAACCTAGCCTTCCACCGCATCAATCCCCTATTGAAGAAGAGGACCGGACTCAGTAAGCCAACCAAACTGCTGATTTACAAGCAACTCCTCAGGCCAGTGATCAGCTACTGCTTTCCAGCATGGTTTACGATTTCGAAGACAGCGATGCAGAAACTTCTTTTATTCGAAAGGAAGCTGCTAAGGATTTGCACTGGACTACATTTTGATAGGCAAAGGCGCAAGTACTACAGCAATAAGCGGCTCTACGAGGAAGCCCGGATCAAGCCACTGGACATATTTCTAGTTGACGCAGCTAGAAAGATCATTGAAAACATAACCAACCACCCCAATCCGCTGATGAGAAGGATGACCAACGAGGAACGACATCCCGAACCTAGGTACCTGAGTGCCATGGATATCCTCGAGAAATTGACAACGGACAACGCTGAAGCAGTTTCCTTTTATGCTGACCTGGAGTCAGCATATCAACGCGGCTAGATGCCGCAACCCAACCCAAACCAACCAACAATATGACAACCAGGACTGAACACCCTGAGATGAACCACGCCATGGAATACAATTTAAGCCAGTTATAATTAAGTACCTATATATTAATATCTTAAATTAAGTCATTGTAGATTTTTAGGCCGATTTTGTGTCAAATTACCTGTATTGTTAAGTGTTAAATAATTTTAGGAATAAGTAACATTGTATATATATTTTTGGTTCAATAAAACAATAATGTAAAAATGATAATCAGTAATGATAATCAGAATAGTCGATTTCAAGAAGCTACACAGCCAACATAATTTATAATATTATACATAATGATTAATTCCGATGAAGCAGAATACTCCGTTTTTACTCTGGATGATTTCGCTACTTTTGAAGCAAATTCATTAACCCTAGCCAGTGGATTCAAGCCAACAAAGAAGCTATCGGAGTTGGAAATGGGTCTAAAATATACCATTTATACCTTGCGAAAGGTTACGACACGGTGGGGTGATAGAATCGTAGCGGATCTGGGCGAATATACGGTAAGATACAATTTTTCTCGTTATGCTTCCTTTATACAAAATACTTGAAAATTATTTTTTTTTTCTTATAGGTCTTTTTATCGATAAGATACTCAAAGCTGTCCACAGAAAGCATATTACTAATTGGAGGAGGCTCTTATGCGTTAGAGAAAACATATCAACATGGATCAACGTTTGAGCTGAAATTTACAAAAATATAAATAATTTTATGTTAATATAATTTATAAGCAAATATCGGGTGATTTTTTAAGAGCTTGAGAACTTTAAAAAAAAAAAAAACGCATAAAATTTGCAAAATCTCATCGATTCTTTATTTGAAACGTTAGATTGGTCCATGACATTTACTTTTTGAAGATAATTTCATTTAAATGTTGACCGCGGCTGCGTCTTAGGTGGTCCATTCGGAAAGTCCAATTTTGGGTAACTTTTTCGAGCATTTCGGCCGGAATAGCCCGAATTTCTTCGGAAATGTTGTCTTCCAAAGCTGGAATAGTTGCTGGCTTATTTGTGTAGACTTTAGACTTGACGTAGCCCCACAAAAAATAGTCTAAAGGCGTCAAATCGCATGATCTTGGTGGCCAACTTACCGGTCCATTCCTTGAGATGAATTGTTCTCCGAAGTTTTCCCTCAAAATGGCCATAGAATCGCGAGCTGTGTGGCATGTAGCGCCATCTTGTTGAAATCACATGTCAACCAAGTTCAGTTCTTCCATTTTTGGCAACAAAAAGTTTGTTAGCATTGAACGATAGCGATCGCCATTCACTGTAACGTTGCGTTCAACAGCATCTTTGAAAAAATACGGTCCAATGATTCCACCAGCGTACAAACCACACCAAACAGTGCATTTTTCGGGATGCATGGGCAGTTCTTGAACGGCTTCTGGTTGCTCTTCACTCCAAATGCGGCAATTTTGCTTATTTACGTAGCCATTCAACCAGAAATGAGCCTCATCGCTGAACAAAATTTGTCGATAAAAAAGCGGATTTTCTGCCAACTTTTCTAGGGCCCATTCACTGAAAATTCGACGTTGTGGCAGATCGTTCGGCTTCAGTTCTTGCACGAACTGTATTTTATACGGTTTTACACCAAGATCTTTGCGTAAAATCTTCCATGTGGTCGAATAACACAAACCCAATTGCTGCGAACGGCGACGAATCGACATTTCACGGTCTTCAGCAACACTCTCAGAAACAGACGCAATATTCTCTTCTGTACGCACTGTACACGCATCTCCAATAAAGTAAACAGAGTGCGAAACTTGGTCACAATCGCATTAATTGTTTGCTCACTTGGTCGATTATGTAGACCATAAATCGGACGTAAAGCGCGAAACACATTTCGAACCGAACACTGATTTTGGTAATAAAATTCAATGATTTGCAAGCGTTGCTCGTTAGTAAGTCTATTCATGATGAAATGTCAAAGCATACTGAGCATCTTTCTCTTTGACACCATGTCTGAAATCCCGCGTGATCTGTCAAATACTAATGCATGAAAATCCTAACCTCAAAAAAATCACCCGATATATGTATACATACGTATAAGAAAAAGAGTCAAAATTAAAATTTTTAAAAATCAAATTTATTTCTTTTATTAATTTTACAGAATTTTGTTTTTATCGATCCAAGAGTTATGTTCTGGTGGGAATCCCAACCATTTTACAAAAACTTTATTTCCTCTCGTTTGTAGAACTTTTTCAACTACATATACATACATCGCCACAATCAGTTTTCAGCAGTTCTAGTTCATAAAAGCCTCCTTGAATAGGTCTTCCTTGAAAGTCTTCGAGAAGATATGTTATAGGTTTTGTTGCTTGGACTTTTCTTATTTTAAAAACCTCAGTAGTCCAGTTGGGTGTATAACCTTTTTCGAATATATGTTTATACTTGCTAATTCTTACGTTATCACCAACTTTGAATTTCCTTTTACTAAACACTTCTTTCTTATTTTTGAAAAGTGATAACATTGACTTTGAATTTTTCTTGTTTACATCTGCAGGTTTACATTTAATGGTTCGGTGGAAAGAATGATTATAATCATAAAGCAATTTCTTATAAATATTTATCCACTTATAGCTTCCATTGAAACTAAATTCTTTCCACATTTTTTCCTTATAGGTTCTATTAAGTCTTTCAATAATTGAAGCCTTCAATGAGCTGAATGTAGAATATTGATTAATTTTATGTTTTTCCATCAAACTGTTGAAGTTTGTTGTTCTTTGGCATCCTAGAAGAATTAGTAAATATTTCATCCATTCCTTTTGAAATAGTAATGCATTTTTTGTTTTTCATTGGGACAACCCAAGCAAATTTTGAAAAAGCATCGATAACTGTCATCAAATAATTAAATCCATTGTTTTTATCGCTGTAAGGTATCATTTCAACCAGATCTGCTTGCCACAAGGCATCATATACCTTTATGATAACATGATGACGTTTGATCATAATTTTCAAGTATTTTGTATAAAGGAAGCAGAACGAGAAAAATTGTATCTTACCATATATTCGCCAAGATCCGCTACGATTCTATCACCCCACCGTGTCGTAACCTTTCGCAAGGTATAAATGTTATATTTTAGACCCATTTCCAACTCCGATAGCTTCTTTGTTGGCTTGAATCCACTGGCTAGGGTTAATGAATTTGCTTCAAAAGCAGCGAAATCATCCAGAGTAAAAACGGAGTATTCTGCTTCATCGGGGGTAGGAAAGTAGTCATATACAGGATATGATCCTAAATGTCGTATTACACATTCCAAAAGGTTTCTTTGGGGTGAAAAGTAACTAATGAAAAGAAGTATTGGGGTAATAATGCATGCTTATATCATATTGATTGCTAATAGTAGAACAATAGAGTTTTTCCCCGCATTCATTCATGTAGTTTGCAGGTGGGGGTCTCGGCAGTCTCGGAACAAATCCTGAAAAATGAATGTTAATTGTTAAATGTATAGAAAACTATGTATATATATTTTAATTACCCATGTTTAATTGATTAAACACTATTCAAGCTCGAAAGCCAATCGCACCTAATATCATTAACGTTGAGGTAGGTCGGCATTATTGTCAGGGTCAATGACCTTCCTAATGGATTACTGTGAAGAAAAAATAGGAGGAAAAACAAAATGAAAGCCGACTTAGATATATGTGAATACTTACTTTTACTAAATTATAGGACAAAATTTTGCCCGGCTTAAATCGTGGATTTTTCCCCACAGTTTTCCACACACTCAAGTAATCTAGAAAAGGAAAAAACAAACAAATAATTTCAAAGAAAACAAATTGCGATTTTCAAAAACTCACCTATCTCAGCGTCCCTTTGTACCTCACGTTCATTGACGTCATCCATACACAATTCCCAGGCATCCAGATTTCTTGTTTTTGCTATTTATTGAGAGTATATCTCAATAAACAGCAAATTTTGTTGTGGACGCCTGTCCAGGAACCGCATCCAATCCTAAATAATAAAATAAAAGAATAACCAAATTAAAATTAATTACGAGAAAATAATTTTCATACTTACCCAAAGATGTTGTTTATGTTTTGTTTTGTAATTCCGAGCAAAAACACTCATTACCAAGACCGGAATCTCAGACTGACATTTCGGTTTGCCTACAAGCTAGAAAGCTAGAAAGCACTAAATGTGAGAAAGTGTGCGTGAAATGATGCAAAAAACCAAACAAATTCTCACATTTAGTCCTCAGGCCCATCAAAATGCTTCATTATAGTAATCTGCCCCATCTAAATGCTTCATTTTGAATGTTGCATGGCCTCGTTCAAAAACTAAACAATCCTAACCAACAAAATCTGCAGTGCTGACATGGTCTTAAATTGGAAGATTTGTATAGCTTTTTAATTTCAATCCAAATAAATGTTGTTAATGTATATTAAATAAAATAAAATTGACCAAATACATATTATTTAATGATTTATTAGTTTATTATTACTTATTTTATTTACTTAAATTATTTGCGAACGCAACATGCGCTGCAACTGGTTAAGTATAATTATTGCAAATGGACAAAAGTGTAACTCAATACTTTGTAAAACAACAAGACAGACAATTTTTTCAGCTGTAGTTTGCTTAGAGAATTTTTTGGCGACGTTAGAAGTTCAAGTGGAAACAATAGGCGGGTGCCTCCGTATTTTTTTTGTACAGACAATGCTACGAGAAGCATACTTGTGAAGTTCCATTGCCAACTTTAGCTAGTTCAGATTCCTCAATTAGATTAGTATTTTCATCATTTAAGCAGTTCGATAATTACAAGACCAAATTTTATTTTTATTTATTGCAGAAATATTCATAAAAATTTCTTTTTGAGGGACTATGTTAGAGTTAGAATTTTGTTTGTAGTTAGATTTTGGAATACAAATTTGAGGGAACCATGTTTTAAAAATAAGTTGCTTTGTGTAAAGCATCTTTAAGGAATAGAAATAGGCAATATGTTTACACACAATACCAACTAAATGAGTGCAATAAATAGATTTAAGTAACTTTTTTTATTCCAGTATGGGGAAACCGAACACCCAATAGAAAAAAAAAACGGTATACGCGCCAAAATCCATACTTCTTGACTAAATAATGTTATCTTCTATGTTTACGCATACAATTACGAATTTTGTAGCATATGAACATTTCTAGACATTTTACAATGTGAACAATTAAATATGCTATGAAATAATTGGCTGCTATTAATGCTAATTTTTTTTCTAAAAAGTTGATGAAGGTTAGCCGAAGCGGAAATTTCTTTAATGAACATACCTAAAATATTATTGGCTTTCTCAAAAATATTTGTCTACACTAACCTCTGCTTTATACCTGAAAACTATTGTTTATGTATATTTTCTTCTATGTTCTGCATTTATAAAATGTAATCTATGGAAGTATTTACTATATTAAGAAAAACATGTACGTAAAACTCATTAATTTGTTTCATTTTTAGCAGCACTTTTACTAAACATACCCTTCAAACAATAATAAGTAAACTTGAACTTTGGTAACTAAACATTTTTAAGGAATGAATGAAAATTATATTTTGCGTTAAACTGTGGAAATTCACTAAAAAAAACTTCGATTTTAAGACGTTTTCATTTTGTGATATATGTCAAAATTTGCATTTTATTTGCTCTGCATTTATTCAACAGGTTCGCTATAATCGTTCTGATTACTTTTTTAAAACATTGGTGTTGCTTTGATGCATAGTTTTTTTTTAAAGCAAATACATGTATGCTTCCATCAATCAAGAATGTTATGGATAAGATATTTTTCGATTATAACTCTTTTTTTTAATTTAATATTTATTAATCATATAATGGAATTGAAAATTAGTTGCAAGCTTAAATCATTAAAAACAAACTATAAATATACTTGGATTAATTAAATTGATACCTGAAAAAAACTTATTAACCCCTCCATTTTGTTTTTGCTTTGCAAAGTGCCGCTAGCCCACGGAATCGTTTTTTTTTTTGTTTGCTCACATCTATTCATGGACTAATTGTCAAAATTACAAATACAACAATGTAAACAAACGGGTTTTTGAGAGTGAAAAGTACGAAAGATTCCGGTCTTGGTAATGGAGTGTTGTTTTTGATTCCGAGTTTTGTAGCTGTCATTCGCCTTGTGGTCATAGAGGAAATATATTATCTAGAGTCCCGACCGGTACCCGTCCTACCTGAAACACCATCAAATTTTATTCGAGGTGAACTCTCTAAAATTCGAGGTGAACTCTCTTAAATTCCCTATCGGTGAATACATGTGAGTTGTGAAAAAAAGCAAAATGGGGGATTGGGAAAAAAAGAAACTTATGGAATTTTTGTGACCTGTCAAAAATGACAATCAATTTTGCAAAACAAAACAATGGGTTTTGGATGTTAAGAGTAAGTTTTTGTTAATTGTTTTGATATTTAATATAATTTGATATTTTTCAGACCAAAAACCTTTATAATGAAAAGAGTATATACAAGTTCACTTCATTGAAAAAAAAGTAAGTCAAATTGCAGTGAAGGAGGTGTAACAATGATCGATTTTTTTATAGCCTGTGTTTTCATTTTAGATGCTGCCTATTACATACCATAATGCAAAAAGCAACTTTCCTCAAGAAATATGGAAGACAAAGCAAACAAGGCGCTGATTTACAGGTAAGTTTTTTTATATTATATTTCTCTTAACAAAATAATATCAACGTTTTTAACGACAGACGCTGGCCATTGTGTGTTAATTTTTGTTGGAAGCGCAAGAACACTTTTCTAAACAATTTGTGTGGATTGTGGACTTAAAGGTGCATCTCTCTGTCCAGTACTCAATTGCTGCTGTATCATGTTTGGTGATATCTGCTTCCATCTCAGCGGCCATAGCTGCCGCAGGCGTTAACGGTGGAGGTGTCACCATCTCTACCAAAAGTCAAATGCTTTCAATGCAACAAACTGCAGCAACACCACAAAGTCAATGATGCAAGTAGGCATTTCAACATTCAGTGTATCCGACCGCTAACGCCCTTCTAGCAGCTGAGGTTTGGTGCTGGAACGACTCAACAGCAGTAACAGCAACTGCAGAGTAAGCAGGCAATTCAGGTTAGTTAACTTGTGAGTGATCCAAACAAATATTTTAAATTATGATTCTTTAGGGCTTCCAACATGCTCGACCTATTCATCAGCTGCCAGGAAATATAATGCAAGCCGCTAAAAAAAAACGACTTTTGCAGTGGCAACAAAAGCAACATCTTCTGTTTCCACCAGAGAGAAAAAACTAAATGAGAGAACCAAATTTCCTCGTCTCCGTCTCTTCGAAACCTCTTACTCTCATTTTTTATAGCGTGTTGAATTCGTATCGGTGTATACATGTTTTCACCTCGGAGAAGAGTACACAAAAAAACATCATTTCCGGGAAATGCGACATTTTTCATTTTTGTTTATTGATAGCCAAGAAGGCTATGTTTTTTAAAGTCTCATTATAATATTTGTAATTCTCATGAATTTTTTTTTTAATTTTGCTAACATCTTGTCGTTTTTATATCTACAAAAATACTCCTATAATTCAAATAAATTCTAGCAAAACATTTTTGTTTGTCAATAAATAACGGAAGAAGTTATACCGGTAGTTCGTGGTGAATTTGTTTTTCCCTTCTTTTTCTCTAAGTTACAGATAGATGGCAGTAACAACCAAAACAAGAAAAGACGTGTGCAGAAAGCGTTTAACAAGGTTAAGGCTTTTTAGATTAGACTTTACTTGTATATATGAACGAGTACATGTTTTTTATAAATGAATGTTATATTTATTTCAATAATAATACCTTAACTATTAACTTAACTACTGTATTATCTAAAATATACTGCATTGAATTATTTTACATTGAATTATAAAAGGCGGAAATAATAAAGTTCTATAGTTTACCGGGAATATTTATATAAAATATCCATATCTTCTGCAATTGCGGTATCAATCGATATTTTCTGGAACTTAGTGTTAACGTAACATTTATTTGTCATGAATTACTTTTTCAACTTTTTTATATACCATTAAAATCAATTATAAAATTTGGCTGTGATAATAATTACATGAACACAGCATTTTCTATGTTTATAGTTATTCAGGTTTAGCCCTTAACTTTGATTTGCATTTATTTATGAATAGCCTAAAAAGTTTAGCAAACATCTATGAATAAGCCACAATGCACTTTCAGAAAAACTGTAGTTAGAACTTTCCCTGACAGATTTTTCCTTGTCGCTATATAACTGAAAGATAAGATATAAATAGTTAGGACTGGAAAACTTATAAAAATGATGCATGAGACTTAAATTTTGGTTGAAGAACAAATTTGTATATTCTTTTCACAAAACCACTGAACTAGCGAGAATACAAATATTTTTACTTTTGTACAAAAGTACTTTTCGGCTTATGTAGTTAAGCCTTTAAAAGCAACACACTACCTTAGGGGAAAGCAGTAAGAATAGCTTATCACCTATTAACAAATCTTATGCAATGAAAATTGGCAACAGAAGTAACAAGTTGACGGCCTTTTTATTTAGTGTCTACTTAAATCACTTATTTTCAGCATTTTGGAAATGTCGTGAGTAATGTAAAGAAAATAAACAACGAGTACACACAAATAAAATAGGAATGGAAAAAAGAGATGAGTATATAAAAATGTTTTCAATGTTCCATGTTTACATTCTGTAACTCTCGTTTTCAATGTTCCTGCAACTCTCGCATCGATAAACTCTGAAAATTGAAACAAATCTCAGTTTTTTTTGTATCTTCCAACGGTCTGAGCGAAAATTAAACGCATAAACGCAGCTAATAATACAAATAATAGTTGTAGTGCTTTCAGAGTTTTATGTTTCTAGGTCCTAATTCTCATTGGACTGTTGCACCACATAATTTACTTTACTCACTTAATGATTAAAACTGGCTTCAAATAACTAACTAATATTTATCTAAATGCGTAATTTAGAATTGTTTCTAAATCTTCATTGTTCTGGCACCTAACAAGAGTAATAATTTCACTTCATATTCGAATGATATTACTCTCAAACGAACACAATGAGAGTACCAAAAAGTTGTTCATACACAATTTTGAATTTTCTTTGAACACCTCTGAACAGCTGACTACATCCGCCATTTTTCAAAGGTGGTCGCCATTTTTAAAAGGTGGTGAGCAGAGAGAAAAGAGAGAAAAGTTTTTTCTCTCTCGTGGTGAGTATGTGCACAAACTTGCATAAGTTTTTGTTCCCCACATTTTTTTTATATGGAG
Organism: Eupeodes latifasciatus; assembly: GCA_920104205.1. Lineage (NCBI taxonomy): Eukaryota > Metazoa > Arthropoda > Insecta > Diptera > Syrphidae > Eupeodes > Eupeodes latifasciatus. The sequence continues at coordinate 292,135,737 of OV049924.1, read as the reverse complement.
TTAATACATATGCAAGTTGGTGGCCAAATCACAGCTTGTAGGCAAAAAGAGAGCAACCGTCGAAGTTGGTTCTCTCTATTAGTTCTTTCTCGATGGTTTCCACAAAGTACAACAGCGAGCGGAGACCAGTTGTGTAAGTGCGAATCGAAACATTTATATCATGATCAACTCGCTTAACCTTCGTCTTTTAGATCTAAATTCAGGCTTATAGTGCCAAATGTCTCACTATCTCGCTGCCAATAAAGGACTACGGGGACACTTAGGTGGCTGAAGCAGCGGCTACTTCTACCGCTGAGGCTGACACATACGACATAGAAAAGGTAGCTGATACGAATGCCGGTTTAAAAGCAACTTGTTGGGACAATATAGAACCTCCTAAATGACGGGAGTCGGAAATCATTGGTAAGCCTTCTTAAGAAATGAATTATAAATAAATTAAATACAAAATAATCTCAGCAGTTTGTATGTATTATTTTAGAACTCCCTGCAATTTTTATAAACTTAAAGACTGACAAAACAGAAGCTGAATTGCATGAATTCATAATGTCTTTTGAATCACCAAAGCTAAGACTAACTGGAATCGCCACAAGAATACCCCTACAAACTGCCCTAATGATGTTCCAAGAGTTGTACAAAGAGTCGTAAAGTAAGTTCTACATAAGTCACAAACTTTGAAAGCACTAATTAATGTTTTCTTTTCAGCACCTAAACAAAAAGAAGCGGTATTGGAACAAATTCTGCAATAAGGATCGATTTGACTCTGCCGTTCATTTGATTAGTTTTATAAAATAAAGTTGTAATGTATTTCAAAATTTTATCTAACTTAGTAAAATTTTTGTTCTCAAAATTAAATGCTATTATTTATTTAAAAAAAAAAACACAAAAAACTTTGAAAAAAAATTAAATATTTAAAAGAAAAACACTTCCTTTTGGTTTTCCTAAATTTTGTCTACTCAAGTCAAATATTAAATTAGTGAATTATAACTTCATATTTGTATTGAAATTTTGGCAAATAATAAAAAAAAAACGAATAAGCTGTATAAAGTATATTTTTCTTTATTGAGGTATCAAAGAATCATTCCATTCACCACCCCGGCGGGAGTTTAACTTTTTGTACAATCACTTCACATGTTGGACGCAAACCTGTCTTGTCCTCATAATGAGACGTCATATATGTGCTGGCAGTTCTCTGTATCTAGCACTGCGGTCATAAGGATCTAAATCTTCGTAGATTGGAAGTGGTGGTCCTAGGGCAAACGAGGCGGAATCAGACCGGTTGGTTCTTGATAATTCTGCTGTCTTGGATATTGGATATTATGGAACAACCTTTAAATAAGTACTTCAATCAATTCAAATCCGTTTTGGATTTTAAATTTACTTACTTCTGGTGGTGTAGCTGTTCTTGATAGTTGTTGAGTAGTTCTTTTTCAAAATCGGACTTCTTAGCACCTTCCTCCTTCTTCTTGGCATCTTCGAGATTCATCTTTGCATTACACAGGTGGTGAAACATGACCCGCCTGTGCTATTTTTACCAAATGCTTCAATTTATTCAGCTTTTATTTGAGCCAATTGGCTTAGCTATGAATGGCTAGGAAAAGTGTCAACAAATAGAGCGATCCCTCAACTTCATAGCCACATTTACGACATGTTTATCCTTCTCGTCAAATAAAGCATTTTAAACCGGTTTCGGAATATAGCGATTTGATTGTTAGGAACAAAATCTTGTCGTGAAGTGTAATTTCTACTAAAAAAACAAAAGAATATTCATATAATTTGATTTTAAAATGAATGTGACGAACACACTTACCTTGAACTTGTACCTCTTCGTGGCCGATAATTTTTCGCTCCAGAGTAGACATGTTGGCGTTGTAACTTCCTTCCTTCTTTATTGAGGTATCAAAGAATCATTCCATTCACCACCCCGGCGGGAGTTTAACTTTTTGTACAATCACTTCACATGTTGGACGCAAACCTGTCTTGTCCTCATAATGAGACGTCATATATGTGCTGGCAGTTCTCTGTATCTAGCACTGCGGTCATAAGGATCTAAATCTTCGTAGATTGGAAGTGGTGGTCCTAGGGCAAACGAGGCGGAATCAGACCGGTTGGTTCTTGATAATTCTGCTGTCTTGGATATTGGATATTATGGAACAACCTTTAAATAAGTACTTCAATCAATTCAAATCCGTTTTGGATTTTAAATTTACTTACTTCTGGTGGTGTAGCTGTTCTTGATAGTTGTTGAGTAGTTCTTTTTCAAAATCGGACTTCTTAGCATCTTCCTCCTTCTTCTTGGCATCTTCGAGATTCATCTTTGCATTACACAAGTGGTGAAACATGACCCGCCTGTGCTATTTTTACCAAATGCTTCAATTTATTCAGCTTTTATTTGAGCCAATTGGCTTAGCTATGAATGGCTAGGAAAAGTGTCAACAAATAGAGCGATCCCTCAACTTCATAGCCACATTTACGACATGTTTATCCTTCTCGTCAAATAAAGCATTTTAAACCGGTTTCGGAATATAGCGATTTGATTGTTAGGAACAAAATCTTGTCGTGAAGTGTAATTTCTACTAAAAAAACAAAAGAATATTCATATAATTTGATTTTAAAATGAATGTGACGAACACACTTACCTTGAACTTGTACCTCTTCGTGGCCGATAATTTTTCGCTCCAGAGTAGACATGTTGGCGTTGTAACTTCCTTCAGGGAATTCCACTTCTTCTGTTGCAACATTCTCCATGATTTCTTCTTCATCTGAGGAGTAAATTAAGTGCAAATTCATTATATATTTTATTTAAATAACAAATTAGTATTTTGGATTTAAATTGTTTTACCTTCATTTGCTTTACTGGGAATGAATTTTGTTTTGTTTACATTTTGTTGAGTTGTCAAAATTCTCACCTCGTTGTTAATCTGTCAAAACTGAGCCGAACTCAAATTGGGCCACGTTCTCATTGCAGTTCTAGGGTGCGCCTATACTTTCTGCATGATTTTTTCTGTTTTTAGCGAAACTTTTCATAAAAATCATAGAATTTGTTTGCCAAAAGCAGTCAAATATTATTTTTAGCACAGTTTTCACTAAAAAGAGGTTGCCAAATTCATTTTTCTTACAATATTGCATTCATTTTTCAATTTTTGAATTCAACGGATCTCTTTTTTGAACGGCTGAGTTCACCTCACATTGTTTTCCCCCTAATTGTGCAAACTTCACCAAAAGCCCACATAACTACATAGAATCTGGATTTTCCCATGAGAAATGCACGGGAGAACTAACACATGCTTATGCTAATGGGCAAAATTCTCTCAATTTAGTTTGTAGGCAAAAAGAGAGCAAACCCATTAAGTCGGGACTCTAGATAATATATTTCCTCTATGCTTGTGGTTCTCAATGGAAATTTTCCATTAGAAAGCAAAAGGTCAGTTCTTAAAAGTGAGTTCAGTTTTGTGTTCTGTCTCTGAAGTTGGTTGAAGGGTTGAGTTACGTGTGAATGGAACTTTGTTTTATGTCCATGTTTAGTTTTCGTTGTCATTGCTGTGGTTGGGTGATTTTAATTTAGGTGTTTAGTTAGGTGATTTTTATTTATATGTTGTGTAGTTATTTTGTAATTATTTGCATAGATTTTTGTAGTGTTCTCGTCTCGTGTTGTGTTCTGTTTCATTTATTTTACTTGCAATTTTGGAACACACCCTTCGTTCTTTTGACACTGATCCCCTATTCTGTTGGAAGTGCACTAATACCGGCGTGGTTTCCCACTATTTCGGTGTGATAATGTGGGTGGAGGAATACACTATATGGATGTGTGGATCGGATGATGTTCCTGTTAGTGGTACAATGCATCATCCGAATACCTTTTTGCCTGTGTTGGTTTGATTACTATTTTAGCTCACAGTCATTTGGCCGGCTACGACCTAGTAGAGTGGAAATCGTGGTGTAGTTTTTAAATTCAAATGGAGAAAAAAAAATATATCGAAAACCGGAGTTCGGGTAAAACTATTATTTGTCTAGAGGTTAATTTGTTTGAAATATAAAGGAAAACATTTTAGATTAATTCTTTATAGAAATAAAAAGTGACGGCTAAAATTAAATCAGTGTAAATCCAGTGCTGAGCAGAGTCCAACAACCCGAAAACGAGAAAAATAAGTTAAGAACAGGAAAAAGGTGGTGAGTGTCTTAAAATTTTTTTAAGCCTAGAAAGATATTTATTGTTTTATTTTTTTTTGGTATGCCAGTATATTTCTCGGCGGCCCGAGTTGATTCGCGGAGAGCGGGGCCGCCGCCTAAAAATAAAAAAATTGAAATTTATAGAAACATAAAAAAATTGAAATCTAAGGAAACTAATGAAAAGAAATTTAAAATTTTGAAATTAAATGAAAATTTAAACATCAAAAATAAAAGGAAATTTAACAGAAAAAAAAAGGTGAAGAAAAAAAAAGAAATTTAAAAGGAAAATTTGAATTAAAAAGGAAATAAAAAAATAAAAAAAAGTTGGAAGAGGAAAGGAATTTAAAAGGAAGGAAAATTTAGACATACCTGAGGAAGAAAGCTAGTTTAAAAATCCTGGTGTTCCAACTAGACAGCAAAATAGCGATAGCTGAAATAGCGATCACTGATAGATACGCTAAGACGTCTATATATTATATATTTTAATAACTCTTTTTGTGTTTGTGATTGTCCTATATTTAAGTTCTTTTTTTCAATTCTTAATTTAATTTCATAATTAATTAATTAACTTTGATTTAAGGCGAGGAAGTTATTTTTTTTTCTTTCGTTGTTTACTTCACTAATTTTTCTTATTTAATTGTTACTTGTGAGGTACCGAAAAGACGGTTGGCGGAAGCGTCGCGTCCGTTTCCCAAGATTTTTTTTTATATAGGGTCCTAAAAGATACCTCCACAGAGCTATCTAGGGGTAGGGAATTAGGGCTCCGACGGTCGATCGGCATTACCCACAAAGGGTATCTCTACGGAAAGGTAGAGTAGTATAAAATACGCTCGACTACCGACCGTGGCTTTTGTTACCATTTTTGTTTGTTTTTTTTCTTGATTTATTGTTTTAGTTTTTTTTGTTAAAATCTTTTGGTCATTATTCTGGTAAATTTTTGCTCAATTAAACTTAAAATAAATAATTAAAATATTATGTAAAATAAATAAAACTTCCGACAAAACGCCGGCTAAAAGGAAAAAAGTTTTTTTTCTTGTTTCGTACCAGCGAAACAATGTTGTGTTAAGTTTCGTTTCAGGGGTGCCGGGGGTAGCGAAGTGGGCGATGAACTAAGATGACCTGAAGCCGACAATCGACCAACATTTGGGGGTGTCCAACACTGTCCGCGGACACCTAAAGGTAGGGTGGGTAATGGCCTCACTGCACTAACATCCGCAGTGCCCTGATGTGCCATAGTCCGTCCGTTTATGTTTCCTTCCCTTTCCTTTTTCCTTGGCCTGATTTATGTTTTTTGCTTGCAGGCGAGTTTAAGTTTCGGGGGCAAGATCCCCCCCGTCCGACGAGCTGTGGCCGTGCACCGCAAGCAGGCCGCGTCCCCCGGAGCTTAACATTCCAACCTACCCTTTCCAAACTCTTCCTATCACTTCTCCCTACCTCATCCTTATCCTACCCTTCCACTTCACCCAATTTTCAATTCAATTTGAAATTTTCTAGCGATTTATACGTTCAACAAATATATTTTGATACTTTCTTTTTATTAACATATAGTTACACTAGTAGTAGAAAGGAAAAAATCAATTTTTGAAATCGATTGATGACTTTATACGTCATTCGAATATAACTTTGATAAAAACCTTTTAGAAATAATTAAACTAACTTGTTTATTTATCATAAAACCTTTCGATTGGAACTCGTTAGACGGGCATATACGTCAAGCGAACATCTTTCGAATATAATAGTATTTTAAGTAGACAGTTGTTAATAGAAAAGTAAGTCAAATCGGACAATAAAGGCAAACTTATTAAATTCCAAATTCTTTTCATTTATTAAATTTTGCTTGATTTGGTGATATTTCATCGGCAAACGGTAAGTATCAACGTTGGGCAAAAACCATTGGTGGTTCCATCCAGGAATAGTGATATCGATTAATATTTTTGCCAAATCCGGATTTGATTTATTATTATTTTTTATTTTTTGTTCACTTTGTTTTTTTTTCGTGATACATAATACACTGTAAAAAAAATCAAGTTTTTGACCGGGCTATAAATCAATCATATAGAATTCAATTTAATCATGAGTGAACTTGAGAAGTTGCTTGTGAAAATTGAGAAAACGATTGAAAATGGTAGAAAAACCAGGGTCGAAAAACGAACTGCAGGCTTCTATAAGCAAAGGATATTAGATCTTCGTGATTTATGGCACGAGTTCGTTCAACAAGATCGACACATCAATGAAGTCATCTTGATTTCCGATACGGAATGTGATCATGCCTATATAAAAAGGCAACAATTTGATAATGTGGAGGTCAAGTATTGTGAATACGTAGGTGAACTTGAAGATGGTCATAATCGAACCAATCAAGACCTCAGCCATAATGTTACAATTCAAGGCGATTCCCAGTTCAAGCAGACCCAGCTACCAAAAATAACTTTGCCAAAATTTGATGGCGATTATAACTCCTGGAGATCATTCTCTGATTTATTCACATCGCTAATACATAACGACGGACAACTACAACCAGTGCAAAAACTTCACTATTTAAAGGGATGTTTAACTGGTGAAGCGGAGAAAGTGTTGAAGCACACACACAGGAACGTTACGAAAACACTAGAACTTTAGTGAATTTTCATCTCAAAATTTTGGTTAATCAAATAAAAATAAATATGGAATCAGGAAAGAGCCTAAAAATATTGGTAGACACAACGGAAGAGTGCTTGCAACAACTCAAGGCATTGAAAGTAGATACCAATCAATGGGATGCCCTTTTGATATATCTGCTGGTACAGAAATTGCCGTTCGCAACAGTGCGTCTCTGGGAAGAGGAACTCGGAGATAGTCAAGAGCTTCCGAAATTCCAAACATTTTTAGTAGTTTTAAACAAAAGGATTCGCGTATTGGAATCCATTGGAAGTACTATTGGTGCAAGACCAGCCACTTCTACTATTAAACGGGAAGGTGTTCAAACCTATCATACCACCATCAACAATCATTGCCCTGCTTGCAACACTACGTTGGAAACTGTCCAACATACATCCAGATGGATGTAGCAACACGTCGGAAAATGATCAAGGCAGCCAACAGGTGCTTTAATTGTTTTTCGAACAAACACACGCACGCTAAGTGCCGAAACAAGAACCGATGCAGAGAATGTCACGGCCACATCACACCACTCTTCACTTCAGAGAATCCTCACCAAAGGAGGCAAGCCAGGAAGTAGTCCACAATAATTTGGAAAAACAAGCAACTTCTTTGCAAAGGAAAATTATAATGCTTTGCTGTCAACAGCGTTGGTGGCAGCATTTGACCGCAATGGTCGCTCAATAACATTGCGATGCCTCTTAGATACAGGATCGCAAACATCATTTATAACAGAAAACGCCTGCCAGAGGCTACAATTACATGGCATACCCACATTGATCGAAGTTATTGGTCTAAGCAAGAATCAAACTGCGCATTCCAACCAACAAGTACAGCTAAAACTTCAACCAATAAAAACCACATCCCCTACCTTGGAAGTAAAAATGTTTACATTGAAGACAATCACGGATTTATTACCAGCCAAGGAAACAACAAAGCAAGAATGGACACATGTTCAGAACCTCGAGTTGGCAGATCCAACTTTCTGGAAACCCAGTCCAATAGATGCCTTGCTTGGGGCGGATGTATACGGACACATTATTCGCGAAGGAATTCATTTTGGTCCAAGTGGGACTCCCTTAGCCATCAACACTATATTTGGATGGGTGATATTAGGGAATAATTCCTCTTCAGGTAACACGTCAGTTAAGGTATTCACTACAACTGTCAATCCAGTCAACAATCCCAATTTTCAATTGCAAAAATTCTGGGAGGTGGAAGAAGTGCAAACTTTCAACAATCAAACTCCGGAAAATCAAATATGTGAGGAGTTATATAAAGCCAACTATGAAAGGCTACCAAACAACCAATATATGGTCAAATTACCATTTTCGGAGCCCAACGGACCAAATTTAGGTTCTTCAAGGGAACTTGCATTAAGGCGTTATGAAGGCCTACAAAGGAAATTATCAAAGAACGAGCAACTTAAACGCGTGTATGAAGCTTGTTTGGATGAATACATAACCATGGGTCATATGGAACCATGCAGTTCACCATTAAATAACGAACCACATTATTACATACCACATCATGCAGTTTTCAAGCAAAGTACTACAACCAAATTAAGAGTGGTCTTCGATGCGTCTGCTAAGACAACGAATGGAATATCGTTGAATGAACAACTGCTAATTGGGCCTACAATACAACCAAAATTATTTTCCACGGTGCTTAATTGGACAAGACATAAGATTGTAATCACAGCTGATGTCGAAAAAATGTACCGAATGATATGGATGCATCCAGATCATCGCACTTTCCAGCGAATACTTTGGAGAAATCCAGAAACGAAAGAGCTCCAAGATTATCGTCTCAAAACCGTTACGTTTGGTATAGCACCTGCGCAATTCTTAGCTGTTCATACATTACAGCAGGCAGCAAGAGATCAACAAGAAGATTATCCATTGGCAGTCAAGGCTACAACATCAGAGTTTTATGTAGACGACCTGTTAAGTGGAGCAGAAACCATTGACGAATGCCTTGAATTACAAAGGCAATTAAGGGAGATGCTTGCTAAGTGCGGTTTCAAGCTCCGAAAATGGGCAAGTAATCGAGTTGAACTCATTTCTCATTTGCCACCAGAGGACAAAGAAGTCAAAGGTTCACTTGACTTACAAAAAAATGAATCCATAAAAACATTTGGAATTCGATGGTATCCGGCAGAAGATTTTTTTACGTTCAATGTTCAAGGTTTATCTAACACGCAGGCAAAGACCAAACGTGCCATATTATCGGAAATAGCATCGTTGTATGATCCAGTTGGATGGATATCGCCAGTCATCATTATAGCCAAGATGCTTATTCAGACGTTATGGATAGGTTGTTATTCTTGGGATAGCAAGGTATCTCAAGACATCTCACAACAATGGTATGAATTTAAAACCGATTTAAAAAACTTGAATCATATCAAAATTCCACGATGGATTGGAATCTCTAAAATGAATCAGACCAATCAGATCCATGGGTATTGTGATGCCTCTATCAAGGCATATGCAGCAATCCTTTATATACGGACTCAAGATAGTCATGGTAATGTTAGGGTCGAATTGCTAACTGCAAAATCAAAGGTTGCTCCAGTGAAACCCATTACTCTACCCCGCTTAGAGTTAAATGGAGCATTGCTACTTGCGAAACTCGCAAGGGCTACTATTCAAGATATGGAACTTCAGGAGGTCCCAGTGTATTTATGGACCGACGCTACGATTGTTTTACAATGGATCAAGAAGCATCCATCAAAATGGAAAACTTACGTTGCGAATAGAGTCGCGGAGATCCAGGAGGTTCTACCGACCGAACATTGGCATCACGTTCCCACAAAGGATAATCCAGCGGATTTAGCTTCACGGGGAACAACCGCTAGGCAATTACGCACGTATGATTTATGGTGGCATGGTCCTGAATGGCTTACCAAGGATCCAACACAGTGGCCTAAAGGTCCACAGCAGCTAGAAGGTACAAACCTAGAAGCCAAGGCACCATCCACAAGTACTTTATTATCAACAGCAACAAGTGAATGGATACCTAAATATTCATCATATACGAAACTCATCAGAAACAAACAAACGAATTGTCAGTAAAGGAGTTAAACACTGCCAGCACAATTATCCTTAAAACAATCCAAGCATCAGCATTCAAATTTGAGTTGGATACACTCAAGGATAATAAGCATTTATCCAAGAAAAGTCAATTGATAACATTAAATCCGTTTCTAGACAAAGAAGGTTTGATACGAGTCAGTGGTAGACTCGGGAATGCAAGCATCCCATATGATATGAAGCATCCTGTTGTTTTACCACGAGAACATCGAATCTGCGACTTAATCATTGATAAGATACATAAGGAATCTTTACATGGAGGCACCTCATTGGTCCTTAACACCATGCGTAACAACTTTTGGATCCTCGAGTCATTACTCGAGTAATACATAAATGTGTGATATGTGCTAAGCAACGAGCAGCCACAATGCAACAGATGATGGGCACCTTACCAGCACCTCGAGTTAATCTAACAAGAGCGTTCGCACATGTAGGAATAGATTATTCTGGACCAATACAGCTGAAGATGTCAACTCATAGAAATGCAAAACATTATAAAGGATACTTCTGCATATTCGTGTGCATGGAAACTAAGGCTATCCACATAGAAGCCGTCTCGGATTTAACTTCAACGGCTTTCATTGCAGCATTAAAAAGGTTTATTTCAAGACGAGGATTATGCTCGGATATATATTCAGTGACGTTTCAACTGTCAAAGTGGAATTGCAAAAGTTTTCAAAGCTCTCGTATTTTTTGAAATTAAATTAAAAAATCTAAGTAACTTCCTAAGAAATCCCACGCATAAACACTTATTTAATCACTTTGAACTAACACCGCATATTGTGAGTTAAATTTATTTAAGTAAATAAGCTTAAAAAGAAAAAGTAAAACAAGTTTTCTCCGTGGTGCATCTAAATCAATTTGCGGTACAACGATTTGCCGATGAACCGCAAGCGATACTTGTTTGAAATTTCACCTGAACAAAACACTACAAAAAAAAAGATTTCTCTTCCAAAAGCACCAATTATGGGAATAGGTGAATTATCAGTTGCTGATCTAAAAAGTATCTTAAACGAGAGTCTCGAAGAAAAGCTTAAAGATCTTGTCACAAAAAATGACTTGTTGGTGCTCTCGAACGAGATACTTTCATTGAAGACACTTAACACCCAACTCAGCAAAAAACTCACTGTAATGACAGAAAGATGCGATTTGCTTGAAACCCAATTGGAAATTCTCTCACGGAAATCAAACGATAAGTCTATTGTGGTACACCTTCCTTTAGACACAGAAACCGATGCAATCCAATTAGCTAAACAGACTTGCAAGGGGCTTCTGATGTTAAATGAAGACGAAGAAATACAATTTAAGAGCTCCAGACAAATACGCAACAACAACACTGAAAGAGGAACTGTCATAATCGAACTTCCAACAGCGGCGATCACTGAAAAACTTATTACCGCCGCGCACACGCTCAAAGGCTCCGGAATAAGTATATTTCGCGAGCAATCACTTCTATCAAGGAAAAAAAGAAAGACACTAATAGAAACAAAAAACAAACTGCTGCAGATAAATCCAAACGCCAGAATTTTCGTTAAAGGAGACAACAAATTGCAAATCAACAATCAATTGTTTGTTTACAAAATTTCACGAGGATTAGTTGTCAAATCAGCAGCGGACATGTCACTCATTAGTGAACTATTTGGTGACAGCTGTTACGATTACTTTGACTGCAGCGAGGGAGCGAAGTTAGCCGTGGTTCCAAATTCTTCTTCCGCTTTTGGCCACCAACCGCAGCGAGCGCCATCTGGAAATCGAAGTTCACACCATGTTAGGGATAAAACACAATAGGTAAATTCTGTCGTCTGCCATAACTCAATTATTTTTCAAAAATTAAATATATGTTCGTATAATATAACTGGTCTCAAAAGTAAACTTTTACATTCCGATTTTTTTAAATATTTACATCAATTTGATGTTATAATTCTAATAGAAACTTTTATTGAAGAAAAGAATCAAAATGAATTTCTAAAATATTTCAAAGACTTTAAAGTAATGTTTACACCCGCGATAAGATCAAATTTGCATGGAAGAGCCAGTGGGGGTATTTTATATGAGATTAGAAAATCTTTATGGGGTAACCTTATTGATTTTAAAATTATTGAATCTAAAATTATTTTTCATATAGTTAGCAACAACCTAAACTATTATATTATTCCGATTTATTTAAATTGCAATGATTGGCTAAGCGATTTCGATGAACTAGTGGAATTTATGAATAATACTTCTCTTGACAATGTGTTAATCGTCGGTGATTTAAATGCTAGGATTGGTGAATATCAAAATTCTTCCGCTAATATTTTACGAGTTGCACTGGCCGAGAGTAGATGTTCTAGAGATAAAATTTATAACCGCAACGGGCGGAGTTTAACAGAATTTTTTGAAGTTTTTGGTCTTTTCGTTTTAAATGGGTCTTCTAATAGTGACGCATGTGGCGAATTCACTTTTGTTAGCGGGCAGGGACAATCCGTGATTGACTTTGCTGCGATTTCTGGGGACTGGCTGAACATTATCGATGATTTTGAAGTTGCACTTGTCAACTATTCGGCTCATTTTCCAATTGTTATTAAAATTCAGCTAACGGAGCCAAACCAGCTAGCTACACCTTCTAGTTTTAATAAGCTGAAGTGGTCGGAGAACAATGCAACACTCTATAGAAGCCTCCTCGCTCGGCACTTACTATCTCTGCCCCAACAATCCGCAGTCTCGTCTGAAGTGGTGTGTGAAAGTATAGAACGGGTTATAAAGACTGCAGCCCCTTTTGCATTGAAGAGTACACACACTTTTGTAGCTAAAAATTTATGGTTTGATAAGGATTGCAGAAATCTCCGTAAACTTTCGTTTGTTTACTTAAAACTGTTTAGAACGACCAATTCTCAATTTTTCAAAAACATCTATCTTCGCGTTAACAATGATTTCAAAAAAATGTGCTCAGTTAAGAAAATCACCTATTTAAAAAACGTGGCTAAGAAATTAGAAAACTGCACAAACTCAAAGATATTTTGGGAGACAGTGCGCGAACTTGGTGGGCGCAATCAGGGTATGAGGTTCTCTTTAGAAGCTGAGACGTTAGCAGCTCATTTTAAAACTCTACTCTCAGCTGATGAAGACCTTCATACCTTTGATTACGCGCTACCTGATACTAGAGTCAACCAGCTGGATTTAGAATTCTCATTGCCCGAATTGGAAGTAACGCTCCAAAAAATGAAAAATAGCAAGGCTCCTAGCCTAGACGGCATACCAGTCGAGTTTTATAAAAACAGCAATATTGATTTCAAAAACTACCTCGTGTCCTTTTATAACAAGTTGTACAATGATGGATGTGTACCTATCAATTTCAACGAATCTGTAATTTTTGCCATTTTTAAAAAAGGTGATGCTAACGCTGCGGAAAATTATAGAGGTATTTCAATTTTAAATTCAATAAGAAAAACTTTTACTGCAATCCTATATGAAAGGCTCACAAAATGGATTGAGGATAACAGTCTGTTGAGCATCTTTCAAGCCGGTTTCCGCCCAGGTTTTTCAACCATGGATCATATCTTTGCCATTTCAAGCATTGCTCAACAATTTATAGATAGGAAAAAGAAACTATACACTTGCTTTGTTGATTTTAAAGCTGCATTTGATAAAGTCAATAGACAAGCTTTAATTTACAAACTCTCTTGTATTGGTTTGTCACGAAAGTTTCTCCAAGTGTATGCAAGTTTTATTTCGTCAACAAATGCAAGGGTATGGGACGGTATCACATTTTCAAATCGATTTGAAACAACTTCAGGTGTTCCTCAAGGTTGTATCCTCAGCCCATTATTATTTGCCCTGTTCATAGATGATGTCTGCGATCTTCTTCCGGGTGGAGTTAATTTTGCTAACATTTTAATCAAAGTCCTGTTGTACGCGGACGATCTAGTTATGCTTGCTGATAATCCTTTCACGCTACAAATGCAAATAAACCGTCTAAGTTCATTTTGCGAGTCTTGGGGCTTGCAAATTAATACCCAAAAAACTAAGATTGTTGTATTTGAAAAGAGACAATCAAGAAGGCGAGCGGAAGAAAAATGGTCTCTAAATAATACACATATTGAGGTTGTACAGGAGTTTAAATATTTGGGTGTCCTCTTGACCTACAATTTAAGCTATCTAAAGCACTCCAAAGAAAAAAGCAACGAAGCTAAATTGGCACTTAATATAATGTGGCCAAAGTTTTTTTCGAACCAAAATGTGGATTTAACGTCCAAGTACAAAGTTTTCAACGCGACAGTAAATGCATGCATGGCATATGGCGTCCAAGCAGGGGCGAACGCAGGTAAGGGTTTTGGGGGTTAAAACCCCCTCCGAAATATCAGAATATGTGCAGTAATCAAATATCCATTATTGTCCAAAAAAAGAAAAACAGAAATGGTACAAAATTAATTTCCAACTCAAATTCTAAAACTATGTTAAACAAAAAATTTTAATAAATTTGCTACGGTGATAGAAATTGTGCACAAAACACAAACACGCTAAATTAGAACAATAAATTTCTGTATTTTTTGGTAAAGAAAGACAAATATTTTTCTTGTTTTCATTCATACTAACAATTAAAATGTTTAGTATTTTTATTTTCAAACACTAAGGTAGAAGATGAAGGGTTTTTAACTTTTTGTATAAAGCTAAATATTATTATTAACACAGAGATGCTCCCTTTCGCCATGTTTCTTATGGCTAAAAATGAAAAATTGAAAACAGAAAATGACGATCTCACGGCCACTTATGACATATGTATTTAAATGTCAAACCACCGAAAAATTGTTCGGTTCATTTATGTTACTTTTAACTGTAAATTAAAAAAAATGTTTAACTTTACTTTTTTCACTTCTTGAATTGTGACACAAGAATATTTTAAAACAAAAACAGCAAGCCTGTTTGCCTTTGTCGCGTTTTTTCCCTATTTTTCAAGAACAAGAATCAAACTAATAATGAAAGTTACGTGATGTCACCTTAATTCAATATTTTTAAACATTTGAATGCGTTTCTGCATTTAAACATACCTTAATGTAAGACACAAAACAATATGGGGCATATTCATAGTCATATTTTAAACCCGAGTGTATTTGAACTGGAGTCTAAATTTAACATATATGTAGGTTAGACACAGCTGCTATTCATAAAGAATTTTCCAGCTCTGTTTAGTTAGAAACAGGTTTAAGGCATATATTCTACTAAAATTTTGAAAAATTTCACTTAAACCTATACAAAATAGCTTGTAGAGGGTAACAAAATAAATTGCTATAGCTGGAGAGCCAAAATCTTTGAAACCCTTTAAACTATTTTGTTTGCTCTTAGTTGAGAAATTTTAGAAGATCAATTATAAACTTGACAATTTTTTTCTCGAATCGATACCTTTCACACGAATGGTCTTCATCTATTTCAAAGGGGTCCCATCGGGTTAAGTAGAGCTTTCGTTTTTTGTTAGTTGGTAGCATTCCAACATCCAGCAAAATATCAAAATATTGATATATGCTTAAGTCTTTTGACGTTTTAATTTTTGTTTTTAAATGTTTAAATACAATATCTCGTAACTTAATTTTCTCAATCAGTTTGTTTATTTTTGACGTTTAATAGATTTAGAAACAGCTTAAACATAGGTTCCGTCGTGTTTATTTTTAGACTCCAGATTATCGTTTTAAAATGGGTTTAAATTGTCTATGAATAACATAAACTGTAGTTTAATTTAGCAAAGACAAAATCAGAACTTATCAATGAACTATGAATATGACCCTATGTCTTCGGTCTAATGTTTCGGAGCGCATTCAAAGTCATTACTTCTAGTATTTTCATGGTGAGAACAAAAGAGAACTGTGAAAATAGAAAAATCGCATCTCATCACGGCAACTAGAAAAAAAGGCATACAATTTCTACTATACTTATACATGCATAATGCATATAAAAATTTAGTTTTAGCTTTGAAGTCAGAGTCAAACTGTTTGCCAATCGTGAAAGCAATTCATATATGTGTAGGTATATGTATATGTAATTTTTATTCATACATGTTTCTTAGTACCTATATAAAATAGTGTCAAAAAAGAAAAAAAAAAACACTTTTAAAATAAAAAAATAATATAATATATATTTTTTGAAACCCCCCCCGAATTTTTTTCTGCGTTCGCCCCTGCGTCCAAGTCTTCGGATACACACACTTCGAAGCTTTTGAAACTGTACAAAGGAACTTTTTTAAGAGGATATTTCGTTTGCCTAACTCAACACCCAACTACGCCATATATGTAGAGTCAGGAATAGTCCCTATATATATACAAAATTTGAAGGCAAGTGCGAACTTCATTACTAGAGTGATGAAAAGAAGTGAAACTTGTCTTCACAAAATCATTTTAAGTAAATTACTTCGAGTGAATGCTTCCCCATTTAAAGACTGGAACGAACTAGCTTACTCTTACGAAACAAGTTTAAACTTATCAGAAACTAATGTGAACGATTGGCAGGCTCAGTTTGCTGATGTGATTGCTAAGGTGGATCACAAAATGTTTCTGGATAATCTTTCCAGAGCATCTTCATCTACTTCAAGAGCTATTTATAGTCATTTAAACCACCAACTGCCCGCGGAAGTCTCTTACTTTAGTAATGAATTTTCAGCCTCGGTTATAAGTATTATTTTTAGAGCAAGAGTTGAAATTTTAAATTTAAACTTTGTACCTCATCGACCAGACTTGCCCCAGCTATGTGATCTATGTAACGGAAGAGTGAATGAAGATATTTACCATTTCGTTGCTGCTTGTCCTATTCTACAAGAAATTCGTCGGTTGCATTTTCGGGAAAGTTTTATATCCTTGGAAAAGCTTTTTGAAATTTTAAATGGAGCAATGGGCTGGCGCAGCCTCTTTAAATATTGCCAACATGCTCTTTCTTACCGTAACAGTTTCACATATTAAACCTAGCCGATTACCCGCTTATTGCAGTTTAAACCAAATTGTATACCTAACAATTTATTGCTTTGTTGCTTATCATACAAAATTTGATATTATTTCTTTTGTGTTTCAAATCACGTTAAAATTGATAATATTTTAAAAATAGCTAATCATAACTGAATTGTGTATTATTTTGTGTTTCAAATCACGTTAAAATTGATAAAAATGTTTATAAACAATTAATCAAATTAATTAAATTGTGTAATATTTTGTGTTTCAAATCACGTTAAAATTGATATCATTGTTTTATATAAATATATGTCTTCATATCTTTTGCTACTTATTTATTTTTTATATTTTAAAATTTTTGCTTTTTTATTATTTCTTTTATTTTTAAATCATATATGAAATGTCATCTCAGGCAGACGGCAGTATTGCCATGTCCTTATTCTTAAGTATAAAAATTTGTAAACTTTGTGATGAAAAAATAAAGAATTTATCTATCTATCTATCTATATTCAGATTGCGGAACTAATTTCAAGGGAGGAAAGGCAATTCTGGAACGTGAAATAATGCAAGCCATCAAGGAAGCAGTACCGAACATCACAGACTATCTTTCAAACTTAAACACTAATTGGCTTTTCAACCCACCAGCTGCTCCTCATCACGGTGGATTATGGGAGGCTGGAGTAAAGTCAATCAAATATCATTTACGGCGTGTTCTAGGTACATCAGTATGCACGTTTGAAGAGTTAACAACCTTGCTTACTCAAATTGAAGCATGTTTGAACTCAAGACCATTGTGTGCTTTAAGGAATGATGTTGATGATTTAGCTGTTCTGACTCCAGGTCATTTCCTTATCGGCCAAGCACTAAATTCAATTCCGGAACCTAATCTAATATTTTCAAATTCTACATATAGTCAAAGATGGAAACATATCCAACAGATGAACCAACATTTTTGGAAAATATGGTCAACAGAGTACTTAAATCGTCTACAACAACGACCCAAGTGGTGCACTAGTCAACAAAACATAAAGGTTGGAGATGTGGTCCTTCTTAAGGATGAAAACACTCCACCGTCCGTGTGGCCATTAGGAGTTGTTGAAATAACTCATCCTGGAAAGGATGGATTAGTACGAGTGGTGACAGTATGGTCAAGGCATAACACTTGTCAAAGGCCAGTGGTTAAAATTTGTCGTCTACCAATCGAACAAACCGAAGCTACTATAACAACATGAAATCGATTAATTAGATCTTATATATGTGTTGTCTGTAGTAGTTGTGTGTATATACGTTGTAGAGTAGCGTCCAAATCAACCAAAAAAAAAGAAACTTACAATCTTTCATATTATAGCCAATATGCAAGCTGAATGGGATGACCTCGATATTGTTACGATTTTAGAGGATATACGGTTCTCGCCACCTCAATTTTCAACTCCTCTGCAAGAACTGATAAGGTCGAACATTGAATCTTTGAGTATGTCAAACGATGAAGGATTCTCCGAAGCCAAAGATAGTCAGGCCGATGAAGCATCCACCGAAGGAAATCCTATCCCGGTAACTATCAATGGGTCCATGACCTATTCATTGGAACGCTTAAAGCCGTCGACCACAATCCAAGAAGTGGACATGAGGATGGAAAATGATTTCCAAAGGTTTGTGACACGCGAAGGTGAAGATCTTTTCATTCATCGTGATACGTTGAAAAGAGTGGATTTTAAACGAATCAGCAACAGCAAAAGAAAACAATTCACCGTCAACTTACCGGATTCATACCAGGCGAAGGTAAACGTAAACAAGGCTGGCAAAATTGCTTTTCATCACCACCACCGAAGAGGAATTGAGAAAATCAAATCTCGTATAATAGAACGCAACAACCGTTCTACGGGGGGAAGATGTTGAACCATCAATAACAACAACATTCAAAATTGCATTTTTTGTTTTTTTTATTAAATAAAATAAATACAAATTTTTTGTATGTTGTTATTTCTTAAATCTAAATCGTAAAATTAAAGTTGCAATCTGCAAAAAAAGGGAAATTAATTAGTTAAAGCCAACACAAGGGTAAATATACATACAAACTATTGGGTGTTGGGCTTGCAACTCAACAAAGAATGTTGGTAGGTGTCCCACGGAGCCCCGGTGACAATAGTTAATGAATAGATCTGTGAAAACACATAAGGAAACAAAATTAATATAATAATATAGGTAGTTAATGAACAATTAACAAAATAAAACAAAACACAAACTATTTATAACACATTTATGGACAAAACTTTGTTTCTTTTGGAAAACACAGGTTATAATTATAACCTATAAAACACATCACACATTATTAGGCAAATAATAGCACGAATTTTATAATTAACAACAAGTAAACACTTGATTTATAATTCTTTTAACTAAATACACTAAATTTATTAAAAAACACAAAGAATTTCACAAAAATTGAAGAAGAAATTGGCACAAAACGTCACTTGGTCATGCGCACATAAGAATATGTCAATTTGACAATGAAGCTTTAAGGACTGAACAAATTGAATATGTTCAGTCAATTCACTTTTTCACGCCGAGTTCAATTTTAAAAACATTTTGTTAAAAAAATTTTTAATTTTAAAGATATTTTGATTTTAAATTTTTACATTTAACCTTAATGATAAAAAGGGACAAAAAATAAGTAACAAGGACAAAATGGCATAAACAAAGCTGCGCGAAAATTATGAAGCAAAAAGACAAGTGCTGCCAAAATGAAAATTGCTGGCATAGATATTGCAACTTATTCACCATGATGCCATTGTTTTCATATTCGGAAATTTTGACACTTGGTAACACTTAAATGAAGCGCGGGAAGCATTTTTCTACGCGAAATGGGGTATAAAAGGCCGGAAAAATCAGCAATCAGTCTCTTTGAACTCCAGAAGCAGTCCAGAACACTCCAAGTAAATCAATTTGAAATTGTCTAGCGATTTATATTTTGAGCGATATTTTGATACTTTGTTTTTATTAACATATAATTGTTACACTAGTAGTAGAAAGGAAAAAATCAATTTTTGAAATCGATTGATGACTTTATACGACATTCGAATATAACTTTGATAAAAACCTTTTAGAAATAATTAAACTAACTTGTTTATTTATCATAAAACCTTTCGATTGGAACTCGTTAGACGGGCATATACGTCAAGCGAACATCTTTCGAATATAATAGTATTTTAAGTAGACAGTTGTTAATAGAAAAGTAAGTCAAATCGGACAATAAAGGCAAACTTATTAAGTAAAATATCACTAAATTCCAAATTCTTTTCATTTATTAAATTTTGCTTGATTTGTTGATATTTCATCGGTAAACGGTAAGTATTACGTTGGGCAAAAACCAATGGTTAAATTTCAAAGCATTTCCTTGAATCAAAATTATTGAATTAAAACTTCATATTTGTATTAAATTTTTGAAAATAATAAAAAAAAGGATAAGCTGTATAAAGCATGTTGTTTTATTACTTATTCTTCTTATGTTTTGGTTCATCACGTTCGTTTGTATTCTTTCGCGATTTTATGTGGTCAACAGACTCATGAGTCTTCATTTTACTATACCTACAGTTTGGAAAAACTTGATTGTAATCCTTTTATGGTTTTAAATAGTTCGTTTAAGAGTTCATTTTTAATGCTGATTAAGAATCCGAACTTTGATTTTAGCTACATATGCTGAATCTGATAAACACGATTATTCGAATTTATTTTTGTATTTTTTCAATTTACTGCAAGCACTTGATGTTTTAACCTAAGACTACAAATTCGTAATAAACAGTACGAAATAGTACGAAGAAGGATATTTTGGAAAATCATCACAATTTTTTTTGAAAAAAGCTTGCCTCGAAAAGTCTTATGTATTATTATGTCAGTAATTATAAGGTTGAGTGCCCAATAGAATTTAAAAACATATTTTTATTAATTTGATTTTATTTTAAAAACAAATAATCATGATTAACAAACCAAGAAGTCTACGTATTTATTGATAAAAATAATTCCTTATCATAAAAAAAGAATACAATATTATTGTAAAGGACAAACATAAATAAACACTTAATTTAACGCACCCTGTCTATAAGTATACTTAAATGCACTACACGTAGACTCTAAAAAATTTAGTCAACCACCATACAAGCTGAAGTTTGCATTGCATTTAATCAAAATCCTTTAAGTTTTTCCGATGGCTGCCAACCAAAAATGGAAGAAAAAAAGAAAATAATAATATTTGTTTACTTAAATCAACATGGCGTAAGCGTTTTTATTTTTGATTCTCCCAATAATTCACTAGCTAGTCACGAAACGTTACGATCGATCCGATCTAGCAGTGAAATGTGAATAGGTGTATGTATTTTATGTTTAATGACATGGACAGTATATTATTTATAACAATTCAATGATCTACTCTTTCTTTTAGCTTAATATACATGATAATATGATATAATTATTATTGTTTTGTTTATGTATCCTCATGATGATGATGATCAGATAATATAGAATTCGTTATTCGTGTGAAAATACCTACATCCGAATGTAAGAATCTTAACATCAGCAAACGACAACGTCCATCTTGGATACCCTTAACTTGTTCTGATTTATTTCTCAATAGTATATCTCCGTATAATGTAGCTAATTTAAAATAAAATTTATTAAATTAATTGCATTTAAAAAGCAAAGAAAAGAAATTCTAATAGCATAAGTAATGCTTCAGCAGCAGTATGAGGATTTCCAGCTATAAAATATTTTATAAATTTAAAAAAATAAATGAATCATCTATGAAATTGTACATAAAAGTTTTTCATTACTGATGTTAAATTTCAGTGAACATTTAAAAAAAATTGTAGCTTTTGAATTAAGGGCTTTTAAGAATGATCAGATTATGCCATTTCACAAGGGCTGTTATGGCATCTCTTGAGAGTTTATATAAAGAATAATAGTTATAAAAAAAGTAGTGTATAATCACGAAAAACATTTTCCTTTCTCATTTCCATAACGAGTTGATCAAATTTAAGCAGACTTTAATAGTTCGAACGGTCAAGATGTATGCCAGGGATTTCGTTGATGCGATAGTTTAAATCACCAATCCAAAATATGTGACTATAAAAAAAGATAGTTTATATTTAAACTAATTCAAAAATGTATCGATACCAATTAATTGCGAGAGGAATATTCTGTAATGGCGCATTACAAGTCTACCATGAAAACACTAACAAATTACATGCGTTCGGTCACTACACCGAGCATAGAGTTCACACTCAATCCAACGGGGCCAATACATGGTGCCATTAATGGACCAAGCTGATTTTGTCATTCGCAAAAATATAATTCACACTAGGTTGTTACCAAAAGGTTGCCTAGTAGAACCGAACAAAACCAACGAGATATTAAAAAACAAAGGAGTGAACGAAGAAGAAAGACAAGAAAGTTCAACGTTAAGCGAGGATTAGAGGTAAGTAGTTTGGATATACACAGAGACTTCCCCCCACCAGAGGTAAGGGGCTTTTGTGAAATATTCAAGTTTAATTAATTTACCAGTTCAACGGTAAGCAAGGATTAGTGGTAAGTAGTTTTGAATATAAACAGAGGCTTCCCCCCACCAGAGGTAAGGGGCTTCTTGTGTAATATTCAAGTTTAATTAAGTTACCAGCTTCGGCTGTGTGTTACCAGCTTCGGCTGTGTGTTACCGGCTTAGGCCGTGTGTTACCAGCTTCGGCTGTGTGTTACCAGCTTCGGCTGTGTGTTACCAGCTGCGGCTGTGTGTTACCGGCTTCGGCTGTGTGTTACCGGTTTCGGCCGTGTGTTACGAGCTTCGGCTGTGTGTTACCAGCTTCGGCTGTGTGTTACCGGCTTAGGCCGTGTGTTACCGGTTTCGGCCGTGTGTTACCAGCTTCGGCTGTGTGTTACCAGCTTCGGCTGTGTGTTACCGGCTTAGGCCGGTTCCCTCAAATTTTTATTCCAAAATCTAACTACAAACAAAATTCTAACTCTAACAAAGTCCCTTAAAAAGAAATTTTCAGGAATATTTCTGCAACAAACAAAACTAAAATTTGGTCTTGCAACTACCGAACTGCTTAAATGATGAAAATACTAATCTAATTGAGGAATCTGAACTAGCTAAAGTTGGCAATGGAACTTCACAAGTATGTTTCTTGTAGCATCGTCTGTACAAAACAAATACGGAGACACCCGCCTATTGTTTCCACCTGAACTTCTAACGTCGCCAAAAAAATGCTCTTTTTTTATAAAGTATTAAGTTACACTAATGCGTTCGCAAATAATTTAAGTAAACAAAATACAGCACTAATAAATCATTAAATATGTATTTGGTCAATTTTATTTTATTTAATATACATTAACAACATTTATTTGGATTGAAATTAAAAAGCTATACAAATCTTCCAATTTAAGACCATGTCAGCACTTCAGATTCTGTTGGTTAGGATTGTTTAGTGTTTGAACGAGGCCATGAAACATTCAAAATGAAGCATTTAGATGGTGCTGATTACTATAATGAAGCATTTTGATGGGCCGAAACACTAAATGTGAGAATTTGTTTGGTGTTTTGCATCATTTCACGCACACTTTCTCACATTTAGTGCTTAGTTAGCTTGTAGGCAAACCGAAATGTCAGTCTGAGATTCCGGTCTTGGTAATGGAGTGTTTTTGGTTCTCTCTATTAGTTCTTTTCTCTCTGCTTTGTAAAACAACAAAACAGACAATTTTTTTCAGCTGTAGTTTTCTTAGAGCATTTTTTTTTGGCGACGTTAGAAGTTCAGGTGGAAACAATGCTACGAGAAGCATACTTGTGAAGTTCCATTGAAAACTTTAGCTAGTTCAGATTCCTCAATTAGATTAGTATTTTCATCATTTAAGCAGTTCGATAATTGCAAGACCAAATTTTAGTTTTGTTTGTTGCAGTAATATTCCTGAAAATTTCTTTTTAAGGGACTATGTTAGAGTTAGAATTTTGTTTGTAGTTAGATTTTGGAATAAAAATTTGAGGAAACCATGTTTTAAAAATAAGCTGATTGTGTAAAGCATCTTTAAGGAATAGAAATAGGCAATATGGTTACACACAATACCAACTAAATGCTGCTATTAATGCTAATTTTGTTTCTAAAAAGTTGATGAAGGTTAGCTGAAGCGGAAATTTCTTTAATGAACATACCTAAAATGTTATTGGCTTTCTCAAAAATATTTTTCTACACTAACTTCTGCTTCATATCTGAAAACTATTGTTTATGTTTTTTTTCTTCTATGTTCTGCATTTATAAAATGTAATCTATGGAAGTATTTATTATATTAATAAAAACAAAAACATGTACATACGTAAAACTCATTAATTTTTTTCATTATTAGCAGCACTTTTACTAAACATACCCTTCAAACAATAATAAGTAAACTTGAACTTTGGTAACTTAACATTTTTAAGGAATGAATGAAAATTATATTTTGCGTTAAACTGTGGGAATTCACAAAAAAAAAAAACTGTACGTCAACAAGAAACATTCATGTCGATTACATGATCTATTGAATGAGTTGTGCATGAATTCAGAACGATTTTAAGACGTTTTCATTTTGTGATATATGTCAAAATTTGCATTTTATTTGCTCTGTACGTCAACAATAAACATTCATGTCGATTACATGATCTATTGAATGAGTTGTGCATGAATTCAGAACGATTTTAAGACGTTTTCATTTTGTGATATATGTCAAAATTTGCATTTTTTGCTCTGCATTTATTCAACAGGTTCGCTATAATCGTTCTGATTATTTTTTTAAAACATTGGTGTTCCTTTGATGCATAGTTTTTTTTGATAGCAAATACATGTATGCTTCCATCAATCAAGAATGTTATGGATAAGGTATTTTTCGATTATAACTCTTTTTTTAAATTTAATATTTATTAATCAAAATGGAATTGAAAAATAGTTGGAAGCTTAAATCATTAAAAACAAACTATAAATATACTTGGATTGGTCAAATTTATACAGATTTTAATTACTTGCAAAAAAAATATTTGGGCCGTTTATTAACGAAAATTTATTAAAATTCAATAAAAAAATTGCGCTCGCACCTTTAACTTGATGGTTCTTCGAACGCATCTTTGATACAATAATTCAAGGTTAATTATGAAATTTAAAGAATTTCGTAGTGATTACTCTAAATTAGTGAATTAATTATAATAAACTGATGTTGAACATGCTTTTTTCAAGACAAAAATTTACATTGGTTTGCTATCAACAAAATTACTGCAAAATTAAAGCTTAAAACTGACTTTTTCATCGAAAAAAAGTAAAAAGAAAAACCTGAAAAAAACTTATCAACCACCCCATTTTGTTTTTGCTGTGCAAAGTGCCGCTAGCCCACGGCATCGTTTATTTTGTTTGTGCTCACATCTATTCATGGACTAATTGTCAAAATTACAAATACAATAATATAAACAAACGGGTTTTGGAGAGTGAAACGTGCGAAAGATTCCGATCTTGGTAAATGGAGTATTTTTGGTCTAAACTTCCTATAACTTTTTACCAGTCCATGAAAAAAACCTAACAAAAGCTCTATATACAGTGGTGGACACGAATTTAGCACATTGAAAAGAGTACAAGTATTTTTCTACTTTCAATTCTTTATTACTTGCAAGTAACGGTTCATTTTTATGTTGTTACTATGACTACCTTATATGGTAATTAAAATTTGTAAATGATTGAAAAGTAAAATACCGTTTTGCGAAAAATGAAGATTGTTTGTGATTTGCGTTGTTTTTAGCTGGACATAAATTTAGCCTGTTTTGCAATCAAAGAGTGTATTTTTAATTTTTGTGTTTTTTTTTTTAAGAAAATAATAATTTTTGAGGTAATTAAATATTCCTTTAATGATCTACATTTATTAAAAAAAATAAAAAAAAAAAATGAATTAGTCATGGCAAAAGGAAAATGGTGCTCAAAGGAAAAAAGAAGTCTGATCTTGAAAATGAAGTCAAAAGAGCGGACGGTAACAGACATTTCTAAGTTGTTAGAATGCTCCAGGAAGCTGGTTTATAATGCCCTTCGTCATTTCAAAAAGTTTGGAGTGATTGAAAACGTTAAACAAAACCCCCCCAGAAAGACAACTACAAAAAATGAAGATAGAATTATTTATAGGTTATCGACCAAGGATCCGTTTAAGACCTCCAGTGCCATTCGAACGAAGCGAACTTTCAACGAACTATGGAGTAAATGTTTCCTCAAGGACCATAAGACGCCGATTAAATGAAAACAATCTACGTGGGTGCGTTGCTCAGAGAAAACCGCTTGTATCAAAAAAAATCTGAAATCTAGGTTACAGTTTGCCAAAGTTCACCTAGACTAACCAATTAGTTTTTGGAAAAACGTGTTCTGGAGCCATGAATCCAAATTCTGCCGGTTCGGATCGGATGGGAAAAATATGTATGGCGTCCAAATAACAGGAAATATGATCCAAGGTACACCATTAAGACGGTGAAATACGGTGGAGGCAACGTTATGGTCTGGGCTGCTTTTTCATGGCACGGCGTTGGCCTCATCGTAAAAATTGACACCAAAATGGACCAGAACGTGTACAGAGATATCCTGTTGGATCATATGATACCCTACGCAGAAGACAATTTGTCGTTATTATGGCGCTTCATGCACGACAACGACCCTGGCCTAAACAAACTTCAAAGTTAGTAAAGTGTGCCTTAGAGGTGAATAAAAACGACGTTTTTAAGTGGCCAGCACAATCACCCGATCTTAACCCGATCGAGAATTTGTGGAATGATGTTGAACATCACATATTGAGCAAAAAAACTAACCAATTTAACAGAATTGTGGCAGGAGATTCAAAATGCTTGGTATGCAATTCCAAAGTCACGGTGTGAGGCTTTGGTTGAAAGTTTGCCAAAAAGAATTGCTTCTGTACTGCCAAATAAAGGGTTCCCTACCAAATACTAAGAACAACTTAGAATTGATAACGGTAAGTAAAATTTTATCAAGAAACTGTTGAATGTGCTAAATTC
Source organism: Eupeodes latifasciatus (assembly GCA_920104205.1). Taxonomy (NCBI): domain Eukaryota; kingdom Metazoa; phylum Arthropoda; class Insecta; order Diptera; family Syrphidae; genus Eupeodes; species Eupeodes latifasciatus. The sequence continues at coordinate 292,108,894 of OV049924.1, read as the reverse complement.
GTGTCCAGGCGAAAAATTGATGTTTCTACATTCCATACTTTTTTCTTCTTACAGATGTTAAATATATTTGATGAAGTACTATGAAAACATAGTGCTATGTAATTATGTACATGTAATGTTAATAAAATATAACTAATTTCATAATAAGAAAACAAACTGAAAATTAAATGGTTTTTATTTTCTCGTGTGCTAAATTCTTTTTACCACTGTATATATATGTATAAAAACTCATAAGTTTCATTTTTATGCCAAATATAACCAATGCAACTTTACTATAATCGCTTTAAGTTCTCGAAACAAAATTTTCAATGAAGAAAATTAATGACAGCTATAACTGGCCCCTTAATCGAAAGTCCGAATACGTACCGAATCCGTACCCTGGTGACAAATTCAATTTCCATTTCAAGATACTGAAAATATTCTTCAGAGAGCATTTTTCACAATTTGTTCCATAGACACACCATATAAAGACCGGAAACCAATCTGTCATTCTGGTCTGCCTACAAGCTGAAACGTCAATTCTCACCAGCGTTGCCGCGAAGACAAAAATTGTAAGGGCCATTTTGAGGGTCATTTCCAAAATGTGCGGGCCACTAGCCCACTACCATGGAAAAAATTTGTTTAAGAAAATAATAACAGTTTGTCTTTTCTAAATAAACTTATTATATTTCAGGTCTTTTTGTTTACGGTATTAGTTATCACACTTGTACAAATTCCCGATCGGGCACATTTTGGCAACGCTGCTTCTCACGCACCCTTATTTCTAATTCTAACATCAATTCACCACTGCTAACATCAATTCACCACCCTCTAACATCAATTCACCACGAAAATAAAGTATAGTGATGAGAAATTCTTTAGGGGAGGCACCTAGTGGCTACATCGACATTAGCTATTACATTTTTTAGGAAGAGTACGATAGGTAGGTAGGTAGAAATGGCTGTCCTGCTTCGCGCAGGACACAATTTGCGCTGAGTGCGCCGTTTTGATACCATACCTCGTGAGATTCTGAATGGATTTGAAAATGGGCTTAATTTTTATTCTCCTACCCTACGGCCTATTATCTCACAGTACCATTTAGTGAGGGAGAAATAAGGGGGGAGGGGGTTAAAGCCACTTTGTGCTATTTAGGTATGAGATCAAATCTTTGATCTTGAATTCTGAGAGTTCCTCAATACCGTTGAAGAATTCCTTACCCAAGTGGAGTGCTCTTTTCCTGGCCAGGGCCGGACAATGGCTAGAAAATGTGGGACTGTTTCTTTTTCATCCCGGTTCTCACAGCTACGGCAGAAAGAGTTATGTGGTATACCCAATTTTGCCGCATGCTCCCCTACAGGCCAATGCCCTGTGCAGGTAGCGACAATCCTGGCTATGTCATGCCTTGGTTTGAAAATTAAATTGATTGATTTTGGTTTGTTATAGGCGGGCCATATTTTCCTGGATATAACGCAACTCGTTAAACTACTCCACCTATGATTTGCTTCTGATGTGTATTTGGTCAGGATATTGCCCTTCACAACTCCAAGAGGAGCATATACTCTCACTGCCAGAGAGTTGTGAAGGGCTGATCCTTGCCTAGCTAGCTCATCTGCCTTCTCATTACCCTCATAGCCCCTATGGCCCGGTATCCAGATAAGAGTGACGCTCATATCCAGTTCCTTTAGGGCCTCTTTACATTGCTGGACCAGTTTAGAGGATGATAAAGCTGAATCAATGGCTTTAATAGCTGCCTGACTGTCTGTTAGTATAGCTACATTTTGGTTCTGACGGATATTTTTAAGGGCTGTGCAAGCTTCCCTTATCGCCAACAATTCTGCCTGGAACACGCTAGCAAAATCGGGAAGTCTATAGGTTTTTGAAATTTCAAGAGATTCACAGAAGACACCTGCCCCAACACCGCATTCCATCTTCGAACCATCCGTGAAGATAATTGTGTCGAAGTCTTCCGTCACAACGCCTTCCTCCCAGTCGGTTCTTGACGGGAGCAAGACTCTAAACTTCTTTGAGGTGTCTAGGGTAGGGATGCAGTAATCGGTGGTTGTGGATAGGATGTCTGATGGTATCAGGCTTGTTTGGTTGCAGTGCCCGTAAGACCTAGGTTTCCAGCAGCCTATTTCTTTGAGTCTCAAGATACTGCAGGACACCTGATATTTGATAAAGAGGTCAATCGGAAGAAGGTCCAGGATGACGTTGAGTGCATCCGTTGGACAGGACCTGATTGCCCCTGATATCCCTACGCAAGCATTTCTCTGCACCTTTGTAAGCTTGTTTACTATGTAGGCTTTGGTGAGAGCGGGCCACCACACAATGGAACCGTAGACCAGTATCGGTCTTACAACCGCTGTGTATGTCCATTTTATCATTTTTGACTGGAGGCCCCACTTTTTGCCGAATGTTTTATTGCAGGCGTAGAAGGCGACACACGACTTTCTTACCCGCTCTTCGATGTTAAGCTTCCAGTTTAATTTGGTATCTAGTATTACGCCCAGATATTTAGCACTGGAAGACAATGATAGTGCTTGTCTGTTCAACCGAGGTAGAGTGAAGGGTGGCACCTTGGTTTTGGTGGTGAAAAGCATCAACTCGGTTTTGTTGCTGTTAACACCTAGTCCACAGCTCGCAGCCCAAGTGCTTACTTTCTTCAAAGCCATATTAGTGATTTCACTGATCACGCTTGGAAATTGTCCTGAAACTAGAATGACCAAATCATCGGCGTACGCAACCGCTTTCACTCCACTGCTCTCGAATTTCACCAGAATGCTGTTCATGACCAAAAGCCATAGGAGAGGAGACAATACACCTCCTTGAGGTGTTCCTCTGCTGGCATATTTGGTACACGTTGAATATCCTAACTTTGATTGAATCCTCCTATTACTTAGCATGGATATTATCCACCTTCTAATGTAGTTCTCAACACCGAAGTCTGCAAGTGATTCAGCGATGGATTCAGTTAGGACATTGTTGAAAGCTCCTTCTACGTCTAAGAAGGTGGCTAGGGTATATTCCTTGAAATGAATTGTGTTTTCTATCGTTCTCACTACCTCGTGAAGGGCAGTCTCTGTAGATCTGCCCCTCATGTAGGCATGTTGCGAGTTAGATAGGGGACAACTACTCAGAATGCTCCTTATGTGAGATTCTACAATTCTCTCCAGGGTTTTAAGAAGAAAGGAAGTAAGGCTTATAGGTCGGTAATCTTTGGCAGATTCATGCCCTCTTTTACCAATTTTTGGTAAGAAAACCACTCTTACCTGCCTCCAAGACATGGGGACATGGTTTAGTAAGAGGCAACCTTTAAAGATACTCTCGAGCCGTGGTACTACTAATTCAAGCTGATTTTGCAGCATTATATCGGGTGATTTTTTTGAGGTTAGGATTTTCATGCATTAGTATTTGACAGATCACGCGGGATTTCAGACATGGTGTCAAAGAGAAAGATGCTCAGTATGCTTTGACATTTCATCATGAATAGACTTACTAACGAGCAACGCTTGCAAATCATTGAATTTTATTACCAAAATCAGTGTTCGGTTCGAAATGTGTTTCGCGACAAATTTTGTTCAGCGATGAGGCTCATTTCTGGTTGAATGACTACGTAAATAAGCAAAATTGCCGCATTTGGAGTGAAGAGCAACCAGAAGCCGTTCAAGAACTGCCCATGCATCCCGAAAAATGCACTGTTTGGTGTGGTTTGTACGCTGGTGGAATCATTGGACCGTATTTTTTCAAAGATGCTGTTGGACGCAACGTTACGGTGAATGGCAATCGCTATCGTTCAATGCTAACAAACTTTTTGTTGCCAAAAATGGAAGAACTGAACTTGGTTGACATGTGGTTTCAACAAGATGGCGCTACATGCCACACAGCTCGCGATTCTATGGCCATTTTGAGGGAAAACTTCGGAGAACAATTCATCTCAAGGAATGGACCGGTAAGTTGGCCACCAAGATCTTGCGATTTGACGCCTTTAGACTATTTTTTGTGGGGCTACGTCAAGTCTAAAGTCTACACAAATAAGCCAGCAACTATTCCAGCTTTGGAAGACAACATTTCCGAAGAAATTCGGGCTATTCCGGCCGAAATGCTCGAAAAAGTTACCCAAAATTGGACTTTCCGAATGGACCACCTAAGACGCAGCCGCGGTCAACATTTAAATGAAATTATCTTCAAAAAGTAATTGTCATGGACCAATCTAACGTTTCAAATAAAGAATCGATGAGATTTTGCAAATTTTATGCGTTTTTTTTTTAAAAAAGTTCTCAAGCTCTTAAAAAATCACCCGATAGGTAGTATTCCATCAGGGCCTGGAGATTTGTACGGCGAGAAGGTTTTAATAGCCCAGACTATATATTTTCTCTAGTTATAAGGGCGTTTACCTGCTCTATGGAGGTTGGCATGTTGAAAGTCAGATTGGATTCGGTTGGTTCTTCTGCACAACCTGGGAAGTGTGCGTTCATTAGTAGCTCTAATGTCTCCATTGGAGATGCTGTCCAGCTTCCATCTGGTTTTTTAAGAAATGAGGGGTTCGAATGTTCTTTCGATAGAACCCTACTAAGCCTGGCCGAATCTTTGATGTTTTCGATGGACTGACAGTACTCTTGCCATCCTTGTTTTTTGGCTTGAGCTATAGAACGCTTGTATATTCTCAAGCAGTCCTTATAAGGCTGATAAAATTTATACTTATAGCAGATATTAAAAATGGTTCTTGTTATTTTCCTCAGATTAGATAAGTCGTCATTCCACCAAGGTGGAAAGGTTTTTTTACTGTATCTTATCGGACAAGAGACCTTGAATGCGGTGTTTATAGAGTCCTCGAAGTTTGAAATCTCTAACTCAAGATCTGTTACCGAGTCGTAAATCGCGTTCGGTATACTGCGCAACTTTGAGCCAAAGATCTGACTAAATTTCTTCCAGTCAATTCTTCTTGGATTTCTATAGGGGGAAGGAGATTTTATATCGAATTTAAGATCAAATAGAATCCGTCTATGATCAGAAAAGGAGTTAAGAAGAGATACTCCCCAATTTTCGATGGAGAGGTTGCCATAAATATTGACAAATGTAACGTCTAACACATCTTCCCACCCTTCTGAGTTGTCCGTACTCGGAAAAACAAAAGTGGGAGTATTGCCCCTGTTACATATAGTCAAGTTATTTTCAATTATATAATTAAAAAGAGACTCACCTCGCTCATTAATTTCAGTGCTGCTCCAGATTGAGTGCCTCGCGTTCGCATCACTCCCTACAAGCAGACTTGTTTGTCTGGCTTTTGCCTCCGCCACAAGAGTACGCACCTCCTCAGGCGGTGACTCTTTGTCATGCGCCATGTATGAGGATGCAAGAATCAAGCCCTCCGCTTGTTTTCTCTCTAACCTTACAACTGTTAAGTCAGAAGTGCTAAAGTTTGGACACAGAAAAGCTTTTAAGTGTTTTTTAGCTAAAATACAAGTTCTAGGCTTACCTTGATTCTGATTGTCGGGCTTGTAGAATAAATCGTATTGGCTGTCATTAAGGCCTCTAATCGCGAGGCCATTAACCCATGGCTCTTGTACAAGGGCGACATCTATATCTTCCTCACTCAGGAAGATCCTCAGGTTATCCGAGGCACATTTTGAGTGCTTCAGATTAGCCTGGATGGCGCGTAGCTTGTCGTTTTTAATTGGCAGGTGGAACTGCAGGGCCAGGATCCAGCGAAGAGTACGATAACGCAGGCGACAAAGTTTAATGACGGATTCGTATAGAACAGTTAAAAACATTAATTTTTTACTATAGTAGCGGGGTCTATTCTCCCCGTTTAGGCGTTAGGGGCAATTTAAAAAAATATGTACGTTAAATGGAAAAAATAATGGTAATACTTACAACTAAGTTTTATACATTTTTTTAAAACCAACACTTTTGTCTATTAGCTTGTTTTAAAATCAAGTCAAAACTATGCAAATTAGAATAGTTCGTTGAGATATTATATTTTTAATAAATATTTATTAATTCGATCATCTCAGATACCAACTTAAGACTAAAATGGAAAAACATTTTCGCTGTAAACTGTCAACAAATGTGGTTAAACAAAGATCTTATGGTTTCTTATACATGAATCACTTATTAGGAAAACAACATGTTCCTATGTGATTGTATTGAAATGTAACATAATATTTAATATCATATTTTATGATCCAGAGGATCGTGCTTATTGCTTATTATTATATTTTGGTTCATATTTTCTAATTACTAATGGAACAGACGTGTTAATTTGCGTAGTTTTTGAAAAAAATTGTTTTAAACTCAAAATTTGGGAAAAAAAGGTAAAAAAAGGTTTAAAGTGTGATTTTTAAAACTTTAAGATTATTTACTATTGTTTTTAGAATGCATTGCTTGTATTTGTTTTTGATCAAAAACTGAAAACTAGATGATTTTATGTCTTTTAGTTCTTGAGAAAATTTTCCTTGCTTTAGTATTTACGTAGTCTTATTTTGATAGTAACAATCGAATATGGATTAAGGTATACCCGGAATAAATTATTTTTTCTTAAATCCAGCTTATTTAAATACAAAAGAAACTTTGGCTAGAAAACTTTGTGATTGAAAGTGGCAAGAAATTGTTAATTTTTAGCTTCACTATATTCAAAAGTGTGTACTACGTATAATAGACTTTTCAATTCAATAAATTGTCTGAACAAGGTATTTGTTGTATTATGTAAAGAAAATTTGAAATATATTAGCAAAAATGTAAAACATTGTTGTTTTTTTTTTAATTTAAATGTAATACAAAGGCTTCTGATTCAGGTAAAATTATACATTCCAAAAATTATCTTTTTTGAATGTTATAATAATTCTTTTTTTCTCGAATTTTAAAACGATGACTATTTCCTAAAAGTATTTTGATAATTACAAAACAGTTACCAAGTTTTAAAAATTTCACTATAAGTTAAGTTTTTCAAATAAAAAAAAATGATAAAAGTGTGACATCACCTCAACATCACACATAACATAACTGTTTTTTTCTTCGAGGTGAGTTTAAAAACATCAACAAAAATTCCAATGTTTGCATTTTTAAACATTTTTAATAGAAAAACAAATTTTATACAAAACAAATTTTCTCACCCAAGAGAATTTGTCACACTACATCGTTGGATACTTTCACTATTTTGGATGCTTAACAGCGGTATTGGCCAATACCGAGGGATTCGTAAGGGCTTTGTTTTGTTTTTTTTTGTTTCACAACACTGTGTCGCAAGTTCATTTGGGTACAAGATATTTTATCGTTTCAGGAACAACACCATCGTCATTCTCAATCCAGAAAATCACCTTCATGCAGTACATTTGCTGCTTCAGCTTCCACTTCAGCTGGTCACAGCAATAGAAGTCCAACATGATTTTAGACAATCTGCGTAAGGATGCCGCTGGCTGGCAAAACAATCACCGACAAACACTTCATGCCACAAGGTGAAGGTGGATTCTTTGAGTTCATTTCGTCGCCTCATATGTTCTTTGAAGTTGTTATGTACGTGGCTATCTCTGGGGTAATTCCAGGCAGTAGCACTTGGGCTTACATCGTCATTTGGGTAATTGCCAATCAGGTAAAGTTGCAGGGAAATCATCGCTTGAGTTTCTCTTTTTAACTTTGTTTGTATCATTTACAGACTGAAAACGCTTGGCTTACGCACAAATGATACAGAGAGAATTTAAAGATAATTTTTATAGGAAAATACAAACATTGGAACTTACTTGGACGTGTTCTTACAAGTTTTTTTGATTTTTACTGAAAAGTGTGAATGCAACGTTCTTACTCACACTTCAAGGATTCCAGGAAGGTATAAACCATTCCTGTAGGTACATTATTGTACCAAGGACACAAATGTTTAAAAATGCAAACATTTGAACTCATTCGGTCGTGTCCTTGATACAATAATGTACCTACAGGAATGGTTTATACCTTCCTGGAATCCACGAAGTGTGAGTAAGAAAGTTGCATTCACACTTTTTAGTTACAATCAAAAAAACTTATAAGAACACGTCCAAGTGAGTTCAAATATTTATATTTTCCTATCAAAAATGTTTAAAAATGCAAACATTTGAACTCATTCGGTCGTGTCCTTGGTACAATAATTTACATACAGGAATGGTTTATACCTTCCTGGAATCCTTGAAGTGTGAGTAAGAAAGTTGCATTCACACTTTTTAGTTACAATCAAAAAAACTTATAAGAACACTTCCAAGTGAGTTCATATGTGGTGCGGAAATTGGTTCAAATGAGGATACCATATTGTGTCTACTTGCAAATTTAAAAATTTGAATCGATATTTGACGGTGTTTCCCATTGATTAGAAATGAAAATTATGTACTGATCGATCGGGAATCATACAAAAAATTTTTTTTGAGAAAAAAAAGTGTAATTGCGCATTTATTTTTCTCTAAAATGTATTTTTTTATTTTATTTCTTATTTTGACGGAAATTCATTTTCCCGAACAGCTGATACTTTTATGTTCACCACAGCAATTTAATAAAAAAAAACATCTGTCAAAACAAGTAAATACACCGCATCGAATTGTTGTTGGATTTCACATTTCAAAATGGACCATTGACATACAATAGTACAGTATAGTATATATAGTATAGTATGTCAATGAAATGGACGTAGTGTCAAAATTACAAATACAACAATGTAAACAAATGGGTGTTGGAGGGTAAAACGTAAGAAAGATTCCGGTCTTTATATGGTGTGTCTATGATTTGTTCTCTCCTCTACTTCTCTTCGTATAATAAACAGCACTTCCCCTATAAAACGAATGATGCCCTACCCATCGCATCGCCTCGCCGTCATACTTTCTTTCCCCTCCAGGTAAAACTTAAATTCTTACCAATACATCCAACCATCGCGCCTTTCAGCAAAAAATGAACAGATACCGCGGCCATTTTAATTGCGTGCTGTCATTTCTGAACGTGACGCGTATTTCGACATATTTACCATATTAATCATTGCATTTAATAGTTGAAAACTTATACAAAACCGCTATAAGACTTCAGTTACTTGATTTTCAATTAAATATATCCACAAGCTTTACCGCAAATGCGTTTAAATTCGATCTTAAAGTCGCGAAGAAAACATAACTGAACGACAAATTTTTTCGCAAAAAATCTTCCAACAAACCCATCTAGTGAATTCAGCGCTATGTTCATCGAGCTCTAAACAAAATAACAAAACAACAACAAAAGTGCCGCAGTGCAAAAGGGATAAAACATACAAAAACATAAACGCGGAGTGTGTAGGTTGGTTTCTGTTTCTGTTTCTATAGTTTTTGCAAACAAAAACAGTTTAATAATTTATTTTTCTAATTATGCATAAGATTTCTGTAAAGTTATAAAACATAAAGAATACGTGAGAACTTAAAAGGAAAGAATCTATGTATGAAGTAGAAATAAGCCGAACAGGTTTATTTCGATGTTTTCTTTCTGTTTATGTGGCAGCATAAGGAATGAATATGAAATACAAAAACGGACCCGACAGGTGCGAAAGCGAATTGCGATGATGGACCATGTTATGTATATAAGGGATTTACGATGTGGGAATTAGTATACCTTTTATTAGGACTTAGCCCTGAATGACCTTTCTCAATGACAGTGAACTTTTGTTGTATCTACCCCTCGGTTTCGGTTCTGTTCTGGTACTAGTGACAAACAATTTTGCCTGCACCTTCTTGGCGTTGGCTCATTTATAACACGGTGTTTTCTTGTTTACGTTTATTTTCTTTTGTTTGTTGCTACGTCTTTACCCTGCAACCCGTGATCGGCTTAATTTAAGCTTTAATCAAACATTTGTATCGGGTTTTGCAAATTTATAAACGAAAAAGACTAAAAACAAGCGGCAAACAAAAAGGCAGCAAAATCATTCACCCATTAATTTGTTGATTTGTGCTAGAAACTTGAATAAATTACAGTCGAATCCCTCTAGAAAAGAATATAATTTTATTCGGTCAAGGGCTGTGTTTAAATTTCGATGCACCAACTTATTTGAGATTATAGGTGTAATTTGTAATCAGCAGAATTAGGTAAATTGTTATTTATATGCGTGCAAGTTTTCTATTAAAAATGCCTAATTTAATACCTACAATCTTTTTATGAATACTAAACAACTCTGCCAAATAAATAAAATTAAATAAATACCTAAGTAAAGAACTAGGCCCTAGTGACTTACAACTCTAAACTATTCATGTATACGAGTCATTTCAGGGATGGAGGGGACCTACAGTTTTTATGCCGCTTAGGACAACAAAAAATCATGATTCATTTATGTATGTATATATACAACCATGGACAGAGAATTAGCACATCTAATGGAACAAACATTGAAACAAACTTTTTGTTTAAATATTGTTTGTTATTAGCAGCAGTTGAAACAACAATTAAAAATTTAATATACATAGCTCGTTATCGCCTACGGGTTTTTGTTGTTGCTTTTTTATGTCTTTTAGAGCTTAGTAAGGTATGTACAGAGAAATAGCAGTTATTTTGTGTGTTATCCATTTTCATTAGTTATGCAAAAAAACTTGTTCACTTTGATTTATGAATATTAATATAAAATATTGACCGAAACCAACATTATTCTCCAGAAAAAAGGAGTTTAATCTTCTATCTTAGTGAACAATAACACAATAGTGAACAGTAACACTGCAACTCTAGTTTCGCAATTTTTGAAATGTTCAGGGGAAATAGTGTATACAATGCAATTAATTCGGTTAAGGCCGACCATGAGTTAAAAGTAAAAAATAATATTCGAAAGCTCCCTCCGAAGAACTATCGTAAGAAAGAGTATTATCGGCCCATTTAAATCATCCCGTATCAACAAGACCGAAATAAACGAAGAATTCAACTCTAAACATTTCGAGTAGGCTTGTTAGAAGGCGACTCAATGATACTCAAATGTTTGGATGCATTAGAAAAACAGTTGTAAGAAGAATCGAAAGACTCGATTGGATATCGCGAAAACTCACCTAAAGAAAGATGTATATACTTTTATGACGGAAAAACGTTTGTACATCGCCCTAAAGGTCAAAAATTTAGAGGAACTTTGGATTGAAATTTAAGTAGCGTGGAATTCCATTCCCCGAGTAGGTTCCAGGATAAATAACATCATCACAAATTTGTTTCGATTTTCAAAATTTTAATTTTATGCAAAAACACTCTAATGAAGATATAAATCCTTCGTACGTATCACCCTCCAAAACCCATTTGTTTACATTGTTGTATTTGTAATTTTGACATGATGTCCATGAATAAATGTGAAATCCAACAACAATTCGATTCGGACCGGAACTGATTAGTTGTGTCTTAGGGTACGTGTTTTCACGCACACTAAGAATTGTTTTATCAGGTCCGTTTCCGGTTTAGTTTGTAGGCAAACCAATATGGCTACCGAGGATTTATATCTTTACTAGAGTGTTTTTGATTTTATGCTTAATTTGCTATTTCCCTGTCCATAGCTGTATGTATGAAGTTTGACGTTACTTAAATTAGGTTTGTTCAACCAGAAAAACTACAGTGCAGTGCAGGTTCAAAAAACTGTCAGAGCAGGTTCAAACGTCATACGTCAGTTGTTAAAGAGGGGAAAACAAAATTAATTATTGGCAGGTAAAATTGAAGGAGTAATTAAAAATACAATCTTTAAAGAGTTATTAAATTATTGCATTAACTGAATTGGAGAACACTGAATAACTAAATCATTAAAGCTGAATCTTACAAAACCTATCTTTGTCACCAAATTTAAAAAAATGTGTAAAAATGAGCAGTGGATGGAGTGGTCCAGTCAACAGTTGGGAATAACAAATAATAGGTCCGTTTAAGCGCATTTGCTTGTTTATTTTCGCGAACTGTCACTTTTTAGACATGTTTGGATGCTCGTTTTTCAATAAAAGGCAATTAACTGTTAACTATTTAACGTGAATTTAATTCACATAAATATTTATCTAAAATAATAGGAAGAAAGTTTAAAAATATAAATAAAATTATAGTCAAAATATTATTAAGATATTACTATGTAAAATGAAATGAAGTCCAATATTTTCTGTTCTGTAGTGATAATATAATTCTTAAGCAGTGATTATTTCTGGAGAAAGTTTTATTTGTATTTAATTTTTTATTATTTTTTTTTTAACTTTAATTTAATGATATCCTCCCAAAGACCTGTGGCAGCAAGAACATTCAGTTTAAAGAGAGTGTGCTGTGTTTTTGTTTTATTCATTTTACAAACGTCACTCTGAAATGAAGTGTACGGACAAAAATGAATTCTTCGAATGACAGTATCGTGTAAATATTATAAATTATAACTTTGTTCCTGGTTATTGTACATAAAATTTTTATGTTGGTATATCTACAAAATATCCATTGTTTTGTTGAAAAAAAAAACTATTGCAGAATACAGATAAAGTTTAATTGATATTATTTGTGTCGTCATTACCGTCATAGTCAACGCTTAACAACGTCTCAACGACAACAAATAGCAGAAGTTGAAAGATATTACTGCAAAATAGGTAATAAAGAGATTTATGAACTAATCAAATTGACCGCAAAACAACAGCAAACAGCATTCATTAGAGGATGCCAAAAAGATTCAGACCTCTACGGGTTTAAAGACTTTAATGCGTACATACCACATACATATGTATGTACTTGATTATTTTGTTTTTAAATTTTATTTTAATTGCCTTTAAGATCGAATTGCTACTTCATGGGAAACAGATTTAAGAGGTGGAGGAAACAGCGGCAACTGCCCTTCGCATCTTTCTATGCTAAAAAGTGTTTTTCTGGTGTGTACCCACCTTCTAACTTAGTCAGTGCTTGACACAAAAACAAACATCAATATGGAAATTGAGGGAAGACGTACAACGTAGACTCAAGTTTTCACTGCAGATCTGCTTCGGCTTTTTGCCCAATGTTGTTATTGGTATAAATTGACTCATTGTTTGAATTTCTAATTTGTTTAATACAAATGCATATGCATAGATACAATATTCAATCTTTTTGTATTTAATGTTATGCATTTGGAATCAACATTTTAGAAACAAAAATACTATAAGCTAAAAGTTATTCACGGTACTGATTGTTGTCTCATGTACAAATGTCAAAATCATTCGAGAGTGCGTAAAGACATTGATCACCACTTTATATTAATTAATAAAAAGCTAATATTGAAGCTTTTACAGACGACATGTTGTATGCTATTTAATTAATACATTTGTAGAAAGTCTAGAAAGAATTTGTATGAAGTTGGACTTTAAAATTGTTGTTTGAAAAACAAAGTGTTACGAATTGTACGTCTTGAGTCTTGCCATACATATTTTCTTTTGATGAGGAATAATGATCACGTTAAATGTCCATGTCTTGAAAGAACATTTTGAGTTCAATTTTATATAATCATAGTTAATTATTCTTTCTGTAACTGTTCACTCCATTGCTGTTTAAGACGTTTTCTAGAACTTTTTTTAAATAGTTTTATTTGACATTTGAGATACATAGGTAGTTCCCCGAGTGCTTTTTCAACTCGTTTAAATTCTAAGAACAAAAAAAAATTCAAATCGAAAGCATTTTTATTTATATAAGTTTGTAGGTTTTCACGGTTGCTTTTAATAAACATTTTTACTAAATTTTAGGAGAAGCAGTGTTTTATCAGAATTAGAGTTCGGTTGTGTACTCAGTCCGAACGTTCAGCATAAAATTTCATTGAGCGCGAATTAGATAAGATGCGCAGGTTAAAGCGGTGCGTACGGTTCTATTCCATAAAGTTGTTGGTTGCTGGTTGCAAGCAATACTGTGGATTTCTTGCGCTAAAACCCAGTGTGCTCATATGAAATGTCCAAGATATGCTTGCAAAATGCCGGTTCTATTAAGTGGGTGGCAATGCTTTTTTGGGTTTATCCAACAAACGAAGGCCCACAGTTACAAGGGACTGCATACACCCCTGGTGTTTGAAATGGTTCTTTGGTTACTGGTGTTAGTTTTTTTTATGGATCTTACCCCATATCTTTTTAACACTACCAACTCTGTCTCTAACATCCCTCATATTTTGCAAAAAGCGTTTTTGTCCAGGTTGGTCTCTTCCCTTTCCTGTAATACAACATGCTTCCACGTTCTTTGCTTCTAAGCATTCCCATTTGCTCTCTGAACATTGTCAACCAGGTGCAACTCAGCCTTTAGGTGGTAATTGTCGCATATTCCTTGCACTAGTTAAAATAGTGTTGATACAAATGATCTTAAATTTGCAGGGTTGTAGTGTGAAGTAGCATGTTTCGGATTTTTTGATTTAAAATGTGATAGAGTGTATACTTTGTCTGTTGCTATGTTCGCCTCTCTTAGACCATCCAAGCATATCAACTTGCTGTTGATGAAATCGACGCTCTGCAGATACTCTCGACGATTTAATTATTGCCGGTGACTAACCTTTCACAACTAGAATGGAGTTCATCGGATGATGAAATGTCTTTAGTACCTACAAATTCCTCCTCTGAAAAAGGAATTTTGCCAATTGACAAATTCTCTGACTAACTTCTGTTTCAAGTCACAAACAACATACATAGGTAGACAACTCGACTTAATTTTCTGTTCAGATGCCTTTAATTCTGTAGTTTCAGAAAGTACTCATCTACTATTTACCCTTGACCAATTCCACCCCCTCTTTCCCCCTCTGTAAAATTATTTTATTTAAATTTCCACCACTTTGACTTAGCTTTACTCAATACACTAATTATCAAGATTGACTTCTCAAATTATCATTAAGCTCAATGCAAATGTTCATCTCTGTGAATTTCTTTATCTAGAATATATTGTCAAGATAGCCAGATTACGGATCCCAGTCGCTTTCACGTAAACGTCCTATGGCTTCCCTTCAACACGATATGACATCTACCGACCCTAAAGCTATTACAAACCTCTTTGCCTCATTCTTTAGCCAATACTACAGTAATTATTTTGAAGAACCCTGACTAAAGTTTTTTTTGATTAAAAAAAAAAATAAATTAGGTGGCGCAACAGTCCGTGAAGAACCAAGGCCTAGTGACTTACAACTCTCAACCATTCCTGTGTGCGTGTAATTTTTTTGATTACTTAAAAGGTATTTTGTGCATCACCCTTACCCAAATCGAAATAAGTGATATTTTTGAAGAAAAAAATCGTCTACTTAAAGATGATTTCTCTCTTGGTCCGGTGCAATTTTATTAAAAAAGTGTGCTAGCTCCCTATGTAAACCTCTTTCAGTACTGTTTCGTCTTTCCATTTCCCAAGCTATTTTCCCAACGCTTTGGAAAGATTCCTTTATTTTTCCTGTTCATAAAAAAGAGCACAAAATGATGTTATGAACTACAGGCCCATAGCCAAGCTTTCTTCAATTCCCAAGCCTTAAGATTGTACCTAGAGAACCGCCGATATAGAGTTGTTTTCAGGTTCTAAATCTCCGATCCCATTTATGCAAACGCAGGAGTTCCTCAAGGGAGCCACCTTAGCCCTTCGTTATTAATGTCATAGATAATTCATATGTTTCTATTTACGCTGATGACATGGTAAAAGCAAAGGTTATTTTTACTGTCGTGTTCCAAAATAATCTTGACTCATTTTCTGTTCTATTCGCGACCTAGGAGTTATTTGCGAGACTCAGTTAAATGTTTGGACCCATTTTAATTGTATTATTAACAAGGCCAACTCATCCCTTGTTTTCATCAAGCGTTGGTCTAAGGATTTCTCGAACCCTTATAACACTAAATTCCTATACACCACCTTCTTGGCCGATCACACTATGCGCAAAATCAGTACAATATTTAAAGTCAGAAATGAACTCCTCAGCTTAAAATTTGTTCCTCATCGTCCATATCTTCCTCTATTGTGTGATCTATGCAATCGAAAAGAACGTGAAGACGTGTTGCATTTTTTGTGAGTTTTTCCAATTCTGAAAGAATTCCGCCAGAGAAACTTTGGAATTAATGTACTCAGTCTAGAGAGAACGAGGGTGGGAAGTCTGTTTAAGTGCCTTACGATACAGAAAATTATTATTATTATTATTATTATTCAATGAAAGTTTTTAATGTACACAAATTATTTGCAAAATTGTTAAATTTAATTTTTGAAAACGTTATATTAGATTTGTCTTTAGTATTATTATTATAAAAATTAAAATGCAAATGTCAGTCTGGTAGACGGCCATCGGCCAAACCATTTAAAAACTTAAGATAAACTTACAAAGAAAATTGTGAACAGTATTATCAAAAAAACTAACTACACCACCTTTGTATGAGCTCTCCTTGAACACGCTAGTCAAGTCTGGTCTCCCTATCAGAACTCTCACTCTCAAAGAATTGAATCTGTATAACGCAGATTTCTTCGATTTGCACTAAACGGTCTTCCTTGTTGTGATAATCTCTTTTTACCACCTTATGAAGATCGTTCAAAACTTATTAATCTACAAGCCCTCCAAAATATCCGCGAAGTCGCTAATATTCTCTTTCTACCCCAGCTTTTGACAGGCCCTCTTTTTCGCCCTCCTCATCACCATGCAAATTATGGCCTTTATGAACCTATCACAATTGATCAATTGTGGCACGAGCTCTGCGACATGTTGCAAATGTACGGACCACACAAAAAGATTTCGAAAACAACGTTAAAATTTAAGCTTTTTGACGAAATTTTGTATTATTAACATAGATTTAATAATTTGTTCTTATTTTCAAATCAACTCAAAACAAAATGGTATGCTTCTGCAGAAAATGTAAGGAAACACTGACATTGCCGAAAGTTTAACCACGGGTGGAATTCAAAAGTATTGTACTTTTAAGGACAATGCGGTAATTAAGACCTCTAGTGAATACTATATGTAAAAGCTATACTGCTTTTAAAATCTGAAAATTATTTGTAATAAGATATTAAATAAATCTGAAAATGTAATTTCATTCTTACAATAGTTAAGGAAATAACAGTCCAACGGATTGGAATGATCTATCCGAACAGTACAACGCAGTGTCGCCTATTCTTCTTCCTCGAGCAACAGGTCGTGGTTACGCTTTGCATTTCAATATCGTTAGGTTAGGTAAGGTTAGGTTAAAGTAGCTGTACGTGATGGAGTAAGACTTAGGTCACTTTAATGGCCCATTGTGATACCACATGAATCTTGAGGCTTTCTTCTAAGCTCAATGAAATTAGTTTGAGTCCCTTACGAAACGTGGAAGACTGATTAATATGATTGAGATCGTTAAGATCGTTATAGAAGAATTCTCCTAGATCATTCTTTTATTTTTGAGCTAGAGCAGGACATGTACAGAGGAGATGAAGAATTCTTTCCTCCTCTTCCTCATCAATAAAACTCTATTCAAAAAACCCGATTATGACACGCTTCCGCCATATGTTAAGGTCTTTACTTTATTTGGAGGAAAAGGCTCTTGTTTATACGTTTGATGCCCCTCAAAGATAGAGCTTAACTCTCGTTGTACAACTTAGACCTAAAAACACATGGTCTAGAGCCAACAGCTCGCAGCTGTATATAAGTTATGTTATTTCTCGCCTTAAAAATTAAAAAAAAACACAATTTTAATTTCTAGCTGGGACGTGTCGCGTTTATTAATCGAAAGAAGACTCAAACTTAAAATTATTTTACATTGATATTTATAATGACATATTTCTTCATAAGCGTACCCATTCAAGTTGTCGGTGTGGGAATTGTATTTTCATATTCCTGGAAATATAATGCTGAACAGAACGACGACCGTGGGAGTGCAAGTCAGCATTAAGCAAGTGCAGCTTATGAGAACATTTATTGTTTGACCTTGATTTCGTTTGTTGGCCTGGGCATGTGATGTTATTGAATATTTCAATGTTTCAATGTTTGTTGTGTTAACACTTCCCTCCTCAAATCCGAGTGTCCTCACTCGACAGGCAAAATATCGGAATTGGTGATGATGTTGTTGGTTCATCTTGATTTAAGTCCGGAAGTTTTGGTGATAATTCATCTAGAGTTTTGCTTTTTATGACTATTTCTTTTTTTGTGGGAATCATTACTTTTACTATGATCGCTATTATTATGAGTATTAGCATGGATGAGAGGCTGTAATTTGCTATTTTATGCACCTTTACTTGTTCCTCAATTTCTGTTATTTGTTCTGTATTGTTTATATGAAGTTCCTTAAGCATTTCCATCGTTAAGAGTTCCTTGTAGGTTTTGACTGGTGAACTTGAGTATAGAATCGCTGGTAAGGGTTTTGCTATGGGAATTTCCTTAGAGTAGTATTCTTGACCGTCTATGAAGATCGAAGTATTGTGGTATTGGAGAATGAATGAGCCAGTTAAATTTATGTTGTTGTTTTCTACCAGTATGGTTCCGTTGAACTGATTTAGAATAATAGTTCCAGGGTTGATTTCCTCTATGGATGGGATATGTTGATTGTTGACTTCTTCACAACTTGATGGGTTACTTTTAATAAGATTCTGTATACAATTATCTGAGTTTAGGTTTATAATTTCATTTTTCTTACAAATAGTTAATTCATTATATGTATTACAGTAGTTTTTTATTCCAAATATTTGATCATTACAATAAAGTACATTTTCGTATGGAAGTTTAATTGCTTTTTTCATATACTTAATTGGTTTTATTAATATCTTTTTGCAAATATCAGTTCCTGTTGTAGGAATTGTTATAATATAAAGTAAAATTGACCTATTCGAGGCGATTCTTATGTCTGAGAATTCTAATGCCTCTTCTAAATTTATGAATGGAATTTTATTATTTTCGAATCGTTCTTTTACAATTTTTATTTCTGTGTTAGAAAGGATAAAAGAGTTTACAATTTTGTTTTTGGCCCAAAGTAGGGAGTATTCTATATTAAGTAATTCTTCTTTTATAATATCTAATTTATATTTTACATCTAAGATAAGTTCATTTTTTGGAATTTGGTTTATTTTAGCAATTTCTATTAGGTTATTTGTTATGTTGCTTATTTCATTTACTCTTTTGGCCAAGGCATTGTTTATTATAATTTGTTTCTCATTGTTCTTTAAAATTTTGTGGGTATGGGCTTTAAGGATTTGGAAGTCGTCGTGATCTGGGCTTCCGGCGAGCCATTTCCATGCGCTTCCGATAAAGTTAAGGGATCTGGGATTTCTGGTTTTTGGCTTGAGGGTAACGAGGATTTTGGAAATTTGGGATATCTGATGGGATATATATGGGAGATTCGTATCGGTTTCGTCAATGTGACGTTTGATGTCGGTTTGGATGTTGTTTAATAATTCCTGGTACATGTTTAAATCTATAACATGTATAATTTTAAATGTACCAATTTGGATTTTTGCCGTGCCCATGTGGGTTGTAATGATTTTTGCATTGGAGTAGTCCAATATTTGAACTTCTCCGAATCCTTGTAGGATGGGGAATCTGTAAGAGGTTAATTTCTTATGTTATTTTTGTGGATTATTTTTCCTGATTTTGTAAGAATTGTAGTTGATCTATTTTCTTTGACAGTTTCTTTCTTAAACCTAGGGGAAAGTTTAGTTCCTAACCTTCTCTTGATTTTGACGTAAATAGTTTCACCAGGTGAATATTCCTTTACTTCTTGTCTGGATTTGTTATGATTTTCCACGTCTTTATGCTGTTTAATTCTTAATTTCTCAATATTTTGCTGTCTAGCTGCTTCATATTGATCTGGATTTGTGCTGACGATTCTGCCGAAGAAGGTTTCTATTGGCCTTTTATTTGTTACTGAGTGAATAGAGTAATTGTATTCATAAACTGCGCAGTCTAGAAGTTGGTCGAATGTCATGCGGTGGCGTGTAGCCTTTAAGCATCTCATAATTTCTGATAGTGTCGAGTGGAATCTTTCCACTTGACCGTTAACTGAACTGCTATATGGGGGGGTTGTAAAAATTTCGATTCCCAATTGATCTTTCAACATGAAGCAAATTGTTGCTGAGTGAAACGATTTTTCGTTATCAAAGATTACTTGTTTTGGAACGCCGAAGGAAAATATGAGCTTCCTCAATGGTTCCATTACATCATGAATTGCTCTAGACTTTATGATTTGTGTTTGCGCATATTTTGAAAATTTGTCTATTCCGGTAAGGATTAGTTTTGAGTCTGTTGAGTAGATGTCGAAATGGACTATTTGACCGGGATACTGTGGGATTGGGGCTTCTTGAATTTTTGGTTTATTCGGATGGCGCTCGTATTTTTGTTCCTTGCAAATCCTACATTGTTTAATTATTTCAGAAATACGAGCGTTCATTTTTGGGAAGTAAAATTTATATAAAAGCTGGATTTTATTTTCTTTGCAGCTCCTGTGAGCTCTATTGTGTTCTTTCAGAATTTCTTCACATTGATCGGTAAGGTTTGTGAGATCGGTGACCTTGGTTTGGGTGAACCGTATTCTGAAAGACTGATAATGGAGTGGGTAAAATTCTTGAACTTTTCCCATAATAGATTCTTGGGTATAAAGTCCGTTGATAACACTTGGGTTTAGGACCCTTTTGAATATTGCGATTAATTGGTCCGTCGAGTAACTTGGTTGAGTGAAAATATGCCGATGGTAGGTTGGAAACGGAATCTTGAATTCATATTTTGTATTTTCGCCGATAAGAAGTAGGATTTGGTTTTTGAAAACGTTGATAGGACTTTCCACGCTTGGAATAAGATTGTGAGCTGAGCTTTGATCACTGTGTTGGGAGGCGGTTAGAGAGTTAATTTGAGAAGCTTGTGGAACGCGGGAAAGTGCGTCGGCAACGACGTTACTTTTACCTGGCTTGTATTTAATTTCGTAATCGTACTCCTCGAGAATAGATTTCCAACGCTTCATCTTCGCGTTATTATTTTTGTTGCTCATTGCATATGTGAGGGGCTGGTGATCTGTAAATATTTTAACGTGAGCTGTCCCATATAAATAATTCCTAAAGCTGTTGAGTGCCCAGATTATGGCGAGCATCTCTTTTTCGTTTACCACGAAGTGTTCTTCTGACTTGCTTAAGGCTCGTGAGATGAACATGACGGGTCTCTCGTTTTGAGAAAGCACTGCACCGATTGCATATTCCGATGCATCGGTCGTGAGTTCAAAACTTTTTTTGAAATCGGGATAAGCGAGGAGTAAGTCTTTGGATATAAGGGATTTCTTGAGCTTGTTGAAAGCTTCTATTGCTTCTGTTGATAAGGAAATTGGGGTCTTGTTTGACTTATTCTTAGAAATACGACCTTCTTCACCACGAAGCATTGTTGTTAATGGTTTCGCCAATTTCGCATAGTCTCTTACAAACCGTCTGTAGTATCCAGACAGTCCTAAAAATGACCTTAGCTCTTTAAGTGTTTTGGGAATGGGAAAGTCTACTATAGCTTGAACTTTATCGGGATTTGTTGTTAGACCGTTGTGTGATACAATAAAGCCTAAAAACTCTACTTCTTTTTTAAAGAAGTGGCATTTATCGATTTGTATCTTCATGTTTGCTTCACAAAGGGTTTGCAGAATTTTGTCTACATGCAACGCGTGGCCTTGTTCATTTTCGCTAAATATAATTATGTCGTTGATGTAGACATAACATATTTTGCCGATATAGTTGTGTAATATATCGTCAACTGCACGTTGAAATATCGATGGGGCATTTTTCAGCCCAAAAGGGAGTCTAGTAAACTCATATTTTCCTCCATTTATGGAGAATGCGGTTTTCTCCCTGTCAGAAGGTTTGAGAGGGATTTGGTGGAACCCGCTTTTTAAATCCAAAACGGAAAAATATTTACTTTTTCCTAGCTGGGCAAGAACCTCGTTGATCTCTGGGATCGGATATCTATCAGAGATGGTTACGGAATTTAATTTCCTATAATCTATCACAAGCCTGAATTGTTTTTCTCCCGAAGAATTTGATTTCTTTGGGACGATCCATACAGGGGAATTGTATGGAGAGCGTGATGGTACGATGATATTATTGTCAAGAAGGTCTTTGACTTGTTTTGTGACTTCATCTCTGAGTGAGGCCGGGTAGGGATAGAATTTTGAATACACCGGAGTATCTGTATTCGTTCGGATTTCACCTATAACTGCTGTTGAGTAGGTAAGTTTTTCATTTGGTTGAGACAGTAAGGATGGAAATTTTCGGACTATATTTTCTATGGACTCTACTTGAGATTTCGTCATATGATCCGTATTTATATTGATTGCGTTTACGGAATGGGATTCTAATTGTTTAATCCTTACTTTTACCTTATCCATGATTGTCATGAGATTTATTTTTGTATAAATAACGGCATTCAAATCTTTAAGCGTATCATTGCCTAATATGCCATGGAATGATTTCAAAGTAGGAAGAAGGAAAAATTTCAATTTTTTATCTGTTTGGCCGAAGAGATTCAGAAAGGTATGATGTGTCACTCGCACATCTCCAGCAATGGATTTTGCTAAAAATTCTTTTTCATTTGGGATAGGTGATCTTATTAAATTGCTTTGTATATAGTTTTTACTGGATCCTGTATCAATGAGAAAATTAAAAATATGCCCACTCTTCGTTTTACAGGAAAAATATGGTAGCGAAGAGGGCTTTAATCTAAAAAATTTATGTCGCTAAATTCCATATCATTTGACTCTTCATAATTTTGCGATAAAACATATTGAGTTAAATCTGGATCGTGTTTTATTTCTTCTAAATTATTTGTATCGTAGAAAGCGTATACATCATTTGGTGAAATATAGTTACTTGGTTGTAAAACAGGGTCACTAACGATCTCATCGTTAGGGCAGAGGCTGGTTGAATATTTAAATACGTACAAAACTGCAACAAATAACTGCTTTAGCATGTTGCTTTCCTGGAACGGCTGACGGAATCTCGTCTCCTGTTTGCTGGTGCAGCTACTTAGGGGCCCTTAATTTTTTTCCAGGGGAGTTTTAACTTCTTCGATACAGTCACTTTTAAGCTCAGATGTGATTTTTGAGCTTGATCACGACACTTTTTATTTAAAAGTTTGAGTACGAAGCTTTTTACTTGAGCTTGAGCACAACACTTTTTATTTATGGCCGGTTACGAAACTATTTTTTATGCTCGAGTACGACACTTTTTTTTTTTCTTTTTTTTCTTTTATGCTCGGACACGACACTTTTTTTCTTTTATGCTCGGGTACGACACGTTTTTTTTTTCTATATGCTCGGGTACGACACGTTTCTTTTCTTATGCTCGGGTACTTTTATTTATGCTCGGGTACTTTATGCTCGGGCACTTTTTATTTATGCTCGGGTACTTTTATTTATGCTTGGGTACTTTATGCTCGGGTACTTTTATTTATGCTTGGGTACTTTATGCTCGGGCGCCAGTTATGTTATTTCTCGCCTTAAAAATTAAAAAAAACACAATTTTAATTTCTAGCTGCGACGTGTCGCGTTTATTAATCGAAAGAAGACTCAAACTTAAAATTATTTTACATTGATATTTATAATGACATATTTCTTCATAAGCGTACCCATTCAAGTTGTCGGTGTGGGAATTGTATTTTCATATTCCTGGAAATATAATGCTGAACAGAACGACGACCGTGGGAGTGCAAGTCAGCATTAAGCAAGTGCAGCTTATGAGAACATTTATTGTTTGACCTTGATTTCGTTTGTTGGCCTGGGCATGTGGTGTTATTGAATATTTCAATGTTTCAATGTTTGTTGTGTTAACATATACAGACCCTATAAATCTCGTAGCGATCCTCAAAATCCTTTGATATATTTTGTTTTAATAATAACTATAAATTTTATTTGTATTTCTTTTGCAGAGTGGTTGGGAGAAAAACTGAACTTGTAATTTGGATATGTCATGTCAGCAAGCACCCAGGCATACTGAAGATCCGTATGTTTTTACGGAAGCAGTTTCATCAGCACCTGTTTTATTCAATCCTCAAGTAATTTTTGTGTTTTATATGTGAAGTAATGAAGCTGTATTTATTTAACATTTTGTCTATCATAATTACAGAAATCAAGAAATCCACATAACCCAAAACCAGTTTGTCAAACACTTCCACAATTAACACGAGAATCAACCAATGCCAACGTAGCACAACAATTTTTCAGCAGCCGCTTCAACGGCACCACAACAGCAATTGAAACACCGTCAGCGTCCATCACCCAGCAGCAGCAAATTATCAATGGCATGCACAAGAATGTCATCTCGATAACAACAATTAGCAATGGCAATAGCCATCTGGGTGTTCCACTTAAAAACAAATCGCAACAGCAAAAACCACAGCACATTCATTCTCATCCTAAAATTGTGACAACAGCAGCTGTAACAGTAACACCAGCTACAACTGTTTCATCTTGTTGTTCGTTGCCAACGCAAGTAATCTCATGGAACCAAACGCCGACATCATCGTCGACGTCCCCACCCGCCCAACAACAACAACAACACCAGCAACTCCAGCAAAACCATCATCAACAGCCGCATCCTTTCTTTACACTGACCACCAACTGCGGTGGTGGTAATGTGCAAAGCCTGCCATCCCCATCAACTCTACTGCCACCGTCAAACTTCCATCAAAATACTTTGGCACAGCAGCTTCAGAAGGTCGGATCCACATTGACAAATGCAAATTCAGCAACCCCAGCGCATTGGCAAAGGCAACAACAATACTCAAAAGTCTCAGTTTTTCCCCAAAATGCGCCACAATTCGTTCCGCAGAACCGTGCAGTAGAGAATATTGTGACGTGTCGTGCAACTCCATCGCCGCAGTCATCCTCATCCTCAGCCGCACCGTCCTCATTTCCACCAGATCAACCATCAGTGCAACCAAATCATTCCGATATAAATGAAATTCCAGTTAGTGTAATCTATCGAACAACTCCCATTAAAAGTGATCCAGGAACAAGTCCGAGGGTTGTTCAAGAGGCGCCAAGTACACCGACTGTAACGTCGCCAATTCGCAAGCCAACAAAGGATTTGTGTGATAAGAATGTTGTCTTCGCCACGCCTGCCAAAAGAGACTCCCGAGTCTTATCGTCTTCCGCTAAAAAATCGCTTAAAGGCTCAAATACAGGAGCACCTGGCAAAGCGAAACGTTCACAGAATCAAACAACCCACCATGAAGCTTTACCAAGAATACCATCGATCAATCATCATTCGTCATCAACAACTTCACCATCAGCTACATCATTATCCCTGTCATCGCCTTCATACCGGCGAAGACCGAAAACTCGTCAAAACAGTGGAGAATGGCATGCTCCCGATACATACATATTTGATAGTGTTTCGCCGCTGACTTCGCATATCGAACGTCGACAGCGTTCGGCAGAGAAATGTGATATCACAATCACGTCGGCCAAAGCTTCTTGTGTCCAAAAACACTGGATGGGCGTTTACGACTTGAAGGATCCTTACGGCGACGACATATCAGCGAGGGCATTAAATATAGGCAGAGAAGAGCGTATCGAGAGGCATAAGGCTTTGTTACGTCGTCAAGCTGTGCAGTTAATTTCTTCGCATGCATTTTTAAAACCAACAGCAGCCAGAAGCCGATTGGTGTTTGTATCAAAGTTCTTGCAAAAATTAAAAAATCAAGAAGATGTGTAAGTTTTGTTTTTCTTTTTAATTGAGTTATAATTATTTAATTCATATATTTATATTTTTTTCTAGCGAGCTCGAAAAGAAATGCTGTGTCGCATCTTGTTCAAATAGAGCTCTTGCACTAACCGCCCAATGTTACATTCACATAACGGGTAATGTAGACCAACATTTGTTCCTACCTTGTACGGCAAAATTCGCCGACAATACCCAATGTCGCATTCCAGTGTTTGATATATCACATGAGCTTCCGTTGTGCCGTGAGCATGGTTGGAAACGTGACAATTATAATCGGATAGCTCAAGAGCAAAGGCCAAAAATAAAAGTCATTCAAAAGCGGACAAAATCAAATGGTATGTGTGGCCGGCCGCCAAAGCGTAGTAAGAAAAAACGGAAAGGAAGTACATCTTCACTGGAATCAATTGGTAGCAGTAGTACGACATTTATTTCCACTCCAACTCGTTCAACATCAATAACCTTGGCACCACCGAATCAGGCATCGAATCGTATTGGTGCGAAGATAGTTTTTGATGGAAACTCTTCAGCTGCGACTATTGGCGGAGGATATACCATCAAATTGAATGAGACTACCCAGTCTACAACGTCTCAGTCGAGTATGCTGTCAGGAATGAGTTCACTTTCGCCAGGAATAGAAATGATGAATATTATGAAAACTCAGCATCAGCATCAGCAGGACCTATTGACTCAAGATATGCTAAGCATTTGTGAGAACAGTTCGGTATATGCCAGTTCGGAAGACACTGGTGTAGGAGGGTTGAGTGAGAGCGAATTAATGGTTGGAACACAGGATGCGGGTAAGTTTCTCTTAGGTACTAGAAATGTATTGGAACCACGATTTCTGTTATCCTATCCTTTGCAGAAGAAATACCTTTGGGCGATACTCGCTTATTGGAAGAACATGACTTAACCAATGTTTTAAACAATTTACCAGTGGATGCTTTTAATGAACTCTTTACTGTTGGTAAGTCGAATTTAAATCTAAAGAAAATATGTAAAAAGATGTGGTTTTGATTTTTGTGTATACGGAAGTTTTCTGTTGCTTCGAATATAAATATAAAAATAAATGTTAAAGCATTTCATTTTACTGCCTGCTTGATTGGGATCTTCCTTCATTTATGCTGGTCTTGGCCTTCCTTAATAGTGCTGTCTTATCATAATCCGAATTTTGTTGGCGTTTACCCATTCTTTTTTGCTAAAATAAAATCAGCTTGATCAATTTATTACCCTTTTTAAAAACCAGATATTAAAATGCTTTGAATGAAATTCCAACACTATCGAAAAAAAGGATGGTAGTTCAGAGGCTTACATGCATCGTTTGGAGCTGTGGCTGAGAATCCATTTATCAGCTGTGTTATTGTTCCACTCCGCTTAGTTGAATAATTATTATATATTCTTTGATAAAGAAGTGATTTTATGGATCATTTTATTTTCTATGTTATTTTGTTCAATATTTTTTAACAAAGATTATATTATTTTTTTTTGTTTTCAAGTGCGCCAAGATGAACGGGAGGAAGTTGAAAGGGCTCTAGAACTAGCTGATAAACAAATCAAATCTCTGCAACAAATGACTGGAAATGATACGGACTTCCTGAGAGATTTATTAGATGGCAGTGACCAAATCTTAGACGATACGGACATCTGTACAGAAATCGTTTCCGCACACTCACCAGACACAAGTGGCATCGACACAACAACACTTTTCGTCGATGGCGGAAGCAACAGTACGGCAGGCAGTTGTACTGGTCCAACCCCAACAGACATTCGAGGGCTGGTACAAACCTAAAAAATGAACAACCGATTCTACCCGATAGAAAAGGAACTTATAAGCTTACAAGTTGAGATTCTCATAATAAAACAGCATGTATCAATATGTTTTCCCTAAAAATGCCCATTAAATTGTTCTTCATATAAAAACAAAAACAATTAATTTTTAACATAGTTACATAATATTATTCAAGTTCAGTGTATTATTTTGTGTATAGTAAACCAAATCAGCAAACATAGCGTAATTAAATTGAAACAAAAAATTATAAATTAAATAATATATAAACATTTTTCGTTGTGTAAATCAGCGAAGCAGGTGAATTTTATAATATGCTAAAATAATTAACAATAATGGGAAGGGTCTGTCTCATAAACATACAAAAAAATGGTAAAACGGTAGAAAAAAAGAGAAAGGTTTTAAACGTTATTTAATTGTTAATTTTGGCAAAATATTTGTTTTGCCTTGCGTTTAAGTGTACAAGGGATAGCAACCACGAATCGTATTATATTCTTTTAAGTAATGTACCTATATAATCTTATAATTACATTATTAACAGATTTGATTTCCTGTAGCTTTTATAAAATTATTATACGAAATTAATTAATTTTATTTTATACCTACTTATTTTTTTATTAAGGTTTAGTTTTTAAGATATTTTTTTTCATTTTTATTTTATAAACTAAATTATCCGTATTTTTGTAAAACAAAACCTATTTACAAAAAAATAAAAAAATAAATAAAACAAAACAAAACAAAAGAAATAGCAGTTAAATAGTTTATACATTTTTTATGTTGGAAAAAATTCAATTATGTGCATTTGTGATTTATTTTTTTTTTTTTAATATTTAAAATAGAAGTAACAGAATACATAATATTAAGATTACAAAGAAAAACAAATACATAAATTGAGTGATTTTATTTTTTTCTTCGATTTTCAGTTTCTCTTATGATCTTCTCTTCTCCATTGCAAATTTATTTTCGAAATGAAAAGTTCGTCTTTAAAGAACTGTATTTGAATTTACTGCTGTTAGAAACTTCTCAAACTCGTGAGAAGTGACGAAATGATTGTGGACAAGAATATGTAATTTTGGTCAAGTCCAAAAAAAGATTAAGTACATACATTATTGGTCCCCTCCATCCCTGACAACAGTACTTGCACACAGGAATGGTTGAGAGTTGTAAGTCACTAGGCCCTAGTCCTAGTTGCGCCACCTCTCTTTTTTTTTATTTACATAAATTATTGTTTCTAATGTTGATAAATTAAGTAAAACAGTCAATGCCTGAATTACGAACTATGGATCTTCTGCTGCCAAAAAAACTATATCTACGACATGAACCAATTATGAATTACGAGAATGGGCCTATGCTTTTACTTAAACAAAGCTCAAACAATTTAAGCTACCGCCCATCATATTGGGCCCTACCGGGAAAATCCTGGGGAATTTGATTTCCCGTGAAAAGTTTAATTCCCAAGAAATAATTCAAAAATACACCAAAATGTAAGACTCGCTAGTTTTTGATTTTATAATTTCAAAAATCTGTATTTAGGTTTAAAGTAAAAAATTAATGATAGATGATAAGACTTGTTGAGCTCATCTAGCAAAATTAACTTGTATTTATCAACTTAATCCAAAAATGGTTGCTTGTAATATAAACTTAATAATACCTCATTCATTCCACATTTGGGCTTTTCCATAAAACCTAATTGTTAAAGAAATGTCGGCAAATAAAAAACGAGAAAAGCTTGTCCCTATCCATGTGACACGAAGTGTATGTATGTTAAACCGTCTTCTTAGGAGCCAAATTTTAACATTGGTGCCATCAAACAAACCAATTATACCTTACGGAATACGACAAATGAAACGCCAGTAAAACGACAAGACTTCAAAAACTTTTAAGTAAAACGCCTATCGGAGTAAGGGTGATCGTGAACTTCCCTAAATAAAATAAATTATTCCCAGAAAAAAACTACCCACATCGAAAAAACAAATTATTTTCGGTGATCAATTTCGAATTGTGTACAGTGTTATCAAACGATCATACGCACAGTGTGTTCCACACCTAGTTTTAAACAGTTTCAGACTGACAGTACTGACACTGAAATCTTTTAGCTTTAGTCATTTTTAGTCCGAAGTCGTTCCACACTTCAAAAATTGTGCTTATTATTACAAAAAAGAGCGCGCGTGAGAGAGTAAAACATTTCCCCTTTTTGCCAGATTTAGTCCGAGAAATTTCTTCTGGCGATTTCTGGGCTGGCTGTCAAATTCCATTTGAAGTTCACGGCAATTAATGGGCGCATTCATAAAGCTAGTGACTATGTTGGGGAATTAAACTTCCGAACAGTAAGGGGAGAGATCCTTAATTCAATATTTTCTTTAAAGGGCATTTTGCCGAACACAAGTTTTGCTTATGGTATTTTCTTTATTTAATTTACAAGTCTAATTTTTAGTCAAGGAACCACCAAGTGGTATTTATTGGCGCAGTAGACGACCGACCGCGTTGAAGAATAGAAGAGAACTCCCAGAGACCGACCAAGTCAGTCACCAAGCCACCACCAGTCCGTTGTCCAAGAATGCAGCGTCACCAAAACGCCCACAGGTTAAACGAGTCCAGAATCTGGTACCAGGCCCATGCCTTGGATACCCAACGACACACAACCAAGAATGTGCCAACGCCAGCAACAATAGCGAAGATCCGTGGGAGCGTCATCTGAGGGTAAGCTATCGTCGTGGTGTTGTTTATTTGTTCTTCCTAGAACTGTCTTGCAACCCTCAGCACTCTGCTGTATTTATCCAAGATAACTATAGGGCAGCGATGATTGACTGGCGACAATAAGAGTCGAATGTCACAGTCCAGTCGTTGAGTGAGCGACACTACGAGCCGCTTCAACATATCCATAACCATAGCATGTTGTAGGTATCCGCCATGGTAATGCATACCCATGGTCTGCGCTATGTGTCCGCTCTACTATTGCATACCCATGGTATGCGCTGTGTATCTGCTATACGGTGGGTGATGACACCACCTATAGCTCTATGTATACTTAGGTATGTGCCTGTGCTGTGGGTAGGTATCTGCTTTGGCTGGCACAGAAATGAAGCACAAATCAATGGCACACTTAATTCGACACATTTTGATGTCAATCGACTGCTCATATAGCGAGGCAGTATGGAATGTGTGATATGATGCTGTCCGGCTGAGGGTGGTGGTGGGTGTAGTGAGGTACCAAGTACTTTCTGCTGCATCAGCGCGGACGAGGTCAGTGGTGATTGACCGAACATCCTGCCCGGTCGAACCTTGCGTTCGAAATGTTATGGGATGTGGTCCAGCTGGCCGTGTTGAGGTAGGTTATGCTCATACAAAAGGACACACATGTATCTAATTAGTCGTGTATTGGAAGAAATAGTTATGATAATTTAGGAGTTTGTTAGTCGATTAATCGACAAAGTTTCTGGACGGGGCGGCGACACTCGCCGGCGGCAGTCCGAAGGGTTGCGTTGCGGGCCAATCCATCATTGCCCAAGTGAACCGCTGTGACTCGCCCGAGTCGCCAATGGGTAGGGGGTAGATTCTCGTTTCGCACAAGAACTATGTCCTCCACTCGAAGATTCGGCTCTCGTTTCTCCCATTTGTTTCGGGCTTGCAAGGTGCACAAATACTCCTCGCTCCATCTGTGCCAAAAGTCTTGGTGGACTTTGCGCAGCCACTGGTACTGTTTCAGTCGGTTGATTGGTATATCATCGATGCGGGGCTCTGGTACTGCTATCAGTGGTGCTCCGATCAGGAAGTCTCCAGGAGTGAGGGCCAGTTTGTCCTCAGGATCGTCATGTAGGGGAACCAATGGACGAGAGTTAAGACATGCTTCGATACGAACTGCCAAGGTGTGCAGCTGATGATGCCAAAGCGACTGAGATCCCACCAGGCGGATCAAGTGGTGTTTGGCGGATTTGACGGCGGCTTCCCATAAGCCACCTTGATGTGGAGCACCTGGCGTGATGAAGTGCCATCTCGTACCTGCATGCGCCAAGGCTTGCTGATTGTAATGAGACTCAAAAAGAGCCAGGTCTTCCTTCAAGAGCCGGTTGGCCCCCACAAAGGCAGTCCCATTATCGCTGTAGAGATCGGGGCAGGGTCCACGCCTGCCGGTGAATCGGGTGAAAGCATCCAAGAAAGCTTGTGAAGAGAGGTCCTCTATGACCTCTAAATGCACGGCTTTGGTAGCCATGCATACAAATATCGCCAGGTATCCCTTTGTAGTGGTGCGGGATCGTTTGGTTCCCACACGTAGGGTGAATGGTCCACAGTAATCTACCCCGGACGATAGGAAGGGTCTTGCCTCATTGACTCGTTGACTGGGCAGTGAGGTCATCTGTTGCTTTATTAATGTCCCACGATGTCTTCGACAGATGACGCATTTGTGGACGAATGTTCTAACCGCTTGTCGGCCCTGAAGTATCCAATACTTATGGCGTAGTGTCTGAAGCATCAGTTGTGCTCCACCATGCATGGTGATCTCGTGAGTGTGGTCCAACAGCAACCCGACGAGATGTCCTGTCTTCGGTAGGACGAGCGGGAATTTCTGCTCATGTGGCAGCGAAGAGTGAGTGAGCCGGCCTCCGACTCGAAGTAGATCCTTGTCGTCTAAGTAAGGATTTAGTGACAGTAACGGGCTTCCACTCCCCAATGGAGCTTTCTTGTGTAGTTGCTGGATGTCTTGAGGGAAGTACATCGCTTGTTCTATTCGTATAAGGCGTTGTAGGGCGTCATCGAGCTCATCCGCTCCCATCACGGGTTCCTGGATACGATGTCTATGTGACTTCAGCCACCTTGTCATGTAGGCAACAACGCGTAGAAGTTTCTGCATTCGGCTATATCGTTCCACCAAGGGGATGACCGTGCCGTCTCTGCATCGAGTAGTCAATGGGTGTGATGCGGGTTGCGTGGTGACACCGGTAACAACCGATGGTTTGACTTCAGCTGCGATAGTAACCAGGTCTTTATCATCAGGCTGCCCGGCTGGGCCAAGAGGGAGCGGACCGACCTTCAACCAGTCTGGGCCTTGCCACCATAGGTTGTGGTTGACGAGCTCTGAGGCTCGC
Organism: Eupeodes latifasciatus; assembly: GCA_920104205.1. Classification (NCBI taxonomy): domain Eukaryota; kingdom Metazoa; phylum Arthropoda; class Insecta; order Diptera; family Syrphidae; genus Eupeodes; species Eupeodes latifasciatus. The sequence goes on along the minus strand of OV049924.1, from coordinate 292,076,488 downwards.
GCAGTCAGCAGGGTTCTGAGCGGAGCGTACGTGATGCCACCGTTCAGGTGACGTGAGCTCTTGTATTTGTCGGACTCGATTCGTGACGTATGGCTTCAATGTCGAAGGCTCCTTCCTTAACCAACATAACACGATGCTGGAATCTGACCATAAGTAGTATGGTGCTGTAACTAGTCCAAGAGCTGTACGGATGTTCATCAGGGTGATGGCCAATAGGTGGGCGGCACAAAGTTCTAAACGAGGTATAGTGGCGCCCTTGATGGGGGCTACCTTCGTACGTGCAGTCACCAGGGAGATCTGCACTCGTTCATCTGGGTAGGTGGTTCTTAGGTAGACCACTGCTGCATAGGCTCGGGAGCTGGCATCACAGAAACCATGAATTGTGGTGGGGTACTGATTGTGCATGCCTAGCCAGCGTGGGACCCGAACCTGATTGAGGTTGACCAAGTCGTCCCGGAATGTCTGCCAAGTATGCTGCAACTCATCAGTGAGGGGGACATCCCATGTGATGCCTGCGGACCAGAGTGTCTGGATGAACACCTTTCCGACGATTACCACAGGAGCAAGAAGACCGGTGGGGTCAAATAGCTGAGCCACTTCACTCAGTACACGCCTCTTTGTTGCAGGAGGGCGTGGCACTTCTAGTTCCACGCGAAAGAAGAGCTCGTCAGCTGTTGGGTCCCAACGTAGACCAAGTACTGTTGCCGTTGGGCCGTCAATGACAAGCTCTGTGGAAGAAGAAGAAAAGGAAGCTTGATTAGTTAACCTCGACATTACCTGTATGCTATTCGAGTTCCATTTGCGGAGTGCAAAATGTCCAGCCAAGAGGATCTTATTGACTTCGCCTGCCAGTCGTACTGCTTCGACGGCACTGTTGCAGCTAGTGAGGAGGTCATCCACATAAAAGGCCTTCTCAATCGTCTCAATTGCCGCTCGGGCACGTGTTGGATCTGCGACTAAACTCTGGTTATCGTGCGCACACTGGATCATCGATCGCACTGAAGTGTATGGACTAGATGCCATACCATACGTAACGGTTGTTAACCGAAAGACATTGAGCTCGTCTGACGGTGACTCTCTCCAGAGAATCCGCTGGAAATCACGATGTTCAGGTGCTACCAGGACCTGACGGAACATCTTCTCCACATCGGCTGTCAAAGCAATGGGGTATCTCCGGAACCTCAAGATCACATTGATAAGTGAATCTTGGATCGTCGGACCCACCAGCTGGACATCATTGAGTGAGACTCCAGTAGTGGTTTTGGCTGATGCATTGAATACCACACGGAATTTAGTGATTACCGCATGATGCGGGATGTAGTACGAGTTGGGGCGGTCGCCATGTTGACCCACCCGATCCATGTGTCCCATAGCTTCATATTCACGCATGAATGTAGTGTACTTCTCGCGGAGTTCTGGATTGTTGTAGAGTCTTCTCTCTAAACAATAGAACTGGCGTATGGCTGAGCGGTAGGATGCGCCTAGCTTCGGGACATCGTGTCGAAATGGTATCTGAACCCTGTATCGACCATCAGGTGTGCGTGAGTGTGTCGAATCGAAATGGCGACTGCACTCATCCTCTCTGGATTCGTCGAGAGGAACTTCTTCTAGCTTCCAGAAGTTCTTTACCAATTCGTCTAAGGTAAAGTCTGAAGATGGTTCCGCAGTCATCCGGGCGTTGTGAGCTCGTGCGACGGGCTGCGGTGGTGTCAGAGCAGCTGGACCAAAGACAACCCAACCAAGCCGGGTACATTGTGCATGTGGTTCGTGAAATTAACCATGAATAACCTCGCTCTGGACTATGTATCCCCATACATCTGCACCGAGTAAAACATCAATGGCACCAGGGGTTCCCAGGTGTTTATCAGCCAATGGTAGACCCGCCAAGTGGGTCCACTGCGTAGTATCGACGTAGGAGTCAGGGATGACTGACGTAATTGTCGGGATCACCAGAGCCTTGAGTTGGATGGTGAAAGAGGAACGGGTCGACCGAAGTGACAACGTCACTTGTTCCTGTACAGGCGCATGCTTCAATGCGCCAATGCCTTGCACGGCGATGTCCACTGGAGACCTGGGGAGTTTAAGCCTATCGACTAGAGAGGTTTTAGCAAAACTTACCTGCGATCCTGGATCGCACAGGGCGCGCACCAAGTGCCGCTCCGCCGTTTGACTGTACGTATAGACTAATGCTGTCGCCAACAGTACAGTCGAACTGGGGTTGAGGAGTCAATTCGAATCCTCCTGGAACACGTCAGGTAGTCCATGTTTCCGTTCCTGGTACGGAACCCAGTTGGACGGTTCTGGTAATCGCTGCTTGGATCCTGAAGGTTTGCCTTGTTGCGCAGCAGGATCCGCTGACGGCTTCTTTGATGATTGCGGCTGACTCTTGCACAGGAGCGTGTTATGTCGCTGATTGCAATGGCGGCAATTAAATGTGGATGGGCACCTATCTGAGCGGTGTCCAGACTTCAGGCAGTTGAAACACAGGTCCTCTGCTCGGAGGAAGTTGAGTTTCGTGCTAGCATCCCATCAACCGAACTCGCTGCAGTGGTTGAGGATGTGGTTTCCGTTGCAACCTGCACACCGGTTATTCTGCTTCTTCACTGCTGCTGCGGCATGTGTCCGAGCGACCGGTTTAGCCCGGGCCGAGGGACGCGGAGCTGACCGACTCGCAGCATCCGAGCGACTGCCAAATGGTCGCCTAGCTATTTCAGCACCAAGGCTGTGGGCACGGAGTTCCACGAACTCTAGTAATGACGCCAATGATGCTTTTTTCTTGGGTGGGCAATGCATGCTCCAGAGATGTTGTGTCTTCGGGGGAAGCTTCGTGAGGACGATATGCAGGGTCAACGTGTCCCAGCTGTCGACTGGTTCTCTCATGACCCTGAGTGAGCGTAGAGACTCACCTACTGTGTCCCTGATACGCATCAGCTCGCGGGCTGACTCCTCTGCGGCGGCAGTTACCCCCAAAAACCGGGATACGTGAGCCTCTGCTAGCAATCTGGGGTTGTCGAAGCGCTCCTTGAGTGCTGCCCACAGTTCCTCGTAACCTCCGGAGTAAACACTCCCGACGAAACCCACGTCTGTCACTTTTACTGAGTCCCGAAGCTTCTGCAGCTTGTAGGGCACGGGCAGATCGGCGTTATGCACCATCGTCTCGAAGGCGTCTTTGAACTCCAGCCACTTCTGGAGTTCCCCAGTGAAGGTAGGGATCCGGATCGACTCCAGCTTCATCTCTAGCTTCGCCGTCGATGTGGAAGGGATTGTCGGCACCACGACCTCTTTGGGTACGTCCAGGACCGCTACCCGCCGTTTCAAAGCGGACGCGGCTTCGATGTACTGCTGCGTCACCGTCTGCTGCAGCAATCCGTGCTCCTCAATGTCCTCGTCTGCTACATCCTCCAGTATTGCCGACATCCAGCAGAGCTACTTCATGCGCGATCTGGAAGCGCTCGTATTGCTGATCTAGAGAGCGTTATTCGCTCTCGATCCGGGCCACATCCCAGCTGGTCATGTCCGCGGACACGATGCTGGTATACAACCACTTCAAGGCGGTGCATGCTGCTGACCTCTTTGTTAGGTGAGCCATGTTCACACTTCACAATTAAACGGGAAAAGGACAAAGAGGGTCGGAAACTTGTATTCACGAGAACTGAAAGTCTATCCCAACGATAGGGTTATGACCGCGTACCACAGTAGCGCAACTACACTGAACAAGAAGACGACGATAGCGAATTCAATGTAACTTGGATCCCAAGGTCCACAAAAGCACATTCACAAAGTTCACAAGGGACACGACAAAATGTTCAAAATGTCACTTGATTTCACAAAATCATTCCTCACAGGAGGCACCAAAATGTTGGGGAATTAAACTTCCGAACAGTAAGGGGAGAGATCCTTAATTCAATATTTTCTTTAAAGGGCACTTTGCCGAACACAAGTTTTGCTTATGGTATTTTCTTTATTTAATTTACAAGTCTAATTTACAAGTCTAATTTACAAGTCTAATTTTTAGTCAAGGAACCACCAAGTAGTATTTATTGGCGCAGTAGACGACCGACCGCGTTGAAGAATAGAAGAGAACTCCCAGAGACCGACCAAGTCAGTCACCAAGCCACCACCAGTCCGTTGTCCAAGAATGCAGCGTCACCAAAACGCCCACAGGTTAAGCGAGTCCAGAATCTGGTACCAGGCCCATGCCTTGGATACCCAACGACACACAACCAAGAATGTGCCAACGCCAGCAACAATAGCGAAGATCCGTGGAAGCGTCATCTGAGGGTAAGCCATCGTCGTGGTGTTGTTTATTTGTTCTTCCTAGAACTGTCTTGCAACCCTCAGCACTCTGCTGTATTTATCCAAGATAACTATAGGGCAGCGATGATTGACTGGCGACAATAAGAGTCGAATGTCACAGTCCAGTCGTTGAGTGAGCGACACTACGAGCCGCTTCAACATATCCATAACCATAGCATGTTGTAGGTATCCACCATGCTAATGCATACCCATGGTCTGCGCTATGTGTCCGCTCTACTATTGCATACCCATGGTATGCGCTGTGTATCTGCTATACGGTGGGTGATGACACCACCTATAGCTCTATGTATACTTAGGTATGTGCCTGTGCTGTGGGTAGGTATCTGCTTTGGCTGGCACAGAAATGAAGCACAAATCAATGGCACACTTAATTCGACACATTTTGATGTCAATCGACTGCTCATATAGCGAGGCAGTATGGAATGTGTGATATGATGCTGTCCGGCTGAGGGTGGTGGTGGGTGTAGTGAGGTACCAAGTACTTTCTGCTGCATCAGCGCGGACGTTGACCACCAAATCTCGAGGTCAGTGGTGATTGACCGAACAGACTATGTAATCAAAATTCAACTAGCTTTGTGAATGCAAAATTGCACTACAAAGCTAGTCAATCTGGAACTGTCATATTAATGACAAATACAAATATATAGAATAAGCAACATTTGTGTTTTCAGAACTTTAAATAGTTTTTTTTTCTTTTTAAACTCAATAAAACCAAATATAAACCTATACGTATACATATATGTATCTCCGAAAGTACTAAGATCTCAGAGTGGTCATCATAGTAGAAACTATGAAACAACAGGACGTTCTTATCCCTCTACCTTCCCAGAATCATCACCCATTCCCACATAAACAAGGCATACCAGCCTACGTTTATATCACCAACTCTCATCCCACCTCCCACGTTGTAATGGTGAAAAAGCTAAACAGCGCTCCTATCTCCTATGCTCCTTCTCACTCTAGGTAACCTAGCTGAATTGCTGTTACCGAATCCCAATCTTTTCCTTACATATCAGAATGATGATTTAACATCAGCTGACTCCTCACCCTATTTCCTCCCCTACCACCTCTCATCTTTATTGGGCTGGATCTAAGATGTTAAACGACCCGTGCCGATGATCAGCCTCAGGGCCGAATTTAGGGGAGGGCAACCGGGGCGGAAGCCCGGGGCCTCCACAAACGGGGAGCCCCACCAATAGAGACTTCGGAAAATTTTTGTTTTAAATTCCAACTAGTAAATACAAGTAAACAACGTTTCCTTAGATATGTATTTTTGTTTGCTCTTTTACCTTTACCTACAGCCTACAGTACTTTGTACATACATGATTATTTAATTATATTAATCTTAAATAACAGAAATCATTGATCTATATTTGTTCACTCCAATCAGGCAATCAGTGAAATCAAATGGCCCTGATAAGAAGCACTTCCAATTCACTACCCATCTTGAGGGAGTACCCCAACCGCTTAATGGCTGAGTGGGGTGGTACTTGCCCGCAACCTCGTAGGTTGGGTATTCGATTCCGTGTCTCGACAATTTTCTTTTCTTATGTATGTATATGTACATATAAATTAATTGCTGTATATGAAGAATCGTTCTTCAATTCTTGGAAAAATCAATTATTATTGACAATGGTAATTTGTTTCATATTTCTTTATGCAGTCAGGTATGCAGTTTGATAAGCAAATAATTATTATTTCGACTCAATTAAATGCCATCAATTATTCACAAACTTTACTGCATGGAAGAAAGTGAAAAAAATCATAGTCGGTCAATAGTAATTTATTTGTATAATTATTGAAGAATATCGATTTCGATTGTCATACAAAATCCACCTCATCGTGACAAGGTCGAAAATCAAAATTTCAGAGCTACAGTCCCAAACCTCGAAATTGCATTGAGAATGTATGTATTTGGTTTTGATGGTAACAAATTGCACTGGTGAGCGCTCATTTTCAAAAATGAAAATTATAAAAAATAGGCTTCGAACCACGATGGGACAAAAGCGTCTATCGAAGCTTTCTCTCATGAGCATTGAAAGCGATTTACTTCCAGAACTGGATTTCAACGAAATCATTCCGTTCGTTAACCCTAAAATTTAATTTCAGATAATTCTTTTTTCCGAATTTAGAGGTCCAGAGGCCTTGGGCAATAGAGGAGCGGAGGCCCCTCACCCAAATTATTTTCAAAATACATAAAGTAAACCATTTTTTTTCACTCGAGTTTTTCAATAAATAATTTATTGTGAAACCAAGTACATTCCTTTAGTATTGAACAAACACATGCATATAAACATAAACGGAAAAGAATTATCTGAAATTAAATTTTAGGGTTAACGAACGGAACCTTTCGAGCTTTTTTCGCCGAAAAATCGTTGATGATTTCGTTGAAATCCAGTTCTGGGAGTAAATCGCTTTCAATGCTCATGAGAGAAAGCTTCGATAGACGCTTTTGTCCCATCGTGGTTCGAAGCCTATTTTTTATAATTTTCATTTTTGAAAATGAGCGCTCACCAGTGCAATTTGTTACCATCAAAACCAAATACATACATTCTCAATGCAATTTCGAGGTTTGGGACTGTAGCTCTAAAATTTTGATTTTCGACCTTGTCACGTTGAGGTGGATTTTGTATGACAATCGAAATCGATATTCTTCAATAATTATACAAATAAATTACTATTGACCGACTATGATTTTTTTCACTTTCTTCCATGCAGTAAAGTTTGTGAATAATTGATGGCATCTAATTGAGTCGAAATTATAATTATTTGCTTATCAAACTGCATACCTGACTGCATAAAGAAATATGAAACAAATTACCATTGTCAATAATAATTGATTTTTCCAAGAATTGAAGAACACCGATTCTTCATATACAGCAATTAATTTATATGTACATATACATACATAAGAAAAGAAAATTGTCGAGACACGGAATCGAATACCCAACCTACGAGGTTGCGGGCAAGTACCACCCCACTCAGCCATTAAGCGATTGGGGTACTCCCTCAAGATGGGTAGTGAATTGGAAGTGCTTCTTATCAGGGCCATTTGATTTCACTGATTGCCTGATTGGAGTGAACAAATATAGATCAATGATTTCTGTTATTTAAGATTAATATAATTAAATAATCATGTATGTACAAAGTACTGTAGGCTGTAGGTAAAGGTAAAAAAAATACATATCAAAGGAAAAGTTGTTTACTTGTGTTTACTAGTTGGAATTTAAAACAAAAATTTTCCGAAGTCTCTATTGTGGGGGCCCGCCGTTTGTGGAGGCCCCGGGCTTCCGCCCGGTTGCCCTCCCCTAAATCCGGCCCTGTCTAACGGAGTATCCGGATACCTGGCGACCTCCGGATTAACTATCCTTATCTGTACATGCGAATCTCTGTGCAGACGGACCTCTTTTCTTCGCAACTCGTGGGATCAAGATGAACAAAACAAAAAACAAAAATGATGAGACCGGTATCTCTTCAGGACCGGGCGGCAGTTTGGCGTGAAAGCCAGTTGCGGTATCTCTCGCGGCCAACACAGAGAAGGGAGTAGTGGTTAACCATGGACCCTCCTCTGCTGTTGGTAGTAACGAGAGTATGAAGGTAGCGATACCTAATTTCAGTAGTGGCAGGGTTGTGAAAAATGGCCCTACCACTACTAATGAGAGTACATCCAGAAATGGAAAGGGAAAACTCTCAAAAAGCCTATATAGACAAAGGCGGCAAGCGGCGAAAATCCTAAAGGCCTCTGGTGCATCATCGGGGGCTGAAAGGACACCGCAGCAAACAGCTAGCGTCGAATGGGCTAAAAGCATACTTGCTACAACAAGGACCAGTAAGGCCTCTACGTCTAAACGTGAAAGGTCTCTTGAGGGGGCCGTACCGACACCAAAACGGCCTCGGGTGCACAACACCAGCACTCCCCTCAATCCCATCAAGAAACAAGCCAGTTTCAGTGACGTCGCAAAGGGCAAAGTCGTGGTTGCGGTCATTGACAGGAGCGTTGATGATGGCACAATATCGGCTGATCGTTGGCAGTTGGTCAAGGTTAAGCTCTCTGGTGGCTTTTTAAGCATTTTGAGGGAGCTTCCAGGACCACTTCCTCCCATAAGCGATGGGGGTTGGAATCAAGGCCATGTCAAACTCATGGTTTGTGGCGACCAGAGGTCTTGTGACTTGTACAAGCTCGCTGTCAGCCGGTTAGGTGAAGTTTGGCCAGGTGCGAAGCTCGAAGTTGTCGCTAAGGAAGACATTCCTAGCAGACCTAGAACCCGCATTTGGATTCCAATCGAACCTGCTTGTATCGAGGACATTCTCGAGATGATCAGAGTTTGTAACCCGTCCATTCCGACTCATAACTGGAAGATAGCCAAGCTAGAGGAGGTGAAGAATCCTTATAGGAGTGCCATTTTGGTACTCAATAAAGAATCCTTGGCTCCTTTAGCCTTAAACGAGGGCTCGATAAATTATGGCTTCGAAACCATTAAAATTCGAATCTATAAAAAAGATGAGGTTAACTCGGAAAGCGGGCCTCCTAAAACAACCGAAGGTGAACTAGCGGTTGGTGGGCCTGGGACGTCGTCTTCTCTCCTAACAGAGGGTGACGATGCACCCATGCCCTCTCCAATAACGACTCCACCCTCTACAAAAGTCGTAGATAGTCCATCCGTAGTGGAGACTGAGGATGACCTCAACATGATCCTTTTGAGCGAGGACGAACTCTTGGGTTCATCCTCAGACTCAGAGGATCAGAACAAAACCGTGGTGGATGTTGATCTGCCTAATTGTAGCCAAAATGCTGCAGTTAGTACAGATTAATCTCCAGGACTCCATAAAGGCCTCGGCCTAACTTCTTCTCCGTCTGGCAAGAAACGGGGAAGACATTGTCCAAGAGCCATTGATTGTGGGATCCCTTGTTCGAGGACTCAGGACTCCTGGGTACTACACACTGTGTGTGACAGATAAAGGTAAACCTAGATCTTGCATACTAGTGAAACGTAGCATTAATGTATTTTTACTCCATCATTTTAATTACAAAGATCCCACCGTAGCTAGGCTGGAAACAACCAAGGGAAGTTTCTGGCTAATGTCGGCGTATCTTGGCCATGACCACCTTGGCCCTCTCCCTGAAAAAACCCTGGAGAAAACCGTCGCTGAAGCGGAAAGGCAAAGCATCCGCCTAATTATTGGGAGCGATGTTAACGCTCATCATATACGGTATGGGGAAGTACGAATATCAACGACAGAGGTGAGTCTCTTTTTGATTATATTCTTGGTACTAACCTCTTAGTAAGTAATGTTGGAAATGAACCAACCTTCATAACTAAAACTCGACAAGAAGTCTTAGACATAACTCTTGTCTCAGATACTATACACCATATGATCTTTTTTTTTTTTTTTTTTTTCTTAAATTTATTTATTAATTAATCATTTACAATTAAGTTAGTATCTGCGAAGCCGTAGCTTTTCTGCAGAAGATTATTTTTCTATACAATCTTATAAATAAAGTGAGTAATTTAAAAAAAAAAAATATATAATATTCAAAGCTTTAATTAAAAGTATCTTGAAGTTTTATAAATTAATTATGTACTTGGATTATTTAAGAAGTAATTTTTTATGTGTTTTTTTCTTTCTTTTGAATTAGCAATAGTTAATATTTCACGAGGAAGATCGTTAATTATCGTGGGAACAGTATGTAGTAGTTTGCGTCTGCCGTAGTTATTATAATTTCTAGGGATTTGTAACATTCCTTGGGCTCGTCTTCTAGTGTTTACTTGATGTTGTATCGGTCGAATGAATCGGTTGTCATCAAAGTACTCAACAATTGTGGTCATCTTAAAAATATCCTCCACTCTAATAGTTTTAAAACCTGCCTCATTACTTTGTTGACTACTATTTTCAATGATCTTAATAGCTGCATTTTGAAGCTTTTGTATTTTTTGGATATGTGTTTTAGCTGCATTACCCCAAGCAAGTATACCATACCGTATCTTTGACTCCATCAAAGCATAATACACTTGTTTTAAGACGCTTTCAGATGTATGGTATTTTAAATGTGTAATGGCAAATAAGGCTTTCTTGAGGTCCATTCGTAGTTTGTCGATGTGCTTATCCCAAAGAAAATGACAATCTATCACTACACCCAGATATTTATAGTTGTTCACTAACTCAATGCATTCCTTCGGTGTGTTTGGGCAAGCATCATTTTCCAAGGAAATCCGCTGTAATGTTTGCTTGAAGTGTGGACTTCGAATGTGCATCATTTTGGTTTTGGAGGCGTTTATTACTAAACCGTTATCGTGACACCATCTCACAGCCGCATTAAATTCTGTTTGCATCATCATAACTGCAGTTTCCAGAGAACTATGACGGACAACTATAGCCGTATCATCAGCAAAAGCAAATGGTATACTTTGTTTGAAAACTCTAAGTAACTCGTTGGTATATAATATAAATAAAATCGGTCCTAATTTTGATCCCTGTGGCACTCCATATTTCATTATCTTTTTGTCACTAAAAGCATCTTTTATCTTAACACAAAATGTTCTGTTTTGTAGATAATCCGTCAACCAATCAGCCATTGTGCCGCGTATTCCAATCCTTCGCAGTGCTTCAATAAGATTAGAATGGTTCAAGGTATCGAAAGCCTTACTAAAATCCATGAACATTACTAATACATAATGACCTTTTTCCAAGCTTTCATTAACACAATTTGCGAATTCACCTAGTAATTGTCCAGTATTCTTATTTTTTTGAAAACTGTACTGACTCTTATGTATCAGAGAGTGCTTCTCAATAAAATTTTGCAACCTGTTCACTATTACACCTTCCAAGCACTTTTCTATAACTGAAAGAATCGATATTGGTCGGTAGTTGTTCAACTGATTTTTGGTTCCACCTTTATATATTGGTCTAACAACTGCTGTTTTCAAAGTTGAAGGGATAATTGATTGAGTAAGACTCAAATTAATTAAATTACAAATGATTGGAGCAAAAATATCGGAATGGCTTTTGATATCAATTGCCCTGATGCCATCAACTCCAGGTGCCTTATCCTCTCCAAGAGATTTTATAATGGTTTGTATCTCCGTTATGTTTGTTGCGTAAGCAAAGATTGAGTTTTCCACTGTCTCATTTACATTAGTTGAAGTTATTACGTTGCATTTGTGTATAATATTATCCGTTTGAGTTGAAAAAAACTCTGCAAGTTCGTTGGTGAGTGAAATCATTTCTATCTTGAAGTTCTTTTCCATTGTTTCGTCAATGTTTGTTCTTTTTCTTCCTAGTATTTCATTGATCAGTCCCCATGTTTTCCATGGATCAGTTTTGAATTGTATAAATTTATTTTTATAGTAATAACTTTTCTGATACGCTATGCTTTTGTTAGTTTTGTTTCGTATGCTCTTGTACTCTGTTTCATAAGTTAAATTTCTACGATTATTTTTCCACCTTCTATACAATACATCTCTTTGCTTGCATTCTGCTATTAGATTTGGCGTTATCCAAGGACTATTCTGCCTTTTTTTGGTTGTTTTTCGTAACGATGTTGATTGTTTGTAGATATTTTCCAATTTATTAAAAAGTTTTGTATACATTCTGTCCGCGTTTTGTTCTTCTAGCACGACTTTCCAATCTTCTTCATGAATAAGTTGGTTTACTTTTGAACTACTAATGTATGTGGAAGTTGGATATTGTCTTTCCTTTGGTTTTTCTAAGTTCTCATAGTAAAGAATTGGATAATGATCTGTTATATCGCTCTCGATTACTACTGAATTCATTTGTCTATCAATTCGGCTAACAAGGGCATGATCTATTAATGACTTAGTGCCTTTCTTAGGGTCTACTCTTGTATTTTCTGTAATGACATTCATTAATCTCTTTGATGCTAACATTTCAGTATAGTCTTTGACATTATTAGAGTTGAAGTCATTTAAATTAATATTTATATCTCCCATAACAATAACTCTTTCGTTTTTTCCTATTTGTCCTAATTGGTTTCCAAATTCTTCACAAAACGCCGACTTGCTGAAACCTGGTGGTCTATAAATTCCAATAATAGATGTTGTTTTGTTTTCTTCTGCATATTGAACTTGAATATTTTCGTACGAAACCGTTGGCGAATGAATAACTTTATGAGATAAATAACTTCGTATAAACAACATAATTCCTCCACCTCTTCTATTGTTTCGATTTAAAACTACTTGTTCGAAACCTTCCAGTTGATAAAATTTCTCTTCTTCATCATGTATATTTGTTTCTACCAGAATTATTATACTTAATTCATTTATAAAATGGTTTACGTTTAGACAGAAGCTATTCCAATGTAAACGCAATGATCTTATATTAAAACATAAAAAACAACAATTATAATTTTTCAATTCATTTACACCAATGCCGTCAAAGCCATGTATCACCCTACAATTTTGCTTAACTATAATTTCATTATTTTCATTTGTGGTATCCATTTTTGATATTCGACTTTAAATTTCTAGTTGTACTGTTTAGAAACAACAACAATTATTGTTATTGTGTTCTCTTTATGTTGTTTACGTCTTGTGCAGTGGCAATTATTATGGATTGTGTGCTTTCGATTCTTCGTGCTAATATTTTTCCCGCACTCTCCCACACATATTTCCAATTTTCTTGTTTTGCCTTTTCTTTCGTTAACCACAAGAGATGCTTATTAGTTTTTGTGAGTTGATTATTAACATAAATTGTAGCATCGAACTCAGTACTCAACAAAGGTTCTGTTAAGTTGTTTCCAACCTTTATGGAGCAGCGTGAATTCTCCATGGTCATCATGCACAAACGGACGAGTTTGGCAGGGATGCCAAAACTAGACATGGCTCTATACAGTTCGTCCCTGTAGATACCGCCATATGCGGCCTTGAAATCGATGAAAAGATGGTGGGTGTCGATTTGGTGTTATTGGGTTTTTTCCAGGATCTGCCGTAATGTGAATATTTGATCGACTGTGGACTTTCCTGGTCTAAAACCACACTGATAAGGACCTATCAGGTTGTTGACGATGGTCTTTAGACGTTCACATATTACGGCAGAGAAGATTTTATAAGCGATGTTAAGTAGACTGATTCCTCTATATTTGGTGCAGTTTAGAGGGTCTCCTTTTTTCAGGATCGGGCAAACAATACTGAGGTTCCATTCATGGGGCATGCTTTCTTCCGACCATATCTTACAGATAAGTTGGTGCATGCTCCTAACCAACTTATCTCCAGCTGCTTTAAAGAGCTCGGCATTCAAGCCATCCGCTCCAGCGGCTTTGTTAGAATTCAGCTTAGATATAGCAATCTTTACTTCGGGATTGTTGGCTTTCGTCGTCTATGTTGAATGGATCATCCTGCCTGACAGCGGAATTCGGTTCGTCGTCGCCGTTATACAGTCTGCAGAAGTGGTCCTTCCATATCCTCAGCATTGACTGCGGTTCCACTACGATGTTTCCACTTTCGTCTTTGCAGCCTTCGGTTCTAGGTTTACGACTTGTGAATTTCGTTTCACCTGTTCATAAAACTTTCGAACTTCATTCCTGCTTTTAAACCTCTCAACATCTTCGACCGCACGCTTCTCATGCTCTTTCTCTTTCCTTCTGAGAAGTCGGTGTTCCTCTCGCCTCTTCTGCTCATAGAGCTCATGAGCAGCTCTCGTCCTTTTATGCAGCGCCGCTTTGCGTGCCTGTTGTTTGGCTGCATTTGCCTGCCGACATTCCTCATCAAACCAGGGGTTCCTTGTTGGTGGTTGCTTGAAACCCAGCACGTCAGAGGCGGCTTCTCTGAGTGCGTCTTGGCAATGTTGCCACTGGTTTTCTATACATTGTGTTGGCGGCACAGAACTTCGAGAGAGGTTACTTGTAAGTCGGTCGGAGAAGGATTTGGCGATATCTTGCGATTGTAGCCGTTCGACGTTGTACCTTCTCCCAGCATATCCCTGTTTTGCCTTGGGCCTGGAAACCCGAAGTGCTACCTTGGCTACAACAAGGTAGTGGTCCGAGTCGATGTTAGCTCCTCGGAAAGTTCGGACATCCATGATGGTGGAAGCGAGTCTGGCGTCGATTGCAATCTGGTTGACGGTAGATTGATCTGGAGATCTCCAAGTTCCTTTGTGGATGTTGAGGTGTGGAAAACGCGTACTGGCTACCATGACGTTTCGCACCGCAGCAAAATCTATGAGCCTGAATCCGTTGTCGGAAGTGTTGTCGTGCAGGCTGTTTTTCCCGATTATTCCACCAAAGATGTCTTCCCTTCCTAGCTTGGCATTAAAATCGCCCAGGACAATTTTAATATCGTAGCTAGGACACTGCTCATATGTTTTGTCTAAGAGCTCGAAGAACATATCTTTGGTGTTGTCATCCTTCTCATCTGTGGGGGCGTGCGCTAATGTTGCCGAATTTAGCCTTGATGCGGATGGTGATGAGGAGCTCGTTGATGCACTTATAGCTCAAGACTTGTTGCCTAAGTCTGGATCCAATGACAAAGCCGCATCCAAATAAGCGCTGTTGGTTTTCTCGGTAGCAGTCACCATAGTAAATATCGCAGTTTTTCATCCTCTTTTTGCCCGGCCCATCCCATCGTATTTCCTGGATGGCGGTGATGTCTGCTTTATAGCAGTCTAGGGCCTCCGCTAATTCTTCGGCTGCACGTGGTCTGTTAAGGGACCTAACATTCCACGTGCATATCCGAAGTCCGTTGTCCTTAATTCGTTTGTTTAGGTTGTCAACAGTAAATCCGTCCGAGGCTTATGGTGCTTCGCAACTATGAGATTTTTAAGAGGTCAGGAAGTCACCCTGACGGCACAACCCCCAACCTGGAGGGCCAGATCCTTAGTAGGACGGGGAGCCGGATAAACCGCTCCTCATAGGCCTGGGCTCCGAATAAGTCGTAGAAGCCCTATAAGGTGTTCACTAAGTTCAACTGTGGACGCCACTGTTGATTCCATCTCGGGAATTCCTCCGCTGCCGTCTGGATAAGGAGAGGTGCCTTAGTGGACGCACCTCTCCCCCCTCTCTCGTTTGCTGCCCCAACAACTTTCCACTGGAGTTGGAACCCAATCTCCAGTTGAGGTACTAGGCACCCGATGTTCACCATGGGGAGGTGAGAGTAGGAGTTGATAGACAGAGGTTGGTTTTGAGAAAAACCTGTGAACGCTTGTGTTCTCTTGAATGCACATGTCTACCGAGTCCATTGACTTTTCGAAATTATCGGAAAACTGATTGGGCTTCATACAGGAACTCATTACAGAGTTTACTTAAACCTGGACTATCTAGTCCTTCCTCTAACGCTAATGAACTTGACAACAAAGTCAATTACCTTACCTCAGCTATGAACAGATCGCTAGAAATTGCTTGTCCACTTATACACATAAGAGGAAAGAGGAAACCACAATGGTGGGCCTCAGAGCTTGACTCGCTCAGGAAAGAATGCAGGAAACTTTTCAACCGAGCCAAAGCCGCAAGACTAGCCTCTCACTGGGATTCTTACAAAGAATCCCTAAGAATTTACAAGAAGGCACTAAGGAAATCTAAGCGATCTTCTTGGCGATCCTTCTGTGGCACGATAGAAGAAACTTCTGAAGCCTCTAGGTTACGGAAAATTCTTTCAACTAATCCAGCGATGCCAAGCTGCTTGAAAAATGCAGACGGCTCCTGGAAAAATTCAAGTAATGAATCGCTGAACTTACTACTGGATACTCATTTTCCTGGTAGTTCTCCAAGACTTGCAACGGTTATATACGTTCAAGTCCCAATACAACATATCCACAAGGTCTGATCACAAGGGACAAGCTACAATGGGCTCTCAACAGCTTCAAACCATTTAAATCTGCAGGACCAGATGGAATAATACCAGCCGAGCTACAAAAGACTTCTGACATAATTGCACCAATCCTTGAGGCAATTTTTACCAGCTGTCTTTACCTGGTCCATGTTCCCTCGGCATGGCGAGAAGTTAAAGTTGTTTTTATACCCAAGGCAGGTAAATGCTCGCAACTCAATCCTAAAGATCTACGACCTATAAGTCTATCATCATTCCTTCTTAAGACCTTGGAAAGATTGATTGATATCCATTTTTTTTTTTTTTTTTCCAAATTCATTTTTATTAATTCATTCTTAAGACTATCTTAAAGCTAGACAAAAATTCATAAAACTAGCCTAATTATCTATAACTTACAACTAACTTACTGGTCCCATACGGACACTCTAAGTTAAACAATAATACTTAATGCTAATGCCTTTCGGCCCTAAGATCTATTTAACTTCAATTAATTTTATTTATTTGTGTATTCATTAGAAAATTTAGCAAAAACTAATGTCAATATCCTTTTTTATTTTTACTTAAAAACTACTTAAAATAAGGTCCTTAATATAAAACTTAAAGCTAACTAAAACTACCTATTCTACCTATAAACTACTTAAAACTAGAACAACCACAGCAGCAAATCTAACTATCTAAGGTTTTTTGTTTTTCATATTTTGTCTTTTTTTTCTTTTTATTTTTTTGATTATTCCATGATTTTTTTTTTTAATTTTTTGTTTTTTTTTTTTGTATTTTTTTTTGTATTTTTCTTTTTTGTATTTTTTGTATTTTTTTTTGTATGTTTTTTTTTGTGCCACCATGCCTATTCTACTTAAAACTAAACCCTAAAACTATAAAACAAGTATGTAAGCCGGCCAAGGCTTAAAACCCCATCCCGACTACTCACTATCAAGTGCCGATTGAAGCCACCAAAACTGGCTCTCCTGCTTCACCCTATCAGTTCGGTCCCTTTCGGACACAGCCCTACTGAACCGAAGGAGCTCTGCTCCGCCTTGTGCCATGACGTCCCGATTGTACAGGAGTCGCCTATCCACGGTTCGTCGTCTAACGTGGTAGATTAACGGAACTGCCAATCTATCCTGTATCAGACCGCATCTGTCTAAAAAGAGGAATGCCTCTGGTGGAATGAAGCCGCTCAAGCGTGCACTCTCAAAATACTCGTCGTTCGGATAGAACGCCCCGAAAATTAAATTGTTGGTCGAAGACATAGCTCTTGCAATGTGACCTCGAACGAGTTTTATCACGAAATTGTCAATTCTGTTGATTCGAGCCCCGTTGTATAGGACCTCGTTGGAATAGTAGTGCACGTAAGAAGATTCGGCTGTTCGATATACGCCGGTACAGCGTCGTAAACACTGCCGCTCGAACACCCGAAACTTCTCCATCTGGGAAGGGGCAACGTTGAACCACACAGGACAACCATAAACGATCATCGGCCGTATAAGGGCCATGTAGCAAATTACCTTCACTCTGGGGTCAAGCCGACTGCTAAAAAACAGCCGTTTCGTCAGAGCGAAGGCTCCTCTGGCCCTGGTCAGAGCAGCATTTATATGTCTGTCGAAATATAAATACTGATCTAACCAGATACCGAGGTACTTCACTACACTTTTGCTCGCTAATGGCTGCCCGTGAAGATCAACGATAACCATCTTGCGCCAATTCTTGCACGTATCCCTCGTGGCCCTAGCCAACGGAGTCCGGAACAGAATTGTCTCCGACTTATGGACATTTATTTTCAGTTTCCAGTCGTCGCAATATCGCTGAATCTTGTCGAAATCACGCTGCAAGAGAATTCTAATAACCTCAACCTTTCGGGCCGTTCTGTACGCAATAAGATCGTCGGCGTACGCAATTGCCTTTGTAAGACTACCTATCAGATCGCTGGTGTAAATGCTGAAGAGAATCGGCGAATTCACCGCTCCCTGTTGAAGACCATTTTTAATTAAGAATGTTTTGGTAGAAGTTACATTGCCACTTTTGACAACAAACTTTCTACCGTTAAGCATATCATAAAGTATATACAACAATGGCTTGCTTATGCCAAGCCTGCTCAGTTTTAGGTAAAGACCCTCTAACCATACGGTGTCAAAGGCCTTTTCCAAATCAACCAGAACAGCACCTGTGCATTGTTGTTTTGTTTTATTCCATTGGATATCAGAAACGAGTTTAGACGCAGCATGAATTGTGTCATGACCCGCCTTGAACCCGAACTGTTTATCCGGAATTATTTTGTTGTCCGCAGCCCACTTAGTCAGAGCCCTATTAATGATTTTTTCGAAAACTTTGCTGATGCTCGGAAGAAGACTTATCGACCGAAGATTTGACGGGTTGGAGTTGTCCTTTCCCTTTTTCGGGAGAGGATGAACCACAGCGGTCTTCCAATGCACTGGATAATATGCATTATTCAGTGCATTATTGAAGAGTGTGGTGTAAATGTCAATTGCCTCCATCGGTAAATGTCTTAGTACAACGTTGGATATACCATCGACACCTGCTGACTTTTTATTTTTTATTGAGTTGAAGATGAGCTGAAGCTCAATCTTCGTCACTAACAGGGGACATGGTCCCGTTTGCTCGGCGATTATGGCATTTGCCAAGGAATCGTCATCGAACCGCATAAAACCGCGGTTCTCAGATCGCCAATGTGTTATATCATTTCGAAGGTAAAAGTGATTAAGTAGGGCTCTGTTTTCCAGGTCGTGGTTGGGGCGAATGCTAACATTCACCTTGTACACTTGCTGGAAAGCAGCTCCCACCGCCTCCACTTTTTCCTTCGGATCTTCAATTATATAAAAGTCATCGTCAAAGATGGCTTCTTCTGGATCTATTTGCGCTGTCATGAGTACGTCTCTGTTCTCTTCAGTTCTTTGGAGTTTCAGACACGGAAGGTCATTGTCGTTCTTTTTCCTGAATATCTTGTTGATTTTAGGGAACATACTAGGGTCACTGGAATTAACTGACCGGATCTTACGGTCCCAGTACTTGTTAATTGATAACCTGTAGTTCTCCCTAATCAACTGATTAACATTTTTTATTGACGACTTCAGTGTCCTAACCTCCAAGTCGTGTGGGTCTGTAAGTCGTCTGTACAAGTTTTTGAGTCTTGTCAGTAAGCCACTCTTGTGCTTACGTAGTGCGTCAATAGTCGCGTTTCTGTAAGCGTCCATTTGGTCCCGTTCTTTGTACTTTGGTATTGTCCTTTCCATCGTTCGTTTTATTGTTTCGTCCATCTGTTGTAAATGTTGGTCAATTTCTGTATTTGTCAGGTTTCTGTTGTTTGGTGGGGCTATGTCACTCGAACGAAGTTCTCTCGCTAGGGCGTTGGTGAAACGAGGCCAGCGCATTTTACTGTAATTGTAAGAATGCATTGCAACGTATTCCTCCAACTCCACGCGTTCGTTCGGAATCTGCATTACAGCAGCCAGTCCGCAGTGATCACTGTCGTACTCGACTGTGTGTAAACAGTTTCGAGGGTGATTACCCACTTTGTCTGTAACTGTCAGTCTGGTGTCGTACAGCAAAAGATCCAGAAAGGAGCCGGTTCTTGGATACGATGGCTTTTCAGTAGCTAGCAGGTCGACGCCATATTCAACGCTGTAAAGATTCATCAAATTAAAAAGATGGTTACCTCTGGGATTACTATATTGATTTCCCCAATCTTCATGTTTTGCGTTCAAATCACCGGCCAAGATGAAATAGTTTTCTTCCAAGCTCAGTTTCAGTTCCCTAAAAAGAATCTCGAGTTCTGAAGCAAAGTAAGTAACCTGCGGAGCTCCAGCCGCATAAGCTGATTGATATCCATTTAAGGGCAAGTATTGATACAAGACTTCTGTCTTCGTCTCAACATGCCTACTGTAAAGGTAAATCGGTGGAAACAGCGTTACACAGTGCGAGTAATTAGGAAGGAAGGATAGGATTTGAAAGGAGATACCGATGCACATTGGTTTTGAATGCCTGCACATTGTAATGAGTGGGAAATATTGAATCTGCTAAAGCATTCCACATTCGTGTAGTGCGACTAAAAAAAGAATCTCTGTACTTTACAGTACGACCGAAATTGGGCTCAAGGGTAAACTGATGGGCATTCCTAAAAGAACGAGTTTTACGGTTAAATTTTTTGAGGGGAGGAATGCAACTGGCTATTTCATTAAAGCATTGCTTATGGAAGTAGCGATAAAATAATGAGAGACATGAAACCTTACGACGGTGCTCGAGAGATGCAAAAGTTTCAGTAAGACAACGGTCACCTATCATTTTTAGAGCTCTCTTTTGAATTCTGTTCAAAAGACTCAAGTGGGATATAGGAGCACCTGCCCAAATATGAGAATTGTACTCAAGTTTTGGACGAATATAGGCTTTATAAATTATAGCCAGATCAGAAGGGGTAAAAAACTTCTTGCATCGTCGGAGAAAACCTAAACACTTAGCAGAATTTTTGGCGATGTCAAATATGTGATCACTCCACAACAAGTGGTTTGTAATGCACATACCTAAGACTGATAGCTGTTCAGTCTCCTAGATGCAAGTACCACTCATGGATAGCGGCATTGGGGGAGGGTTACGCTTTTGCGACATTAGACAGCATTGAGTTTTCGAAGCATTAAATTCTACACGGTTTTTGATTCCCCATTGTACAATGCTTTCGAGATCAGAATTTAATGAGCTTATCATACGCTGCCGTTGAAGTTCCACATCCGAAGGACAAGGATGAGAATCTAAAAACGAATATGAAAAGCTGAGGGTACTGTCATCCGCGAAACAATTTAGTGGGTTAGAAGTTTTAGACAAAAGATCATTTATAAAAATAAGGAAGAGCGTCGGAGACAAAACGGAGCCCTGGGCACACCAGCGTTTATTTTGCGAATATCCGATTTGAACCCGTCCAATACTACTCAAATTGAACGGTCCGAAAGGTAATTTCTAACCCAACGAAGAAGGGATTCATCAATACCAAATGCACGCATTTTCGATAAGAGAGCTTGGTGCCAAACTCTATCAAATGCCTTTGAAATATCAAGTGCAATAATCTTACTTTCTCCAAAACAATGTAAAGATTTGTTCCACTGTTCGGTGAGATAAACTATGAGATCACCAGTGGACCTATTGCTACGAAAGCCATACTGCCGGTCATTAAGAAGCTTCCGTTCTTCGAGATATTTCTTAAGCTGAAAATTGATCAGCGTTTCCATGACCTTGGAAAGAAGGGATGTAAGTGCAATTGGACGATAGTTAGATGGTGAGGAGGATTCGCCTTTTTTAGGGACAGGCTGGACAAATGCAGTTTTCCATCCACTCAGAAAGAGACCTGTAGAATAGGACAGATGGAAAAGCTTACGCAGTGGTTTTGCCAGCGTTGAAGAGAACAATAGCGGGGATACTATCCGGGCCAGCGGATTTGTGAATGTCAAGATTTCGCACTCGTTTAGTTACTAGAGCTAAACGAGTGCGAAAGAAGATTCGTCCCATAGAATCGCTTACGCTTTCAAGTACAGGCGGAGTCATGTCACTGACTGGCAGCATCGAATTAACAGCAAACTGTGCTGCAAGCAAATTGGCTTTATCAATCGAGCTTACATAGGGAGTGTCATTGGAAACGAGCGTCGGAACCGACGAAGACGTAGTGTTAGGCACATTTTTTACAAATGACCAGACATTTTTACTACCACTGGGACATTGTAGTATTTTTTGCCGTAATTTCTGGTCATGCAAAAATTAAATGCGTCGTATATGTCCGTTACAGGTCTTTCTAGCTTGTTTGAACTTATTCCGGTTTTCCTCAGTTGGGTTGGCTTTGTAATTCCGGAAACTTACATTTTTGATTTTAATAACCTCTTTACAGCTCGAATCAAACCATGAGTTTTCTTTGGGTTTGATAGATTTTACCCTATTCGGGATAAAATTTCTCATTCCACAAAGAATTAAGTTTGTAATCATATCTGCACTGGAATCCACGTCACTATCGAGGAAGCATAGTGACCAGTTAAAGTTCCTGAAGAATTCATTGAGACCGTCCCAGTTGGCTTTCTCATATTGCCAAACGGTTCTCGTAGGGGTTTTAACTTTAACTGGCGTTTTTTGGCATGAGAAATTTGCAGATATGACACAATGGTCTGATGTGCCTAAAGGCGATAATACACTGACAGTATATTTATTAGGATCAGAGGTAAGAAACAAGTCTAGAGTGTTTGCGAATTGACCTGCAACGTCAGGAATCCGAGTTGGCTCGTCAACTAACTGAGTCAGGTGGTTTAACTCAGCAAAAATCTCGACATACCTTCCTTCGGATGTTGTCTGACCCGAATAGCGTAGCCACGAAGAATTGTGTACATTTAAATCGCCCGTAATAACGATCTCATTGTGCGGAAAATGGGATACAATTCTCTGGATAGAGTCGAACAGCGCATCGAATTCGTTTGAAGTCGAATTACTATCCAAACTTGGGCTGCGATAAATAAAACAAGTATGAATGATGCGCCTTTGAACAGTAAATTTGAACCATATATAATTAAAATTTGTATTAATACATTGGCCACACTGTGGCAAAAGCTGGTAGGCAACATCATTACGGACGTAAACGGCTAGACCATGGTGAGAAAAGAATAATGGCACTAAGCTATAACCAGGAAATTTAAACTCCGTATGATCGGTGTTTTCGCCAACCTGGGTTTCACTTAATGCCAGAACAGCTGGCCTGTTTAAAACAGTATGGACGTATATATTGGGTGTCCCAAAATTAACGCAAGATTTGAATTTGCCGCCATTTGTGCAGTGAAGTGTTGGCAACCCTGAAAAAAAAGCAATTTGACAGCTAACAGTATAGGGTTATTAAAAATGGAGCGTTACACGATAGAACAACATGTCTTCATTATTAAAGAATATTTCAAAAATAGTGAAAGCTTGGCGGCTGCAGTTCGAAAATTTCATACAAAATATGGTCGGAATAGTGTTTTAACTTCGTCAACTGTGAAGAGATTAATTGAAAAATTCATGGAGACTGGATCCGTTGGAGACGCAAAACACACTGGTCGTCCAAAAACAAGCCGTTCAAATGTGAATGTCGAAGCAGTGCGTGAGAGTGTTGCTGACAATCCAGGAACCTCAATTCGACGTCGTGGACAAGAATTGCAAATTTCAAGAACCTCTCTACAGCGTATACTCACCAAAGATCTGTGTCTTCATGCTTACAAAATTCAATTAACACAACAATTGAAGCCTAATGACCATGGACAGAGAAGAGAGTTCGTTGAATGGATTATTGAACATCAACAAATGGACCCTGATTTTTCGAGCAAAATCATCCTAAGCGATGAAGCACATTTTCATCTTGATGGCTTTGTCAATCGCCAAAATTGCCGCATTTGGGGTTCGGAGAACCCACATGTAATTGTCGAAAAACAAATGCATCCACAACGCGTGACTGTATGGTGTGGATTTTGGGCTAGAGGCATAATTGGGCCATATTTTTTTGAAAATGATGCTGGTCAAGCAGTGACTGTTACTGGTGCTCGATATCGCGACATGATTACACAGTTCTTTCTGCCAAAATTGGATGATATTGATGTGCCAATATGTGGTTTCAACAAGACGGTGCCACATGTCATACAGCCCGTGAAACAATTCAATTACTGCATGAGACATTTCCAGGTCGTGTACTCCCTCGTTTCGGTGATCAAAATTGGCCTCCTAGATCGTGTGATTTAACACCATTAGACTTCTTTTTATGGGGTTATTTGAAATCACAAGTCTATGTCAACAAGCCCACAACCACCCGTGCATTAAAGGAGGAGATTCAACGCTGCATCAACGAAATTCAGCCACATTTATGCAGAATGGTCATGGAAAATTTCAACAAAAGAGTGCGCATGTGCATGCAAAGCCGTGGAGGCCATTTGTCCGATGTGTTATTCCATACATAACCCTATCCTATGTACTTTACGAGTCAATAAAAATATAACTATCAAAAGACTAAAAACGGCGTTTTCTATTTAATTCAAATCTTGCGTTAATTTTGGGACACCCTTTAGAACACAAATTTTTTCTTAGCCCCCGAATGTTGCTATATTCGACACAAAACTTACCAGCCATCACAATACACAAAAACACAAAAAAAACCAAAGCAAGACAGTTATCTATGCAGAAAATTTATTTTGATTACAAAAAAACTTCACAGTTGCAATTATCCATTAGTGTTATGCCTTAATGGTAATCACACTGATCCGCTACTGTACATCAACAAAAATTTAACCGAAATTTATCTTGCATTACTTACATAGTCTTTTGCTACACTGCCATGATTTAGCAGACAATGTGAGCAACAGCTATGCAAGTAACTGTGAGAGAAGTTAGAATGGGGAGAGCGGGGAAGGTGGGGAGAGCGGGGAAGGTGGGGAGCACATTAGGAACTCGCTGTGTTGTTTTTACTTTTAATTATAGGTATGGGTACACAATTTCTATTTTGTTTTTCGATTTTTAGGTAGGTAGTGATTTAAATTGGAAACGCAACGTACAGGAAAGAGTCAAAAAAGCTACTGTAGCTCTCTTTTCTTGCAAAAAAGCCATCGGTAATAAATGGGGCTTACAACCCAGAATCACGCATTGGCTATACATCGGCAATCAGACCGATTTTAATGTACGGTGTGGCAGTTTGCTGGACTGCTTTAGAGAAAGGTATAAACCGGGATGAATTAAATAAAGTCCAACGTTCAGCTTGCCTATGTATAAGCGGATCGCTTCGCACGACCCCATCTGCGGCACTGGACACCTTACTCTACCTAACACCTCTTGACATTTTTAGCAAACAAATAGCTGCAAGCTCTGCTATTTGCCTCAAAGCTTCGTCGCAGTGGACTAACAACAACATTGGCCACTCCGTAATTCTTAGGTATTTAGAATCAATTCCAAAGCACACAGACTACAACATCCCCCAACTGCAATTCGACAGAAATTTCCAGATTTCTATACCTCCCAGATCTTTTTGGGAGGATAGGACATTCCTGAAAGATGAGTCAATCCATTTCTATACAGATGGGTCAAAAACAAAAGAAGGGGTTGGTGGAGGTGTGTACTCTGAACGACTGAAATTAAGTCTCTCATTCCGCCTTCCCAAACATTGTAGCGTGTTCCAGGCGGAACTTTTGGCGATAAAAGAAGTCTTGTCCTGGCTTAAAGAAAACGTGATATCAACATCTGATATCCGTATTTTCTCGGATAGTCAGGCCGCTATCAAATCTCTGGACTCTGTCTCTACAAACTCTATAACAGTCCATAACTGTCGATCATCTCTAATGGAGATGGCACAACAGTTTAACATTCACTTTTGCTGGGTGCCGGGCCATAGAGACATTCCAGGTAACTGTAAGGCAGATGAACTCGCCAGGAAGGGTACAGTACAGCCCATCCTACCACTTTTGGCACGTACTGGCATACCAATCGCTACTTGTAAACTGTTGCTAATGCAAGACGCTGTGAGGAGGGCAGGCACCAGATGGAACAACATCACCACGTGTCAAGTCACAAAAAACATCTGGCCAACACTGGATTTAAAACGTTCAAGGTGCTTGCTCTCTCTAAACAGATCGCATATAAGCTCGATAATAGGTGTCATAACCGGACACTGTCTAATAGGAAAGCCCGCCACGAGATTAGGCGTATTCTCAAATGACTTTTGCAGAAGTTGTATGGACGAGGAAGAGGAAGAAACAGTTCTTCATCTTCTCTGCACATGCCCTGCTCTGGCTCGAAAACGCAAGAATTACCTAGGGAATTCTTCTTTAACGATCTAAGCGATCTAAATCATATCAGCATAATCAGCCTCTCACGTTTCGTAAGGGACTCAAACTGGTTCCATTGAGCTTAAGAGGAAGCCTCAAGATTCATGTGGTATCACAATGGGCCATTAAACTGGCCTAAGTGTGTCCGTTTCCATCTTGGACAGCCACTATAACCAAACCTAACCTATCATAGTAGAAAATGTTTCTATACAAAAACCCTTTTAAATTATACCACACTTATGCGTATTAGAGCGGCGACCAAAATGCCCATTGTCTTTACAACATTAAATTAGAGATATAAAGTAACCAGGAGCTTTGCTCCTTGATTTTGGTTTCATCAGTAATATTTTTACTGGTGCCATTGGAACATTTAAAAATTAGACCACCAGTAAATCGAACGGAACTTTGTTGGCATTTTGCAGTCTGCTGTTCAGTATTTATCATCAATTTTTTTTAAATGTATTTACAAATAAGTTAAGCAAATTGCAAAATTCCTCTTTGAAAAAAATACTTAGCATTCGAATTCATCTTATTGCATTTATATTTTGCTTAAAATAAAGCTCTTACATGTTCAAAAATGTAAAACAACATAAATAATACTACTCTCGACTCGACTCCATTCAGCTGAAAACCTTGCTCTTTCGGTTCTCACAAAAAAAAACTCCAAACAGCTCGCAACGATGTTGTTGACATTAAACAGAAAATTTGATATTTTTAAAAAACTTAAACTGGTTTACAACTAGATTAAACGGATTCCCATTTTGTTTTCGTTTAATGTTACGAAATAAAAGTTGTGAATTATTTAATTTCTCTCTAATTCAAAAATAAAAGAAATGTCTAGCACACAACACAACAAAGTATAAGAATATATATTTTTTAACGTCTAATAAGTCATTGCATGCATATCTTGTAACAAAGAAGCTTAGATCTGGATTAGAACCCAGTTCTTAAATAAAACAACAGATAATTCACCTGCCAGTGTGATTTGAGGTTTATCAAAAAAGCCCTAAAGTCAACCTGAATTTGCCCAAGGTGTTTAATCCAGGCTGACGTTAGGGCTCAACGAATAACTAACATAATAAAATGTAACCTTATTTAAAAATGAATTACAAAATGTTGATCGTAAAGGAGATTTCCGTTGCATATATTTTTTATTAAAAGTCAGCTTAATGTAAAACAAAACCTATATTGTACAAGAATGTGGTATAACAGAAATTGACCAGCAATGCAGTTTGATAACCTAATGGAAGTGAAGCAACAATATCCATGTACATAATATAATTATGAGCATTATGGGCTTTTAAGCAAGTTTCATTTGAAAAATGCTATGGGACAACATTTTTGTGTTGCGATACGTTCAGAGTATAATTATGAGCCCTAACGTGTCCCATTGTCAATTAATTACTACCATGTACACAATAAAGTTAACATTAATGACCTTTCTACCGCGGAATAACATTTAAATGACAAATACTGCTGTTCTTTTCACAAAATTATACTAAGCTACCGTTGCAGTTGGTTTCCATGAAATAAGGTAGAGTTCTACCTACCCCAGTATAGGTAAGGAACATATAAGGTATCGTATCACATTTCTGGAAGTTACTTCTACATAATAAAACAAAAAAGAAGAAAAAAAATAAACAGCAAAGTGTAACGAGTTCTGAATATTTTAATTACACAAAAATTATAAGAATATGAAACCACCAATGAACTTACCTACATATGTACATACGTCGGACATGTACAATTATGATGGGCTTGCAGTTATTTTGAAGAATACAAAATATAAATCATTGAGTAGAATAGAAAAATGCGAATTGAAGGAAATACAATACCTTAACTAATCTTAGCTGTATAAGGCGAGTGAGTTTCTGAAACTATACAGTTTGTTTTATTTTCGAGTTCAAAATTCTCAAGGGTTGTAGATATGGAAAGTTTTCCATATATCTATACTGTTCACAATAATCTCAAATTTATGGTTTCAATAAAAATAAAACACTCAAGGTTAAAATAGTAGCACCTATGCTTAAACTAATTGTCAACTATCAGTTGATAGTTCATTCATATTCAAATTCGACATTTTTGAACCTTCATTAATTAAAAAAAATTAAAAACTTTTATTTATTACGTACAATGCATTTTTTTGCTATTCACAACACTGTCTATATCATTCTCAATAATAAACAAATTTTATCAATTGGCTAGATAAATGCTACAGCATTATTTTTGTATTAATTTGATAGTCGATAATTTCTATCAATTATTTGATTAGTTGGTATTATGGGTATCATATCAACTGGTGATTTTAGACCGATTGTGAATACTTATGAAAAGTTCATTGTGAATGAGTTTTAACTTAATGTTTAAAGAATACTTACTTACTTAAGGTGGTGCTGCAGTCCTGTGTGAACTAGGGCCTCACCCAAAAAACTTCTTTATCCAGCTCGGTCCCTAACTAAATGTCTCTAGTTGCGTACTTCCAGTTGGGGAGGCCACTTTCCACTTTCCACTTGGAAGCACCAAGCACCACCACGAGACGACCCAAGGTGCTTTCATCCGCTTTTGTCATAGTCCATGCTTCTTCGATCTTAGCGCTGGCTGGTGTTGTTTTCTGTGTTCATAGCGGAGCCTAACTACCTCAAAGTTGGGTCTGTCGATGGTGACGTTTTGACCGAGACGTCAGTAAGCCCATTTTTGCCGCGTCTGCCTCAATAATTCACAAAAGCCCCATTGACATCACACCGAGTTCTTCCGATTATGTCAATGTCATCTGCATATGTCAGTAATTGGACAGACTTTTAAAAGATAGTGCCTCTAATATTGACGTGGGAGCTCTGCACTATTCTTTCAAGGACGATGTTACAGAAATTTTATGACAGCACATCACCTCGTCTAAGGCCTTTTTTGACATCGAAAGGTTCGGTTGAGTTGTTTCCAACCTTAATAAAGCAGCGTGAATTCTTGGCAGGGATGCCAAACTAGGGATGGCTCTATACAGTTCGTCTCTGTCGATGCTGTCATATGCAGACTTAAAATTGATGAAGAGATGGATGGGTGCCGATTTGATGTTCTTGGCTTTTTCCAGGATTTGCCGTAACGTGAATGTTTGGTCAACTGTGGACTTTCCTGAACTTAAATCACACTGATAAGGACCTATCAGGTAATTGACGATTGGCTTTAGACGTTCACATATTACGTCAGAGAATACTTTGTAAGCGATGTTAAAATTCAATAATTTGTAAGTGTTTTTACTTTGTAAGAAGATTTATGGTTAAATTATAAACCAAGCTGAAAGTTAGAAAATCGGTTTGTCTAATCCAAAACTAGCTCGTTTAATGCCAATAGACCTATTATAGAAGGTGTTTGGTAAAAGGGGAAACATACTTTTTTCAAATATTTCAAATTATCATGAAAACCATCAATTCTGGGTCAAGTTGTTAAGTTGTTGTTGTTAAGTGAACAAATATGTTTTTTACAACTATCGATGGTTAATATTCAACTGAAAAAACATTTATTTTTCTAACAAATAAGACAATATGATTTTTCAAGCTGTTCAAATATTAGAGATCTGCACTGTATATATAAAACCATTGATGGATTCCGATCTACTTTATGGTGCGATACAGTGAGATACTCATTATGCTTGTACCTTACCAACAGCTCCAGCCCCACTTTAGTTATGCATGGCTAATTCAAACTCAAGTAATATACCACACTCACCTGTCTCGATGTTCATTACTGTTTTTCGTCACTCATTCATAATTCGAGTGCCGAATCGGAAATACGCCTCGCGGACATAGTACCAAGTGTTGTTGGTTATTTCAGTACAATATAGTAAGGGAGAAGAGTGAACATAGCAATGAAACCCAAAACCCACTTGTATAACTGCAATTGAATTATAGCTACGGGCCCATATTTTAAAAGTTAATAGATTTAAACGGGGATTGCTCGACAACCCTATTTCCGTTTGAACTTAAAATTTGTTGTATTTTGTTTACAGGATAATGTTTGTATTAGTTGATCATGTCGTGCATTGCGTCGGTATATATTTTATTGTTTTCAAATTTGTTTAAAGTATAAAGTGCATATTAAAAACGTGGAGTCGTGTCGTCACGCTTTACGCATATCAGAGAAGATATTGTACATTCTGTCGCATGATAAACGTGGAATTTATTGCTACGTGTTGGTTGCTCTGAGATTACTAAGTAGACCCTTGATATATTTTTTATTCGTTGGTTCAAGTTATGTGTTTAACAGTGTAAATAAAAGTTGCTTTTAACCCTTAAAGAAATTTAAAATAAATTGTAACTTAATAATTGTGCTTAAGTATTAGTTCTTTAAGGTTTGTTGTACATCTTTTTATATAAATTTAGTTTATATAAACTCCTGGAAGCCTTTCAAAGTTTCATGAAAAAAGAAAACAAATAAAACGATTTTATAGAAATGCTGAGTGTGGACTTATTTTGGATATTCGAAAAATTAAGGTAAATGTTCCTATATTACTAAAAACTCTGCATAAAAGTTTATAAATTTAATAATAATAATTTTAGTTTGTTCACAAAACTATTTTCCAATTTAATAATACAAAAAAAAACTAATCACTATATAATGAGCCGTATGCATAAACGGTAGCAAATGCTTTTACTAGTAAATTTGTATAGTATTTACTACTTTCCAAATGCATAAAAGACATAGTAAATGCTGTAAAGGTAGTATTTACTAGAAGAAAAGTATTTAGGTACTAGTTTTGGATGAATTTTTATAGTAAATACTTATATTGATATGCATAAAGAACTAGTACGAACTTTTCTTTCTAGTATTTACTGCAAATTTTTCAAGTTTCTAAATACCAACTTGAACATTTACTAGTAAATGCTTTCTCATGTTAAATGCCAACATCAACAGTCGTAACTCTACTTTCAAAGCAATCGGTGTGCAGAGCATTTATTAAAAATAAATAAATAAATTAGGTGGCGCAACAGTTCATGAAGAACCAGGGCCTAGTGACTTACAACTCTCAATCATTCCTGTGTGCGTGTAATGTTGTCAGAGATCCTACAAAACTGTATACGAGTCGAATTAAAGAATGTCCCAACTTTAGTTACTGCATGTTTTGTCCTGCACAATATTGCAAAGTATTTAAATGACAGTGACGACTTCGAGATTTCAGAAGGTGATGGAAGAGGAAATGAAAGTGCAGTCCACACTTCAGAGAATAATGCTTCTGTACTACAAATCAGAAGATTGGGACAGATGAAGAGAAATGAGCTTGCAGAAGTGATATACAATATACAATTATAATTTTGTTATAATTTTATTAAAGATATATATTATGTACAAAAATATATTTAAAAATGTATAAATTAAAAAAAAATTCAAAATAAAACAAAGTATGACTTTATAAATCTCAAAATGTTCGTCCGTCTTCGGAAAAAATATTTTGAGAGGCAATCGTTGAGCGCAACGAATGATCGTCATCATTTCTAGCCAACCTTTTCTGAAGAAGCTCCTGTTGCATCCTCAAAAGTTTTAAATTTTCCAGAAGCACTAAACGTCGAAGCTCACTATTAGTGAGAGAAATTGTTTCTTCGGTCTCCTGTTCCAAACGCCTTTTGCGTTTTGGTGCTGGTGCAGAAGATTGACAAGCAAGCGGCGCTGACTCTTGTTTGTCTTCTTCTGCGCTACTTGAAGAACTACATCTTTTTCGTTCCTTGTTATGGTTATCTGATCCCACAGATAGACCACCTACAAAAAAAAAATTGTAAAAATAATTTTGTTTATAAAACTTAACATACCAGGTATTCTTGAAATTGATGGGTTTTGGTCAGCATTGATAAGCTTTAAGAAAATTTGTTCCCATTCTTTAAGCTTGATGGGTTTATTTCCCGTTGATTTAAGGTCCGTTTTTTTTCACGTCAGTCTTAATGTTATTTATCCTCTTCTTTAGTTGGTCTTCTGTTATTAAAATACCAGTGTTGGCTTGAAACTCACGAATAAACAATTTTAAGGCTTCCGCCTTTGCTTTTTTTATGTGAGGCTGTTGAGATTTGTTAATAAGTACGACATACTTTTCTAGTATTTTAACAAACTCTAAGGTTGTTGAACCTTCTGCTTTTGCCATTTATTGAACTTCAAACACTCACTTTTAAACTCTTAAAAATTGTAACACAAAAAATTAATTAAAAAAAAAGAAAATTATAGAACGGTAAATTAGAGAACAAAGAGAAGCAACAGCATTTATTCAACGCATTTATGTAGGTATCTAGTATATACTATTACTTTCCGATGAACTAGTAGTATTTACTGGGATGAATCTAGTATTTACTACTAGTTTATACTAGCTAGTAGAAACTTAGGTTTATGCATACCGAATGTAGTAAACACTATTAGTTTCAGCTTCTACTAGTAGTACTAGTAGTTCCTATAACCTTTTACTACTAATAATTACTTTCGTTTTATGCATACGCCCCAATATCTGAGTTGTTGAATTATGACAAGTAAAATATTTCCTACATTACCTACAAACACCTCTTAGATGTATTAATATTTTCCTTAGACAGCTATAAAGTCATTGCTTTTATTTTTAAAAAGTCTTTAACTGATCTGCGCAGTCCGTGAATAAAATTTCGTACAACTATGATTTCACAATGGATTGTGGTCAGCTAAACTACCATAAAGGTATTAAGAAAAAAGTGCTTGCATAGTACATTAATTTGGTCTTAAGACAATACATTAACGATGAGTACTTGCGCATAAAGTTAATAAGTGTTTTTGTAAGTTAACTTGGACTTAACATAACTCAATAAATACATAAGTTTAAGGTTTTTTTCAAGATAAAGCTAAAATAAAGAACTGTCTTGCATCGCTGACATTACAAGGTGTATGTTTGTTTTGAACACGCTTCAGCGCATTTTATGTTATATTAAAAATGAGTTGTATAAAGTGAGTTTTCATACTAAAAAACAGAAGAATATTTGTTTCAATTTTCCATGGTATGTTTTTTTTTTTCTTCAAATTTAATATTTAGTAATAATAAAATCAGCTAGAACAAAGATTGCAGATTTGTATCAATGAGATTGAGAGATTTGTTGTTAGAATTTTTTATTTTTATGCTAATTTTTAAATCTCGAGTGATAACTCTTTGTTTTTGTTCTCCATTTAAATTTACGGTTATTAGATTAAACAATTTTTAAATTTCAAAAAATAGTT
Source organism: Eupeodes latifasciatus (assembly GCA_920104205.1). Taxonomy (NCBI): domain Eukaryota; kingdom Metazoa; phylum Arthropoda; class Insecta; order Diptera; family Syrphidae; genus Eupeodes; species Eupeodes latifasciatus. The sequence continues at coordinate 292,043,373 of OV049924.1, read as the reverse complement.
TAAGTTGATTCTCTCTCAACATAAATTTATTTAAAAATGCTCCATGTAGATTGAATCTTTTCTAAAAAAAAATAATTATTTAGAAAGAAAGATTTTTACTTCATTGATACTGAAGGTTTGTTTTTTCAAACTAAGATAATATATGTATGTGCACAAAAATATTCGTTATATTACAAGCATACAATCATCGAATATCGGTTAGAATAAAGCTTCAGACAAAAGAGCTGAAGTACGAACCTCACTCAAATATGTATGTACATAGGTATTATTCTTGTCAAAATAGACATTTTCACCTCAAAATAATTCGCATATCGATGGTGGAGATACTCACAAAATCATTATTAATAAGTGACAAAATGTCTCAAGAAATCCTATATTACCATAAAAAAGTTACTAGATAGTTGTCGAAAATTTCCGTTCTTAGGCTTCTGCTTTTGAACAATACTACTAAATTTTGTGTGTAGTACGTTCAAAAAGAAGATAGATAGATAATGATTTATTCAACTTTTCAAATTGTAACATGTATACAATCTTAAAGAGAAGTCTATTAAGGTATAGCCCAATGGGCCGTCTCAGCCAGATGATAGCCCAGCTTAAATAATTTACAAATTTTAGATTGTTAGATAAATTGAGTTCAAAATATAGTATTTTTTTAGTTTATATTATTTTTTCTATTTATTTTAAGATTAAAAGGCTTCATTAATATTTTTTTTTTCTATACTCAAGTGCTAGTTTGATAAACTGTGCCAACTTAAGTCAATTGTTTACGTTCAAGATTGATGTTATTTCGTTTTGTTCCAAAGTGTTTTGTTGCCAAATTTGTCATCGTATCTGCGCCAGGATTGGACATAGTGCAATAAAATGTGTCAAGTTTTCTCTTTCTCTAGGGTTGCATAAAGAGTAATACAGCTCTAAGTCGCTACGATGAGGTATAAAATTTAGGGGCAATAGTTCTACTCTTGCTCGGAAAATCATAGATATTGTGTCCGTTTTGATTTTGCCTAGATCATACAGAAGATTTGAATATGTCTGTCTAAAAAGTGAGTTTCTTGCCTTGTCCACATAATTATTTCTAAGCTTAGAATTCAGCTTTTTAAGTAAGTTGTTTAGAAATGGTTTCCATTCTGCCAGATTTTGCAAAGTAAGGTTAAAACGAAGCTCACAAATATCAGCTAACTTCATCCATTCCTCAAATCACGAAGTTCTAGATTTTATTATCGATAATCCTTTTAGCTATTTTTTCAGTGTTATAGTTAAAATTAAGATTTAGAGATAAAAGGTACAGTGGTGAAAGTAAAATTTCAATAAGGAGAATGTAGTTTGGAGTTGTTTTTGGCAGCCGAAATGGACGTTTTAAGGACTACATCAGGAATTTTTCGGCAGTTTCAAATTGACGCACTCCCAAGGATTTTTCAGCGTATAGCATTATTGCTTCAGAAGCTCCGAGAAATTTGCAATATACTGAGCTAAATGAGAGACCTTTCTTTCAATAAACATTGTGCCAAACTGTCCCAATCGCATTCTTCAAAGCATATAGTTTCTTTAAAAGGTTGAATGAAAACAATGCTTTTTAACTTCCCATAGGAAGTTATTGTAATCGGTCCAATTTGTCGAATTGAAAATGTTGACATTTCTCGACGTTTCAAGGTCCCTAGAGTCGAAATAAAAGATTTTTAGAGAGATGTCTGTGCATGCGTGTTTACGTACGTTCGTACGTCCGTACGTCTGTACATCCGTACGTCCATACGTTCGCGACGTTTTTTTCGTCGTCCACAGCTGAAGAACCAGTAGAGATATCGACTTCAAATAAATTTTGTTATACAGTAATGCAGAAAGATTCAGAAAGGACTCTCAAAAAAATTGCGTGGGTGGTTTTTTACCACAGCAATTTGAAAAAAAGGTGAAAATTTTGGTTAACCCTAAATATCTCACGAACCAATAACGCAAGAGACTTGAATTAAATTTTATATTATATATTGTAACGTGATACCAAATAAATACATTTTTGGAAACAAATCCAATTATCGATTTTTTTTTTATAAATCAAAAAAAAACTGAAAAAACTTTAAAAAAAACCTCGAAAATTTTACGAACAAAAATGATTTAATCTCCAAAAAAATTTTGTACAACGAAGAATAACGTTTTCAACATCTGGTAAAATTTTGAGAAAAATCGAATTGACTGCTTTTTTACAAAAAATTAAAAACCTAAAAAAAATTTAACAAAAGTTGGTAAAAATTGATTTTCGACTAAAATATCTTTTCAAAAATTTGAGATATTGGCTTCAAACTGATTTTATCTATAAAAAATATTGTTGTCAACATTCAGTAACATTTTGAGAAAAATCGAATTGACAGTTTTTTTTACAAGAAATAAAAACCTAAAAAAAAAAAACTATACTACAACTTTCGACTCAAATAAAAAAATAAAAATATTCGCTACAAACTTTATTTTATTAAAATCTCGTTAACAAAACTAGATTTCGAAATAAAACTATTTCATTATATGCAAAATATTGTTGGTAATTTTGAAATGTTTAAGAAAAATTCAACTGACAACTGTTTTAACACAACACGAAAGCTTACAAACTTTTAAGCAAGACAAATCGACAGACGGGATGGAAAGTTCAGTGTGGGTCGCATCCCCGCCTCTTTTTTTATTTATAGAAATCATATAAATTATGTCTGTAGGAATTATTTGGATCCTCTTCTTTCTATTTTTATCCTTGCATTTTTTTATTCTACTCTTTAGCTGCGGATTTCCTTAAAAGTACCACCTGTAAAAATATTTCATTGTTTTAAGGTTGTACTATTGTTTTCTCTTCCAAGCTATGAAGCGCATTAGTCCATTTGTTTCCATTAGTTGTTCACACCCCTTCCTATAAATATAACTTTATTTAACCAGAACATTAAACCCACATTCTAAACGTTTGCTCCATGACTTCACAGATTTATGAAGCAATTGCAAAGTTGCATGACTTAAAATCATAAGCATGCAAAATCGCAATTATATCGAAGCTTTGGAGCGTCTGATGTTTTAGGTACCTACATATATAGAAAAAATATTCATAAACATATACACATACAATACATGCATATGTACATACATATGCATGTATAGGATGTTCAGAATCATTTAAGATAAAGGAAAAAATAAAATTGGCGTGTGTTATGTTTTAGCATAAGGCTATCTTGTCCAGTCCAATAAGCTTTGTGATCTGGAATTCCTGAGCAAATAAACATCTTGAGGTTGGTATACTTTAGACTTTGTTGGAGTGCTTACTAATTAGTTTTCACCTTCACAGCTTTCCCTTTTTGTATAATTTATTAATAACAGACTCAAGATAAATTGTTGTTTTTTTTTTTTATATTGCTTTATTTTACTTAATAAATAACTTGCTATGCGAAATAAAGCGAACATAGATTATTGTAAGGCAAGACAATTGTCTAAATTTCCTTGAAATCCCATAATCCTCGAATCAGGTATTAACTCTGTTACACATTCATTTAGATTAAAAGAAACAAGCGCGCATCCAAGAACATGTCAGAGGACAGCTGTTTAACATACGTTAAGACAACTGTCTCAAAAAATGGAAACAACATTTGTGTGTTTATATGTATATCCTGAAAGCATGAATAAATTGTCTTCAAATTCTAAGAGGATTCTACAGAGAATAAATTGATTTTTTTTTCAGAAAAACAAGGGGTTTAGAATATAACCAATAAACATTTTATCACCGATAAATCTGCGGTGAACATTACAAGGTGCAATTGACTCAAGAACTAAAGCATCTTGACCATTTCAAGCTGAATGGTGGTAAGAAATGCCAACAGTGCATGATCAATTTTCATCTTCAGTGATTATTGTATAAGAGGGATTGTCGAAAACCCAATGAACCCACAAAGAGTAAGTGTTTGGTGCGGTTTATGAGCTGGCGGCATCTTCGGACCCTATTTTTTCCAAAATGAGGCCGGGTAGGTATTTAGTGTCGTGGCGGCCATTTAGCCGATATTTTGTTTCATACATAATTGAACCATACCAATATTGTTATAATAAAAAGAAATGACAATATTTTCTTAAACATTTTGTGTTTTATTCAAAATCAACATCGGCCCTTAAGATTTCACCACCCTTTAGAAGGAAAATTGATAGTTGGGATGTTGTTCGAAAATTAGTATAAAAAAACAAATGCGGTATATATTCGAATTCGGGAAGTCGAGGTATTTCGAATGCGAGCAATCTCAAAAGCCAGAAAAGGTTAGTCTTAGACTAACAAGATAAAGTTAGTCATGCTGCCTTTATTTGCATACCTATTTATACGCCTATGGCTCAAGGTACTCTGCTCATTCTTATCTGTATATACAACATTTTAATAACAATTTTCTTTTTATTGCACAAAGAAGTGATATAATATACTTTGAAGCTTATTATAATGGTAACAATGAAAGACTACGATCACATATCCCACATTAATTTAATTCTTCAGTATAAAGTTACCCACATACATTTATGTACGTACATACAAATCTTGTGGATGAGCACTGTTTTTTTTCTTCAAGGTAAATTTAAAACATGTACATATGTACATATGTACGAATTAATAAATAAATTAAGTATCAAAGTTAAGTATGAACGAATGATGAATGGGTGTATTTACCTATGTATTTTGAATTTGAGAAAGTGAAACTCTGATTAAAAGTATTTTAAAGGGTCTTCTTTAAGACAATACTTATTCAATCCGATATTTATTTAATTTTACTACTACGTAAATACAAATTAAGTTCTAATGTTTGAAACATACTAGAACAAAAAAAATCACTAATGCTATAATTTATAGTATAGGTGACATGGGAAACAACACATCTCAATAAAATGGCAGGCAATATTGATTAACGATTATATTATGGTACAATATGATTATAGAGAAAATTTAATGTTATTTACCGATGAAATTACTTAAACATATTAGGGTGATAATGTAGCTTATATTCGCCTATTCAGTCCCCTGTCTTAAATCACAAAGAAACCCTTTTAAGAGATATTAAAGTACCAGTTTAGTAAACCGTTTTAACTAATAAACACATTGAAACCATTGGAAATCAATCAGCTTTATCATGAATAAGGTGCCGTGAAATATGACTAAGTGAACCAAGGCTAACTTTTAAAAATCATCTGTATTGCACATTGTTAAGTAAAATAAACCTTATTTCCATAGTTGGTCTAATTTCTCACGACCAACTATGGAAATAAGCTCTAAAAATACTAACTTTTATTAAAGCACCCAGATATACATATATAGGAGCTCGCAACGTTTTCGAGCGAGAATTTTAGGTCAGTCAATTTTTTGATATGTTGTCTTACTTGCTTTTTCGGTTAGAGTCTGGGCAGTCTGGCTGGCGGTAGTGGTTGCGTTTAGGGGGGAGAGGCAATTTAAAAAAATTATTACTTAAAATGGGAAAAAAATAGTTAAAAAATAACGGTAATATTTACAATTAATTTTTATACCTTTTTTTAAAGCCAACACTTTTGTCTATTAGCTTGTTTTTAAATCAAGTCAAAGCTATGCATAGTTTTTGAAAAAAATTGTTTTAAACTCAATATTTGGTAAAAAAAAGTTAAAAATATGGTTTAAAGTGTAATTTTTCAAAACCTTAAGATTATTTACTATTTTTTTTTACAATTCATTGCTCTTATTTGTTTGTGATCAAAAACTGAAAACTAGATGATTTTATGTCTACTAGTTCTCGAGAAAATTAAAAATTACTAAAAATCGAATATGGATTAAGATATACCTAGGCTAAATTAATTTTTCAATTTTCTCAAAAACTAAAAGACATAAAATCATCTAGTTTTCAGTTTTTGATTAATAATTAATAAGAGCAACAAGTTATTAAAAAAAAACACATATTTATAAACAAATGGTTTTGAAATATTCAATTTGACATTTTTTTTCAACTTTTTTTTACTTAAATTTTGAGTTTAAAATTACGTTTTTCAAAAACTGTGCATAGATTTGACTTGATTTAAAAAGTGGCTAATAGAACAGAATGTTGGCCTTAAAACAACGTATAAAACTTAACTGTAAGTATTACCGTTATTTTTAAACTATTTTGTTTCCATTTTAAGTAATAATTTTCTTAAATTGCCCCTCCCGCCTAAACGGGGGGAGATAGACCCTCTCCGTATAGTAAAAAATGCTTATTTTTAACTGTTCTATACAAATCCGTCATTAAACTGTGTCGCCTAAGTTATCGTACTCTCCCCAAACTTTTTTTACTTAATTAATTTTTTATTAAAAAATTAAAAAAATCGCGTATGACACATAATAAACAATCATAAAAATGTCTGGCAATAATAAATGCATATTTAGGGGACCTATTTAAAGGTGGGAAATTGAAAATTAAGCTTTAAAAAAATCTTTTAAAATTCAAAATTATCACCTGTACAGGTAGGTTGCGCACTAACAAACACAACCGCTACCGCCAGCCAGACTGCCCAGACTCTAACCGAAAAAGCAAGTAAGACAACATATCAAAAAATTGACTGACCTAAAATTCTCGCTCGAAAACGTTAAAAAAGTTAAAAAAAAATTTCAACTTCAATATTTCAAAACCATTTGTTAAATTTGTTTTTTTTTTAATAATTTGTTGCGCTTATTAATTATTAATCAAAAACTGAAAACTAGATGGTTTTATGTCTTTTAGTTTTTGAGAAAATTGAAAATAACCACAACTACTATTTTAATTAAATTATTATTTTTTTTTTTGCTTGAGTGGTCTTATTTTTTTTTTTTTTTTTAAATTAATTTTTTTATTCATTTAAACTTAACTCTACTTACATGCTAGACAAAATGGGAAACTAGCCTAATTAATTCTACTTAAATATAACTTACTGGCCCTAATCGGGCGCTCTAAGAAATTCATGATTCTTAAAATTAATGCCTTTCGGCCTACGAACTAAGATTGTTTTATTTATTTCAATTTATGCTTTTTTTTTTTTTTTTTAGAAAAGTTTAAAAACTAAAATCTTTATCATTTTTTGGGGTTTTTACTTACATACTAAAGTCCTTAAAATAAAACTTAAAATTACCTAATCTACCTACAAACTACTTAAAACTAGAACAACCACAGCGGCAAAACAACTATGTCCTTCTATTTGTAATTGAGTGGTCTTATTTTGATAGTAATAATGGTAGGTGCGAGTTTGGGCGTATGAAGTGTGTATGGGGGGCATGCTGCCCCTCTGCACCCCCCCTGCTTGGACTCACTATAGGATTTAAGTTGGGTGCAAGGTGGGGTTGGTGCATCTTTTTTGCATTTAAATAAGCTGGATTTTTGAAAAATGAATTTAGCCTTATTCGATTTTTAGTAATTTTTAATTTTCTCGAGAACTAGTAGACATAAAATCATCTAGTTTTCAGTTTTTGATCACAAACAAATAAGAGCAATGAATTGTAAAAAAAAATAGTAAATAATCTTAAGGTTTTGAAAAATTACACTTTAAACCACATTTTTAACTTTTTTTTTACCAAATTTTGAGTTTAAAACAATTTTTTTCAAAAAATATGCATAGTTTTGACTTGATTTAAAAACGAGCTAATAGACAAAAGTGTTGGCGTTAAAAAAAGGTATAATACTTAATTGTAAGTATTACCGTTATTTTTTAACTATTTTTTTCCCATTTTAAGTAATAATTTTTTTAAATTGCCCCTCTTCCCTAAACGCAACCGCTACCGCCAACCAGACTGCCCAGACTCTAACCGAAAAAGCAAGTAAGACAAGATATTAAAAAATTGACTGACCTAAAATTCTTGTTTTCCAAACGTTTCTAGCTCCCGGACTAATAGGATACAATCGAAGTTAAATAAACTTTCTATACACCCAACATCGCACCTACCCAAAGCGTGCGCCAAGCCGACAAGGTGCATACCTGTTAATTAAAATAATAGCTGATGTTTTTATATTGAGCGCGCACTAAAGGGGTTATGAATACCCTCATAATAATTAAACAAAGTGCAAGCAATTAGGAAGGGATGATTAGAAAGGAGATGCCGATGCACACTAGTTTTGAATATCTACACATTCTAATGAGTGGGAAATATTGATACTGGTAAAGCGTTCCACATTCGTGTAGTGCAGTTAAAGAAAGAATCTCTATACTTAACAGTAAGTCCGAAGTAGTGTTCAAGGGTAAACTAATGAGCATTCCTAGAAGAAGTTTAAGAGACGAAAATGTCTCAGTAATAGAACGATTACCTATCATTATTAAAGCTCTTTTTTCAATTCTATCCATAAGACTCAAGTACGTTATTGGGGCCTAAATATGAGAATTATACTAGAGTTTTGATCGAATAAAAGCTTTGTAAATTAAAGCCAGATCGAAGGGGTAAAAACCTTCTTGCATCGTCGGTGAAAACTTAATAACTTAGAAGCATTTTTGGCGATGTCAAATATGTGATCTTTTGCAAACAGTAGACAGCATTGGATTTTCGGGGTATTAAATTCTACATGGTTTTTGATTCCCCATCGGACAATTCTGTCAAGATCGGAATTGATTGAGCTCATCATAATTCATACGGTGCCGTTGATAGTCCACATACAAAGAACAAGGATGAGAATCTAAAAAAACGAATATGAAAAGCTGTGGGTACTGTTATCAGCGAAACAATTTAGTAGGTTAGAAGTTTCAGATAAAAGATCATTTATAAAAATGAGGAAGAGCGTTGGAGACAAAACAAAACACTGGGGCACACCTGCTTTTATTTTGTGGATATCAGACTTGAACCCGTCCAATAATAATTGAATTGAACGGTCCGAAAGGTTATTTCTAACCCAACAATGAAGAGATTCATCAATACCAAATGCACTCATTTTCGATAAGAGAGCTTGCTGCCAAACTATCAAATGCCTTAGAAATATCAAGTGCAATACTTTTACTTTCTCCGAAACGATGTAAAGATTTGTTCCACTGTTCGCTGACAAAAACGATGAGATCACAAGGACCTATTGCTATGAAAACCATACTGCCGGTCGAAAGAAGGTTTCATTATTTAAGATATTGTTTAAGCTGAAAATTGATCAGGGTTTCATGACCTTGGAAAGAAGGGACGTAAGTTCAATTGGAGGATACTCACAGGGAGAGGAGGATTCGCATTTTTTACGAACAGGCTGGACAAATGCTGCTTTATATCCACCCGGAAAGAGACCAGTAAAATAGTACAGATGGAAAAGCTTACTCAGTGGTTTTACCAGCGTTGAAGAACACCTCTTCAGAACAATAGCTGGGATACTATCCGGCTGAACTGAACACTGAATGAGTGCGAAAGAAGATTCGTCCCATAGAATCGTTTACACTTTCAGGTACAAGAGGAGTCATGACACTCATTGAAAGCATCGAATTAACAGCAAACTGTGTTGCAATCAAACTGGCTTTATTAATTGAGCTTACAATAGGAGTGTCATTGGAAACGAGCGTAGGAACTGATAGATTTTGATAGATTTTACCCCATTCGGTATAAAATGTCTCATTCCACAAAGAATTATGTTTGTTACTATATCTGCGCTGGAATCTACTTCACTATCGAGGAAGCAAAGTGATCAGTTAAGGTTCCTGAAGAAGTCGTTGAGACCGTCCCAGTTGGCTTTTTGATTTTGCCAAACGGTTCTCTCTTTAACTGGGGTTTTTTGGTATGAGAAATTAATTTTTAGGTACGATGCAAAGATCTGATGTGCTTAGAAAAGGTAATACACTGATTGCGTATTTATTAAGATCAGAGGTAAGAAACAAGTCTCGAGTGTTGGCGGACTGACCTGCAACGTCAGGAATCCGAGTTGGCTCGACAACTAACTGAGCCAGGTGGTTTAACTCAGTAAAATCTATAAAAATATTCCTATATAGACAAAACAATTTAGAAAACTTTTCTGAGGCTTTAAACACTGTCATTATCAGAGATGTTACAAAATGAGTTTGCTGATTTAACAACATTGATTTCTGTTCAGAACATCAGAAATTAAAGTGGCATGAAATTATGCTATTTTCATGACTATCGCATTATTGTAGCATAAATATATGAGTAATCATTTTATGGTGATTGAAGGACAAATATCCAAACATAATGCATTTTATGAATTGAAATTTGTATTTAATGAATGTATGTAGGTTCTTCAAATTCCCTAACCTAACATCTAAAGCTGCTTTTTAACATCGCATCAATATTCACATATTTGGACTCGGTTCATGTGTCCGGCTATTTAATTCAATCGAGTCAAGTTCAACGTCATCTTCCGCCTCTTCATCGCCACTGATTTTTGTTGCGGGCTTGTGATTCCCTTTTATACACAATTTTTAGCGAACTTTTATTCTTTTTGTGTGAGCGTTTATTTTGTTTTGATTTTTTTTCCAACCGTCACACCTCGCCGGAATTCAACAACAAAAGTGTTTTATATCTTTGAAAAATTAATGGAGTTCAACATCTTTAGCACTTATGAAGAAGTAAAAGGAACAGTGGCGTCATTAGACTTTTGGGGGCCCTGGGCCCAATAGGATTTGGGGGCCAAAAAAAGTAGGTAAAATATATTTTTTTTAATTCTTTAGGTTAAAAAAATCATTTTAAAATGAATTTGTGTTTTTTTTTTAATATTTTTACTTTTTAAAAAGAACTAAAAAAAAACATAAAACAGATATTTTTTTATACTTTTATAATTTTTTTTAATTTACCTTCAATAGTTTTTTTTTCTTTTTGATAATTTTTACTGTTTTTTTTTTTGGTTGATTTCTAATGTTTTTATATATATTTTTTTTTTAATTTTATGTAAGTTTATCTCTTTATATTTGTTTTGATTTGGTTTTTTTTTAGATATATATGTTAGTTTAAGTATACAATAAAATATTATTGAAGGCATAGGTACTTTTCTGACTTCAGTCAGTTGCAAAATCATGGATTAAGTCATCAAATTTAATTTCCTGCAGTAATTCATTTTCAATTGATAAAATTGACAAGCTGTTTAGTCTATCTTGTAGCATTGTGCTTCGAAGTTCATTTTTTATCCGGTTCAATTTCGAAAATCAACGCTCTCCACTGCAGTTTTAAACCATCAAAGATAAAAAAAATTCTACAGGCAGGTTCTACATTTGGAAATGTGTTCCCAATTTCATTCACTATAATAAGACTGGCATTTTACCTCAAGTTCTTCTGCATTAACATCTCTATGGTATTTTTTTGAAAACTGTTCGCAAGAATTTTGCAACTCCACTGAAGTCCAATATTGTAATCGACAACAAAAGCCAAACAATGCATTCATTTCTTGATAGCATTTGGATCGTATTTTTAATTGCAAAGTAATAGTGTTAATAATTGGAAAAAAGTTGATATTTTAAACTTTTTTTTCCCAATTAGCTCGACGGATGGTGCCAGGACCATCAAAATATGTGGCACGCGAACTTTGTACTATTTTTCGTTGCATTAAGTCTTTATAATTAGCATCCGGATTCTGAATTTTGGCACACACTTCAAATTTATCAAAATTCTTCCTTAGATCATTTATGAATGACAAAGAACATACATAGTCTTAATTCCTTCCATTGAACAGAGAGGAAGATGAAAGGAAACAAAATTATTCTATCCGACTCATCATGGTACAACTCATCATTTCGCAACTCATCATGGGACATCTTTGTGTTTGTTTATGGAGTGAGTTGAAAAGCCAACATGTGTGCAGAAGTGTAGAGTACAACCAAAGCAGAGTTGTTAAAATAATGTTGACAGCGTGTGCAGGCGTATGATTAAAGATTCATGTTGCCAGAAGTTTAAGATGTTGAGGAGGAGAATTTCAACGGAACGGAGAGTAAAGTGAAACTTGTAATTGCGGGGCCCTTGGCCCTGGCCCACCGGGCCCATGCCTAAAGACGCCACTGAAAAGAAAGAAGGCATTATGTACATTATCTTCTGAACTTGTATCAAATCTATGCCAAATAATCCGCCGTAAAGTAATTACCTACACCGTATATATGTACGTTTTAGAAGAATTTGTCGACCATATCTCACATCAGTTTCTCTTTGTCTTTATTTATTGTGTTTCATCATAATTCTATTTGGAATTCTTTTATTTAAATAGGAAAAAAGTATGGCTTTTACTTCTTGAAAGAATATGTGCTATAAATATTTGTATTTACCTATTTTTGCAATTTTTTTTTTGGAAGAAAACTAGGTTATTATTCATATATGACGTTTTTATTTCAAATAAGGTTTTATTAGTATTTTGTCTAGATATTTTCAGAAGTAAGATTTTGTTGAGGCATAGATCATTCAGTTCAGTCTTAAACCTAACAAACTATCATAATATCAGCCGATCAAAAGATCACAAAACTTATTTGTATTTTAAAAGATTAAGATCAAGATGAGAATCAATCTTATCAATATCAATGACTAATAATTTGCATCTGCTTTTTATATAACAATCCATATTTGATGGTTAAAAAAAAAAAATTACTAAGTAAATATTGTGATAACAAAAATTTGAATTATGTACATAATTTTATTTGTGTTCGTTCTTGTTGTTTCCCTCAGTTCAGTAAATAATATTTTGAGCTAATTAAGTTTGACTCTTGTAAAATGTACGCACACAAATTTTTAAAAATACTTTTTACATTTGTTTTCAAATATTGACGGGTATTGTGCCATCTGTTGGTGCTAAAATGGCACCATACCCATTAAAGTTAAGAAAAGAATTTGAAAAGAATAATCGAAAATCAACCACTTGCAAAGTTTTCTACTAGGAACAATTTAATATTTTTTTGAATCGGTACAAAAATTAAAATTATTGTTGGAGTGGAATAAAATGAGTTTCTGTTAAGTTGGTAGTTAGTACTTCCATCTTTACTTTTAAAAATTTCGTAAATTAGTTCCGGTATGAATCTTACAGACTTTTGAAATAGTTCAACGATATTTCAATAAACGCTAACTTAATTTCAAAAATTAAGGATTCTTTGCCTTCAAATTGACGACCATCCTCATTAACTGTGGGTACTAACCATCCCCAATTATATTTAATAATGTTGAGATCAGATGAGTACGGCAGTTATTGAAAGAAGTGCAAATTTTGCTACTCTCTCCAAGCTCTTATTATGCGCACCGAGTGAATAGACGCATTATCATGTTTATGGGTCACAAAATGTTAGATTATTTAGGAAATTTGCTTTCCAAGATTCCCTTATTTTTGATGTAACGACCTCAACCTTAAATGTTCCATAATAACTAAAAGCTTTACTTCTTAGTTATGATGAAGCTTTTAACTTTTTAGATCTCCCATTCGTCTTAAAATTTTAGATCAAAAATTGAATTATACTTAAAATACTAAAATTGTTGATTTAAACTATCCTATACTATCCAGTACTTAAAACCGACCGATTGCACTTACGTCCCTTCTTTTCAAGGTCATGGAAACGCTGATTAATTACCAGCTCAAGAAATATCTTGAAGATCGAAAGCTTCTTAATGACCGACAATACAGCTTTCGCAGCAATAGGTGATCTCATGGTTAATATTACCGAACAGTGGAGCAAATCTTTACATCGGTTTGGAGAAAGTAAGATTACTGCACTTGATATTTCAAAAGCATTTGATAGGGTTTGGCATCAGGCTCTTCTATCGAAAATGCGTGCTTTCAGTTTTCACGAATCCCTGCTTCATTGGATTCGTAAATACCTTTCGGATCGTTCAATACAAGTAGTATTGGATGGGTTCAAGTCTGAAAACCACTGCTGGTGTGCCCCAGGGCTCTGTTCTACCTCCAACACTCTTTCTCATTTTTATTAATGATGTCCTGTCTGCAAATTCTAATCCAATATATTGTTTCACTGACGATAGTACTCTTAGCTTTTCATATTCGTTTTCAGACATGTCACATCCTTCTTCTTCGGATGTGGAACTGCAACGACAAAATATGATAAGCTCATTAAATTCCGACCTAAACAGCATTCTACAATGGGTATTAAAAAGGAGAAGACTGAACATCTCGATATTCTCGGTATGTGCATCACCAACCACCTTTTGTGGAACGATCCAATGCGCGATGTCGCCAAAAATCCCGCAAGATGTTTGGGTTTTCTAAGGCGATGCAAGAAGTTTTTCTCCCCCTCTGATCTGGCTGTTATTTATAAGACTTATATACGTCCAAAGCTTGAGTATAACTCCCATATCTGGTGCTCCTGCAACTTACTTAAGCCTCTTGGACAGTATTGAACGTAGAGCATTTAGATTGATTGGTGATAATACCATCATAGGATCATTTACGTCTCTCGAACATCGTCGTTAAGTTTCTTGTCTCACCCTCTTTTACCGTTATTTAACCGGTTTATGCTCTAGAGAAATAGCCAGCTGCATTCCTCCCCTTAAACAGTTCAACCGTAAAACTCGCGCTTCTAGGAATGCTCATCACTCATCAGTATACCCTCGAGCCCAACTTCGGTCGTACCGTCAAGTACAGAGATTCGTTCTTTAGCCGTACTACGCGAAGGTGGAATTCCTTACCATACTCTGCCTTTCCCAGCCATTGCAGTATTCAGGAATTCAAAACCAATGTGCACCGACACCTCCTTTCAAACCCTCTCTCCGTTTTCTAGTGCTCACACTGTGTCTTTATATAATAAGGGTAGTAATATCCCCTTAAGTGTGCGCTTATTATAAAAAAAGAAGAAAAAAAAGTACTTGAAAACTCTCATAAACAACGGTAAAATTGTACTTGTACCTATTCAGTTGACTCGAAAGAAAACTTCTTTCTTACGTATGAAATACTTCACAAGTCGGCGAAAAGAAGACTAGCGGTTTTATCTATCCATAGTTCTAGAATGTCAAATTTTCGAAGGTCTACAAAATGGCTCTAGCATTATTATATTATATAAATCCGTTCTCAATATGTAGGTCTATGAGTTTAGGGTATCAAAACGGCGGTCTTTCAATGCTAATTGGGTCACGCAGCAAGGGCTGATTGTGACTGCCATATCTACCTAATTATACCTTAGGAACGCACTTTATATTATAAAATATTAGAACTTTTAATGATTTATATCCAATTAAGCAAGGCATCCTTCTCTAAAACGATTGCAACCTGAATAAACCAAATAGACTGTTAAGCACGTTGGAGTGATCAGTGATACTTATGGAATATTTCGCCCCATACGAGGGTGGTCATATTCTTCTCACTCAACAAGTCTCTCCATTTATCCCAATCGTGAGATTAGGGCTTTCTGATTCACGCCAACTCTACAGCGTAAGCATTGTCTGACACGCTGTTACCTAACATATAAACATCGGATATTTCAACAAGGCCAAACATAGTGCTCGCAGATAGTAAAATCCTTATTTGAAACAAATTCAATAAAGTCTCCAAGTCTTTATTTAAGAACCATAGACAATTTTGGAGCTATTATAAAAAGAGAATTTGCGCCGTGAAAACCAATGGGAAAATTTTGGGAAGTAATCCAACAGTAAGTAAAATAAAATGACTTCTCAGATATACAGATGCAGAAGTTAAAAGAAAAAAAGTATTTCCAACGAAATACTACTTATATTAACTATTCAATGTGATTTAAAGCGTAGTAAATACAAATTTAAAGTGCTTCATCGTATATGGTTTGCTTATGTGTCCACTAGAACTTATTGAATCTAAACGTTTTTAAATGTTAATTCAATTGCTTGAATAATGCAGTTAAAATAAAGAGTGGTAACATTTTAAGGGTCGATATTAGATGTGAACCACAACGCCATGTTTTTTTCTGCATTTCATGTGACATTTCTCAATTTCTGACTAACTCCATTTGAACCATGGAAAGATATACAATCGAACATTGCTATTCGCAATAGTGCGGCTAAAGATCCGTCCACCTCAACTCGTCGTCGTGCCCAACAATTGCACCTCTTACGGCCGTCGTTGATGAATATTACGCACAAAGACTTGTATTTACACGCTAAGAAGGTGCCATTAACTCAAGAACCAAAGCATCTTGATCTTTTCAAACATTCGTCAGAACGGTGGCAAGAAATGGCAACAATGGATGATTAGTTTTCGGCGAAAATCATCTTCATTTATGAGGCACATTTTCACCTCGATTATCCAAGAGTGATTATTGAAAAACCAGTGCACCCAACAAAAGTGACTGTTTGGTACGGTTTATAGGCTGCCGGAATCATCGGTAAGTTTTTTTTTTTTCAAAATGAGGCCAGTCAGGCAGTTACTGTAAATTGGCCAATATTTTGTTCTTTTCCTTATTGAACGATACCAATATTATCATAATAAAAAGAAATGACAATAATTTCCTAAACAATTTGTGTTTTATTCAAAATCAACATCGGCCCACCCGTTGTTAATTTCCCAATTATTTGACCACAACTGTATGTATTTTATTGTTTATTCTTAATTTTATATTATTCTTAATATATAATTAACAATTTAAATTTATTAATTATGTAATCCTTTTCTGTCCGGTTCAATTTGATTTCAGAACTTAATGCATTACAATGTTCCTAATCAACGAACTCAAATTCCAGCAAATTGCCAAAAATACATTACATTCTGATTCAAATTTTACTCTGACCCACTAATTTTTCAATACCTATCAGCAAACCTCAATTAGCCTCAATCGGATTTCACGGCTCGATTAATTCGAGCGTCATCATAAGGTCACAAATGTAAATCCAAAAACTTTTAAATTGCACAATCTGCACTTCCAAACCATACAAACAAAATGTACAACGAAAGCATATCTATGATAGAACCACAATTTAGAAGCCGAAGAAACAAATTCAATAAAAAAGTGCGTTTAAAACAATTTTGGTCAACTTATTGTTCATTAATTGTTGCAACGATTTTTTCCTGCCTCTTAAATGGTATTGCATGTAATAGACCACCACGTTTCGTCATCGATGGTCAATCGGAGATAGTTTTACGATTGAAGGAAAGTCCGGAAACAGCTGTAGGTAAGTTTTGTTAAATTAAGAACCAAATTAATCAAACTATTGCGCTGTCAAATTTATTCTAGGTACCCTCATTTATCGTCTAAAGGGCTTCGACCCTGATAACGACCCCTTAACGTTCTCTTCACGACCCTCACCTGATAGTGATGTAATTAAAATCGAGAACACCGGCACAAATGAAGCTTATGTCTATTTGGCCAAAGAGTTAGACAGAGAGGTAAGTTTGGAGTTTTGTTGTCACTCCAATCAATATAAATGCAAATTATTTTATTTTTAGACACAAGATGAATATTCAATAGTGCTGACATTGACAGACAACCACCACTTTGGCGAATACAATTATGTAACGCAGAGTTTCCTGTTGCTAGTCGAAGATATAAACGACAATGAACCCATATTCAAACCCTATCAGTCGGCAATAGAAGTTCCCGAAAACAGTAGGCCGGGTATTGTTACAACATTAGAAGCGACAGATGAGGATGAGGGTGCGTACGGTCAAGTAGTGTACTACCTGCAGGAGTTGGATGGTGACAATGATATTTTTTCGATATCAACATACCAGGGAAAAGGTATTCTCAGGCTTTCTGGTAAGCTTGACTATGAGACGAAAAGCTTATATCAGCTAAGGGTATTAGCTATCGATCGTGCTAATCAGGGACCAGTGAATACCGGCACTGCTGCGATTCTAGTCAAAATAAAGGACATCGAAGACCAGCCTCCAGAGTTTATACAGGTACAGGCTGTAGCCCGAATTCCTGAAGACGCTCCAGTAGGCACTCGAGTTCTGCGAGTCAAAGCCATTGATGGAGATCGTGGCATAAATAATCAAATCAAGTATACAGTTGAAAACAATGAGCAGTTCGGAATTGAAAGTAATACGGGATACGTTTACACAGCTCGAACTTTGGACAGGGAAGACACAAGCAATCAAGTCAATGGAGCCTATATACTTAAAATTACAGCTACAGAAATATCAGAACAACAAGTAAGAATGTGTTTGCGTGCTATAGTGCTATGATAAATGATCTATTTATACATTACCATTCCTCTCTTTTTCATATTTTTAATAATGTTTTTCTTTTTTATTTACAGCCACCCCCGTCAGTTAAAACGGAAGTTACAATTATCGTCACGGATGTTGATGACGAAATACCAACATTTATCGAACCTATTTACCGGTGTGAGATCAACGAGAACTCCCAAGTTAATACTCCATTGACTTTTATTGACGATGTGCGGAATTTCGTGTTCGACCATGACGTCGGCAATAATGGCACTTTTCGATTGTTCATGGATCCGCCGAATGATATATTTGAGATTGTACCTGAGTTGGCGGTTAATGAAGCGACATTTTTGATTCGAGTTAAAGATCCGAAAATGGTTGACTATGAAAGAAATAAGGAGATGAATTTTACATTGTTTGCAAGGGAAATGGAGGATCCGGATAAATGGAGGTAATTGTAACGTGCAAGGGTTTGTTTTTGTAAGACCGAAAGTGTTCTTTTGAGTTGACAGTGTGTTTAATGGTTTACAATATATAATGTTTATTTCTGCATTTCTATTCTATTTCGGTCTTTCCTTTCCACTTTGCAATTGCTGCATTGACTTTCAAGCTACTATTTGCCTTTTATGTTTCCTACAAAATTGCCACTTTATAATTGAAAAGCGTTTATTGAAATTTACAAATCTAAATTAGATTCATAAAGTATACTCATTCAAAGGCCACTGCTCAGACTATAAAGCAAATTGAACATTATAAGATACCAAAAACTTATATTTAAAAAAAAGAAGTTGATTAATCAACACTTCAAAAAATGTTGATTCAGTGAAATAGAACAACAGAAAATACTACCCATTCATTCGGATTGTTTGGATCAGAACTTGTAACGGTTATCTATACTTCTACATTTCAGCTCAGCACATCTCCAAATATACATTCGTGACCAAAACGACAACTTTCCAGAGTTTACAAAATCCATTTACAACGTCACAATTCTTGAGAATAGTGAATTAGGAACTATTGTTGCACAAATTTCTGCTCATGACAAAGATTCTGGAGATTTCGGAACAATGGGTATAAGATACAAAAATCTTCGAGGAGGAATTGCAAACCTGTAAGTTTGTTTTCAATAGGGTTATAATTAAAAAAAATATATATATAGAATGTAATTAACTTGCAGTTTAAATCTTGATCCAATTTCGGGAATTCTTTCAATTCGAGTTCCTGGTGGTGAAGCTTTTGACCGTGAAGTGATATCACGGCATTATTTAACTGTTGAGGCTCAAGATAATATAGGATCTGGAAATCGTAATACTGCCCAAATCATCATCAATATAGAAGATGTGAACGACAATTCACCGTTATTTCTGCAAAGATACTACGAAGCCAATCTTCTAGAAAACAAGATAGAATTCGAAACCCCCCTAGCGCTGGAAGCTCGAGATATTGACCTCAATGGAACAGAAAACAGTCAAATAACCTATGAAATAATTGAAGGAATGTTTCAGAGAAATTTCACAATCGACAAAGCGTCCGGCATTTTAAGACCAAATCAACCTTTTGATTTTGAAAGTCTTCCAGCTGTTGGAAATTCAAATGTTAGAAACATTGAATTACTCGTCCGAGCCCGAGACTCAGGAATACCCATGTTATCTACTATTGTTCCAGTTGTTGTTTATATTCAAGATGTCAATGATAATCCTCCGATATTTCAAAAGTCTTTTTATGCCAAATCCATTCCTGAGGACCTTCCAAGTGGAAGTTTGGTTCTTGAAGTGAAAGCTCAGGATTTAGACGGTTCTTCGCCTAATAATAATGTAGTCTATAGAATCCAGACTGGAGCTGAGGATAAGTTTATTGTGAATGCAGATACAGGAACTATATATGTCGCGAATGGAGCTTCCTTAGATCCGGATTTGACAAATTCAAAGAAAATTGTTTATACTTTGACTGTAGTAAGACTTCGGATGGTGTATATACAAACATTCAATACTAACAGAGCTTTTAACATTTCAGTTGGCCTTAGATGGTGGTCTTGGCTCATCTCAGATGATGAATACAGCTACCGTAAATATAACAATTAAAGACGTCAACAATAAGTTTCCGGTGTTGAGTGATCTACCAACCTTAAGAATCATGGAAAACACACCTGTTGGCTCCGAAATATACCGTGTTTTTGCAAGTGATTTAGATGAAGTTCCGATTTTAAGGTATCATATTAACAGGATCAACTCTGAAGCTCGAAATGAAGATGGTGCTTTCGTTAAATTGAGTGAATATGATTATATAAGCTCATTTGAGTTAAATTCTATTGATGGAACTCTAAAAGTAAAATGGCTTATTAACTTTATAATATTTAAACACTTAACAATATTATTTTTAGATGGCTAAGCTTATTGATCGTGAGAAGGTGGAATCCATCAAGTTGTCCATCATTGTAGAAGATTTAGGTGCTGCAAAAGGACCACAAATTGTTGAAGGTAAATTAAAAAAATACAAAAACTATTTAAATAAATCTTAAATTGTAGATATTGATGTTTTACAGCATATCTTCATATTCAAATTGAGGATGAAAATGACAACAATCCTAAGTTCAAGCAGCCCTTTTACAAGAAAACAATCACCGAAAACAGTATGAATGGTGTTCTTATTGCGAATATTGTAGCCTACGATGTGGACAAGAATAAAACCGTTACATACTCAATGGAAGGTAAAGCATTATTTTATTTGCATAGTAATATTTATGTTCATTGATAACCATGTTTACATTTCAGGCAATCCTATTTACACTAGCTTGGTACATTTAGATACTCAAACTGGTGAAATTGTTGTTTCCAGTAAAATAGACCACGAGCTATATAAATGGCTAAACTTCACAGTTCGTGCTACGGACTCTGGTATTCCATCGAGATCTTCGCTAATCGATGTGTTTGTAAATGTACTAGACGAAAATGACAATAATCCCTATTTCAAGCCCGGAAATAAAAACTTCTCCATTAGCGAAAATGCTTCCATTGGTACCAGAATAGGGATTATTCAAGCAACTGATGCAGATTCTGAAGATTTTGGCAAAGTTACATTTTTAATGGATAGAATAAGTTCACAGGTAATTGGGACTTAGAGTATACTACCGGATGGCTAATGAATAAAAAATCTTCATATAAAGGGAAAATTTTCGATTGATGCTGATACTGGAGTTTTGACAGTGGTCGATAAACTTGATCGTGAAACAAAGGACTTTTATATGCTTGTCATTGAGGCTTGGGATAACTATCAGTTTGGATTCCTTGCCGGAGAAAGTCGCAATGCTTTCAAACAAATTACGTAAGTTGATACATTATGT
Organism: Eupeodes latifasciatus; assembly: GCA_920104205.1. Lineage (NCBI taxonomy): Eukaryota > Metazoa > Arthropoda > Insecta > Diptera > Syrphidae > Eupeodes > Eupeodes latifasciatus. The sequence goes on along the minus strand of OV049924.1, from coordinate 292,022,061 downwards.
ATGTACATGCATATTGCATATATCTAATATATCTTCACGTTCCAACGAAACAATGTTTTGACATGATTTTTTTGTGTGAAGGTAGTTATTGTTCTGAAGAGTATTTTAAGTTACTTTTTAATAAATAAATTAGGTGGCGCAACAGTCCATGAAGAACTAGGGCCTAGTGACTTACAACTCTCAACCATTCCTGTGTGCGAGTAATGTTGTCAGAGATGGTAGGGACCTACAGTTTATATGCCGAATCCGAACGGCTAATTTGAGAAAGCACTTTTCATGACAAGAATTACTCTTGGAGGATTTGTCAATTCCTCGCAAGAGGCAGTACCCGTGAAAAAAGTTAGGTGACACAGGCAGGGATTGAACCCAAGACCCCTTGCATGACAGCCCAACGCACTAACCATCACGCTACGGGTACTAGTTATTTTTTACCTCTGTAAAATATATTGTTCTCAGTTTATTCGAGCGGATTCGCCGTTAAAATCTATAATTAGGAATTCGATTCGATTCTTTTTTAGAACACTAATTATTGGCATATTATTAGGTGCTTAATACTTTTGCACCTATCATCGTTATCTATCATAAGGCGTTTCTTCTTTCATTTGGTTTGGGTACAAACTACCTTACTTACTTAAGGTGGCGATACAGTCCATCTAGCTCGATCCCTAGCTAGATGTCTTAAGCTGCACACTCCAAGTTGGCTGAGATCACTTTCCACTTTTGCGAGCCACCTGATCCGCGGTATTCCTTAACTGCGGTGTCCTGTGGGCGTCGATACGAAGACTTTCCGTGCCGGAGCAACAGTTTCTAAGTGCTCTACCTGGCCCAGGCATCTCAGTCGTTGGACTTTTATCTTTCTGGTTAAGTCTATGTCGCTGTTAAAGTAATCGCATGACAACGCATCACCTTGTCTAAAGCCTTTTTTGACATCCAAAGGTTCGTTAAGGTTGTTTTCAACCTTAAAGGAGCAGCATAAACTCTCCATGGTCATATTGCACAAACGAACGGTTTTAGCAGAGATGCCAAAACCAGACATGACTATAAAGTTCGTTCCTGTAGATGCTGTCATATGCGGCCTTGAAATCTATGAAGAGATGGTGGGTGTCGATTTGATATTCTTGTATACTGTGGACTTTCCTTGTCTTAAACTACACTGAAAAGAACCTATGGTTGTTGACCAGATATGCTTTAGACGTTCACATGTTATGGCAGAGAAGATTTTGCAGGCGATGTTAAGTAGACTGATTCATCTATAGTTGGTGCAGTTTAGAGGGTCTCCTTTTTATAGTATCGGGCAAACAATACTGATGTTCCATTCATCGCATACTTTTTTCAGCATAAGGCAAACAATACTGAGGTTCCATTCATCGGGCTTGCTTTCTTCCGACCCTATCCTACAGATAAGTTAGTGCATGCTCCTAACCAAAGACTTCGAGAGAGGTTACTCGTGACTCGGTCGGAGAAGGTTTTGGCGATCTCTTGCGATTGTAGCCTTGTATACGTTGTATCTTCTCGCAGCAACTCCCTGTTTTGCCTTGGGTCTGGAAAGACGTTTTCTCTGTAGCGGTCACCTTATAGTAAATATCGCATTTGTTCATCCTCTTTTTGCCCGGCCCATCACATCGCATTTCCTGAATGGCGGTGATATCTGCTTTATAGCAGTCTTTATAGCACGAGGACCCTTGTGTTAATCATGTCAATCATTTCAACATCGGTGCAGACTGCCTCACTACCTAATTTCTTATAAAAAATAGGAGATGGACGGTTAAAAACCGATACTGAGGGCTATGTGGTACTAAATTAAGATTTTTGTAATTTAGTGGTGGAAAGGGCGATTCTAGCACCAAGAAACGATTTTGTTGGATATAAATTTAAACATATTGGATGAAGTAACGAAGATATGTGGGAGTATTTGTCAATAGACACAGTCATAGGCTAGGAACAGAGCACTTCATACCCATTCGAATTTCTTTACTCACTTGGAAAGGGTAATTTATTATCGAATCCCAACAATTCCTACAAATTTACTATTACAATTTAAAAGGCTTCTATTACGCATTAAAGTTAGTTTCGCTATGACAATTAATAATTCGCAAGGGCAGGCACTTAAAGTAGCCGAGATGAACCTAGAAAAGACGTGCTTTTCCCATGGGCTATATGTTGCATATTTGTTGCGTATATTTAACAATAGACAACATTACTTTTGGTTCATCTTTGTTTCTTTTGATTGTGGAAAGCTTACCAACTACCTCAGGGTAACTGGTTACAACTTACAACTCTCAACCATTCCTGTGTGCGTGTTATTTCAGGGATGGAGGGGACCTACAGTTTTAATGCCAAGATCCGAACGGATAATTTGAGAATGCAATTTTTATGACAAGAATTACTTATGGAGGATTTGTTAATTCCTCGTAAGAGGCAGTACCCGTAGAAAAAAAAAACTTTAGATGTCAAAAGTAGAATCCAAGATCTCTGGTATGACAGTTTTACGCACTAATCATCACGGTTAGGGTACTACAAACTACTTACATATGTATGTATTTAGGTGCACATAATTTGCGATCAATTGACTTGATTTTTCTTTTAAATTGTTCATAAAATCAGTGAGAAGGACATCAGCTCTTATTCAAAATAAAATTGTAATATTTTCCAGTATAAATGTCTTAGATGAAAACGATTCTATACCGGAAGTTATCGTACCAAATGGTTGCGTTCCCATAACAGAGTACCACGATCATAATGAAGTTATAACAAAAATTCGAGCAAAAGATGCTGATGATCATAATTTGCCAAACGGACGCACGGAAATGAAAATAACAAGAGGAAATTCAGAAGGTAATTGAATGAAAAAATAAAACAAACACTTCTAAAAATCTGGCTTTGATTTAGGACTTTTTGAACTTCGACAAATTGATCCCTGGACATCCCATATTCTTCCAAGAACCTCTCTCAAGAATCGATATGGAAATTATACCTTGGACATTCAAGTCAGAGATTTGGGATTACCTACAAATATTGTTAGAAAATCCATTGAAATATGCATATCGGATTTTAATGATCATGCACCAATATTTTTGTCCCCTATGCGTAATACTACTTTGAGAATTGCAGAGGTAAGATTGATGAAAGATTTAAGCATAGCCATAAATTTAAGTACATATGTACATTAACTATTGCAGAACACAACTGTTGGAACTATGATATTACAAGTTCATGCCACCGACGATGATATCGGTCTAAATGCTTTGGTCCGGTATCGTCTAAAGCCTGATCCAATGGGAAGTTATAAGACATTCGAAATTGACTCCGATAGTGGAATGATTTATTTAAGAAATAGTCTTGATAGAGAGAAACAAAAACTATATGAGGTTCATTGTTATTTATTTACTATTAATATTTATAATTGATTTCTTCATCTTGAACTTATATTTTCAGATTAGAATTGAAGCTTTTGATCAAGGTATGCCAACATCACTGACGACAGATTTGGATCTTACCATTTACGTGCGCAATGTTAATGATTATGAACCGCAGTTTTTGGTGGAACAAATAGTTGTCAATTTTACAGGTGAGATTTATGATAAAGTATTTGTTAGAGTGTTTTAGGTTTTTAACTGACCTAGTTAATTAAGGAACTGATATCAATATAATTTGTTTTTCCATTGCTTTTTTGCATACGAAAGTGACAAATTTAAGAAGTTCGTTTCAAAATTTGTTTCGAAAAGAAAAAAGTATTAAAGATTTAAATATTCCGATATGTTTTCAATCGCAGAGCACACGCAACCTGGAAGTCAAAGAGTTAAACTGCCAGATACCATTGATAAGGACGAAGTAGATGATTTAGAAGATCCACCCAGCACGGTATGTTACTTCATAATTCAAGGCAATGAGGACGGATTCTTTGCCCTACATCCCGAGTCTCATATTCTATTGGCAGATAAAGAGCTAGATCGAGAGGTGAAAGCTAATCACACTCTATACATACGAGCAACTGAACATTGTTCAGAAAGTCCTTCCATTAGAAACAATAACCAAAAATTCTCAGGACGACAAATGGATAACAGACATATTATGTCGATGGGCAATCGAAAGCACATGAATTATCCAAGTTCAGATTCTACATCGAATGAAAACAATCCGTTTTTTGGAGATGATGATCTTATGTCAGATAACACTGTCGTAAGGGTTTTGGTTCGTGTCTTGGATATCAACGACAACCCTCCCCGATTAAGATCGAAAATATTTACTGGAGGATTTACAACTTCAGCTGATTTTGGAACTAAAATTATGAAAATTGAAGCATATGATCCAGATGAAGGGAAAAATGCTGCAATATCTTATTATCAAGTTGGGGAGGTTAAGCAAACGCTATCGGAGGGATTGGAGAACGTGGAAAAATTTCCATTTGTCGTTGATCGTGAAACTGGTGATATTCAACTAAACTTTGATCCACAAAAGGGCATGAAGGGTTACTTTGATTTTATGGTTGTGGCCAATGATACTGATGGGTTGCAGGATTCAGCACGTGTTTATATATATCTGCTGAGAGAAGATCAAAAAGTTCGATTTGTATTTAGGCTGCAACCATCGGAACTAAGGGAAAAAATTCATAAGTTCAAAGAGTAAATAGAGATTATCATAAAGCATAAATTAAACTACAACTGATTTACCATAACTTTTTTCTTAGCACAATAAGTAACGTCACGAAAGCCATTGTTAATATTGACGAATACAAAGTTCACGAAAATAGAGACGGTTCCGTTGATAAGACTAAAACTGATCTTTATATGCACCTGGTAGACAGAGAAGATAACTCAATTTTTGAAGTGACTGAAGTTCTTCGTTTAATTGATCAACACGTTGAAAGTCTTGATGGCCTTTTCAAGGAGTTCAATGTTCTTGATACCCAACCAGCTGAAGCTCAGTTGTTAATTGCTGGTCAAGTCAAAGCACCCATGTTTGTGTGGTTTGTATTTTCGAACTTGTTCCTTGCAACTTTATTGGTGGTAACTTTAGCTCTCTGTGCATCTCAGAGGAGTGGATACAAACGCCAATTACGAGCCGCTAAAGTTAATATATTTCGTAAGTTAACATCAACTTTCAATTGAATTATGTACATATGTATATTTTGAAAACTATATAAAGCATTTCTATACCTTAAGATCGGTCTTCTATGTTGAGTATTCCCGATGGACCAGAACCACAATCTACAACTGTCCCAAACACTAATAAACATAGTGAAGAAGGTTCAAATCCCATCTGGTTAAAGGGTTATGAAAATGAGTGGTTTAAAAATGATGATAACCAAAGGTTAGCAACTATTTTTTTTTTAAATAATTTGTTTTTAATATTTTATATTCGTTCTTTTATTTACAGTCAAGGAGGAAATGATTCATTGGACGATAATTTTTTATCAATTGACAGGCAAAATTCTTTTAATCAACATTGTAAAATATTTGAACAAACAAATGATTTAAATCGGCACTTTAATGTTTATCAACAAATTGATAAGCTGACAAATAATGCTCATATTTTAGTTAAAAAATTGGAAACTACTGAATTATAGAAAAATCAAGAACTATAAAAAGTCAAATACGATTAAAATATTAATTTGCATAAGAATTTTATAAAAATATAGTCTATTTAATTTATTTCTGTACTCAAAAATTCTTTTGTACCATAAATATTCATAGTGTATAATTATTTATTTTAAATAACGACATTTTTAAAATAGGATTTTATTCTTTAGGTGCAGTGTAATAAATAGCAAGTATTCTAATACGAAATAATAACGCAGTCTTTTATTTTTTGGAGACGTACAGAGTTTGTTTCAAATCTTAAGAGTCGTTTTTGAGCAAAGAAAGAGAAATTTTTGATTGAGAGCTAATTTTAATTTTGAATAATTAAAAGTTTAGCATTTTAAACGGTTATCGCTTTTTACATATACTATGTACATACGTTAAACATAAAAACACATCGAGTAAAACTTAAATATAAAAAATTTATTTAAGAGACTCAAAATAATTTTCAAAACATTAAAATTTAAATAAGTCAAAATTTAAAATGTCCATAAACAGTTATGAGCGCAATCAGGGTAAACATTTATTTAAGAAAAGTGATCCAATTTTATGTTTTATTTTGATGTCTCAGTAAGAGTAGTTTTGAACAACTTGTGCATTACATAATGACAAGTCAGGTTGTGGTAGGTAAGCTGTAAAAGAAATTTGATAATTCAAAAGGTTTAATTCATAGTCTTATTAAATAAACTTACTTTCTCCAGTCTTAATTTTTCATTTCACATTCAGAAAGGAACATCTTACGTTTCTCATTGTTCATTTCGCCACATACGAAATTATATTCTTGAAAACATTCCTTACAGAGGGGCTTGCAGAACTCTTGTGTTACTTCATTTAAAGCTGTGTAACCGAAATATGTATTTGAATATTTTTGGTATCATTTGAAAAAAAAGGCTGCGCACGGCACTGACGACGGCATGAATATAAGACAAATGTGTATGATTTGTATTTGAAGATGGCTTTTAGGATGACATAATTGGTACTTCATTATGTTTATAAACATTAGTAAGAATGAGTGAGAGTGGTATGAGCAGATTGAGACAGAAAATACATTATGAATAAATAAAAAAAAAAAACTTAGTACGGTAGCAACTTTTCATTCCTAAGCCTAAGAGTGTTTTCCGAGCAGCAACTCAAAGAGAAGTCGAATTCGAACGAAGTAGGAACTCGAGTGAAGTTTGAAAAGCTTAAACTCGAAAAATGAAATATTGAGTCAATGATCCTGGAAAGAGGGGATTTGCTGGATTTCCTTTCGTTGGGTGGCTGCAAAGCTTAAGGAGAGAAAGTAAGAACAAAGGCGTAGTGAGATTATTTATTAACTTTTAAGCAGTTCAAGAGATTAAACGTTCAGCTAACGCAATCTTGACCAATACACTATTTTGTTTGAAACAAAGAAACTTGATTTTCTTTGTCGGCAGTACCTACGTAAGATTTTTTTTTTACTCTGAAAGTAGTATATTCTTGTATAGTTTATTTTTCTATAAAAGGTTAAAATATTCCTCGGGAAAAATCTTGAAAAGTAAAAGAAAGAAAAAAAAAGAAGTGTGAATTGCCATACAAAACGTCCATATAAGCAGTGTTTCAATAAAATTCTTGGTAAGAATAAGTTAATAATTTTTTTTAAATGGTTAGTGATTTCTTTTTTTTTTAAATAGAATTTGAAGTGGCAGTCGGAAATAACGGCTGCCCGATAGATTTATCCCGGTTCCCGGAAAAATTAATAATATAACCACAAGACCAATCTATAAAAATTAGTATATACCAGGGGAACAAGGAAAAAGAAGGCAGCCGAAATAAAAATTTGAGCAGTGCTGGAACTTCGCTACATATCCAGTACGGCATTTGAGGGAGTTAGGAAGTCGCTTAGGTACGGAGTTTGTCTACGCAAGACTATGCAGCCACCATAGTCCAGAGGGTTAAGCCGTCGCTCAATTCATAGGCTCCAAGCAGAGGTCCAGGGTTCGAGTCCCCACCAAAACCAAAAATCAGATTTTTTTATTCGATAAATAAAATTTAACGTAATTTCATTTTATTTTACCATAAATTCAATTTTTTTTTAAACCTCTAAATTGGTAGTTCGAAGTAAAAAAAAAATTAACGTTTTAATTCAAAGTATCGCCACGCGAACCGAGTTATAAGTTAAAATTAATTCGCGGAAGTGAAATATATATATGTATGTATGTGAATACCTACAACAAGTAAAACAAGAGATAAGAAACAACATCGAGTGCATATAAAGATTGCACAGAGCTCAACGATTCCTTCTATTCGACATCAGTGGCCACTTCTCGAGAAATAAAAGGGTGAGTTTGTTTGTATCTTGTTAATTAATTTGATAGTTATTTAACCTTGGTTTATACATACACAATACACACATATATATATATATATATATATATATATAAAAATATTCTTGTAATACTTACGCGAATTAACGGGGTGGTTTTAAGAAAGGGGATTATTAATTTAAGTGAACATTAAAAGGAAGCAAAAAAAGGAAGTAGAATCCAAAGTGTTGTAATAAGCCGAAGACGCGGTTATACTTTTGATATTAAATAGTAAGATTTTAGGCTTTGCGTTGCCAACAGAGTTTGAACAAATTTTTTTTTAATATTTCATTTAATTAAAATTCTTAAAATTAATCTAATTGAATTTGTTTTTGCAATTTAATTTCACTTTAAGTACATAACTTTAGAATATAATATAGTTTTATAAAATGAACATTTCTAATTAAATTTGTCGAAATGGTTGAACTAAAAACGTACAAGTCTTTTTATTTATGAACTATAGTTTCATAATTATGGAGTAATTTTTTTAATATAAAGGATGAGAGGGTAATGATGAGAGGGGTGATGGCTTGAGAGAGGAAGAAGCCAGTCAAAGGGGTTGCTCTAGCGAGGGAGTCAACCAAGGAAGGGAGGGTAGAGGCGATGTCTCGCGCATTATCAACACCTGAATGCAGAGTCTGGCAAGTTATTTTTTTTGTAGCGACGTTGAAGGGTCCAAGAACCACACCCACCGCTGAGCTGAGGGTTCATTAGATTGCCAGCCAGGACCAGGAAGAGGCAAATAGGTCGTTACAAATGGCGCCCATAACGTGGAGCCCACTATCGTAAGATGGTGAGGCTACAGATTTTAATAGAGCCAATTCATTTTTGTGTACAAAATTTTAAATACTTTTTTTTCTCTTTCAATAAATTTTTTTTTAAATTCATTTTCGACATCCGTTGGTTGATGTGTTTGCACGTTCCGTGTGAGTCCCGGTGACTGAGTGTATGGCATTTGGTACCGCGTTGCCATACGGGAGGTGCAATGGTACATTTAATCAATAGACGAAGTGGGTGCTAAATAGTCCGAGTCTTTGGGTAATTGCATAACAGGTATCCAAATAGCAGGGCACAGTAGCACACACTTCAATCATAAAACAGTGTATGAAAGAGACTCGTAGGTGCGAGATGCGCCTTCGGAAGTCCTTTCAACAAATTTTCATTTCATTTCTCCGAGGTTTTCAGATGTCTTCATTGATGAAGGATTGTCAATTGATGTCCTGAAAACGGAGGAGAAAACTTTTACATAGAAATAGACTACAATAAGTTCAATAGAAAATTATATTAGAATATTTTAAATTTGTTTTGCTCATTTTTCGGCTCACAGAACTACGGCTTCTTCCTCAATGTCAGGAACCACTCTTCTCAAATCTTATCTTCTCATCCTTTTACATTACATGATATATAAATAACATATTTGGAAAAGTTTATATTGTTTTTGGAAAAGTTTGAAAACATATATTATTTTTTTCTTTTAAAACAACATTTTTTATCATTCTTATTATATTTTTGAATTTATTTATTTTTTATTTTTAATACATATTTTTTTTACAATTGGTATTGGTGGTATTTGAACCAGGGATTCAAAGAATTGAATTTGGAGTTTTGTTTTGAGTTCTTTGGGAAATCAAATTAAGGCAGGCAATTTAAACTTGCGACTTTCGTTTTCGAAACGAACATTTGGAGTTCGGAATTATTTTTTTTAGGATCATTGATTTTGTTTTTAGGAAGAAATTTTCGATATATTTTTTTTTGAAGGTTTAATTTTTCAACGGATTTTTTCTTTTGACATCTGAAGAAAACAAGATTGGCAGAAGTTTGTTTTTGAGAACGGCATGAGTAGAGGTCGTCGGGTTTCAATTCACGACGATTTGAATGTGATTTTGGCGCACTCTGAAGCTAGGTTTGAAGAATTTTACCGACGTTTTCGAAACAGTATCGATCGTTTTGATTTAGATAATTCCTTTTCTTTTTCTGAAAATTTAAACTCAATCGTTTTAAACTCAACCTCAAACATGTCCAATGATAATTCCGCGGTCAGTGACGAAGTTCAAGACAATGAGGCGGGTAATAATAGTTTAAATCCCGTAGTTGATCAAAGGGCAGATCCAACGGAAGAGTTAGCAAAGAGAATAGAGAAAGGTATGCTCGAAAATTAAGTAAGGTTGTTTCAGCAGATGGATGTTTTCATGGTGAACGTTATAAAGAAACTGGAAACTTTGAACTTTCCCACTCAAGGACAAAACACTCCTGCTACGAGTAACTCCTTAGGAACATCTAATGAGGGAGCAAACAATAATCCGTTCCAACCTTCACCTGCATCCCGAAATTCCGCTAGTCCATCAAATTATAGTGCAATGGAATCTTGTAGGCTTGATCGGTGGAACATAAAGTATGATGGAACTGATAATGTTTCAGATTTTCTTTTAAAAGTCGACCTGTTGCATGCATCGTCATCGTATTCCGATGAACAGGTTGCAGCTAATTTTCATATTTTGTTGAGCGGAAGAGCGAATAAGTGGTTGTGGGGATATTTGCGAAAAAACCCAAAAGCAAAGTTATCCGATCTTAAGATGGCGATGACGAAAGAATTTGGGCGTTTAGAGGACGATGTAGAAATTTATATGAAATTGCTGAGTCGCAAGCAGGGTTTGAAAGAGTCGTTCGATGATTTTTACAACTCTGTTATAGGTCTTAACGACCGTTTAAAAGAGCAGTTCGACGAACGAAAACTTGTGCATGTGATCCGAAATAATTCGAGAGACAAATTAGGTGAAATTCTGTTGTCGTCAAATGTAAAGAGTATTGAGGAGCTCAGGAATAAAGCAAGAGAGGTTGAGAGGTTTTTAGCGAAGCGAACTTCTTTTCAAAAGAGCGTTCACGAAATCGCTGTCGATGTTGGGAATGAAGAAGTCGCTGAAGATGGTGAGGAAATAGCAGCTATCTCTTCAGCTCGAAAACGAACTTTGGTGGCCGATTATGTGTGCTGGAACTGCGATGAGAAAGGTCACGCTTATCATTTCTGCCCTTCTCGGGTAAGGAATTTATTCTATTTCTTATGTGGTGCAAAGGGTGTCTCCACTATTGAATGCGGTAAGCATACGGGAAACTTTTCGAGGGACGAAAAAAGGAAAGGGAAAATTCGTTCCTCGAAAAATCTCCCCGAACACCTTCAGAAATAAATACCCTTAATAATGTCATTGCCTGTTCGGAAGTTTCTCAAAAAAGTATTCCTGTTAAGATCTTGGAACGAACAGAACCTCTTATTCCTCAAGTCACTCAGTCTCATCCTTGTGAGACACTTAACCTGAAATCCCTTCATGAACGCAAGCTAAACTATTATAAAGTTCGTTCTCGAATTTTCGGGAAAAATAATAGTTTAGCCAGCGTTCACATTCAAAAGTGCCGGCGTCGTTTTCGCAATCGAAAGAAATTTCGAAAACATATTGTAGAAACTCCATCTCCTCAAATGCAGACGGCAGGATGTATGCGAATGTCCTGCTAAACAATGAGTCAATTTTTGGCTTATTGGATAGTGGAGCATCTATATCTGTGTTAGGCAGGGAGTGTTGGGAGTTGGTAAGAAGAATAGGAGTCGTCGTGAAACCATATACAAATAAAGTACGAACTGCAGATGGTAAGTCGCATGAAATAATTGGTCACTGCGAAATTCAAACTACGTACAATGGTATCACGAAACCCCTTTCTTTTTACTTGATTCCCAACCTCACTCAAAAACTGTATTTGGGGATGAACTTTTGGCGAGATTTCAATTTGACGCCTCAAATAAGCGAAATTCAGGCCAACGTCGATGGTAGCGAAGGAGAAGGTAACTTCAAGGATGAGGCTGAGTAATAGAACTTTCACCCGAACAAAACCTAAAACTTGAAAATGTCAAGAGGCTGTTTCCTATCTTTGTCGTGCTAGGGCTAGGTAAGACAACTTTGGGTTGTCATGTCATCGATACTCGAGATGCGGTCCCTATCAAATCCCGGCATTATCCTTTGTCTCCGGTTCGGCAGGAAGAGGTTTATAAGGAGTTAGACCGCATGTTAGAACTTGGGGTTATCGAGGTTAGTAATTCACCTTGGAGTTGCCCTGTAGTGTTAGTAAGAAAGCCAGGCAAGGTTCGCCTATGCCTCGATTTCCGAAAAGTTAATGCAGTCACCGTTAAGGATGCCTACCCTTTGCCTCATATAGAGGGATTACTAAGCCGGATCAAGGACACACATTATATCACAGGAATCGACTTGAAGGATGCATATTGGCAAATACCTCTAGATGAGAAATCGAGAGAGAAAACTGCTTTTGCCGTGCCAGGTAGACCGCTTTACCAGTTTAAGGTAATGCCATTTGGCTTAAGCAATGCGGACCAAACCATGAGCAGAGTCATCGACCAAGTCGTGCCAAGTTCGATTCGTGAGAATGTGTTTGTTTATCTGGATGATTTACTTATTTGTACGGCTGATTTTGAGTAGCACATTAAAATCCTTAACGAAGTGGCTGCTTGTCTTCGCAGGGCAAACCTAACGATTAACCTCGATAAAAGCAAGTTCTGCATGCGGGAGATTAAGTATCTTGGGTACATTGTCGGCCAAGGTACTTTAAAAACCAACCCGGACAAAATCGAGGCAATGGTTAATTTTCCCGTTCCTACGACCATAAGACAAGTTAGGAGATTCCTAGGATTGACTGGCTGGTACCGGAGGTTTATTCAAAACTATTCAGATCTATCCGCACCTCTTACCGATTGCTTTAAAAAGTCAAAAAAATTTGAGTTAACACCTGAAGCTTTGGATGGGTTTAATAGATTGAAAACTGCGCTTTCCTCGGCACCTGTATTGTCACAACCTGATTTCAACAAGGCGTTTACTATCCAATGTGATGCCTCTTCGGAAGGAGTAGGGGGTGTTCTTTTTCAGTTGGATGAGGACAACAACGAGAGACCAATAGCGTATATGTCAAAGAAATTAAATAAATCTCAGAAAAACTACACGGTTACTGAGCAGGAATGTCTTGCCGCAGTCCTGAGTATACGAAAATTTAGGCCCTACGTTGATGGATTACCTTTCAAGGTAATAACTGATCATTCAAGCCTTAAATGGTTGATGTCTATGAAGGAGTTGAGCGGCAGACTCGCTCGCTGGAGTTTAGAACTCCAAGGTTTTGACTTTTCCATCGAGCATCGGAAGGGATCCCTCAACGTAGTGCCAGATACTCTATCGCGTATGGACATGGAAGAGATTTCTGCTGAAGTAATCGTGAGAGGAAATGGGCTTGATGAAGTTTCTTCTACTGTTATATGTGGTGAGGTTGATCTTGACTCCGTTGAATTTGATTCGGAGCAATATACCCAATTGAGAAAGAACATCGATTCTAATCAATCTGCGCTTCCTGATCTAGTTGTATCGGGAAAATTTATTTACAAAAGGGTTAGATTCAGGAATGGTGATGTGAACGAAGAAGACTCGTTATGGCGTCTTTGGTTACCAGATGGACTCACTCGCAATTGTATCGAGTTATCTCATAATACTAAGCTAAGCTGTCATAGTGGCTTTGCAAAGACATATGCTCGTATAAAAGAGAAGTACTATTGGCCTAAAATGGTAAAAGATATCAAGGCATTTGTGAGTGATTGCGAAATCTGTAAAATGGTAAAGGCCCCTAACGCTATTCTTCGTCCACCTATCACCAAGCAGATTGCGACGGAAAGGCCTATTCAACGACTTTATGTCGACTTCTTGGGACCATATCCGCGTACAAAGCGAGGAAACGCGTATGTTTCCATTGTATTAGACCACTTCAGTAAATTCACTTTTTTAAAGGCAATGTCTAAGGCTACTGCTTCTAGGGTAGTGCAGTTCTTAGAAGGAGAAATATTTCATACTTTCGGGACCCCGGAGTTTATTCATTCCGACAACGGACGTCATTTCGTTTCCAAAGAGTTTAAGAACTTATTGGCGGACTATGGCATAAAGCATGTGCGTACGGCGTTGTATTCTCCACAGGCCAACATTTCCGAAAGGGTCAATCGAAGCGTTTTAAGCAAACTAAGAGTGTTGATATCAAAAGAGCAAAATGATTGGGATGTCCATTTATCAAGCATCGCTTGTGCCATACGTTCCGATATACACAATTCGTTGGGTTGCCAACCGTATTTTGCACTTTTTGGTCAAAACATGATATCGCATGGTTCTGCTTATAGGATATTACGAAACTTGAACGCATTACAAGATTCGGAAATGTTGGTCTCGCCTGCCGAGCTTTAAACCGTGCTTGCCAGACAGAAGTTGTCGGAAAATTTACAAAGGGCATACGTTAAGTCTAAAAATACATACAATTCCCGGTCAAAACCGGTGGTATATCGTGAAGGCCAAGAAGTGTTTCATCGAAATTTTGCCCAAAGCAGTTTCGGCCAGGGAATTAATGCTAAACTGCTGCCAAAATTTGTTAAATATCGCGTACGAAGAATAGTGGGCAATTGCATGTACGAATTAGAAACGCGCGCAGGGAAACCTATAGGCATTTTCCATGCCAAGGACATACGACAGTAATTATCTTGCAGAACTAAAACCAAAACAAACCACAAAGCAACGATTTAAAATTGCATAAAATTTTGTTTAACTTATCTGAGGTAACTTTTTGCTGCCCGGCTAGTTAAATGGGTTCGCGACCCACGTTTATTAAGACCAACGACCATTTGCCTTGAAATGAATAAGAATTAATTTTACCTCGCCCTATATAATAGATTTTATTTATCTCATACTTCACTACCTAAAAGAATTTCAAAAATATATGAATAACGCTCGATATACTTAGTTACAAAACAATACGAGCTACACAAATAGCATCAATGTTTTGCTGACGGCAAAACAATTCGTTTACCCGACGCGACGGTAAAATGCTCGTTTTTATTGGTAAACAAATTTTTTTATTTACATATTTTTTTTGTTAGCTTGCTGTAAGGCAGGGATATTTTTTGTATATGCACTGCTGGTTATTAGGTGCAGCTATTTAACCGTTTCAGTCACTACCGACCGATACGAAAGCCCGTGGGTTCATTTGCCTATTCCAGATATCGTTATACCTGGAAAAGGCAAAGCCCTGTAACCGAAATATGTATTTGAATATTTTTGGTATCATTTGAAAAAAAAGGCTGCGCACGGCACTGACGACGACATGAATATAAGACAAATGTGTATGATTTGTATTTGGCTTTTAGGATGACATAATTGGTACTTCATTATGTTTATAAACATTAGTAAGAATGAGTGAGAGTGGTATGAGCAGATTGAGACAGAAAATACATATGAATAAATAAAAAAAAAAACTTAGTACGGTAGCAACTTTTCATTCCTAAGCCTAAGAGTGTTTTCCGAGCAGCAACTCAAAGAGAAGTCGAATTCGAACGAAGTAGGAACTCGAGTGAAGTTTGAAAAGCTTAAACTCGAAAAATGAAATATTGAGTCAATGAAAAGAGGGGATTGGCTGGATTTCCTTTCGTTGGGTGGCTGCAAAGCTTAAGGAGAGAAAGTAAGAACAAAGGCGTAGATAGATTATTTATTAACTTTTAAGTAGTTCAAGAGATTAAACGTTCAGCTAACGCAATCTTGCCCAATACACTATTTTGTTTGAAACAAAGAAACTTGATTTTCTTTGTCGGCAGTACCTACGTAAGATTTTTTTTTACTCTGAAAGTAGTATATTCTTGCATAGTTTATTTTTCTATAAAAGGTTAAAATATTCCTCGGGAAAAATCTTGAAAAGTAAAAGAAAGAAAAAAAAAGAAGTGTGAATTGCCATACAAAACGTCCATATAAGCAGTGTTTCAATAAAATTCTTGGTAAGAATAAGTTAATAATTTTTTTTAAATGGTTAGTGATTTCTTTTTTTTTTAAATAGAATTTGAATTGGCAGTCGGAAATAACGGCTGCCCGATAGATTTATCCCGGTTCCCGGAAAAATTAATAATATAACCACAAGACCAATCTATAAAAATTAGTATATACCAGGGGAACAAGGAAAAAGAAGGCAGCCGAAATAAAAATTTGAGCAGTGCTGGAACTTCGCTACATATCCAGTACGGCATTTGAGGGAGTTAGGAAGTCGCTTAGGTGCGGAGTTTGTCTACGCAAGACTATGCAGCCACCATAGTCCAGAGGGTTAAGCCGTCGCTTATTGATATTAGTTTTTTTGAAATTTTCTAATGAATAAAAAAATAAATAAAATGGAATTGAAGTTAAATAGATCTTAGGGCCGAAAGGCATTAGCATTAAGTATTATTGTTTAACTTAGAGTGTCCGTATGGGACCAGTAAGTTAGTTGTAAGTTATGGTTAAAATTGGTAGTTCGAAGTAAAAAAAAAAAACGTTTTAATTCAAAGTATCGCCACGCGAACCGAGTTATAAGTTAAAATTAATTCGCGGAAGTGAAATATATATCGGGTGATTTTTTTGAGGTTAGGATTTTCATGCATTAGTATTTGACAGATCACGCGGGATTTCAGACATGGTGTCAAAGAGAAAGATGCTCAGTATGCTTTACGCAAATTTTATGCGTTTTTTTTTTAAAAAAAAGTTCTCAAGCTCTTAAAAAATCACCCATTATATTAAACAATGTCCTCTTTTCAATGGAGGACAATAAATACATAATGGGTGATTTTTTAAGAGCTTGAGAACTTTTTTTAAAAAAAAAACGCATAAAATTTGCGTAAAGCGCGAAACACATTTCGAACCGAACACTGATTTTGGTAATAAAATTCAATGATTTGCAAGCGTTGCTCGTTAGTAAGTCTATTCATGATGAAATGTCAAAGCATACTGAGCATCTTTCTCTTTGACACCATGTCTGAAATCCCGCGTGATCTGTCAAATACTAATGCATGAAAATCCTAACCTCAAAAAAATCACCCGATATATGTATGTGAATACCTACAACAAGTAAAACAAGAGATAAGAAACAACATCGAGTGCATATAAAGATTGCACAGAGCTCAACGATTCCTTCTATTCGACAGCAGTGGCCACTTCTCGAGAAATAAAAGGGTGAGTTTTTTTTTGTATCTTGTTATTTAATTTTATAGTTATTTAACCTTGGTTTATACATACACATATATATATATATATATAAAAATATTCTTGTAATACTTACGCGAATTAACGGCGTGGTTTTAAGAAAGGGGATTATTGATTTAAGTGAACATTAAAAGGAAGCAAAAAAAGGAAGTAGAATCCAAAGTGTTGTAATAAGCCGAAGACGCGGTTATACTTTTGATATTAAATAGTAAGATTTTAGGCTTTGCGTTGCCAACAGAGTTTGAACAAATTTTTTTTAATATTTCATGTAATTATAATTCTTAAAATTAATCTAATTGAATTTGTTTTTGCAATTTAATTTCACTTAAAGTACATAACTTTAGAATATAATATATTTTTATAAAATGAACATTTCTAATTAAATTTGTTGAAATGGTTGAACTAAAAACTTACAAGTCTTTTTATTTATGAACTATAGTTTCATAATTATGGAGTAATTTTTTTGATATAAAGGATGAGAGGGTAATGATGAGAGGGGTGATGGCTTGAGAGAGGAAGAAGCCAGTCAAAGGGGTTGCTCTAGCGAGGGAGTCAACCAAGGAAGGGAGGGTAGAGGCGATGTCTCGCGCATTATCAACACCTGAATGCAGAGTCTGGCAAGTTATTTTTTTGTAGCGACGTTGAAGGGTCCAAGAACCACACCCACCGCTGAGCTGAGGGTTCATTAGATTGCCAGCCAGGACCAGGAAGAGGCAAATAGGTCGTAGGTACAGCTGTAACGAAAAAAAGTTGATGGTATTTTTTTTTAAAAATTGTTTTTATATTATGATGAACATACCTTTTTTATTTTCAAGCAAAAGCATACAGTTATTATTCAAAAAGTGGCACTTGTTTCGGAACACTTCACATGTTTGTTTATCAGCATCAGTAGCCCAAATTGGTTGTATGAAATTAGTACAATACTTCAATTCAGTGCAGTCAGCAACGGTTTGTACAGGTTTTGGGCGAGAAGTAGTAAGTGTGGAAACAGGTTTGCGTGTTGTTGGTTTAGTTGAGGGTTTTCGAGTTATAGGTTTTACTGTCGATACAGAATCTACAATACCAAGCACGGCCAATAAGGCAAACACTGCGAAAACTAAACCAAAAATGTTCATATTGATAGCAAGACCGGATACTCAAAATAACTGACAATTAACCAAAATTTTGTCGGCTTTTTAAAAACATTTTGGTGAAATACTATCTCATTTGAGTACATAATCCAGAAAATGCTAAGAAATACTCATTGAAATGTTGAAAGCTTGCTCAACTGCGCACATGTTTACTCATAGGTAAGTTGGGCTCTAACTTTCAATTGATGCCATGCGAATGAATAGATGTATAAATATATATTTGTTTTATTATCTTCGTCAACCATTATTAATTTGATTATTCTGTACCGAAAAAGTATCTCCAATAGCGATCATGCTGTTCAAATATCATTTTTATTTGTAAACTACCATTAAGTATTGACTGTTGTCAGAAACCACTTCTTTCGTTGAAAACGTGTCGGAAATTGTATGCATCAAATGAATTTACTAGTAGTAAGTTTAACTTATTTCACTAACATACTTATTTTAATTGAATACTTTTATACTTAAGATGTACAGTTACATTCCAGTATAACAATGCTGATAATACAAATTGAAACTGCAAACAATTTTTCAAGTTCCCGACAATGTAAATAAAAATACACAAATATGTAACTAACGTTCATATCAATGTATCTATATTATAAGTACATAAACTTTTGATATGTACGAAATTTCATAAAAGCTAATATGTAGACATAATATACACAGGTGTTCTTTTGAGTAGTCAAAATACATTGTTTTTAATTTATATTTAAATATTAGTTATAATACGAATGCTTATATTTAGTTCACAACTTTATTATATTTAGGCAATATGCATGTGTGTACATATACATATATACAATAAGCATTCAATTTATATACGTTGAAAAAAAATTGTGCACAATTTTATTGAAATGAGCTAATGTATTACGTTACGTACATTTTCGTTAAAAACAATTGTATTTACTTTACTGTACAACAATCCCGTCTTCCCGACTTAGACGAAGTAAAGATTGCCATATCTAATCTGAGATCTAACAAAGCCGCCGGAACAGATGGCTCAGTATTGTTTGCCAGATACTGAAAAAAGGAGACCCTCTAAAGCTGCACCAACTATAGAAAAATTAGTCTACTTAACATCGCTTACAAAATCTTCTCTGTCGTAATATGTAAACGTCTAAAGCCCATCGTCAACAACCTTATAGGTCCTTATCAGTGTGGTTTTATACCACGAAAGTCTACAGTCCATCAAATGTATAGAGCCATGTCTAGTTTTGGCATCCCTGCCAAACTGCTCCATAAAGGTTGGAAACAACTTAACCGAACCTTTCGATGTCAAAAAAAGGCTTTAGACAAGGTGATGCGCTATCATGCGATTTCTTTAACATCGTCCTTGAAAGAATAGTGTAGAGCTCGCACGTCAACACTAGAGGCACTATCTTTCAAAAGTATGTCTACTACTAGCATATGCTGATGTGATGACATTGATATAATCGGCAGAATTTAGCGTGATGGCAATAGGGCTTTTGCGAGCATTGAGGTAAAGGCGGCAAAAATGCGTTTAACGGTAAATGAGGGCGAAACAAAGTACATGCTGTCATCAAGAAAGGAGCGACAACACTAACGTCTCGGTCAAATCGTCACCATCGAAAGGCATAACTTTGAGGTAGTTAAGGGCTTTGTCTACCTAAGTTCCACTATAAACACAGTAAATAACACCAGCTCTGAGAACAATTAAAGAATTACTCTTGCTAGACGCTATTTCTTTGGGCTAAGAAAGCAATTGAGTAGTAAAGCCCTCTCTCGAGGTACCAAAGTAAGACCCTCATAATCCCAGCTCTGCTAGACAGTGCAGAAGCATGGACTTTGACAAAAGCTAATGAAAGCACCTTGGTTCACTTCGAGAGAAACGTGATTGGAGGAGAATGTGGAACGACGAGCTGCACATGATGTAAAGCGACGTAGACTTAGCCAGGATGATAAAACTCCGACGACTGAGATGACTGGTTGAGCGCAAGGAAACAAATGCTCCGGCCCGGAAAGTCTTTGAATCGACGCCCACATAACAGCGTAGAGGAAGACCGCGGATCAGGCGAGGATCACAAGTGGAAAGTGAACTGGAAGTTTGTTGGGTGAAGCCCTAGTTCACACAGGACTGTATCGCCACCTTAAGTAAGCAAGTAATTAAGTACTTACCTTACTTAAAAATGCGTTTTAAAGAAAATTATTTTAATAAGAGAAGAAAGTATCACTCCAGTCAAGTTACCTTTTCAATAAGTTACCTTTTAATAAATTCCATCGTAGTAGGGAATTTTTTTAAATACGAGGACAATTTTTATGAGATTTCTTCAAAACGATGGATTATGATTATGGATCGTGATTATGTACATACGTATCTAAATCGTATCTAATACATAAAAAATCAAAAGCTGAAAAGTTCAATATGAATCTTCTTTTATACTTGAAATGTAGAACCGAACATGCCACCTTAATCTACATATTGTGTAAATAGGCTCATATATGTACTTTGTGCCTGTAAATTAATTCATGTTTTAGTATTTGCTTCTTTTTTAATAAGGTACTCGTATCGTGAAGAATATCGGTGTAGAACGAAGGATAGCTTTTTTTTAAATAAAAAAAAAAAATATTTACAAATATTTATAAGAGTATTTTACTCGTATTTTGTTTAATTTTATTATGTACAAATTTAAAATATCTTTTAAAATTTTCTTTTTAATATTTATCACAATCATTCAATTACAAAAACCATAGCTTATTAACACTTTATTATTTAGTAGTCATCATGTAAACCATAATTCGAATATTCAAAAATTTCACACACTTTGTTTTTGTTGTTTTGTTTTTATATATATATAATTCTATTAGATTGGTTTGTAAAGTAAATGAGTTTTCTTTAAATAAAAAATAAAGCAAATTACGATCTCCTTATTGTAAAAAAAACATATTAGGATAAGTTAATAATAGTAGAAGATTTTTATAATTGTTATAAAATGTATAAAGATATACTCGTATATTATTAGTTAACAAATAGAATTATTGTCTCGTTGTGCAGTTAACATTTAGATTTAAATTATAAATGAAATTTAAGGACATATGCTGTTAAATGCAATTAGATTTAAACTATTTTGATTATACAAAACAAAATATATATAAAACAATTCCATTGACAGCTCAATGTTTAAAATTTCATTTTATACTTCATGGTCCGATAACTAAAGGGGCCGGTTATAGCTATCAGTAAAATCCATCAGTAAATTTTTTGTTTTTAGTTTTTGAACATGTTACAGATTTATTTCTAGTAAAAGATTGATGCAATAAGATGAATCCTATATCAAGTATTTTTTTCAAAAAGAAACGATGCATTTAAAGTTTTATTTAATTTATAAATCCATTTTAATTTTTTTAATGATGAAATTTCATTTTACTGAACAGCTGACTGCCAAAAGCAAACAAAAATTCCATTTCGTTTTACTGTTGGTGTTCCAATTTTTTACTGTTGCGATCACATCATTAAAAATTTTACTGATGAAAGAAACATTAAAAAAATTGTCTGAGGTGCGAAGCCTCAGAGTGACATTTAATTTAATGACGTAAATTTACTGATTGCTATAAACGCTCATCAGTAAAACATTTCAGATTCCTCCTGTTTCGAATTTTACTGATGGAATTTACTGATAGCTATAACCGGCCCCTAAGCATAACTTAAATCATCAAAGGACATTCCTATTGATTTATGAAATGAAACAAAAACAATTGACATTAAGTATTATGTAAGCACAATTAGCATTAGTATATTTTACCTAAATGAACAAAACTGAGTTATTATTTTTTTCAATGACTATCATGAATTCTTACTTCAAATATAAACAAATAATTTTATTGTTCTTTAAGTGTGGACCTGCCACGTTTAATATGTGCTAATTCTCTAAGAAATTCTTTTGTAAGATCATATGTTGAAAAACTTATGCCAACAGCAAGAGGTCCTTTAATCCAGTTCATGCTGAGTCCTTTGAAGAATCCATTTTTCACACCTTCCTCTCTGGAATAACAATAAGTACAAGTCATTTTTTTAAACTGTCAAATTTTAGAGGCATTCGAATCTCTTAAATGATTTTAGGTCAATTAAACTTTAGCTTCATAAACAATTCTGAGATATTATTCCATAAAATTATTCAGAATCTGAGAACCCGAATTTGTTTCCACCATTTTTTTAAGATCGAATTTAGTCCAGTAAAGTTATAAGATCCACAGTGGAAAAATTCTGCAATGGCTGCGTTCAATCTCGTGTTGGATAGGGTATCTTGGATAGGTGGATTTTTAGATATCTTGTTGAACGAGTTGGATAGCTGTATTGAGATAGCTGTCAAAAAATAAAAACAACTTTCAGCTGTTCACAAAAAGCAGAGAAACATTTAAGCTTCGAAGTCAAAATTGTTGTAAGATAAAACATTAAATGGATAATTCAACAAACAAATTCTAAAATTCGGAGGCAAATAGCTTCTTCATCGTCAATTATGTACAGAACATCCTCAAATACAACTTCAACTAACATTTTGTATCTTTTTGTTTACCAACAAATACAAAAGGCTGAAATCAATTTTCAAGTTTCTTGAAATTCAACCATGTGTTAAATCAGCTGTTCTGTCAGATACCTACCCCTCACGGTTTTCGCCTTGTTGTGGCGAGGGGGCTTACGTCTTACTCTTCAGCAATCCAGCTGCGGAGTAGGGCAACTAAGAAAACCAACAAAAGCAGAGATGTCAATCTAATAATGAACCATGGACAAAAGTTTACAAAAGGAAAAAAATCGAACGGGGATATACGTTCAAAAGTCGGCAGAGGTCACGGCTGCCGGCGAGGGCTTGGCTTCGCAAGAAGCTAAGTCGCCAGTGACAGAAGTAAACTTCAAAGAAGGAAAAAGAGAGTTAAAAAGACAACCGGTCTTTCTCTCAGTAGATCTCCTTCCCGACTTAGATAGTTTAACTATCAAAAGTACGGAGACCTCGGACAGACCTCCTTCCATAGGTAGTCAAACCGAGGACGAGCTACTGATGGAACCGAATCAAGAAGAGACTATGCTGAAGTCTGCTGCACCCCTCAAAGCTTCGAGGGAACGCAGCAACTACAGATCCTCCAAAAGATTCGTGGAAAAGACCGAGTTGAAAGACCCTGCGGCGCTCAGTTCGAGAGATAAAGCACAGGAAGCTGGTTAAGAACTTCGAGCGGCAGCTGGCAGAGACTGCCACTGCACCCAGGGGAATAACAAGGCAAGTGAATGCCGAAGAGTCGGAGAGCAAAGGAGTAGATGCTGCCAAATCTAGGTCTGTCCCTAAAAAGGCAAACTGTGAACAGGCTGGCAATAACTCGACCGCTCGGAACGACAAGAGAAAAGTTCAGGCGACTTCCAGCAAGAAACAGCCAGCCAACGCTAGGAAAGACCAAGCACCGGCAGGCACCTCTTCTGGAATGAAACCAGGAACGTCCAAGAGACAAAGATCGGAGGAGACAGTCAAGCTAGACGGTGCTAAGAAACTTAGAACCAACAGCTTCGACACCACCCCGATCGACCTACAAATTGCCATTATAAGCCGTGACGACCCAGATGGGAAAATCTCGGCAAAAAACTGGCTTCTTGTAGAAAATGAGATCCTCAAAGCTATGATGGCAGCATCAGAGAACGATAGTTCTGAAGACTATATCTTTGATGGTGCCGGATGGCGGCGAGGAGTTAAAGTGGTCTGCTGCGGTGACCAGAAATCACGGGAGTTTCTGAACCACACAATCGCCAACATTGGCGAACTATGGGAAGGTTCCTCCCTTGAGATTCTACCCGCCGCAGCTCTACCACTCCGCCAGCAGTTTAGCATATGGATCCCCCCTCCTGCAGAACATGAGGACGCAGCCATTATAAAGCTGTTGGCGAAACAGAACAAAGAGCTTCCCATTTTAGAATGGAAGCTCCAACACTCAAGAAAGAGTCATGGAGGCGAAGGGAAGGACCTCTTGTTTGTGGCAGACAAGAAATCTGACCTTCTGCTGAAAGAGAGAAAAGACGTGTTGAGGTATGGTCTCGGAACCGTAAAGGTTAAGAGGCATGAGGGCAAAGGGGAGTCAAAAGCTGCTAGTGGTGCAAATAAACCTGCACCACGCTAAAGCAGCAACGTACGACCTTACGCTCTACATGTCTCACGAGAACGTGGATGTGGCCTTGATCCAGGAACCATGGTTAGGCAAAAACCGAATCCGTGGGTTGAGGTCAAAACATTACAACCTTTTCCATTCCACGTCAGATGAAGGTAATATTAGAAGTTGTATCCTAGTGAAAAAATCAATTAACGCTTTCTTCCTATCTAGGTACAGCAACAAGGACAACACGGCAATCAGCGTCGAATCGAATGAAGGAAACTTCATTCTAGCGTCGACGTACATGCCGTACGATGAGGAGAACCCACCATCAAAAACAGTCCGCGATCTGGTGGTCCATGCCACAGCAAGCGGTACACCTTTGGTGTTGGGAGGTGATGCCAACGCTCACCACACTCAATGGGGCTCTAAGGACATCAATAAAAGGGGTGAGTCAATTTTTGAATATATTCTCTGTTCTAATTTATCGATATGTAATAGGGGCAATCACCCTACCTTTCGAAACAAAAACAGGGAGGAAATCATAGATTTGACTCTTATTAGCAATAATAGTAAAATTTCGGTTGAGGACTGGAGAGTCTCACCTAAAGAATCTTTTTCGGATCACTTTAGGATACTCTTCTCTATAGACAGGAACTTTACTGAAAAGAAACCTTACAGGAACCCAACTAGAACGAATTGGACAGAGTACGAAAAATGGCTGAAAGACTGTATTGATCCACCAGAGGACAATACAAGTCTAAGTACTTCAACCATTGACACTGTTGTCCATAACTTGTCTAGCAAAATGAGAATGTCTTTTGAAAAACACTGCCCTTTATCTCGTTCCAATAACTCCACTAAACCACCCTGGTGGAATGGTGTACTAAAGAAACGCAGAACAGAGGTCAGAAAACTTTTCAATAAAGCTAAACTGAGTAAATTAGAAGAGGATTTAAAGTCTTATAGAGCCGCACTTAACACTTACACCAAAGAGTTAAGGAAGGCCAAAAAGGATTCGTGGGCTAAACATTGTGAATCCATTGAAAAAACAAGCGAGGCGGCAAGGCTCCGTAGAACCCTGGCCCTTAATCCCACGATCCCGGGGTACATAAAACACCCTGATGGAACATGGTCGAACTCGAGCCTAGAGACGCTTGAACTCTTCATGGAAACTCATTTCCCCGGTTGTAAAAACCCAGAAAGTTCCGATTGCTTGCAATCGAACACGCTGGATTTTACTCACACGGAATCAAAGTTAGAACTAAATCGGGTTATTACTGAGCAGAAGATTATCTGGGCAATAAACTCGTTCAAACCCTATAAATCAGCGGGACCGGACGAGATTTTCCCAGCTCTCCTTCAAAACGCTCTCAAAGTAATAACTCCGTGGCTTAGGGTAATCTTCATAAGTTGTATCAAACTTAGATACGTCCCTAATAGCTGGAAAAAGGTCAAGGTAGTCTTTATCCCAAAAGCAGGGAAACCGACTCACTCGACCGCTCAGGATTATAGACCAATAAGTCTCTCTTCGTTTCTCCTTAAGACACTGGAGAGGATAATTGATCTACATGTTAGAGAACTTCTCAACGAACACAACTTGTGCAACTACCAACACGCCTACCTTAAAGGTAAATCAGTGGAGACTGAATTGCATGAAGTAGTTTCACATATTGAGAAAAGTCTTGAACATAAAGAATATACCCTGGCAGCATTTCTTGATATCGAGGGTGCGTTTAATAACGTTAAAACGGAGTCGATCAAGACTGCCTTAGTTGAAGTTGGGGTTGAATCTGTTATTGTCGATTGGATCTTCACCATATTAAATGGCAGAATTATCAACTCTCAAATAGGAGTTAGCACTATTGAGAAAACAGTTACTAGAGGCACACCACAGGGAGGAGTCATCTCACCCCTGCTTTGGATCCTCGTAGTCAACAAAATTCTCACAAAGTTCAAAGATCAGGGCATTAAAATAGTTGCGTATGCAGATGACATAGTGGTTTTGATAACAGGCAAGTTTCTTACCATCATCGAAAACATTATGGAAAATGCATTAAAGGATTTATCTTCTTGGGCAACTAAGAACGGTCTCGGGGTGGGTCAACCCCACCAAGACAGAGCTAGTTTTGTTCACGAGGAAAAGGAAACTGGAGGGCTTCAACCCTCCCAAACTAAATGGCATTCCTCTAAAACCTTCTAAGGAAGCTAAATTTCTAGGAGTAATCCTTGACTCCAAGCTTACATGGAAGCGTAATACTGAGGAAAGAATGAAAAAAGCACTATGTGCATTCTACACATGCAAAAAGACCTTCGGTGTACGTTGGGGTATGCGACCGCAAGTCATCCAATGGATGTACACAGCGATTGTCAGACCCATTCTTACCTATGGCTCTATTGTATGGGGGAAGGCGGGTGAAAAAATCAAGCTATCTCAAGAACCTGAATAAGGTACAGAGACTAGCCTGTATAGGAATTACAGGGGCTCAAAGATCCACACCACAAGCGGGATTGGAAATGATCTTGGACCTCCCGGCTCTGGATGAGTTCATAAAGTGCACGGCAGCCAAAACTGCAATTCGTTTAAGAGAACTGAGTTTTTGGAGGCATAGCACTTATGGCCACGGGTCAATCCTACAAAGATATGACACGATCCCAGGACTGAGAGAGACCACCGATTACATCCCCCCTTTACTAGATTTCGACAGGAAATATTCTATTTTCATACCAGAAAGACAGGGTTGGGATCCTAATTCACTTATAAGTAAACAGGGTATCCCTTTCTACACTGACGGTTCAAAAATGGAATCAGGAACAGGTGCTGGAGTGTTTTGCCAATCTCTCAACATCAGAGCGTCATATAAACTCCCGGCTCACTGTAGTGTCTTTCAGGCCGAGGTCTTTGCCATTGGAAAAGCAGCTGAATTGGCACATCACGAAAAGCTAAGCTCTTCGGAGATTACTTTTTTTCGTGGACAGCCAGGCTGCTATCAAAGCCTTAACCAGTGAGACTATTAGATCAAAAGCAGTTTTAAACTGTAGGAAGGAATTAAATAAAATCTGCCACACTAACCAGGTAAAACTCTGCTGGGTTCCCGGACATAGCAATATAGAAGGGAATGATATAGTAGACGAACTAGCCAGGAAAGGGTCAAAAGCAGACACAAGTAGTAGCGACCATTCAGTTAGGGGACCACTCGTCCCGATTGGGGTACTCAAGAGGAAGATAGACCTTAAACTAAAAGAGAAAACCAATATCTCCTGGAAATCCAGGAACGATTGTGCAATCTCTAGAAGTTTATGGCCTAACACAAATGAAAAAGAAACTCGGTATATTCTATCGCTGAGTAAAAAGAACATTAAAATCTTGATAGGTGTACTAGCAGGTCATTGCGCCATTGGTACAATGGCTAATAGAATAGGGGCATTTGCACCCGATTTTTGTAGGAGCTGTCAGGATGAGGAGGAAATGGAAACCATTAAACACCTGCTCTGCGACTGTCCGAACCTCCAAACCAGCCGACTCCGTCATTTCGGAAACAGGTTTGTTGGAGAACTGGATGATCTAGCACAGGTCTCAATGGCGAGCATGAGGAAATTTATAGATAGCACAGGCTGGTTCGTTAACGAGCCAGTCTACGCTAATCGAAACAGTTGAATTGAACTGAGAGCATCGATGCTAAATTTTTACTTTTACAGGGGATCACAATGGACCAATAGGCCCCCGTGTACGCGACAGCTTCTTGCTGTGCACACCCCTTACAACCTAACCTAACCTAACCTACCTACATACCCCAGAAATTCTTGGATACCTTTGGATTCCTTTTTTGAGATCTTAGCTGTTTTTGATCAGCTGTTATTTTACACGTAAAACACTAACAAAAAGGTATCCGGATACCCTATCTGTCTGAAATTGAACGCAGCCAATTACTCAGTTTACAAAAATACTACATTTTTTACAGCAGTAACTTGGAGTACGTCTAAGGGTACATTTTTTGAAAGATTTGAATAACCTCTAGTTTTTATATTTTTACCCTACTTTTTGAAAATTATACTAAATTAAAATTGCATAAACTTTGAACTAACCTGTAAATTTTTTTCAACGTTGAATAAATTGTCGTATATTCTCCTTTGTTCTTCTGATTTATTCCAATTGTTTGCATTCGCCTTCGGACTATATCTAGCGGATAACTTGCTGTTTGACCAGCTGCACCAGCTGCAGCACCGAAGGCTAATGTAACTATAGTATTAGGTGCCTTATTGCCATAGACTTCTGCAATACAAACAAAAAAAATTTAATTATTAAGTTTGTGTTATAATTAATAAAACAATAGAAAACGAACGCAACTCACCATTATATTCTTTTTTCAATGTTTCGTACGTAAAAAAAGATGTTCCAGCGTAAGGAATAACTCCTAATATAGTTGCCCAGTAACCTCTAAATAAGGTTCGAGGTCCTTCTTCAACCCATATTTTAACAAAAACCTGTCGGAGTGTACTGAAAAAAATAAACTTTGTGTTAAAACAATTAAATATAGTGCTTAAATAATAAGGCTTTAGAAAAATTGTTTAATTAATTCCTCATCAATATCCTCAGTCAAAAATACAATGGAAAAGTGATATTGATATGCAAATTTACCATCACCACTATTTCTGATATTGTTAAGATAACCGCTAAGGCTATGGGTTTCAAGACCATTAAGTACTTTGTATGAAACACAAATATTTTAACCGCCTTAATTATTTCTATACATTATGTAGATGCAAATTTTTTGGCTTGTGTTTTTGTTTTTATAAACTTACTTGTAACCTGAATATTTATCTGTCACAGCCATTCGTGCTCTTGCCAAGTCCAATGGATACGTCAAAGATTGTGATGTTATTCCAGCTAATGAACCAGCCATAAACCTTTTCAACTTTGTGCTGTAACATTTAATCTATTAGTTTAGTTTTAAAGTCAAGTGTCATCAAATATAAAATTAATTTAAAAAGAGTATACTCACTTTGTACCATCCTCATCAACTCGTAAGATTTTTCGCCATTGTTCGTGTGCTGTGAATTGTATTGCTGCGTAGGGTACAATTCTAGCCATGGTTGCAGAATTTCCACGCCATAATGCAAAAGTGCCTTCGGTAGTGTATGTTTTTTTAAGAAACTGCACAGCGGCTCGAAATGAGTATGGAGTATCTTTGCTTCAGAAAAGAATTCATTATGGGAAAATCTATTTTCAAAATGATTTGAGGTTGTATGTAAATTTTAGGTATAGTACCGATCGTTGTATGAGGTTGTATGTAAATTTTAGGTATAGTACCGACCGTCGAATTACTTAGCTCATAAGGTAAGAGTTTTCAACGTCACTCCATGGATGTACACTAAAGATAAAAAGTGTATTTGATTCTGACCAAATAGATTATTTACGGTGCACCTTTTGGATCACCACCGAGCTCATTAATGAAAGTTTAAAATTGTGTTTAACAAGAGATAAAGGAGATGAGCATAATTGTATAAGTTCAGTCCTACAGTCTTTTCAGAACTAGGGCCTAGTGACTTACAACTCTTAACCATTCCTGTGTTCGAGTAATGTTTTCAGGGACGGAGGGGCCCTACAGTTTTAAGCCGAATCCGGACGGCTAATTTAAGAAAGCACTTTTCATGACAAGCAATACTCTTGGAGGATTTATCAATTCCGCGCAAGAGGCAGTACCCGTGAAAAAATCTTTAAATGGCACAGGCAGGGATTGAATCCAAGGTAGCTGGCATGACAGCCCTACGCAGTAACCAGCACGCCACGGGTACTACTATCGGAGATAATAAAGTGTAAAAAATCAAATGGCAATTTTGCCAGGTTCTATAACTCGATTTTTAATTCTTTCTTACTTACTTAAGGTAGCGCTACAGTCCTGTGTGAACTAGGGCTTCACTCAACAAATTTCTCCAACTAGCTCGTTCCCTAGCTAGATGTCTCCAGTTGCGCACTCCAAGTTGGGTGAGTTCACTTTCCACTTGTGCGCTCCACCTTGTCCACGGTCTTCCTCTATTGCGCTGTCCTGTGGAGCATGAGCTTTACGTAACCCAGCCATCTTAGTCGTTGGACTTTTACACTTCTGGCTAAGTCTACGTCGCTGTGCAGCCGGTACAGCTCGTCGTTTCATATTCTCCTCCACTTACCTTCTATCACGCGAAGAACTTTTCTCTCGAAACGCCCGAAGGTGCTTTCATCCGCTTTTGTCGTAGTCCATGCTTCTGCACCGTATAGCAGGACAGGAATGATGATGGTCTTATAAAGCGAAACTTGGGTCGCTTGAGAGAGGGCTTTACTACTCAATTGCTTTCTTAGCCCAAAGAAACAGCGATTAGCAAGAGGAATTCTTCGTTTAATCTCAGCGCTTGTGTTGTTTTCTGTATTTATAGCGGATTATTGTGATGTTTTGACCGAGACGTCGGTATTGATGATCCTTTCTTGATGATAGCATGTACTTTGTGTTGCACACATTAACCGTTAAACCCATTTTTGCCGCCTCTGCCTCAATACTCACAAAAGCCCCATTGACATCACACTGAGTTCTTCCGATTATATCAATGTGATCAGCATATGTCAGTAACTGGACAGACTTTTGAAAGATAGTGCCTCTAGTGTTGACATGGGAGCTCTGCACTATTCTTTCAAGGACGATGTTAAAGAAATCGCATGACAGCGCATCACCTTGTCTAAAGCGGGAAGACGGAATTGTTAACTTTCGTCGTCTATTTTGAATGAATCATCCTCCCTGACAGCGGAATTCGGTTCGTCGTCGCCGTTATACATTCTGCAGAAGTGGTTCTTCCACATCCTCAGCATTGACTGCAATTCCACTATGATTTTTAATTCAGTGTGCTTACTTGTATACTTTGTGGTATTTTATTTGTAAGTTTTAAATTTGCATCTATTGCGAATGAAGTAAGGTAGTTGCAATTATTAACAGTTTTGATTATTGACGTGTGATCTCCGGTCCCGTATGCATCGAAGGGAAGTGGAGGAGAAGATGGTAGGACGATCTGTACGGGCTGTACAGCGACGTAGACTTAGCCAGAAGGGTAAAAGTCCAACGATTAAGATGGCTGGGTCACGTAGAGCACATGGAAACCAATGCTCCGGCCCGGGAAGTCCACACCCACAGGACAGCGCAATAGAGGAAGACCGCGAATCAGGTGGCGGGCACAAGTGGAAAGTGACCTCACCCAACTTGGAGCGCGAAACTGGAGACATCTAGCTAGCTAGGGACCGAGCTAGATGGAGAAGTTTGTTGGGTGAGGCCCTAGTTCACACAGGACTGTAGCGCCACCTTAAGTAAGTAAGTAAGTAAGATTATTGACTTAAGATTAAACTATTCACCATTATCAAATTATTATGTAAAGTATACAACTCATAAGAGTTGTAAAAAAAATGGACTAGAAATGAATCCTGTGACTCATATAGGATAAGCGCATATGTAAACTTTGTATCTATCGATTGAAGGCCGTTTAAATTCTGAATCTCATGTGCTAAGTGATTCGACGGTTGCTACTTGAACTTTTAATACTTTTGTTTTAAAAATAAATAAAAGTGCTTCACAACCAAATAGTAACAAAATAGAATTAAATTTTGTTTTATCAAAAACAAAAAGTAATATTTTGTAATACTTCTAAATTTATCAATCCTCTTCTAAGGACTATTAAAAATGAAATCAGGTTTTTTATGTTACCTACCTAATTTGGAAATTTATTTTCGTTCTATCTAATGGTGCTATTGTTGTCTTAGCTAGGGCTCCAGCTATAGCTCCAGCCATTAGGCTTGTAAGTACAGCATCAAATTTATTAACTTAAAAGAGAAAAGAGAGTTTAAAACTAAAAAAAGAACAAATGAATTTTAATGTCTACTTTTTGCAGGTTGCAATTTATCGTGTGCCTTTGTTTCAGTCTGTAAATTCACCAAAGTCGGATCATCAGAGCTGGACTGTTGTGTAGAAGAGGTTTTAAATGACATTGTAAGATTTGTCTTCTCTATTAAATGGCTCATCGCAATCTGGAAAAAAAATAAAATTTAATCAAAAAGAATCGAAAATAGAAGAATATTGTTCTGTAAATAGATCTTATCGCCAAGTGATTTTTTTCTATGGATTCTTTATTGTATTATACACATAATTGCTTCATAATATAATAATAAATTCAACTGTGTGTATAACCCCCACAAAAGCAATGAACTAGAAGTGAAATTGCGATCTGTACAAATTTAATAATGGAAAATTTATAACATCGATATTCATATAAAAATATGTTCTTATTTTGAAATCATTTTATATTCAATTTCTCTAAATCAAAGCAGATACCAGTCAAATGTTCTTGAGAACTGGAATATTATCAGTAACTTGATGGAGATGGGATTGAGGTTTATAGTGCGCAGTGTCAAGTGCATGTTCGATTTTATTATTTAAATTATTATAAATTACACATTATTATATCAAGAGTATGAATGCAAACATTTTCTGATTGCATTAATAGCAAAGAAAAAACAATATTTTTTACTATTTAAATCGCATGAATGTAGAATTAAGTCTTATTGAGTAAAACTAGAAACGCCAATGTGGTATATTTATTATGAATCCCAAGTGAAAAGTGTATGAAGAGTACTGATATTGCGAATGTACTACTTAGAAAAATTTTCTGTTTACATGGTAAACTAGAGTAAAAACAATAATATAAGAATTTTAAAATATATTCTTCATTTTAAGTCAAATGTTCGTTAACATATGTATATACATACATATGTACTTGGTAGACTTATAGACGTGGCTTTTTTAATCTCCATTCCAATTATTTTAAAAATATTTTCAGTTCAACAACTTTAATTTTAAAAACATTTGACTGGCATTTGATTAAGCAGCTAACAAAGATAAACATAAAGGGTGTTTTTTTTTAGACGTGTGGTTTTTAGTCTGGCAATACTTTTTTAGGATTTGGTCTTTTTGACACTTGATTTATGCTCAGCTTGGTTTCCCATTGCATAATTAATAGACCTTATCCTAAACAGCGTTTTCAAATAGTGCAAATTTATTACCAAAGCAATGGTTCAGTTCCATAAAGCCAACGAAACAATCAATTTATTGAAGAAAACTTTTGGTAAACACATAATCTCGCGTCGTTGTCATGTGTCGTCGCCTCCAAAAACCGCTGGACTATCTTTTGTGGGGTTATGTGGAGTGGCTTTTTACACAGATAAGCCCGAGATGATTCACTGTGGAAGAGAATATTCAGCGCATTATTGCTGAAATGAGGCCCCAATTGCTGCAAAAAGTGGTATCTCGGCTGCAATTCATTTAATTCCGCCACTTGCCCGAAATCATTTTTAAAACATAATAGTAAACCCTTATATTTTTAATAAAGTTACATTCTTGGCCATAACATTAAATAATAAACGTTTTATTTCTTCCTGAAAACCACACCTTTAAGAAACCACCCTTTTCATTAATAATTTTTTTGGGGAGAGTACGATAACTTTGGCGACAAAGTTTAATGACGGATTTGTATAGAACAGCTAAAAACAAGCATTTTTTACTATGGGAGGGGGGTCTATCTCCCCCCGTTTAGGCGGTAGAGGCAATTTAAAAAAATATGTACATTAAATGGAAAAAAAATAATTAAAAAATAACGGTAATAACTTACAATTAGGTATTATACCATTTTTTAAAGCCAACATTTTTGTCTATTAGCTTGTTTTTAAATCAAGTCAAAACTATGCATAGTTTTTGAAAAAAATTGTTTTAAACTAAAAATGTATGCAAACAAAATTTAAAAAAAAGTTTTAAAGTGTAGTTTTTCAAAACTTTCAAATTATTTACTG
The DNA here is from genome assembly GCA_920104205.1 of Eupeodes latifasciatus. Classification (NCBI taxonomy): domain Eukaryota; kingdom Metazoa; phylum Arthropoda; class Insecta; order Diptera; family Syrphidae; genus Eupeodes; species Eupeodes latifasciatus. Next base: position 291,988,011 of record OV049924.1, on the reverse strand, counting down.
TTTTTTCTTTTTAGAATTCATTGCTCTTTGATCAAAAACTGAAAACTAGATGACTTTATGTCTTCTAGTTCTTGAGAAAATTGAAAATTACCAAAATAAATATTTTAATTAAATTACTTTTCCCTTGCTTAAGTATTAACGTAGTCTTATTTTGATAGTAATAATCGAATATGGATTAAGATACACCTAGGGTAAATTAATTTTTCTTAAATCCAGCTTATTTAAATGCAAAATTGCATGCACCCCATCTTGCACCCACCGAACCGTGCCCCCTCCCCCCTTGCACGCACTCCAACTTGCACCCACCCCAAATCCTATAGTGTTCCCAAGCAGGGGGGTTGCAGGGGGGCAGCATGCCCCCCCCTTACAGATCCCACTGTTGCATACACCCAAATTCGCACACACATTACTGTTGCATACACCCAAACTCGCACCTACCATTGTTACTATCAAAATAAGACCACTCAAGCAAAAAAAAAAAAGAATTAAATTAAAATAGTAGTTGTGGTTATTTTCAATTTTCTCAAAAACTAAAAGACATAAAATCATCTAGTTTTCAGTTTTTGATCAAAAACAAATAAGAGCAATAAATTCTGAAATAAAAACAATGGTAGATAATCTTGAAGTATTGAAAAATTACACTTTAAACCTTTTTTTTAACTTTTTTTACTCAAATTTTGAGTTTAAAATTAAATTTTTCAAAAACTACGCATAGTTTTGACTTGAATTAAAAACTGACTAATAAAAGAATGTTGGCTTTAAAAAAATGTATAAAACTTAATTGTAAGTATCACCGTTATTTTTTAATTATTTTTTTCCATTTTAAATAATAATTTTTTTAAATTGCCCCTACCGCCTAAACGGGGGGAGATAGACCCCCCTCCCATAGTAAAAAATGCTTGTATTAAGCCCCTCTACCAAAAACCATTATTATTTCTTGGCGCCAAAGTTATCGTAGGTACTCGTGCCATTTTTTTTTAGCTAATTTTAAAAAAGCTTTTGTCTCTGGGAAAATCATATGAAAATGCATGATGTCAAAGAGCTCGTAAGCAAGTTTTGGGCCATCTATCTACTTATACGCATATGCTGAATGCGTTACTTAGAATTCTAATGTTTTTTGTAGTATTTAAAGGAAAAATCGACATAACCTCAACCCAAAGTTTTTTTTATTTTTAAATAGGTACGACTTCGAAAATATTTTTGATGATAAACAAAAATGATCGTACACAGGGCCGGACAAAGCATATGTGCAAGATGTGCAAATGCACAGGGCGCAGAATTCTGGGGGCGCATTACCAGGAGCAAGAAAATGTAATCTGATCTTTTGCCATTCTTTAACCACAAACATTCTTAAAATAATCCCAAAAAACATCCATCACAACTGTCCTAAGTTATCTCTAGCGCACTAACTAACATCACTTTCATTGTTGCATTCAATGAAAATTTAACTCAAGATATCGCAGAACTAAAAATTCTACCTACCTCATTTCCAAATATTTCACCCTGTTCGTACAAGAGAAAAAAAGAAAAAATCTCAACACAAAAAAGTTCCATGCAAGAGAAAAAAAGAAAAAATCTCAACACAAAAAATTTCCATGCCACCTCATATGTGCAAGATTTATTTCATGCACACAGTCCCAAAATTAACATAGAGAGTATGACAAAGCAAAATACTTATTCATATTGAATCGTATGGGCTAGAACGTGCAGGTTTTGTATCACGCACCGTACCTGAATGTGAGTTCTCATCTACAAAACAAAACAACAAAAAAAAATATATGGAGTGTATGTGTATTTGATTTGTAGTCAGTGTTGCCAGAAACACCGATTTATCGTAATTCTCCCGATTTTTAGACTTATTTACGATACACCGATTTTTGATCTAATTATGACACTTTTCCCCGATTTTCGATGTTTTATATAAAAAAGTATTTTAATGTATTTTCATCTCTGAAATTTACATAATTTATAATTGTACTAAAAATTTGAGTACTTTTTAATTAATTTATTAATTATCAACTGACTTATCAGCAACAAAAATCTTAAGCACGGTGCGTGGTGGTAAGAATATGTATTAATTTTAAGATTTATGATTTTTGTTTTGATCTCTCGAGAGTTATTGCTGCGGATGCAAAAACATTGCATTCGACAATTATAACCAACTTTATTAAAAAGAATATTGATTATAAAAAACAATTAATTGGGTTTGCGGCGGATGGAGCAAAAAATATGACTCGCAGTAAAAATTCGGTTGCTTCTTTGCTAAAGGGTGACTGCCCAAATCTAGTAGTTTTTAAATGTGTTTGCCATTCATTTGCCCTCTGTGCGTCTTACGCCTGCTTAAAACTTCCTCCAATTGTTGAAACAATGTGTCGGTATATTTACAACTATATTCAAAATAGTCCAAAAAGGGTGGCAAAATATCAAGATACTCGTAATCTAAAATTATTGGAATACAAGCCATATAAACTTCTCCATCCGTCGCAGACTAGTTGGTTATCATTGGAATGCGTTGTTTCCAGAATATTAGAATTGTATGAACCCCTTAATATGTATATACTTCGCCTTTGAAGCGAATATAGATAATCTCGAAAGTGGTAAAGTAATTTTAATGTATCTACAAGATCCTTTAAATGAATTGTATCTAAAATTCTTAAGCTTTGCTCTTTCTCAAGTTAATAAATTGAATCGACTTTTTCAAAGCGAAGCGCCACAGATTCACAAGCTATACAGTGAAATTAAAACTTTAGTACTAGCAATTTTAGATTGTTTCATTAAGCCGGCTTATCTAAGGGCAACGGCTATTGAAAATATTAATTTCAAATGTCCATACAATATAATAAGTAATGATAATTTATATCTCGGCAGCGACGTTAATTTACAATTGGAAAAAAATCTTATTGCAAGTTGTGAAGTCGAACGATTTAAAAATATGCGAACAAATATTCAAAAGATTTGATTTTAAAAATAAATTGTTTAAAGCTTTGACCTTATTGGAACCTAAAAAGACCGTAAATAAACAAATTGATTCATTAAGTAATCTTTTTAACTTGTTTGATAATATTATTCCTTCCAAAGATATCCAGAGAATTGATTTGGAATATAGGGAAATACGAAATCTTGATTTTGAAAATTTATTATCTGAGGGAATTGAAAATACTAAAATAGAAATATTTTTGAATTGAAAATACTAAAATAGAAATATTTTGGAAGATTGTGTGCTCAATCAAAAAGTGCAATCAAACTTTAGCTTTTCCATTGATGGCTCGATTTATTTCATTGGTATTATCGTTAACTTTTTCGCAAATAAATTAAAATAAGACGAAAATAAGAAATAGGCTAGATGTTGATACTTTACAAGGAATATTACTTTCTAAGGATTACCTGAAGTTCAAAGATTGCAATTGTTTAAACTTAAAAGTGTCTGATGATTTGTTAAAAAAATTCAAGCAAAATAAATATATTTAAAAATAATACAAATTAAGATACTTATGTACCTAAGCCGTTGGTTTATAAGAAACTTGAATCCTTGGAGTATTTGTTAGCTTACATATGTACATATTACTTTTTTTACATTTCTAAGCTAGCTAGGTGCTATAAGCACTAAATAAAATAAAAAAAAAATATCAATTCTTACTTATTAAATAACGTATTCAGTACCTGCGAAATAAAAATATTTAATTTTAATGTAACCAAGCAATATTACTTATTATAATTAACTTAAATGAAATAAAATAAGTCATGATACAAATGAAACAAAAAGTTTTTTATTTTTTGTAATAGGAAATCTGAATTTATTTTCATAGTTAGTACGCTGCTGATGCGAAACGAAAATTCCCATACAAAAATGACATGACGAAATCATAAACGAAAAATTTCGCTGTGCTTTTCGTTTTTCAATACGCTGCTGAACGACGAAATGTGACATTTTAGTGGATAGCTGTACTAGATTTCTTAGTACAATTCTCCACTCTTTTTGTTCTCAATTTAATTGCCAGCACATTAATTGCTTGCGAAATTTTGACGTTTAATTTTTTTATTGAAAAAAAATATATATTTGTCCGCTGTGGTTTTCGTTTTAATTTCGCTCTGCACTTGGAGACCGCCGAAAAATTTCGTTTCGCATCAGCAGCGTACTAGGCTTTAATGAAAAACACATTCAGAAAAAATTGACAGAAAGCTTATCTTTGTCATGAGTTGTAGGTTTAAACAAATTACCCCGATTTACACCGATTTCTAATGTGGAAATCTCCCGATTTCAGTAAATATTTTCTGGCAACACTGTTTGTAGTAGAAGGTAGCACACAGCACAGCAACCTACCTGCTCTCTTTTTTTCGGAGACATTTTTTTGTTGTTTTCTTTGTAGATGAGAACTCACATCACATTCAGGTACGGTGCGTGAGTGATACAAAACCTGCACGTACTAGCCCATACGATTCAATATGAATAAGTATTTTGCTTTGTCATACTCTCTATGTTAATTTTGGGACTCGGTGTGCATGAAATAAATCTTGCACATATGATATGAGGTGGCATGGAAATTTTTTGTGTTGAGATTTTTTCTTTTTTTCTCTTGCATGGAACTTTTTTGTGTTGAGATTTTTTCTCTTGTATGAACAGGGTGAAATATTTGGAAACTAGGTAGGCAGGTGTCTTTGCTACAAATGGTCAATGGATGTGCAAGTTTTCTTTTTTGCACACTAAGTAGGTACCTATCGAAACTAACATGGGAGATATTTCAAAAAAAAACTTATTTATACGGAATCATATGGGGCAGAGCGTGCAGGTTTTCTTATTGCAAACTGTGTAAGAGTTGAGTGCCTGTTTATAGGAGATGAAATTTTCAATAGAATGGAAAAGGAGCATAGAATGAAAAAATTAAAGGGGGATGAATCTATGTGGAGTCGAGTCGTTCTTGCGCAGGCCAGGCAGTTTGTTTTTTTTTTCAAAGTTAATGACTGTTGTAACGGCTACTTTTTATTTATTTAATTATTTATTTATTTATTTATTTATTTATTTATTTATTTATTTATTTATCATCAAGCAGAGATCAACTCTTACAGACTAGGATATATGTACATAATTACTTTAATTTATTAATAATAAATATAATATTTACCTACATGAATGAGAAAAACAAAAACTCAACAATAATAATAACAATTAACAAAAACATTAAAGTTCAGCTGATTGAATAGTTAATTCATTTCAAACATATAATTTGAAGATATCTCTTGAACAACTTTTAAAAATATCTATTTTATTATATACAGCATTAGTTTCCCTGATGCAACGAGAAATTGGCTCATTAAGGCCATAATTTGTGCGATGAAAATATTCATATAAAAGGTTAGATTCACGAATATGCCTCTGAGGAACACGAAGATTAATAAGATTTAATAAATTAGGACATTTTATGTGATACGTTGAAATATCTCTGATGAACATAACAGAGAAGCAAGTACGCTGACTTTCCAGAGTTTTAATATCGAATAATAAGCACCTTGTTTTGTAGGTTGGCATCTCAATTCGCCAATGTAGTTTAAAGATTAAATATCGAGTAGTTTCTTTGAACTTTTTCAATTCTATTACAGGAGTTTCTATAAAAAGGATTCCAAACCACACTAGAAAACTACAACACAGATCTTACCAGAGAATTGAAAAGTGACTTAAGAAAATATGGATCTTTGAACTCTCTTGTGTTTCTCTTTAAAAACCCGAGCATTTGATTAGCCTTGTTAACCGTATAGTCAATGTGTGGCAGGAATGAAAGTTTAATGTCTAAAACGACCCAAAGGTCCTTCTTACATTCAACGCGTTCTAAAGTTACATGATTAAGTTCATAATTGAATAGAATAGGGGTAGTATGTCTAAAACACGACATAACTTGGCATTTAGAAATATTAAGATGGAGGAAATTAGACTGACACCAGTCTGTTAATCTAAGTACATCTTCAAGAAGTAAATGACAATCAGATAAACATTTAATTCCACGATACAACTTAAGGTCATCAGCAAATAAGAGACAAGGAGAAGATACAAAAATTGACGGAATATCATTTATGAATAATAAAAATAACAATGGTCCCAAATGACTTCCTTGAGGAACACCTGATGGGACACAAATGTTTTCAGAATAATAGTCTTCAATTTTAACAATTTGAATCCTGTTGGAAAGGTAAGATTTTAACCAGCTCAGAAGTTTAGAGTGAAAACCGAGAGAATACAATTTATGCAAAAGCACCCTGTGGTTAACACGATCGAATGCTTTAGCAATGTATGTATGTATATCTAGTCTGGTGCAGAATGCAAATTGTTTCAATTGTTTTTTCGCTTTGTTGGTTAATTAATATTAAATAAATAGCTATCAGTTTTTAATAGAAGTGACGTATTTTGTGACAAGACGTAATGTGACTGACTCAGTTGATTTTAGACAAGCTTGAATTACATGAAATTTTAATAAGTAACTGTCAAAGCCAAAGTTATGATAATGGTTCGAATATGAAAGGAAAAGAAGCGGGTGTTCATGAATTGAATTCGAACCCTGGAACCAAGAGCATTTTTCGTTCCATGTTGCCCGCATTCCTTAAATTTAATGGTTGATGCTGCTCGGTGCTCATTTTATGAGTAGGTATGTTCAATTAACCGAGCGTTCCCTAGAAATACCAAATATGTTTCCTGTAGCTTCATCATTGCGATCTCAACGGAGAAAAATACTTTATGCTGATGAATGTCCTGAAACTATGTACATATATTAGACCCGAAACAAAGATTTAAAGTTGAATTTTTTTTTTAATACTTGAAAGGTTTGATACGTATATAGTATCAATTTTTCATTTTTAAGTAACATAAGCGAATGTTTAAAAAATAAAAATGTATGTGCTTCATGCCTTAATTTGCAGAATGTTTTAACATAAAGTAGTTTTAAAGATTTAGATGGAGAAGAATTGTTTCAAGAGTTAACCGTAATATCCCAGCTTGTTACACTACAAAGCTCAAGTTTAGATGTGTTAAATTTTATTTTTAGTTCAAACCTTGAAGATTTTGCTCCGAATTTAGTAATTGCTCTCCAAATCCTTAATACAATCCCATCACGGTAGCTTCAGGAGAACGTAGTTTTTCTAAACTTAAAATTATTAAAAATTATCTTAGGACAACCATGACTCAAGAAAGATTGGTAGGTTTATCTATAATGTCCATTGAAAAGAAATTATTAAATTCTTTAGACTTTGATGATCTCATTTCTGAATTTGCAAAATGTAAGGCCAGAAAAGTAAGTTTCCAAGTTTAAAAGTTTCCCCTCTGCTCATTTTTTCGCTGCGTTTTAGTTTAATGTTTTAGGCCTCCTGGGGATACCTCAATAAAAAAAAAACGCATTGAAAGTCTACCTCCTGGGTAATGTGGGAAAGGCTTTTGCTTGTGTATCAGTTTATATGTAAAAAAAATATAAAAAAGGGGCGCTTTCTACAAATCTTGCACAGGGCGCAAGTTTGGCTGGGGCCGGCCCTGATCGTACACATTTTTACTGTTAACAATTAGTTTTAAGATTTTAATATTTTAGGCCCCCATTATGAATAGCGAATCGAACGTTCGACTAAAAGCGAATGTTTTAGCGAACTTCGGTAATATCGGTATTATCGTTAGCGAGCTTCCGCATTCGCTTGAAAATCAGTGCTGCCAAAAATAATTGCATTGAAATAACATATGTTAAATGTCAAATAATGTCAATTGCTTTAATTATTGTGAAATTTGTTTTCTCATATTGTGATTTGCGTTCTTCAATAAATTGTCATTTGTTTATTAAAAATTAATTATAATGTTAAGCAACGTCGATTTGTTTTTTGAAGAAACTGATTCTGAAAGTACGAGGGAAGAAAATATTACGATGGGTAGAATTAGGAGAAACATTCGAGATAGATCCAATCCCTTAGAACTCCCAGATCATTTGTAAGTTTTCAAAAAATATCTATTTCTACAAAAAGATTAATGTTCTTTGTTTTGTTAGGTTTGTTTTATATTTTCGCCTGAATAAGGATGCATTTAATTATGTTCTCAACGAAATAAGTGATACATTCACATCAACCAGTACACGTTCCATTCCACCTCTTATAAAACTAGCTTGTACGCTGCGATTTCTTGGAAGTGGTAGCTACTAAAACTGTGTTGGTAATGATTTCGATCTCGGGCTATCCCAACCAATGGTGTCAATCGTTTTGAACGAAGTTCTTCAAGTGCTAGAAACCAAACTTTGTCCAGCTTGGATACAGATAGAAATGTCACAAAGGGAAAAACAAGACGCCAGAAACTACTTTTATAGAAGGTCCAGGCTGCCTGGTATAGTTGGATGTGTGGACGGAACACATATCGGAATTATTTGTCCAAATCAGTTGCAACATCAGTTCTTAAATCGAAAGGGTTTTTACAGTTTAAACGCAATGCTTGTAAGCTTTGATATTTCTAAAGCATTTCCAATTATAAACATATTTTTGTACATGCCTGTGATCATAACATGACTATTCGTTATGTTGATGCCATATTTCCTGGTTCGACTCATGATTCATTTGTTTGGAATTGCAGTGAATTAAAAGACGTTTTAGAAAGGTGGTGGCGAAATGGAGAGAGGTCAATGTACTTGGGTGTGTAAACAAATTATTGCTCTGAAAATTAACTTTAACACTAATAATTTTTACATTTAGGAGATTCTGGTTATCCTCTACAACCCTACTTACTTACTCTATTTAGAAATTCGGATTCAATTCCTAGAAAAGCCTTATTTAATTCATTACATTCTAAAGCAAGGAATATTATAGAAAGAACCATTGGAGTTCTTAAAAGCCGGTACAGGGCTGTTTTGAATGAAAGAAAACTGCACTATTCTCCAGCGAAGGCAGTAAAAATAGTAAATGTAGCTTGTGCCTTGCACAATATAAGCCGTAGATACAATGTAGCTGATCCAGACACAACAGGCATAGAAAACAGCTCGCAGGACGTTACAGATGAACCATTTCAAAATGAAGTGAACAACACAAACTTAGAAGCCCAGAGAATAAGAAATGAAATTTTAGCATCTACATATATGTATAAAAAAATTAATTTTCTTTTTACGTTATTTTTTATTTCGTTTTATGAATGTTTGCATTAATTTAACATAAAAAACTTAAAATAATTCATCACATTTCAATTGCATTATATATATTATGTAGGTAGGAACTTTTTTCAAACATAGAAATAAATAAAATAAACGTAAGAAACAAAATATATAGGTGCGTGTAAATTCAGGTATTTTTTGTACTTATAAAAATGTAATCCTATGAAAAAAAAAAAACAAAATAAAATAAAGTAAAATAAAATAAACAAAAAAAATGCATTTAAAAAGAAGCAATAAAGATAAATAATGAAATAAAGTTATACCAAAAAATAAACAGACGAAGAAATAGAACTTATGTATTTAGAAAAATTAAAGTGAGTGCTTACTCAAATCGTTCTTTTCATTTCGATATCGATTTTTTTTAATTTTATCTCAATTTTTTCTTTGTGGCGTCTATTTTTTTCAATATTTTCTTTTTCTTTTCTTTTTTGTTTTTCCTTCATAATATTTAGTTTTTCTTTTTGTATTTCATACTTTTTTCTTGTATACCTAGCAATTTCTGAAATATTTTTTTCGATAGATCTGGCTGCCACTAACAGATCTGCCTGGGTGTCAGTCTGTCCTTTTAATAAGTCCAGTCGCTCGGATTCTCTACGATTTAAATTCATCACCTTTTTCCGACTTTGCAAGGAACTTTGATTGAAAGATGCTCCTTGACCGTGTTCACCCTCCGTTGCATTTGAATTGTTCGGAACAGATGCTTGACCCCTTTGAATTCGTTCCCCTTCTGTTGAAATTTCTTCCTGCAACATTTCTTTTAATTGTTCTTGTATGTCTCCGAATTCGTCCGATTGCGGATTATTTTTTTGGATCAACTCTTTTTCAGGAAGCGTAGTTTGTATGTTTGCACCAAACCGGTTGCCAAGTGGATTGACTGCTTGGCTTAGACTTAAAAGGTCGTCCACAGCTTGCTCCAAAGGAGACAAAGAAATCTGGCTGTATGGTCCTCCCCCAGTGGCTGTAACATTTTTTTTGTTCGATGAAATTTTTTGCTTAAGTTTTAGCTTGTAGTCCAACCAAACCTAGGTACAAAAAAAATGTTCCCTAAATGTAAATAAAACAATTTGAGAATGCACCTTATGCCAATCTTTTCCCTCACGTGACGGAGGACCAAGAGAATTTAATTCTACTGCAAATTGCTCCCAATAATCTTTCTGGTTTCTTTTGGATGACCCAAAAGCTCCTATGCCTCTAGCAATATCGGGATTCCTTTCCATCAGTTCCACAAGCTTTGCAAACTGATTTGTATTTGTTCTTGAAATAAACATTATTATTTTCGTTTTTTATAATAATTCACAAACTACCTTTTTCTTTTATAACACATTTTTAATTAAAACAAACAAAACAAATAATAACAAATTATCGATAGAAATTTTTCCAGACACGCCAATTTGTAATTCGCTAACGTTATCACTAAATATTTTGATTCGATAGGATTTGACAATTTGAGCGGTTAAATTAGCGAACTCTCGCTATTTGTAATTCGTCGATAACTTAATTCGCTAAAATTTTGACATTTAAAGCGAACTTAATTTGAGCGAATCGCTATTCCTAATACGAAATTAGCGAATTCGCAAAGTTTTAAGTTCGATTCGCTATTCATAATGGGGGCCTTATAATCCTTATCCATATTTTGGGTCAGAATTTATAATTCGTTCAAGTAAAAGAACTTACATATGTATATGAAATTGAATGCCATGAAGTAAGTATTTTCGTCAGATGAACCTTTTTCATGTAATGAAGCCTTTAGTGAAGATATCATTTTTTCAATTTCACTTCTTAGCTTTGAAATTTCGTAAATAAAGATCAAGTCAATATACAGAAACGAACAACACAGATTTTGAAAGGAAATACATATGTAAAGGGTGTCCCAAAATTAACGCAAGATTTGAATTAAATAGAAAACGCCGTTTTTAGTCTTTTGATAGTTATATTTTTATTGACTCGTAAAGTACATAGGATAGGGTTATGTATGGAATAACACATCGGACAAATGGCCTCCAAGGCTTTGCATGCACATGCGCACTCTTTTGTTGAAATTTTCCATGACCATTCTGCATAAATGTGGCTGAATTTCGTTGATGCAGCGTTGAATCTCCTCCTTTAATGCACGGGTGGTTGTGGGCTTGTTGACATAGACTTGTGATTTCAAATAACCCCATAAAAAGAAGTATAATGGTGTTAAATCACACGATCTAGGAGGCCAATTTTGATCACCGAAACGAGAGAGTACACGACCTGGAAATGTCTCATGCAGTAATTGAATTGTTTCACGGGCTGTATGACATGTGGCACCGTCTTGTTGAAACCACATATTGGACACATCAATATCATCCAATTTTGGCAGAAAGAACTGTGTAATCATGTCGCGATATCGAGCACCAGTAACAGTCACTGCTTGACCAGCATCATTTTCAAAAAAAATATGGCCCAATTATGCCTCCAGCCCAAAATCCACACCATACAGTCACGCGTTGTGGATGCATTTGTTTTTCGACAATCACATGTGGGTTCTCCGAACCCCAAATGCGGCAATTTTGGCGATTGACAAAGCCATCAAGATAAAAATGTGCTTCATCGCTTAGGATGATTTTGCTCGAAAAATCAGCCGCCAAGCTTTCACTATTTTTGAAATATTCTTTAATAATGAAGACACGTTGTTCTATCGTGTAACGCTCCATTTTTAATAACCCTATACTGTTAGCTGTCAAATTGCTTTTTTTTCAGGGTTGCCAACACTTCACTGCACAAATGGCGGCAAATTCAAATCTTGCGTTAATTTTGGGACACCCTTTATATTGATCTAAAAAAAATTAGAAAATACATAAGTTTCAAAACTGCCTAACTTTTATTATTGTATAAATTTATAGGGAGTTGTTTAGTACATACATATGTATGTATGTATTTATGTCTACGAATATACGTTCTCTGTTTTTATTTTTAGTATTTCTGCTTCAAAAATACTCATGTTTATCAATTTTGATCAAAACCTCAATAAAAGGAATACAATTAATATACATATGTAGTACGAAAAGTTGTAATACTTTATGCATACATATCGAACAAAATTATAATTAAATTTATAAATAAAAATCATGTAATTATAAAAATTGAAAATAATATAATATATTCATACAGTTTCATTTCTTAATAATTGTTCATACCTAATTCCAATATATAATTGTCTCCAACACGATGTTTTATTTCGTCATCATAACAATCTTATGATGAATCTACTTGTGTCATGTCATTCATGACGCCATGCCACTTAACCGCATAATTTGTCTCTTGTTATTACTTTTGTGAATAAAAATTGCAATGGCTGCGCAGTACTCGTATCTCTCAATTCGAGGAAAGCTTAAACTTTACCCATTTGAATGAAAATATTGCATAGAAGTTCATCAAGGAGTTTTTCTTTTCAAATGTTAACAATATGTTCATTTATATTTTTCATAGGTATGTATGTATGTAAATTATGTATGTATGTAACATATGTACATACATATGTATGTAGGTTTAGGAAGAACTTTAAATCTTAGAGTTTTGAATACCATTCCAATAAAGACGCAACAAAAGTGGGTGGAAGTTGTTGTTTATTTAGAATTAGATATGTAAATATAATTATGAATTTTCTATCTGTTTTTTGTTAGAGATTAATTATCTTACTTTAAAGCTATTGAAATAAAAGTGAATTGTTTTATGTGTTTCTAATGACAAAATTCAAAAATTGACATACTAAGATATGATATCAGCCTGGCAAAAATCCTCGTATCAAACCCTCCTAGTGGGTGCCGGGCGGTAATGATCACCACAGTTTTCTTGTGCGATGTCAAGAAGGGGATCAGCTAAGGTCAGGTTGAATTGTTGAGGCGTTTCTAAACTCTTCAATAGTTTAAACCCTCAGCAATGCAATTTGACCATAGATACGGGGTCCCTAATTTTCAGTGGTGGTGTGAGCGATTTTCATAATCCGTGCTGAAGAAATGGAAGGCTGGGGGGTAAACCAGTCGCGAACGAGCTCATTCGGATGCCTTGGCAGGGTCCGTCTTACATCTTGCCTTACCCCGGTATATCGGCTCTGCCGGGGCTGACCTTTTCCTTTCCGTACTACTCGTGGGACCAAAATTACTACACAAAACAATTCACAGGACGATTTAGACATAACGAACTTAGGACCACCCGCCGACTATGAGGATGAACTTTTGGCCTCCAGTCAGGAGACCGTTGTGGGGCAACCTGCAAAAACTGGAAGTGCAGCGAGTACCAGCCATAGTACTCCTGTGCCTCGACCACAAATAAATCCGAACTCCTCTACCAGCAATGCCAGCCATAGCAATGCTGGTAAAGGAAAAAATAAAAAGTCATCTGGTACTCGCATCAAGAACCAGTTCAAGAAGGCCTCCTTCATTCTTAGCAAGATTGCTGAAAATGAGAAGGCTGGAATTGTGCTGGAGAAGGATCGCGAGGACAAGATCATGTACCAAAAGATTGTTGATGAATACAACAGTCTCTTGGCTACAAAAAAGAAGGCCGACAAAAGAAACCGGTCTCGTAAAGAGACCGAAAAACCTTCTAAAAAACCAAAACATGAACCAAATTCAAATAAAGATGAGAAGACATCATCTTCTGGAGCGGCGCAACAGCGTACTTTAAGTGAGGTTGTCAGAGACGACCTCCAAGTATCGGTTGTGGATGAGCCCTCCACAAACAGCAGAGGTCTGCTAGCTGTGTGGAGTTCTATCGAGGCCAAGCTCTCGGAGATGGTGTTTTCTTACACAATCTCGGCAATTGAGGGTCCCTACCCTAGTTTTGACTCTGGCGAAGTGCTCAGGGGACACAGGGTAATCAAATGCGATGACGTGTTTTCCAGGGATTTCCTTAGATCATGCATTGCTAAGATAAGCAATGACTGGGAAGGCTTGAGACTTAAGCTTATCCCAGCTAAGGACATCCCCAGACAGCCTAAGGCTCGCATTTGGTTGCCCGTCATGAGCATCAAGCCAAGTGGACAGGAGCTGATCAGAGGCTAAACCCGCTGGTTCCAATGCATGACTGGACAGTCATCAAGGCTGAGGAGCCGCAGAAGAACAGCGCGTCCTATCTTTTGAAGATCAGCGGGGAGAGCTTGGGGGCCCTTGAGAAGGCTGAACATAAGTTAAAATTCGGCATTAGAAATGCAAAGATTAAGGTCCTGCAGAATCAGGGAGCAGACTGCGACAACAATGATGGCAAAGTCAAGACCGACGATGACATCATTGTTGCCGAAGTCCCCGGCAAGTCGCCGGGCCCTGAGGGTGCAGGCCCTTCTTCTTCAGGCAATTAAAAACGCGCTGCGTTCTATACAGATTAATCTGAAGCACTCGAAATGTGCCTCAGATAATCTAAAGGTCTTCCTGAGTCAGGAAGACTTGGACGTAGCGTTCATACAAGAACCTTGGGTGAATGGCCTCAGAGTTCGAGGCCTTCTGGACCACAAATACGACCTTTTTTATAAAATCTTTAATACTGACCAAGGTAAGCCTAGAACCTGCATTCTAGCTAAGAAACACTTAAAAGCTTTTTTGTGTCCCATCCTTAGCACCTCCGATTTGACGGTTGTCAGAATTGAAGGAAAAAATGCTGGCCTACTTCTGGCATCGGCTTACTGTGGCCACGACCGGCAGTCACCTCCGGAAGAGTTGGAGACCCTGGTAATCGCTTCCAAACAACAAAAGTCAGACCTCCTGATTGGGTGCGACGCCAACGCACGGCATTCTCTATGGGGCAGTACGGTAATTAATCAACGAGGTGAGTCACTTTTTGATTTCATTATTAACAATAATTTAAATGTATGCAATAGAGGTAACACCCCAACTTTCATTTTTCCGAGCTCGGTTAACTTCGAAGGTTGGGAGGATGTACTTGATGTTACTCTATCAAATAACAATCTTTATTCTATAGTGGAAAATTGGAGAGTCTCACTTGTGAATTCTTTTTCTGATCACAGGTGGATACTCTTCAATATAAATTTTGAGTCTGAAATTCCTCCCCCTCACAGAAACCCCAAAAATACTGATTGGAAGAAATTCAGTCAAATAATTAACACGAAACTGTGTAACACGCCAAATCGGTGTCCAGAGTCGGTAAGCGATCTCGAGTCTAAAGTAGAGACCTTCGAGGCAGCTTTTGACACGGCTTACAAAGTCTCGTGCCCTATTAAATACAGTCGCAAATCACTCCCTATGTGGTGGAATGAAGAACTGTCTAGCCTCAGGAAAAAGACTAGAGTGATCTTTAATATTTGCCACAAACACAAATTCTACCAACCGTACAAAGACTGTCTAAGAGTTTATAAGCGAGCCATTGCCAAGTCTAAACAGCAAAGCTGGAGGGATTACTGCCACAAAATAGAAAATATAAAAGAATCCGCCAGGCTTAGAAAGATTCTATCGAAGGACCATTGTTGTCCTTCCTTTCTTAAAAAATCTGGCGATTCCTGGCAGCATCTCCTGCAGAATCCCTAGAACTGCTGTTGGCTGCGCATTTTCCGGGTTGTGAGAATAACAACCCTCAAACTCTTAATTCAAATGGCGTGTCGACGGCGGATATAGAACACATTGATAACTTGATAAATAAGGAAAATATTGCTTGGGCAATCAACACATTTTCCCCGTACAAGTCTCCAGGCCTGGACGGCATAATGCCGATCATGCTTCAGAAAACGCAATTTCTGGCGATTCCTTGGCTGGAGATGATCTTTAAAGGATGTCTCTGTCTAAATCATGTTCCCGAGTCTTGGAGACATGTTAGAGTAGTTTTTATCCCGAAGGTCGGCAGGCGAGGACATGAATCCGCGAAGGATTTTAGACCAATAAGCCTTACTTCCTTCGTGCTTAAGACAATGGAGCGCATTCTTGATTACCATATCAGAGGCATTTTAGATGTAAATCCTCTTGAGAGTTCACAACACGCTTATCTTAAGGGCAAGTCTACGGAGACAGCCCTACATGAGGTAGTGCGTACAGTTGAAAAAACCATACATTTCAAAGAATATACTCTCGCTACCTTCTTAGACATAGAAGGAGCTTTTAACAACGTCTTAACAGAATCTATTCAAGAATCACTAGTTGATCAGGGTGTAGAGGACTACATCAGAAGTTGGATTGTATCCATGCTCAGTGATAGAAGGATTCAAGCTACCTTAGGTAACACTTACTTGACCAGGTGCGTAAACAGGGGAACACCTCAGGGGGGTGTTCTGTCCCCTCTTCTTTGGCTTCTGGTCATGAACAAAATTCTTTTTAAACTGGAAAGTTGTGGTGTGAAGGCCGTTGCTTACGCAGATGATTTGGTGATACTGGTATCAGGAAAGTACACTTCCGTGATTAGTGAGATTACGGAGATGGCATTGCTAAAAGTAAGCAACTGGGCTACAAGCTGTGGCCTGGGTGTCAATAAAAGCAAAACTGAACTGATGCTCTTTACTACGAAAACAAAAGTACCACCCTTCACCCTTCCCCGCCTCAACGGTGAAACTCTTTCCTTGTCTTCCAGCGCTAGATATTTGGGAGTAATACTTGACCCAAAGTTAAACTGGAAACTTAATATCGAAGAAAGGGTCAAGAAAGCCAGCATAGCTTTCTATGCCTGCAATAAAACCTTTGGCAAAAAGTGGGGTTTGCAATCGAAGATGATTTTGTGGACGTATACAGCCGTGGTACGTCCAATCTTGTCCTATGGTTCGATTGTTTGGTGGCCCGCGCTTAGCAAAGCCTACAATATAACTAAACTAAAAAAGGTTCAGAGAACAGCTAGTGTTGGCTCCACGGGAGCTTTGCGCTCATGTCCGTCGGACGCCCTAAACGTTTTTCTCTACCTCTTACCAATAGACCTGCATATCAAATACTTAGTATCTTGCAGCGCGTTGAGACTTAGGGAATCGAATAGTTGGTATTCTAGGCCCTTTGGTCATAGTAATATCACTAATCTCATCCCAGCGGACATCTTTTCGACAGAAACCGACTACTGCACCCCTACTGTGGACCTCAGTGCGGATTTTAAAATTATCATCCCATCTCGAAATGAATGGGATGATGACTTAGTGACGAGAGGCTTCGACACAACTATTTTCACTGACGGCTCGAAGATGGAGTGTGGGGTCGGTGCAGGAATTTTTTCCGAGTCTCTAAATGTCTCCAGGTCTTTGCGACTTCCTGACTTTGCTAGTGTTTTTCAGGCTGAACTACTCGCGATCAAGGAAGCATGCAAGTTACTAAAACTAGATCCAAATCAAAACCGCAATACAGCTATTTTTTCGGACAGTCAGGCGGCTATTCAAGCGATTGGCTCGTCCACTTCATCCTCCAAACTGGTTCAACAATGCCGAAGTGAGTTAGCGAGCATGAACATTGGACTCAGGGTCACTCTCATCTGGATTCCGGGTCATAGAGGCTTTGAGGGCAATGAACGAGCTGACGAGCTGGCTAGGCAAGGATCAGCCCTTCATAGCTCACTCGCGGAAAGAGTCAACATTCCTCTTGGTGCTATGAAGGGCAAGATCTTCTCTATTTTCCTCGCTGAATCAAACCACAGGTGGAACAGCCTAACCAACTGTATCATATCTAGAAGGATATGGCCCACCTACAACAAAGCCCGTACTAATAATCTCATTTGCAGACCCACGCAAGACATAGCCAGGGTCGTTGCTACATGCACCGGACACTGGCCTGTTGGAGAACACGCATCTAAGCTGGGCATCCCCCACAATACTTTCTGTCGTAGTTGTGAGGACCAGCGAGAAAAAGAAACTGTTCTTCACTTCTTATGCAAGTGTCCCGCCTTAGCCAAAACGAGAGCCAAAACATTGGGAAAGTCCTTTTTCAATGACCTCAATGAGCTCTCAGAACTGGAGATCAAAGATTTGATCTCCTTTCTAAACGCAACAAAGTGGATTTGAGGCGTATTTTTCTCTTTATAATCCCCCTTTTATCTTTATAGGTCAACCGAGTATTTTATGGTATCAAAACGGCGCAACGCAGCGCTAATTGTGTCACCGAGCTAGACTGCTCGTGGCCACCATTTCTACTACTACTAAGATATGTTTTTGAAATATTCATTCAAGTAGTAGTCCAGTCAATAAATGACCCAAAATGAGGTGTAGAGTGCGTGAGCAGGTAACTAAGCGATTCCTTCAGAAACTTGTTCAGGGGGCTTAGGTTGTTAACATACCAAAAGTCCTGACTCCTAGGTGATGAGCGGGGGGAGGAGGGGGGGGGGGGTAAAGGTACGAATTTTGGGTTTTTCGCTTATATCTCGAAAACGGTGCATCGGAGAGAAATATTTTTAGAAAATAAAATGGAGTTCTTAAAATTATCTAAAACTTTTATATCATGTGTTTTTTTCAAATTCCTAACCGTTTTCGAGCTATACCCTCGGAAAAAGTTGAAATTTACAAAAAAAATCAATTTACGTCAAAATATTCATAAACATTGCATCATATTGTCTAAACCTATTCATAAACGAAAAGTATGAATAGGAAAGAAGTTGTAGATTTTTAAAATCCCTTTTAGAATATATATACATATGCTGATTAATGTCCAACCCACCTAAAGTTACAGCTATTTTAAAACTTGTATAGCATTTTGAAATTTTCAGAAAATTAGTTTGTATATCATATTCTTAACCCACAACCTTTGTTCGTGTATTTTCATGAGATATGCACTTCGCTTAAAGAGTTTTCTGGAGTCACATTCACTTCAAGTGAACAACACAAGGACATTGGACAGGCTCGCAAGATGCAGAAGACATTGTCAAACTCAATCAGTGGTTTGATTCTCATCCTCCCTTCCCAGAAACCTCTCAAATCATGTCAATTTCGAGTGGAGTTGTCGGAGATGCCACGATAACATGCTATGATGCTGTTCGAGTAGGTAAAAGGGCTATGAATTCAGTAGTTGACTTGACATTTGCAGACGTAAAGTTATCGCGCAAGAATCGGGCATTGCCAATATCTTCTGTCAGCTCATCGATAAAAGTTCACGAGCAACATTGCTCTTTTAGCGGATATGTAGATATAAGCAAACGATCAGATGAGGATTTGATGACATATTTTGAGTATGAGTTGGCCCCATTTCAAAAATCTTACTTATCGAGGGCAAGAGTGATATAGGCCTATAGTTACCCAGATCATTAGTTGCTCCTTTCTTGAGAAGTGGCAAGATATTGGCACATTTAAGAGCAACCGGAAATACTCCAGAAAAAATACTTTTGCTAAAGATATGTGCTAAAACATCAATTATAAAACATGCTACATTTTTCAAACAAACATTTGAAATTCCATCATAACCAGAAGAGTTTGAAGTTTTTAAAGTGCCAATTAACTTCAGAATCTCTAAACTAGTTATAGGCTCAAACACAAAACTTTGGCTTTGAGAAGGTTCATTACTGAATGGACTACAAAGTGTACAAGATGGGTGACTAGAACTAGCTTGTAGATTAAGTGAAATCGTTGAAAAGTATTCATTGAATGCATTAGCAATTGCAATTTTATCTGAGACCACACGACCATTAACATTGACAACAGATGGTTGTTTTTTGCACTGAGATTTATTCAGTATACTATTCACTATTTTCCATTCATTTCTAATATTTCCTTCAGCTAGATTGAATTTGTTTTTAACGACAAATAGGAATTTCCTTCTTTAATTCAACACAAATTTTTTTATATTTAGTTTTTAAAACTTGACTGCTGTTGCGTTTTAAACACTTTTTTCTTAATTTGTTTTTATACTTCACTTTTTTGAGCAAACTATACGTAATACACGGCTTTAAACGCTTATTAGACTTTTTCGGAACGATATCAAAAGAAGCATCAGAAATGTATCCATTCCATATCCAGAATGAATAGAAATGTAAGACGAGGTAACGTGATCGTCCGCTTGCTCGGAGCAATCTTCGTCTTTGCTAGAAGTAAGTTATTGTAGATATCTCCTTTGTTATCTAATACTCGCACATAAACCACTGCTCCATATGCTTTGGTTGAAGCATCGCAAAAGCCATGCAACTCGATTGCTTGATTTGATGGGCTCATTCGATTCCATCGCGGAATTCTCACCTTTTCTATGGTTGGGAGTTCTAGCTGAAAAGCTTCCCAACTCTTTTTGATGTGGGCTGGAACTTCCTCGTCCCAATCACATCCAAGATTTCAGAGCTTCTGCATAAGATTGGGGGTGGAAACGTGTAGGAGACACCCTGGTGGCAATTACAATGGAAAATCTACCAGCACCAGAGGTTCTTCTGAAAACTATATTTTGCCGCTTCACCAAGGATTGTGTAATTGGAAAATGTGGCAGCCGAAAAGCGATGCTCACCTGTTCTGCAGCGTGCCTCCACTGTCAAGGGAAGGGCCTGAACAATGTGCCTGTTGACGATGAAAACTATGAAGACGATGTAGAGCCCATTCAGCAAGAGCCACCCGCTACTGAGGAAGAAGATACCATGGAAGAACAATCATTGCCTGGGCCCTCAAGTTCAAAGAGGATGAAAATTTGATTACTTTTAAAGTTGAGAGTAAAACATTAGGAATATATTGAGAACAATGGGGCTTACAATTATTATTGTATTGGTGTAACGAAACTATATGTAGAATAAAGTGTGAAATTTGTCATCATCATTATTTTTCTACTTTATTTAATAACTTGCTTATAAGTGGCCATATATGTTATTAGATGAACGAACAAAGGTTGGGGGTTAAGAATGTGATATACTCGTACAAACTTATTTTCTGAAAATTGCAAAATGCTATACAAGTTTTAAAATAGCTGTAACTTTAGGTGGGTTGGACATTAATCAGCATATGTATATATATTCTAAAAGGGATTTTAAAAATCTACAACTTCTTTCCTATTCATACTTTTCGTTTATGAATAGGTTTAGACAATATGATGCAATGTTTATGAATATTTTGACGTAAATTGATTTTTTTTGTAAATTTCAACTTTTTCCGAGGGTATAGCTCGAAAACGGTTAGGAATTTGAAAAAAACACATGATATAAAAGTTTTAGATAATTTTAAGAACTCCATTTTATTTTCTAAAAATATTTCTCTCCGATGCACCGTTTTCGAGATATAAGCGAAAAACCCAAAATTCGTACCTTTACCCCCCCCCCCCTCCTCCCCAAGCTCATCACCTAGGAGTCAGGACTTTTGGTATGTTAACAACCTAAGCCCCCTGAACAAGTTTCTGATTGAATCGCTTAGTTACCTGCTCACGCACTCTACACCTCATTCCTTGACTGGACTACAGGTTCGTAGGAAAAAACACAATTACGGAAAACCGAAAGAAAAAACTCATTGACAAACTAATTTTTGGTAATAATTCAACTTACTTTAACTCATCTTAGTTTATTTTGATAAATATAGTGTCATTTGAATATATAGTTGTATGTTTTAAAATCAGAAATTGAAAAAGACTGTTTTGCTTTATATAGCGATATAACTTATCTTCCTTCCTTAAATTGTTTGGTCTTCTTTCTTAATCTGTTTATTTTCTTTATTTACCTACATACACTATTTTATCACTTAAAACTATGTTATCTATAATATAATAATAATATAGACACATATAATTACACATTGTTAACTATACTTATTTAAGCTATTTTTGACTGACGTACAAGATTATATACTAGAGTTAGATAAGTCAGCTGTATGTTATCAGGTTAATTTGAACTTAGTTTGTTTGCTTATGAATCAACGTATTAGCACAGCTTATCTGTGGTATTATATTGAACAATGCAAAGAGGAAGTTGTAGGTATCGGATTTTAAGAATATTTTAGTGTTGGGACAAAAAATCACTCATGATTAAAAAAACGTTTTTCTAATAATTTATTGTAAATGTAAGATTTTATTTTATTTGAAAGTGATAAGAAAAATAAAGAAGAAGTAAATGGTTAGGTTAGGTTAGTTTAAAGTGGCTTACCGTGATGGAGTAGGACACATTTAGGCTAGTTTAATGACCCATTGTGATACCAAATCAATTTTAAGGCTTTTTTCTAAGTTCAATGAAACCAGTTTGAGTTTCCTACGAAACGTGAAAGATTGATTATATTAATATAATTGAGATCGTTTAGATCGTTATAAAAGAATTCTCCTAGGTAATTCTTGCATTTTTGAGCTAGAGCAGGGCATGTATAGATTAGGTGAAGAACTGTTTCCTCCTCTTCCTCAACCATACACCTTCTGCAAAAGTAATTTGAGAATACGCCTGGCCGCGTGGCCCGGTTATGACACCGATTATCGAGCATATGTGCGATCTGCTTAGAGCAAGCACCTTGAGCGCTTTAAATCAAGTTTAGACCAGAGTCCAGAGATTTGATAGCGGTCTAACTATCTGAGAAAATACGGATATCAGATGTTGATATCACGTTTGCTTTAAGCCAGGACAAGCCTTCTTTTATTGCCAACAGTTCCGCCCGGAACACTACAATGATTGGGAGAATGAATGAATGAATGAGAGACTTAATTTAAATCGTTCAAAATATATATACTCCCACCAACCCCTTCATTTGTTTTTGATCCAACTGTGCAAAAGTGAATTGACTCATCTTCCAAGAAAGATCTGGAAGGTAAAGAAATCTGGAAATTTCTGTCGAATCGCAGTTGGGGTATGGTGTAGTCTTTGTGCTTTGGAATTGATTCTAAGTACTTAAGAATTATGGAGTGGCCAATATTGTTGTGAACCCACTGCGAAGCTTTGAGGCGAAAATTTTGTTTGCTAAGTATATCAAGAGGTGTTAGGTATAGAGTAGGGTATCCAGTAGCGCAGATTGTGCCGCGCGAAGCTATCCGCTTATTACATAGGCAAGCTGAACGTTGGACTTTATTTAGTTTGTCGCGGTTTATGGCTTTTTCTAAATCAATCCACGATTACCGATGTGTATAGCCAATGCGTGATTCGGTTTTGTAGGACCCATTTTTTAACAATGCCTTTTTTGCAAGAAAAGAGAGCTAAAGTAGCTTTTTTGACTCTTTCTTGTATATTACGTTTCCAATTTTGTGATTTGTCTAAAATAAGACCCAGATACTTTGCCTCGTTTGAGAACTTTAATTGGCTATCTTTAATATAGGGAGGGTTAACATATGGAATTTTGTATTTCCTCGAAAATAGGACTAAATCGGTTTAGTGTGGGTTGACGCCCAGTCCACACCGATCAGCTCAAAGTATTAGTTTCTCTAAGGCATTTTGTAAGTGTTCTTTTAGGGTGTTAAGATGCTTTCCCGAGACCGCTATAGCAACGTCATCAGCATAGACAATCACTCTGAAACCCTCCGTATCCAGGAAGATATTTTGTTAAAGATTTTAAAATAATTTAAATTGAAATAATATTAGTTTTCATATTAAGTACAATGTAATACAGGAGCAGTTTTTTAAATATTTTAATATCTTTGATTGATATGCTCTTGCTGTTCTCATTCTTTTCGATATGTTGCATTGATGTTCCTTGATTTTCTTTTACTTAATTATTCTAGGCACATGGTTTTTGTTTTATAATATAAAACGTCGTTATTAACATATTGTAATATATCCCTAAGCTATATTGCGTAGCACGCTTTATATTGCTTTATTAAGAGCAGCTCGCTTCAAACAGTGGCTAGAGAGCCGCAGTTAAATAATTAGATCTTAACACGAAGATTTTCAAGTTAGGAATTAATTTTATTTACAATTCTTACACCTATTTATACCTAAATTCTTTTACAAATTATTTGGGCTATCCCCACTTATTATTATTAATATTCTTTGATTCTTCTATTATACAAAATTATTTGTAACAATTTTATTACTCATAACTTTGCATTCTGGAGCAATGTAATAAAATACATTCTATGCCACTCATAATGCATCGTCACCAAGCGATGTCATTGCACTTGATTTTGTTGGTCAAAGGGAACAACAAAATTATGATTCAATACTATGGTATAATGTATCAATGAAAGTTTTACTATGCGGCTCTGTTTACATTTGATATTGTTAATGTTTTGATTGTGGCTCTTTAAGAATGAATGTTATTACATTACAATATACATAAATTGTTTGGTAAATATGAATAGCCCAGTCAAATTAGACATACAATTTTTCAAATCTATGAACAATTAGAATTGAGATAAAAATTGGTACATTCACCGAGGACATTATTATTAACAAGTGACAAAAAGTCCGAAAAAATCGCATATGAGCATAAAATGTAATTTGTTTTTTTTTGGTCAAAAAAATCAAGTTTTTGAGTAGAAAAAAGTGTTCAATATTTTTTTTACATCATGAGATCTATTAAAATAGAGTAAATACGTTTTTTTTTCTACGAGCAAGCGTGTAGAAATTGTGGTAGCTTCAAAAAATGACAAATGTCCAAAAACCCCTATTTTTTTTTGAATATTCTGCCTAAACAGTACTTTAAATCTACAACCACTTCAGGTAATAAATTAGTGTAGTTTATATTGTTTCTCTATCACTAAAATCAATTAATCAAAATTAATCAAAATCATTAACCGACGAAACACAGAAACCAGATGTAAAAAAAAAACAGTTGCCCATGTTAATTGAATCAAAGAACTATCCCAATATTTGTTTAAGAATTTGCTCAAATTTGGTTATTATTTTTACTTCATACAAAGAAAAATTTAAGTTTAGGCGTATACGTTCTTTTTTTTTAGATAGAATAGATCTTAGCATAAATTAATTAATTTCAGAAATTTAAACTTAATCATCGAGTTTTGTTGAAAAATAAAAAATACGACTCATTTTTTCAATAACTTTAACCAAAACAACTCACCTCCAAATAATTTCAAAATTGGCACCTCGAAAATCCCAAGCAATCACAAAGTTTTTCAAGATTTTTAAAAATTTACTTTATTATTTAAGTCTTTAATTTTTTAGTATTAGTAGTTGAAATTGAAATTTTAAATTTTCAGGCTCAAATACAAAAATAGAATGGTATGCTTAGTGATGAGTTTAAAGTCAATATATTTCACAATTCGCTCACTTTCTTTTTGTTCAAGATCGTACAATTATATGTGTCTTTTATATCTAGTTCTATACTTTGATTCTGAATCAGAGTTTTTTAGGCCACTAACAATCTTAAAGAAATCATTAAGTACCAACTTTAAACCTTTAAACATCAAAACTTGAGTCTCGATCTAAAGGTCAAATAGTGAAAATATAGAAAAACACAACGAAACTCATTTTTTCAAGTGGTCATATTTTTACGTATGTATGTAAATAGAAATTATTTGTTCATAATAGAAAATTGTTTGTACTATTTTGTTTCTTTTTTAAGGATTTTAATCAATTTTTATAAACATGAGTATTTGTTCAAATCAGTAATACTAAATAAAAACAGAGAAATTAGATTCGTAGAAATAAATATGGTCTAAAACAACTCCCTAGACAAAATTTCTATTAAAATAAAAGGTTGTTTTGAAACTATTCTTACATCCAAATTTTTTAAGATCAATACATTTCCTTTCAAAATCGGTGTTGTTCGTTTCTCTATATTGGCTTGTTGGTTATTTACAAAATTCCAAAGCTAAGAAATAAAATTTAAGTATTACAACTTTTCGTACTACATATATTAATTGTATTCCTTTTATTAGGGTTTTGATCAAAATTAATAAACATGAGTATTTTTGAAGCAGAAATACTAAAAATAAAAACAGAGAACGTATATTCGTAGACATAAATACATACATATGTACTAAACAACTCCCTAGAAAATGTTTGTACAATAATAAAAGTTAGGCAGTTTTGAAACTTATGTATTTTCTAATTTTTTTTAGATCAATATATTGTAACGAAATCGAACCTAGGGCGAACGACAAAAGAAAAAAAAAACAAGACAAATAATTACAAGTTGTTTAATTGCGGTTCCCAAGAGGATTTATTTAATGGTTTTGTTGTGTTTAAGTTTTCTTTTATTTAAGTTAAGTCGCCGGAAATTTAGAAGTAGCCAAATCAACTGTCCCTTCCTCAAAGATGCAGTCTCTTTTATAGGGCATCCACTGTCTTCCAGTGATTTTCCGTGTTTTCCACTCTCCACTGTCGAACTCCTGGAAGTTTTCCATTTCCCGCCAATTCTGTCCAGCTGTCACCGAATTAATTTTTCGCAGGTCACAATAAATCGACTAGATAATTGTTTCTTCCTATTCGGCATTAAATTCCTTTTCGATTGATGTGCCATACTCATAAGTTCGTCCAGATCTAAATTTCCTAATGTAATTCGCCTGAAATGAATTAATTTCTTTATAAGAGATTTTTGATAAGTTACCGGATCTTCTGAACGGTTTCATTTAACCGCTCAGTCGACTTTTTAGTTCCGGTGTGTGGATTGTGGAACACAATTGAGCCAGGTGGTACCGAATGTCAAATCTCATTTTTGTTTCCTTCATTCAGTTTCGCACATAACCATTAAACAGTCAACAAGACCTCCGGCAAAACTCCCTACTGCTAATTAATTCAATTAATTCATTATTAATTTAATAGTGCACAGGTGCAAATTCTATACACCACGGTGCGGTGCCCAGCATTGGTGTTTGGCGAGTCCCTCACGGGCGGATTACTTGGCGGGCGGTGCAGATGAAAACAATTTCAACAGTGACGAAGCTTGTGTAGTTCTTCTCGTATTTTCCGCGAAGTAGTAGTCGATGGTAAATTCGTCACAATATGTATTTCCTTTCAAAATCTGTGTTGTTCGATTCTGTATATTGACTTGATCTTTATTTATCATATATTTTATTATTCATATAAATTCTTTTGTTCGAATGAATTATAAGTTCTGACTCAAAATATGGATATGGAATACAAAATAATTAAATTCTAAAACAAATTGTTAGTGGTAAAAATTTGTACGATAATTTTTGTTTATCATCAGAAATATTTTCAAAATTTTGGGTTCAGGTTAAGTCTATTTTTCCCAAAAAAAAATATTTTTTCCAAAAAATATTACAAAAATTATTGGAATTCTGAGTAAGGCATTTAGTTATAAGTATAAGTAGATGGGCCAACACTTGCTTACGAGCTATTTTCGACATCATGCATTTTAAGTTTAAAAAACTTTTTTTTTATAAGCTGTGTGGGCGTTTTTCGACAAAAAAGAAATATGCAATTTAAGGGCATTACAAGCATGTGCCCTAAAAAAAAAATCGTTATTCTAGCATCAACAGTTTTTTAGTAATCACCAAAAAAGTCTTGAGAAACTAGTTCGCAAAACTTTATTTGGTCATACTGAAAAATGGTAAAAATTGACTTAAGCTGTTTTAACTTATTGGCACAGATATTTTGTTTGTATGAAACACATGTTAGTCTCGAAAATTTAAGCAAATTTCCGTAATATTTTAATTATTATAAAGTTGCTGTTGAAATAAAAACATCACTTTTAAAACTAAACAATTTTGAGGTCATTGAAGGTACATCGTTCCATTCTATATAAATTGAAATGGACCGAAGACTATGAACGACTCAAAGACGTTATATTACACTTGGCAACAAAAAATATATCAGTAGTCGAAGATTTGAAGAATCAGTAATTACTAAATCCGTAAATTAAATCAACCCCTCGTTGAACAACGTGGAGGTCTGCTCTTTGCGTATACGGAGTACGCAGCAGAGAGAAAAAACTAAATGAGAGAGCCAAATTTCCTCGTCTCCGTCCCTTCGAAACCTCTTACTCTCATTTTTTATAGCGTGTTGAATTCGTATCGGTGTACACATGTTTTCACCTCGGAGAAGAGTACACAAAAAAACATCATTTCCGGGAAATGCGACATTTCTCATTTTTGTTTATTGATAGCCAAGAAGGCTATGTTTTTTAAAGTCTCATTATAATATTTGTAATTCTCATGAATTCCTTTTTTTTAATTTTGCTAACATCTTCTCGTTTTTATATCTACAAAAATACTCCTATAATTCAAATTAATTCTAGCAAAACATTTTTGTTTGTCAATAAATAACGGAAGAAGTTATACCGGTAGTTCGTGGTGAATTTGTTTTTCTCTTCTTTTTCTCTAAGTTAAAGATAGATGGCAGGAACAACCAAAACAAGAAAGGATGTGTGCAGAAAGTGTTTAACAAGGTTAAGGCTTTTTAGATTAGACTTTATTTGTATATATGAACGAGTACATGTTTTTTATAAATGAATGTATATTGTAATGAAGCATTACAAATAACAAAATAAAAATCTCTGACCGACGCCACTGGCCTTTCAACTCATGCACCAGACCCTCACAAACGCCATGACCTACCGCGAACTAACTAAAAGACAGACTGACTAAGATTAATACAAGAAGCAAGTTGCACATCGTATACTTAAAGCGACAAGACAAGAACTCGCAAACTCACCACACCCAAATAAACCAGTATTACATACAAGAAACCAGTATTACATACTAAATTAAAAACCGGATTTAAACAATCGTAATGGGAGATAAAGGGAATAAAATATTTGAAAGATAACAAGCTGCCGCCGATACCGACTCGCCACATCACGACTCCCACGAGCCACCAAGCCTATATGGTCTATTACAGTGTCGAACTATAACAACAATAAAAATACGCTCTTACATTCGTTTTATAATCAATATAGTTTACACTCTCTCTTTTCAACAACATGGCATAAAGAGGGCTATGTCAGATGGTCAAAAAGAGAAGCACACGGAGTAATCAATAATATAGTCCGGCGGTCGAAGTTGAAGAAGTATTATAGTCTGGCAGTTGGAGTTACGAAAGAGGTAAATTTGGATTTGTGTTTTTGTGAAAACTACCAGTTGTAAACTGCGATTTAACTAGGCTGAACCTATGATGTACCAGTTGTAAACTGTGATTTAACTAGGCTAAACCTATGATGTACCAGTTGTAAACTGTGATTTTACTAGGCTAAACCTATGATGTACCAGTTGTAAACTGTGATTTTACTAGGCTAAACCTATGATGTACCAGTTGTAAACTGCGATATACCAGACTAATAATCTGTGATGTACCAGATATACTAAGATCTGAGATTTCACCAGTTAAACAATAAACTGAGATTTAACCAGGTTAAGCCTGTGATCACCGGGCAATCATAAAGAGTCCGCGATCTACCATTTAATGCGATCTACCGGGCATGAGCTTGAGATTTAAAATAAAACCATAAAGGGAAGCAAACTAGGACTGTACCAGACCTCCGAAGATAGATTTACCACGGCGACAACACAGCACACCCAGCTAGCAGACAACCATATATACAAATCTGATTAAGGATTTAGATTAGATTAGATTCAATAGAACAAAAAAAGACACTAAATTATATTTAAATAGAAATAATAAAGCTAAATTAATGAAACTAAAGTTTACAGTACTTTTCTTTAGTTGAGGACCCCGGACAACACCACTGAGTATTTACCCCAGCTGGAAACCTAAAGTACCATTACAAATTGGCGCCCGAGCAGGGACGGTAGGTCCGTTCTTTGAGAAAAATTAAATAGAAGAATCTTGTAGCTTAAAGCAAGTGTTCCGAAAGGGAAAAAGAAGGGTTTAAACATGTCTGATGACGAGGACAATATTTTTAGCAGCATAGGAGCCATATACCTCCTCCGGAAAGAAGAGATAATCGAGCGTATGTCACGATTGCAATTAAATACAGAAGGCACTTTAGATGTGTTACGCAAGCGTCTCAGTAAACATATAAAGGAAGCACGTTTGCGGTCTTCAACCCAAGACATGTGCGCGGAAATGGAGAAATTGGGTTTAGAACGCAAATTCCCAAATGAAATCGTCCAGCCAGAAATTGAATCTTTTAAGAACGCACCAGCCAGTACTGCCGACTTAAAGAATAGCAAACAAACCCATTTCACCGAGCTATGTTTTCCAGTACCTTCTTTAGGCCCTGTGCCGTCTCAGAGTAAGCAATTTGCCTACAACACTGCCAGCATAACCAGAGAAAATACGTCATCCCCTATTCAAATTGACAATGCTCAACCAAGGTCCAGGGATAGAGTTTCATTTAGCCGAGAAGCAGAAGTAATGAACATAATAAGGAAATGGGGTGTAAAGTTTAGATCCACTAGTGACCCCATTGAATTCTTGAAACGATGCGAGGAGCTCACCTCCGGTTTCAATCTTCACCCTGACGAGATAGTTAGAACACTTCCTGAAGTATTAGTTGGTACTACTCTAGAGTGGTATAGGATCAACCGCGACCGTTTCCATACTTGGAAAGACTTCGAAGAAGCTTATCTACAAAACTTTCTACCTGCTAGGTATATACCCAAGCTTGAAGATGAAATAGCAAGAAAAAAACAGGGATCCAAGGAAAAGGCCAGAGACTTTATACAAGCAACCCAGTACCTAATCCATAAGCATCCTCGAATGAAAGTTGATGATAGATCGAATCTATGATGGTCTCCTTCCTGGATATCACATGTATATTCGCAGAAAAGACTTTCAGACCCTCGCCGAAATCAGGCTTCGAGTTCGTCATCCAACAGGTTATCACTTATCAGAGAACCTCTACCATTAACCGAAAGTGATCTAGCCGCTAATATCGATGATTCAGAAGATTGGGTCCAACGACGTATGAAGCAAGTTCTTGAAAATCCCGAAAAATTCCCAGATTTCCGCATTAGCAAGGGCCAGTTGTACCGAAAATTCGATGCACATCCACTTTCTAACGTACAAAATCACTGGAAGATATGTGTACCTAAAGTAGAGCGTAGTAATATACTTCAACAAAATCATGATGCAGTGACTGCAGGACACTTAGGGGTATCCAAAACGGCGTCAAGGTTAATGAAGCTGTATTATTGGCCCGGCATGTATCGCGACGTTGCCAAATACGTGGGTAAGTGTGCCAGTTGCCTACAGCACAAGGCATCGCAGTTAAAGCCTAGCGGTTTGATGCACTCTTCTACAGTCCAAAAGCCATGGGAAGTGGTTTGTGCCGATTTCGTGGGTCCACTACCTCGATCAATGAAAGGAAACACAAGTATGTTAGTACTAGTGGACAAGTTTACCAAGTGGGTAGAGATAGTACCTTTACGTACAGCCACAACAGTGGGTGTAATCAAAGCATTACGTGAACGAGTGATTACACGTTTTGGGGCACCTAAAGTATTACTGACAGATAATGGAACACCATTTGTAAGCCAACAAATGAAAAATTTCTTAATCGAAATGGGGATTTCACAGCGTTTAACTGCACCGTACACCCCACAAGAAAACCCAACAGAGAGGGTTAATCGTGTAATCAAGACTATGATTTCACAATACGTTAACGAAAACCAACGTCAGTGGGACGAACACCTCCCCGAATTATCATTCGCTATAAACACCAGTAAACACGACTCCACTGGATCTACTCCCGCGTTTCTTAACTTCGGAAGAGAGTTAAGAACCCCCCGACAACCTAGTCCGCTTTTTCAAAATGACGAAGAACGCGCCGAACCTGTCTCCGTACGACAAGAGAGACAGAAAGATTTGTATAGGTTAGTAGTCAACAACTTGCAGAGAGCATCACAAAATCAAGCTAAACATTACAACCTTCGAAGAAGAGCCTGGAGACCAGCCATAGGAGAGCAAGTTTATAAAAAAGTTAGAGTACTCTCATCTGCTGTTGACCATTTCACTCAAAAACTAGCGCCGAGATATGATGGACCGTATGAGGTTGTGAAACTTTGTTCACCAGTTATCGTTCTTTTGAAGAGAAAAGGTGACAAATTTAAAAAACAAAATCTTATTCGTTCTCACGTAAAAGATTTGAAGGGATTTTCAGCATCAGAAGAAACACAAGAGGTTAGTTTATGTACAACCATGGCCGAGTACGCATCTAAACAACTCACCTACGAGAAAGAAGTACGACGCATCTTGTCCCTCGACCCATGGATTCGCACGCCAACCCTACCAAAACGCCCTTGCGCTCCAAAACGACCACGAAGACCGATCCTACCACCACCAGCTACACCACCATCAACACCATCGTCAACACCATCGTCAACAAAACCAAACGCACTCCGATCCGTCACAGTACGAGTCAACCCTCGCCCCAAAAAACTTATTGCCGATGTAGCCACTACCAACAGGGCCATCCAGCTAAAAGCAAAAGTTCCACGCATAGTGCAGATGACCGAGACGCCAGGACGCGACCCAGCAGTAAAACAAAGTTCCAGGAAAAGTCATACCACGATTAAACCATCGATGAACAATGGGCCAAGTACAAGCCATATAGTCGCCTCAATAACGGACCGGAAACCACGATACTCCCCACCGAAAAACACGTATATGCCACAAGCACAGGGAGAGACCCCGATGCCAGCAGACCCTTTCGGAGATTTTGATGTCCCCAGATGTCGCCAATACAACCCGAAATACCGGCGACAACGTTTCTTTGTCAAGCGACCATGGGGGCAGATAATTGTGAACGTGAAAGGGCGCTACGCCTTTTTAAGAAGCGGCGACAAAACCAAAACAATTATGTTTTAAAGATACTATAGAAACTTTGTGAATTATGATTATTTTTTTGAATTATGCTTATTTTTTTAATTATACTTTTGAATTTATATTATTATTACAAAAAAAAAGAGAAGAAAAAAAACAACAACAAAATATATATGAATTATAAAAAAAAAAAAAAAAAAAACAAAGAAACTAAAATAAAAAAAAAAACAAAACAGAATAAAAAAAGAAAATAAACGGAATAAACGGAAAAAAGAAAGAAAAAAAACTAAAAAGAAAAAGAAATAAATGAAATAAACATATAAAAAAAGGGGTACCTACCCTACATACGTAAATATATTTAACTACCAAAAAAAAAAGGGTTTGGGTACGCTATAAGAAAAAGGAAGCCGAGATTGCTCTCGTCTGGAAAGAAAGGGGGGAATGTAATGAAGCATTACAAATAACAAAATAAAAATCTCTGACCGACGCCACTGGCCTTTCAACTCATGCACCAGACCCTCACAAACGCCATGACCTACCGCGAACTAACTAAAAGACAGACTGACTAAGATTAATACAAGAAACAAGTTGCACATCGTATACTTAAAGCGACAAGACAAGAACTCGCAAACTCACCACACCCAAATAAACCAGTATTACATACAAGAAACCAGTATTACATACTAAATTAAAAACCGGATTTAAACAATCGTAATGGGAGATAAAGGGAATAAAATATTTGAAAGATAACAAGCTGCCGCCGATACCGACTCGCCACATCACGACTCCCACGAGCCACCAAGCCTATATGGTCTATTACAGTGTCGAACTATAACAACAATAAAAATACGCTCTTACATTCGTTTTATAATCAATATAGTTTACACTCTCTCTTTTCAACAACATGGCATAAAGAGGGCTATGTCAGATGGTCAAAAAGAGAAGCACACGGAGTAATCAATAATATAGTCCGGCGGTCGAAGTTGAAGAAGTATTATAGTCTGGCAGTTGGAGTTACGAAAGAGGTAAATTTGGATTTGTGTTTTTGTGAAAACTACCAGTTGTAAACTGCGATTTAACTAGGCTGAACCTATGATGTACCAGTTGTAAACTGTGATTTAACTAGGCTAAACCTATGATGTACCAGTTGTAAACTGTGATTTTACTAGGCTAAACCTATGATGTACCAGTTGTAAACTGTGATTTTACTAGGCTAAACCTATGATGTACCAGTTGTAAACTGCGATATACCAGACTAATAATCTGTGATGTACCAGATATACTAAGATCTGAGATTTCACCAGTTAAACAATAAACTGAGATTTAACCAGGTTAAGCCTGTGATCACCGGGCAATCATAAAGAGTCCGCGATCTACCATTTAATGCGATCTACCGGGCATGAGCTTGAGATTTAAAATAAAACCATAAAGGGAAGCAAACTAGGACTGTACCAGACCTCCGAAGATAGAATTACCACGGCGACAACACAGCACACCCAGCTAGCAGACAACCATATATACAAATCTGATTAAGGATTTAGATTAGATTAGATTCAATAGAACAAAAAAAGACACTAAATTATATTTAAATAGAAATAATAAAGCTAAATTAATGAAACTAAAGTTTACAGTACTTTTCTTTAGTTGAGGACCCCGGACAACACCACTGAGTATTTACCCCAGCTGGAAACCTAAAGTACCATTACAATATGTATGTATAATGTATACCTTAACTATTAACTTAACTACTGTATTATCTAAAATATACTGCATTGAATTATTTTACATTGAATTATAAAAGGCGAAAATAATAAAGTTCTATAGTTTACCGGGAATATTTATATAAAATATCCATATCTTCTGCAATTGCGGTATCAATCGATATTTTCTGGAACTTAGTGTTAACGTAACATTTATTTGTCATGAATTACTTTTTCAACTTTTTTATACACCATAAAAATCAATTATACAATTTGGCTGTGATAATAATTACTTGAACACAGCATTTTCTATGTTTATAGTTATTCAGGTTTAGCCCTTAACTTTGATTTGCATTTATTTATGAATAGCCTAAAAAGTTTAGCAAACATCTATGAATAAGCCACAATGCACTTTCAGAAAAACTGTAGTTAGAACTTTCCCTGACAGATTTTTCCTTGTCGCTATATAACTGAAAGATAAGATATAAATAGTTAGAACTGGAAAACTTATAAAAATGATGCATAAGACTTAAATTTTGGTTGAAGAACAAATTTGTATATCTATTCTTTGCACAAAACCACTGAACTAGCGAGAATACAAATATTTTTACTTTTGTACAAAAGTACTTTTCGGCTTATGTAGTTAAGCCTTTAAAAGCAACACACTACCTTAGGGGAAAGCAGTAAGAATAGCTTATCACCTATTCACAAATCTTATGGAATGAAAATTGGCAACAGAAGTACCAAGTTGACGGTCTTTTTATTTAGTGTCTACTTAAATCACTTATTTTCAGCATTTTGGAAATGTCGTGAGCAATGTAAAGAAAATAAACAACGAGTACACACAAATAAAATAGGAATGTAAAAAAGAGATGAGTATATAAAAATGTTTTCAATGTTCCATGTTTACATTCTGTAACTCTCGTTTTCAATGTTCCTGCAACTCTCGCATCGACAAAATTAAGTCGATAAACTCTAAAAATTGAAACAAATCTGAGTTTTTTTTGCATCTTTCAACCAGAGAGAAAAAACTAAATGAGAGAACCAAATTTCCTCGTCTCCGTCTCTTCGAAACCTCTTACTCTCATTTTTTATAGCGTGTTGAATTCGTATCGGTGTATACATGTTTTCACCTCGAAAAAGAGTACACAAAAAAACATCACTTCCGGGAAATGCGACATTTCTCATTTTTGTTTATTGATAGCCAAGAAGGCTATGTTTTTTAAAGTCTCATTATAATATTTTTGTAATTCTCATGAATTTCTTTCTTTAATTTTACTAACATCTTGTCGTTTTTATATCTACAAAAATACTCCTATAATTCAAATTAATTCTAGGAAAACATTTTTGTTTGTCAATAAATACCGGAAGAAGTTATACCGGTAGTTCGTGGTGAATTTGTTTTTCTCTTCTCTTTCTCTGAGTTACAGATAGATGGCATTAACAACCTTCTCTGAGTTACAGATAGATGGCATTAACAACCAAAACAAGAAAGGATGTGTGCAGAAAGAGTATAACAAGGTTGTTTTTTAGACTAGACTTTATTTGTATATTTGAACGAGTACATGTTTTT
This sequence comes from Eupeodes latifasciatus, assembly GCA_920104205.1. Taxonomy (NCBI): domain Eukaryota; kingdom Metazoa; phylum Arthropoda; class Insecta; order Diptera; family Syrphidae; genus Eupeodes; species Eupeodes latifasciatus. Next base: position 291,952,150 of record OV049924.1, on the reverse strand, counting down.
TATAAATGAACATATGTTATGTTTATTTCAATAGTAATGCCTTAACTACTAACTTAACTACTGTATTATCTAAAATATACTGCATTGAATTATTTTACATTGAATTGTAAAAGACGGAAATAATAAAGTTCTACAGTTTACCAGGAATATTTATATAAAATATCCACATCTTCTGCAATTGCGGTATCAATCGATATTTTCTGGAACTTAGTAACATTTATTTGTCATGAATTACTCTTTCAGCTTTTTTATACACCAAAAAAATCAATTATGAAATTTGGCTGCGATAATAACTACTTGAACACAGCATTTTCATTGTTTATAGTTATTCAGGTTTAGCCCTTAACTTTGATTTGCATTTATTTATGAATAGCCTAAAACGTTTAGCAAACATCTATGAATAAGCCACAATGCACTTTCAGAAAAACTGTAGTTAGAACTTTCCCTCACAGATTTTTCCTTGTCGCTATATAACTGAAAGATAAGATATAAATATTTAGAACTGGAAAATTTATAAAAATGATGCATAAGACTTAAATTTTGGTTGAAGAACAAATTTGTATATTCTTTTCACAAAACCACTGACCCAGCTTATGTAGTTAAGCCTTTAAAAGCAACACACTAGCTTAGTGGAAGGCAGTAAGAATAGCTATTCACAAATCTTATGCAATGAAAATTGGTAACAGAAGTAACAAGTTGACGGTCTTTTTATTTAGTGTCTACTTAAATCACTTATTTTCAGGATTTTGGAAATGTCGTGAGTAATGTAAAGGAAATAAACAACGAGTACACACAAATAAAATAGGAATGTTTTCCATTCCTATTTTATTTGTGTGTACAAGAGATGAGTATATAAAAATGTTTTCAATGTTCCATGTTTACATTCTGTAACTCTCGTTTTCAATGTTCCTGCAACTCTCGCATCGACAAAATTAAGTCGATAAACTCTGAAAATTGAAACAAATCTGAGTTTTTTTGCATCTTTCAACGGTCGGAGCGAAAATTAAACGCATAAACTCAGCTAATAATAATAATGCTTTCAGAGTTTTATGTTTCTAGGTCCTAATTCTCATTGGACTGTTGCACCACCTAATTTGTTTTACCTACTTAATGATTAAAACTGGCTTCAAATAACTAACTAATACTTATCTAAATGCGTAATTTAGAATTGTTTCTAAATCTTCATTGTTCTGGCACCTAACAAGAGTAATTAATTTCACTTCATATTCGAATGATATTCATATCAAACGAACACAATGAGAGTACCGAAAAGTTGTTCATACACAATTTTGAATTTTCTTTGAACACCTCTGAACAGCTGACTACATCCGCCATTTTTCAAAGGTGGTCGCCATTTTTAAAAGGTGGTGAGCAGAGAGAAAAGTTTTTTCTCTTTCGTGGTGAGTATGTGCACAAACTTGCATAAGTATTTGTTCCCCACATTTTTTTTATATGGAGTTACTACATATGCAAGTTGGTGGCCAAATCATAGCTTGTAGGCAAAAAGAGAAAAACCGTCGAAGTTGGTTCTCTCTATTAGTTCTTTCTCGATGCTTTCAACGGTCTGAGCGAAAATTAAACGCATAAACGCAGCTAATAATACAAATAAAAGTTGTAGTGCTTTCAGAGTTTTATGTTTCTAGGTCCTAATTCTCATTGGACTGTTGCACCACCTAATTTATTTTACTTACTTAATGATTAAAACTGGCTTCAAATAACTAACTAATATTTATCTAAATGCGTAATTTAGAATTGTTTCTAAATCTTCATTGTTCTGGCACCTAACAAGAGTAATTAATTTCACTTCATACTCGAATGATATTACTCTCAAACGAACACAATGAGAGTACCAAAAAGTTGTTCATCCACAATTTTGAATTTTCTTTGAACACCTCTGAACAGCTGACTACATCCGCCATTTTTCAAAGGTGGTCGCCATTTTTCAAAGGTGGTGAGCAGAGAGAAAAGAGAGAAAAGTTTTTCTCTCTCGTGGTGAGTATGTACACAAACTTGCATAAGTATTTGTTCCCCACATTTTTTTATATGGAGTTAATACATATGCAAGTTGGTGGCCAAATCGCAGCTTGTAGGCAAAAAGAGAGCAACCGTCGAAGTTGGTTCTCTCTATTAGTTCTTTTCTCTCTGGTCTTGGGGAAACCATTAAATTAAAGAGAAACGCAATGGAAGAACATCTTAATTAAAATTAATTAAGATGCCTGATGTGTTATTGAATAGACGTGTGTTACAGAGTGGCAGTTTCGGGTTGGTTTTAAATGGTTTTAAATTTCACGCCAAGGATTGACAGTTTAACTATAAAGAGTATAAGACCGTATTTAAACTTTAAAACCTCTTTTATGCAAATTGTGCTAAATTTTTAGTTAAAAAACAAGAAATTAAAAAAAAGTAAAACCCAGAAATAAATCTATATAATTTCCATTAACGCCCCCTCACTCATTGCAAAAACGTGTATCACTTTGCTGAAATAAATTTCCCCAAGTTATATACCTCTCCACAATTAATTTAAGAGAATTGATGTCTTCAAAACGGTACAGAAAACAGTTCGCTGAATATCCATCTCCCACATCAAAACAACCGCAAAAAATTTCTGTTCTTACACGCACTCAGCAACTAATATGTTCAGAAAACCGAGAGCTGGAGCCTCACTCATCGCTTACAACTGCCAACTTGATCAAAATGGATTCTCACGATGAAAACACAATCTTAGGAAAACTCGAGAAAATTACATCACAAATCACAGAATCCGAAAAAAGAATCATGCAAAAAATCGACACTGAGGTAGGCATTTTAAAATCCGCACTTGATGGAGTAAATGGGCGACTGTCATTGTTGGAATCAAAACAAATCGAGTTCGAAGCATTTATGGATGAAAATCTAAAACTCAAAGAACAGCTACAAAAACACGAGACCGCGATTGAAGAAATGAAAGCCCATGTTGAGGCAATCGATGACAAACAACAACTAAAGGAGACCATGTGTGATGTACTGTTACATGGGGTCCCTCCGTTACCGAATGAAAATTTACAATGCATCTTTAATCAACTTTGTGCAAGCTTGAATATTAAACCACCAACGATAAAAAATATTTACCGTCTTAAAACTAAATCAAACTCGCCCGCACCACCCGTTATGGTAAAATTCTTCACACCGAATGATAAAAGTTTAGTTTTAAGGCGATCGTCGGCTACCGAAAACAGACTAAAGCTCCGCTTTGCCTTCGAGACATCGGCATGAATGAAAACATAAATAACACTTCTTTCGTTTACGTTCACGAGTGCCTCACATTAAAAAACCGTTCGCTTCTTCAATACGCTCTTAAATTAAAGAGAGAGCATAAATTGTCTTCTACGTACACTTTTCGTGGTCTTGTCTATGTAAAAATAAACAAAAATGAGGATGTAAAATTGATTAAATCAGCTGATGACCTTGCCGATATTGCCACAACTGCAACGTCACAAACAACATGAAATGCAGCTCTTAAGGCCCAACTATAATAGACATAAGCTAGCATATGCGCGCATAAGTAAACGTACGAATACAAAGAATCTAATACGAGTGACCATAATGGAGTCTAGCTCCGTTTCGTTCAATTTTTCTCAGTTTCGTTAACTTAAGCAAACTTAAGGCCCAACTATAATAGGCATAAGCAAACATAAGCTTATGTCAAAAACCCAACGAAAATTCACTTAAGTTTGTGAAATTACTGCGGGTAGCCATAATGCAATTTTGCTCACTTATCTACATGTCAAAATAATATTCGCAGCTCTTTATGAAGATATAAATCCTTCGTACGTATTACCCTCCAAAACCCATTTGTTTACATCGTTGTATTTGTAATGTGAAAGAATTCAAAGAGAAAAATTGTCGTGTTTTCACGCATACATAGAAATAACTAATGAGGTTTTTGGGGAAATTTCATAAATTAGAAGAGAAATGACACGCACACTATGAATAAGTTTATGAGGCTGATTTCCGGTTATGATAAACATTCTGAGAGAAATTATCTGCAGTGGAGTTGGCCTGTGTGTATTTGATCCAAACTGTCAGATTTACTTATGCGGCGAGCGACTGGGATCGCTCTTGCTTAAGTTTGCTTAAGTGAACGAAACTGAGAAAAATTGAACGAAACGGAGCTAGACTCCATTATGGTCACTCGTATTAGATTCTTTGTATTCGTACGTTTACTTATGCGCGCATATGCGAGCTTATGTCTATTATAGTTGGGCCTTTAAGCAAGAGCGATCCCAGTCGCTCGCCGCATAAGTAAATCTGACAGTTTGGATCAAATTCACACAGGCTTATAAACTTATTCATAGTGTGCGTGTCATTTCTCTTCTAATTTATGAAATTTCCCCAAAAAACTCATTAGTTATTTCTATGTATGCGTGAAAACACGTCAATTTTTCTCTTTGAATTCTTTCACATTACAAGTACAACAATGTAAACAAATGGGTTTTGGAGGGTAATACGCACGAAGGATTTATATCTTCATATAGAGCTGCGAATATTATTTTGACATGTAGATAAGTGAGCAAAATTGCATTATGGCTACCCGCAGTAATTTCACAAACTTAAGTGAATTTTCGTTGGGTTCTTGACATAAGCTTATGTTTGCTTATGCCTATTATAGTTGGGCCTTTACAGATGACTACAGAACGTGATAATGATCATACTAAGTTATTTATTTTTTTTATATAGGGTGTCCCAAAATTAACGCAAGATTTCTTGCGTTAATTTTGGGTGTCCCAAAATTAACGCAAGAAATCTTGCGTTAATTTCAAACAAGTTGATATACATATTTATTTAGAAACGAAATCTCATCAAATGGTAACCTTTTTGGATTGATTAAGTGTTTAAAAAAATACTTGTCTTTATAAAGGGTGTCCCAAAATTAACGCAAGAAATCTTGCGTTAATTTTGGGACACCCTATATTAATATTATGTTGTATACACTTTTTATTTATGCTATTTCTTATATTTTTCTTTTCTCTATATTATCTATTTTCATTTCAATCTAAAAATCAGTACGTTTCTTTTCTACTAATTTTCTTCTCTTATAAATACTCCTTATCATTAAATTTGTCTTCTTGTGCATTTGTATTTTTCCTGTTAAGGTTTTGTAGTCTGTCCTCTCTATATGAAAGGAGGTTGATTTGGAATCGCCTCTTCTTGATTTTTGAGAATGGCTAATTTCAACCAACAACAATACAGAAACTCCACAGATGTTTTAGGTCCAAATAATACTATACGTGCAATGGTAAATGTAATGTGTAGTCGACATACTGGATTGCATATTTGTCATTTAAACGCTCAAAGTTTAATTCCGAAAATTGATGAATTTAGGTACCTGTTTGAAGGTTCGTTGGCTGATGTGATTTGTGTTTCAGAGACTTGGCTATCTAGTTATCATAGCGATGATTTATGTACCCTGAATGGCTTTCACAAGCCGTTTCGGTGCGATAGGGTTGCGAGAGTTGGCGGCGGGGTGGCAATTTACGTTCGCAACACACTTAATTGTAAATTTATACAAAGAGCTCCACTTGGGAGCGAGATTAACTATGTTTTTTGTTGAAATAACGTGTAAGGAAAACAAAATCTTGTTAGGCTCAGTATATAGGCCCAACAGAAACATTGACACTTCTCTGCTTATAAGAGCTCTGGATGAATTATCCTCTATTTCGCCATTCGTTATCGTTGCTGGTGACTTTAACAGCAATTTACTTGAGGACTTGTCTTTTGCAAATAATATGGAAATGTTAAATCTATTTCCGGTTAATACATCTTTACCAACTCATTTTACCAACCATAGTAGTACTTTACTTGATGTATTCTTCATCAGTCATTTGTATAAGGCTCTTCACTTTGACCAAATTTCAGTACCTGGTTTCTCTCGTCATGATCTGATCTGTTTGACCTTTCACTGTGAACCTTTGAAATCAAACAGATCTATAAGTTTTCGAAACTTCAAACGTATAAATGTTAGTCAGTTGGAAGATGATTTAAGGCAAATTGAATGGTTTCGGATCTATGGAATGCCATCTGTCGATGATCAGGTGGATTTTATCCAGAATAACATAGCAAGTCTCTTTGATTTACATATTCCACTTGTTACAAAAACAATAACAGCTAAAAAAACACTCCTTGGTTAAATAGTAACATAAGAGACTTAATACGAACCCGTGACCAAGCATACAAATGTTGGAAGCGTTTTCGATTGGATGTGCTTTTCAATAATTTCAAAAGGTTAAGAAATAAGGTAACAACTGAGATACGTGAATCAAAGAGACGCTTCTTTGCCCCTCGGCTAGATCCCTCTCAAGCTAAACATAACCTCTGGAAAAATCTTCGGGATATTGGCATCGGAATACAGAAAAATACTATTACTGATAATATTGACTGCAATGAACTTAATAGACAATTTATCTCTCATCCATGTCCAGAAGTCATTGATGAAACTTTCAGTACCCCAATCCAAAACAGCCTGTTTTCCTCGCCAAGTTTTAGTTTTACACTAATAGATGAAACTGATGTATTAGAAAGTTGCTTATTTATAAAATCAAATTCAGTTGGACTTGATGAAATTCATCCGGTTTTTGTTAAATCTATACTTCCATACGTTCTTAAATACATAACGCATCTTTTTAACACTATCCTTATGTCGAGCGTTTTTCCTTCTGTCTGGAAAAAAGCTAAAATCATACCGATTCCTAAGAACCAAAACGAATTCAGACCCATTGCCATCCTTCCATTTCTTTCAAAGGTCCTGGAAAGGTTAATGAACCTTCAAATTCAGAAATACTTGAACTGTCACAATTTGTTATGCATTAATCAATCAGGATTCCGTCCTAAGCATAGCTGTACCACAGCTCTTATCAACGTTGTTGAAAATATCCGACAAGCTGTTGACTGTGACAATGTTACATTTCTCATTCTTCTTGATTTTTCAAAGGCATTCGACACAGTCAATCATAATTTCATGTGTAGCAAGCTTATAAATCAGTTTAACTTCGCTCATTCTTCTGCAAAATTAGTACAATCATACCTTTATGGCAGATCTCAGGTGGTTGCAGTTAGTGGCTCCGTATCTGAACCTCTCATACTAAGGCGAGGCGTCCCACAAGGTTCTATATTGGGCCCACTTTTGTTTTCTATGTACATTAATGATCTACCTAAATGCTTGCGGAATTCCGACATAGATATGTACGCAGATGATGTTCAAATACGGAAAAGCTTTCCTCTAGGTCTTGTTGAAAATGCAGTTTTTGAGGTAAATGAGGAATTGGATAGGATTCATATTTGGTCCAAGAAAAATGGGCTCTGTGTAAACCCACTTAAATCAAAATGTCTGGTAATTTCAAGAAAGTCTGCAGATACATCATGTTTTCCTAAAATATACCTTGATAATAAGGAAATTAAGTTTGTCGATTCGGCAAAGAATTTAGGTATAACTTTTACAAAAACACTTTCTTGGAATGACCATATCAGATTGACTATAGGAAAAGTTTACGGAGGACTTCGTATGCTGTGGACTAACTATAAAGTTACTCCATTAAAAACAAGGTTAGTGTTAGCAAAAACACTACTTATCCCAATTATGCTTTATGGCTGCGAACTTTTTTACAATTGTGATTATGAGCACAAACGTAAGCTTAATGTTGCTTACAATAGCATAGCAAGATATGTTTATGGGTTAAAAAGATATGACCATATTTCTCAGTTTTCTAAATCAATATACGGCCTAACACTTGAAAACCTTTTTAAATTGAGAACATTAACATTGCTTCACAATGTGATACAATCACAGCAGCCACCGTACCTTTATGATAGGATCCATCAAACGCGTTCTGTCAGATCTTTTAATCTTGTGCCAACACGTTACTTTTTCCTAGTATCAGAGCGACAATTTTTTATAAATGCGGTACGTCTGTGGAACTCTCTTCCCCGATCTATTGGGATGATTGGCTGTACTGTCCTTTTCAGGATAAAACTCAAAGAGTACTTGGAGACTTTTTAACTTTTTTTCTTTTAACTTTCTTTCTTTTAAATTTCTTTCTTTCTATAGCTATTCTCAAATTGAAATAACATTTTATTAAAAAACTCATTTTAAATAATAATAAAAAAATGAATTTAATATTGTAAGTTGCTTTTGCTGCATCTCTTTTTTCTAAATTGTTTAAATTTTCAACATACTTTAATACATCAAATTATAATAATTAAAGCTTATACTGTTTTAAAAGATAATGTATCTTATTGTATAAGACTATACGAATAAATAAATAAATTGAAATTGAAAAAATTTATCTAAGATCTCGTAATTACATATACATATCCAATTACTTTTTTAATTTTTATTTGAAACAGGTATAGATGCAATTTTTTTGAGATTCAAGGTTTTATGTTTGTGTAACATACAAAACATTTACGGTCAATTTCTTGACAAAGTTCTAAAATAAAATAAAAACTTGATCAAGTAATAATCGGGCTATCTATGGAACTTAATTTTAAAAATATTAAGAACTACAGTATTCTCCGCATCTAATCATATCTTAGATCTCGGTTAAATAGAACTGAGTTCTAACGTAATTTTGCTATTTTTGTAGCACTCCGTAGATAGTTCTGACTCAAAATTCTGACATTTTACGAGAAAAATTAAAAAAAAAATCTGTCAGTTTTCGTTTGAGCGGACATTTATTTTAGGTTTTGATTGCGATATTCTCAATTTATTTCGAAATAAAAATTGTTTCTCAATTTATTTCGAAATAAAAATTGTGTTTTCGTGTTATTGGATTTTGTTTAAGATTCGTGTTATTTAAAATCATTCTTTCATCTTACTTGAATAAAGATGAACAAAAATAAGTTTCGAGTCTTGCAATCTCTCAAATATCATGATGATGCATGCTATTTAAATGATAGAAAGTATTACATTGAAAAGCTTCAAGAAATCGTGTGTTCAGTAAATTCAGCTAAAAGATTATCTATTGATAAAAGTTTAGCATTTTTAAATTATTTCTTCAGATGTACATAATGTCAAAACGGGCGTCTTGTCTTCTATACACAGATTTGTCTACACTTTTATCTGGTCATGTTGTCCATGGGAATGTTGGTTATTTTAGATTGGTTGTTATTTCTCGACAAAATTTAAATGTCCATATTAGCAGATTCAATAGTCTTGGTCCTAGTATGTTTTATAATGTCCTCCCACTTTTTGATGTAGAACTAAAATAAAGCGCACGAAAAGTAAACTGTCAGCTTCCACAATATTTTACATTATGCAGCCCCTATTTACGACGATTTGGCAAGTCCAGGTAGGTAGGTAGAAATGGCTGTCCTGCTTCGCGCAGGACACAAATAGCGCTGAGTGCGCCGTTTTGATACCATACCTCGTGAGATTCTGAATGGATTTGAAAATGGGCTATTGGTGGTGCACGTTCCGCACGTGCAGTTCTATGTAAAATATAAAATGTAGTTTTATTCTCCTACCCTTCGGCCTATTATCTCATAGTACCATTTAGTGATGGAGAAATAAGGGGGGAGGGGATTAAAGCCACTTTGTGCTATTTAGGTATGAGATCAAATCTTTGATCTTGAATTCTGAGAGTTCCTCAATACCGTTGAAGAATTCCTTACCCAAGTGGAGTGCTCTTTTCCTGGCCAGGGCCGGACAATGGCATAGAAAGTGTGGGACTGTTTCTTTTTCATCCTGGTTCTCACAGCTACGGCAGAAAGAGTTATGTGGTATACCCAATTTTGCCGCATGCTCCCCTACAGGCCAATGCCCTGTGCAGGTAGCGACAATCCTGGCTATGTCATGCCTTGGTTTGGAAATTAAATTGATTGATTTTGGTTTGTTATAGGCGGGCCAGATTTTCCTGGATATAACGCAACTCGTTAAACTCCTCCACCTATGATTTGCTTCTGATGTGTATTTGGTCAGGATATTGCCCTTCACAACTCCTAGAGGAGCATATACTCTCACTGCCAGAGAGTTGTGAAGGGCTGATCCTTGCCTGGCTAGCTCATCTGCCTTCTCATTACCCTCATGGCCCCTATGGCCCGGTATCCAGATAAGAGTGACGCTCATATCCAGTTCCTTTAGGGCCACTTTACATTGCTGGACCAGTTTGGAGGATGATAAAGCTGAATCAATGGCTTTAATAGCTGCCTGACTGTCTGTTAGTATAGCTACATTTTGGTTCTGACGGATATTTTTAAGGGCATTGGCAAGTCCATGTTTATGTATTTTTTAAAAATATTTTATTATTGCACATGAAATTTAATCCAAAACCGGAACTTATCTAAAAATTAGGCCTTTGGAAGAAGTAAAAACATTGCTAAACCAAGTTCTAATATCTCAGACCCTCAAATTTGATGGTTTGATAAATCGAAATTCTATCGCAAACTGAGATCTAAATCAGAATTCTAGCGCTTGAGAACTTGATGAAGAAATGAGTTTAAACTCAATCGAGTTCTAACTTATCAATCAACTAAGTTTTAGAAATTATAATTTTGTCAAGAAATTGGCCGTTAGAGTATTTCTTAATTACATCTACAAAGTTAAAAAAGTTGGGTGAAATATTAAATTTGTGTTTATTTTAAGATTTTTAGCCTCGATCGAAAAGCCAAAGGTCAATTAATTTGCATTACCATAAAAACGAGCATAGCATACGCAAGGAATCGTGCATAGATTGATTCTATTTTAAATTTAAATAATAAATTAAACTTAATAATAACAATAATATCAAGTACTTATTTGCTTTAAGATTTCAAGTTGAGTGCAATCAAGGTACAGACGATATTTAATATAAGTTGACGTGCCCCTTTTGTCGCTTAATTAATACAAAACATACCCATACCTATATATAGATACATATATCTACTACGCACCAGAAACAACATTAATAAACAAAACAAAAAGTATAACACACACCCGTTTATAAGTTGTTATTATCGTTCGTTGATGGTCGCTAGTATAACGTCATATATCTACCTACATGCGTCTTGACTTTGGACTTGTGTTCTTGGGTTTATTTTGAGGAAAGCTAGTTTGGTCGAACTGAGTGCAAATACGACAATAACAACAATTTATTTTGCAAACAAATAAGTAAATAAGATAGATAGATACATAAATACCTATGATCATCATACGTAAAATCTACGAGGTGGGTATTCTTTAATTGCTGATTACGCAACTGATAACAGAATTATGTATATGACAGGCACGTTTTTGTTTTAAGTTAACTTATTTTCCTAACCTCTAGTATTTTACTTCGTATTCTTTTCATAATTTAAATTATATAACCCGAACATGGGGCTCTGCTTCTGTTTTGATTCGGAAGAACTGATTTGAAGTGTGCGATTTTGTGGAAATAATATTGACGTCGTCGTTGAATATATCTAGTTCCTGTCTCAGTTATGACAGGTATCTACGGCGCATACCTGCTTCCTACTATTATATATTTATTGAATAAGTTGGTAATTGTTATGGAAGCAGACGTAAACTTACATTTAAGAGGACAATGGCATCAGATAGTGTCCCTTTCCTTCTCTTCTCTTCGTATTTTGTATTTGCGTTGCTAGGAATTCGTATTGATATTGGAAAACAAATCAAACCAAATTTTCTTAAGGTTTATGATTATTTAGCACAAGAACCGAGAGTCGAATCGAATCTAACAAGGAATATGAATAATAAAAAACTACGAGTCCGGGATTGAGAAGAGCAAGAGACCGCGAAATTTTTCGAGAAGTTTGTTTTTAAATTGAATTCACTGACACTCGAAGCGAAAGCGAGTATATTAAGCAACGGCGAACGCAATTTTAAGTGGTGTGGGCTTTAACAGTCGACTGAGAAGTGAGAAGAATCCCAGAACCAACAACCATAACCCATAACCCGATTGCTTGCAACAAAACGAACTACCAAGACCAACCAGCAACCACACCAAACCAGGAAAACTTGTGGTTGTTGGTTGTCATTGTCAGTTGTCAGATTTGACACATTAAAATATGACTTTATATTGTAATAGAATGATTTGAGTTAACTTACAGACATGTTAAAAATTATTCCAACAGATTGGTTGGGGTGTCGCATGATATTTTATTATCAATGTAGCATTTAATTAAATTGAAAACAGAACTAAATTTATTTTAATTAATTTTTTGGTTTATATTTTTACTGTTTCATCCTTTTTTCAACAAACATATGATTTGCTTGTTGTTCAGTTGATTTTTTAAATATGAAATCATAAATAAACTTAAAACATATATTTTGCCTTAGAAATTTGTGAAAAATTCATCAGTTTTCATAGTAAAATCACACCTTGTTAGTTGTACCTCTAGGCATTCAGCCAAACTAATGGAAAGTTTCTATTCTACATAGAATTCTTCTGTTTGATGAGATAACTTGTATATGATTGGTGCAAAGGGTCAAAACAAATTAAATTCTTTAAAGTAATGAGCACTTTATACAAGTCATAAATCCTAAAAAATATTTTAGGACTTACTATCGAATTTAAAGGTTCCACCACTTCTTATCTCAAGACCTCATAAATTGTCATGATATTTTGTCTTGATACATCAAACGTAGTAGATTAACTATATCAAAGAAAAATTCTGTACAACAAGATACAAACAGGAGTTGGACACAAAATGGTCGGTCGAGTCTGACGTTCGAGTTGATACCGAGCTAACATATTTGAGTTCGTAAAAAGTTTTACCTTCAATCAAAATAATACAAAATTTCAATAACAAACCTAAGTATCCAGTAAACTCGCGTAATAGGGTATTTTAAACATTTGTGAAGATCTTTAAGAATTATTTGAAGAAATTTCGTGTAAATAAGTGAAACGACAAAGAGCCAAGCTGGCTAAAAAAGAACCAAAAATGTCTACCATAAGTGTATTGAATGATTTGCGAAGCTATTCTCGTCACTGGCTCACAGAGTTTATTGAAATATATCGCAAGGAAGAATGTTTGTGGCAGGCCAAACATCCAGACTACAGCAATCATGCTGTACGAAATAATGCCTACGATAAGCTTGTGGAGAAGTTAAAAGAGGTTGAACCGAATCCGGACAGAGCTATGGTGGTGCGTAAAATCAACTCGCTTCGTTCGGCCTTCAGGCGGGAATTCCGAAAAACCCTGTCCAAAGAAAATTACGAGTCACGTCTGTGGTATTTTGATAAGTTAATGTTCATCGCCGACCAGAATCCAAAGCGTTTGGGTGGTGGAGTACAAAAACGGGAACTTAAGATTAATTTTGAAGATGATAGTATGGAATACGATCAGGAGGAAGATGTGGGGGTGGGAAAAAATGAATTAATAGATGGCACTGAACTGCTTGAAGAAGTTACAGGCAATCAAATTAAAACAGAGAACAACCTCAGCAACTCGATTCCCCTTCAGACGGCACAACTTCAACAACATCAACAGCAACACCAGCAGACCCAACACCAACCGACCGCAGTGAAGGTGCTCGAGATTACTACACTTGATTCGAATTCACAGCGAGAAATACAGCAGGTAAGTGAAATGTTTTAGTTCTTGGATTTGTACTCTATATTGTCGTACCTACTCTAACTTTTACTTCTGCAAAGCTAAGGCTAGCAATTTTAATTACTCTTAGTTCCTTGTCATGAAGTGTGCTTTCTCAAATTAGCCGTTCGGCTAGGTAGGTCCCCTCCATCCCTGACAACAGTACTCGCACACAGGAATGGTTGAGAATTGTAAGCCACTAGGCCCTAGTTCTCAACGGACTGTTGCGCCACCCAATTTATTTTTGTATGTAGTTGAGAAGTGCAGAATGTTGTGTGAATTCCTTGCAAAAATCTATCTACCTAACGTAGTAATACAGTTTAAAAATCTTTTTCCTTTCTGCAAAGCAAGTTTATTTGACTATCGTATTTAATGGTGCCTTGACTAGCTATCCGCATTAAAAGTTATCTCCTCTTCCCTTGTGTTTTGTTTTAATATATATTTTTATTTCGTTTTAGGCCGTCAATTCTTTGGAACATCATCAACAAATGCAACAACAAATTCAGAATGCTCAAGCCCAGCAAACGCAAGTTACACAGATTCATCATCAGCAAGTCCCTACCATACAAATATCTCGAGAACATCTTCCAACATTATTCAATTCGACGACTGCCTACGAAAATCCACGACAAAATGATGAATTTGATGCAATTGGCATAAATGTTGCGAGTAAATTGCGTGTAATGAATCCCACGCAGAGAATTATTGCTGAAAAGTTGATCAGTGACGTACTTTTTAATGGCCAACTAGACCAATTACATATATCGACTAGTTTAGCACACTAACACGATAGGTATACAGTATTTATTATAAATAATTATTGAAATATTAAAATTTATTTTATAAGCTAAGAGTGTAGTTAAAAGAGAATAAAAGTTGAAATATGAAACTGAATAAAACCTTTAATTGATTGATTTGTCTATGGTTAGGGTTATTGAATTGTTCAATAGTCAGTAAAATATTCTTCATATAAAATTGAAAGTTATCTATATTTATTTATCTGAAAATTTATTTATCCGAGTTTAAAAGTCCTTTTTAAAAGTTAAGTTTATATTTTCTTCAAAACCGTACAACTTTAACATAATGTTTATTAATTAGATTTTTGTTTATTTGGATTATGAAATAATTTGATACTGTGGTTTGTGTATTGTAATTAACTTGTTTTTAAAACAACAAATCATACTTTACTTAATTGTTATAACCGGCGATTTCAATGTTCACAATTCTTCGTGGCTTCTCCATTCGGGCCAGACAACAGCCAAAGGAATGTGTGCTGAGATTTTTGCTGAGTCAGCTTGTCAATGAGCCTACTCGAATATCTGACGTTAATGGCCGAGCGGAAAATACACTTGACTTGTTTCTTACTTCTGATCCTGATAAGTACATAATCAGTGTATTGACGCCTCTAGGCACATCGGACCATAGTGTCATCTGCTAATTTCTCGTGTCAAACAAAACCAGTTAAAGAAAGAGCTCCAAAGAGAACCGTTTGGCAGTACGAGAAAGCCAACTGGGACGGTCTCAATAATTTCTTCCGGATTTTTAACTGGTCACTATGCTTCCCCGGTAGTGACGTAGACTCCAGTGCAGATATGGTTACTAGTATGATTCGTTTGGAAATGGAAACCTTTATCCCGAATAGGGTTAAAAGTATTAAACCTAAGACTAAATCAAGGAGAAAGAGGTGAGCTTCTGGTTTTTTAGAGACAACCCAACTGAGGAAAACCGGGAAAGGTTTAAACAAGCCAGGAAGGCCTGCAATGCCCACGCTTCCTACGCTTGTTGTCAATAACACTCCTTTAGTTAGCTCTATTGATAAAGCTAACTTGTTTGCAAGGCAGTTCGCCGAAAATTCCACCTTACCAGATAGTGTCATGGCTCCCCAGTTCTTGGACGCGTAAATGATTCTATGGGACCAATCTATTTTCGTACTCGTACTGTGACAAGAGCTCTTAAAGATCTCAACATTCATAAATCCGCTGGTCTGGATGGTATCCCCTCTATTATTCTGAAGAGGTGTTCTTTCACGCTAGCAAAACCACTGTGTAAGCTTTTCCCTCTATCCTATTCTTCTGGGCTCGTTGCGAGTAGTTGGAAAATTACATTTGTTCAGCCATTCCCAAAAAAAGGCGAATCTTCTTCTACCGCAAATTATCGACCGATAGCATGGTCATGGAAACGCTGATTAATTATCAGCTTAAGCAATATCTTGAGGAACGGAAGCTTCTTAATGACCGGCAATACGTCTGAAACCCATAAAATAAATGCTGGTGTGCCCCAGGGCTCCGTTTTATCTCCGACCCTTTTCCTCATTTTTATAAATGATCTCCTGTCTGCTACTTCTAATCCAATACATTGTTTCGCTAACGAAAGCGCTCTTAGCTTTTCATATTCGTTTCCAGACTCAAAACCCTCCTCTTCGGATGTGGAACTGCAACGGCAAAATATGATAAGCTCATTAAATTCCGACCTACACCTAAAAAAATCGTGTGGAATTTAATTCTTTGAAAACGCAATGCTGTCTTGTATCGTTAAAGTGAGATAAACCCTCTTTGCCACTATCTATGAGTGGCACTTGCATTAACGAAACTGAAAACCTTGACATCCTCGGAATGTGCATCAGCAACCACCTTTTGTTGAGCGATTACATACGCGATGTCGCCAAAAATGCCGCAAGATGTCTATGTTTTTTGAGAAGATGCAAGAATATTTTCTCTCCGTCTGATCTGGCTACAATCTACAAAACCTATATATGTACGTCCGAAACTTGAATATAACTCTCATCTCTGGGCTTATGCTCCAGTAACTTATTTAAGCCTCTTGTACAGTATTAAATAAAGAGCTTTTAAAATGATTGGTGACATTAACATCATCAACTCGATTACGTCACTCGAACATCGACGCGAGGTTTCTTGGCTCACCCTTTTTTACCGTTATTTTAACGGACTATGCTCTAGTGAAATAGCCAGTTGCATTCCTCCCCTTAAACAATTTAACCGTAATACCTGCGCTTCTAGGAATGCCCATCATTTTACCCTGGAGCTCAACTTCGGCCGTACTATGAAGTACAGAGATTCATTTTTTAGCCGTACTACGCGAATGTGGAACGCCTTGCCACGCTCTATCTTTCCTTATCATTGCAATGGTCAGGAATTCAAAATCAATGCACATCGACATCTCCTATCCAACCCTTCCCTCTTTTCCTAATGCTCACACTGTGTCTTTGGCATGTTAAAGGTATATAAAACCCTTTAAGTGTTCGCTAATTATAAAAAAAAATAAGAACACACCTAACAGACTTCTCATTTTACATAGTTTTTTTGAAATTATTATTAAAAAAAATGTTTTTTTTTTTTATCGTCCAAGTTAAATAAGAATCAAACGCGTTTGCGCTAATAATAAAATGCATGGCTATATTTTTTCAATTAAGTGAAGACTACAATGGCGGATCCAGGGAGGTCATACACTTAACATATTAATGAGTTTTTAAGCACCGCTTAAAAATTGTATTTAATGTTCTCTAAGGGAGGCTGACGAAATTTAAACAACATAATGTGTATCTTAACTTAACATTTGCATATTTCAAGGGCTGAAGTGACAGCTTTAGTTATTATATTATTTTAGAACATTTGTCCAGAAAGATATGGTCTAACTATTTAATTTTGACGGCTCCCTAAATAAATTCTAATATTTAATTCGATAATCGGAAAAACTGTATGAAGCGCATATCGGGGATAATTTTTAATTTGTATTTTCTATTAAAGTTGTTCTGTGATTTTATTTACAAAAATAATTTAAATTTATTCAATTTTTACGACTAACATTTTCCATTCAAAAACAAAATTTGGTTGACCAAATAAAATATAAATATCCATTTCCACACTTAATTAAAACTCTTATGATAAAAGTCACGAGCATTATTCGTCTTTTATGATTTAACAGATTTTTCGAGAGCTCTTCTTTTTGTATGGGACTTATATAGCAAGAATAGCAAGATATAAAAGATCTCGCTGAATAGGCCTAAATTATTCCTTCCGGAGTGTACATGCAAAGACTACAGATTACGGTGGAGCGAAAGGTTTTGATCCGAAGTCCGAACACTATTAAGTAGTACTATCAGGGCTGATGTGTGTCTGACGTTTGAGTTGGTGTCATTGTTGATTTTTGTTGGAGTGTTGAAAGTTGAGGTTGACATCAAACTAAAAACTTTTTCACCTAACAAAACAAAATTCTCTGCTCTCTGCTGCTGATTGCTTGTGAAGTTAAAGATTGAATTGCATTTATAAACAAACACAAAATAAAAACTACTTTTAATCATAAATTCATAAATATGGAATCTAAAATGTGTTTAAATGACCTACGAAGTTACTCCCGTCACTGGCTAACAGAATTTATGGAAATCTATCGCACCGAGGAATGCCTTTGGAAAGGCAAACATCCCGACTATGGTAACCATGCTATTCGAAATGCATCTTATGATAAATTGGTGGAAAAACTTAAAGAAGTCGAACCAAATCCAGATAGAGCAATGGTCGTGCGTAAAATTAACTCACTTAGATCGGCATTTAGGCGAGAATATCGTAAGAAGGTATCGAAGGACAACTACGAGTCAAGATTGTGGTACTTTGATAAACTGATGTTTATTGCCGATCAGAATCCGAAACGTTTGAATAATGCACATAAGCGTGAACTCAAAATAAATTTTGATGATGACAGTATGGATTACGAGCAGGAGGAGGAATCTGAAAAACATGAGATTAATCATAGTGAAGAACAACACATTGCACTGGCACCAGAACCGATTCGTTGTCATGTTATAAAATCTGAAAATATCAACGGTGATAGCTCCCTTCAGCAACAACAGAACCAATCAATTCCACAACAGCCACAACAATCCTCACTCAAAGTCCTAGATATAACATCGTTGGATGTGAATTCACAACGTGAGATACAACAGGTGATGAGAAAAAGAGAAAACTTTTAAAAATTTATAAGTTTATTTCTTTATGTACCTGAAAAGGCTACAATCTTCATATATTTTTAGTAAGACATTGTCAAAATTAGATGTAAGGATGTAATTTAACAAACATACTGCTTTTTCGCAAACAAATTTTCTCCACCTTTTAAGTTCTTAGTATGAATTCTCTAAGCAGAAACTTTTTTAAAATGATCTGTTGGTTCTTGAATTAAAGGAAATAGATGCATTTAAGTACATAATTTCTCTAAAAATTAAATAAAAACAAATTAGTTTGAAAGAAACTTTAGTGTGGAACTCACAAATTACACATTGCAGAATCTCTTTTTACTTCAGTTCTAGAGAGATTCAAAGCTCTTATATTAAATTAAGAGATATGAAACGTTGATTATGTTTTTCAATTAGCCATAAGTTTAACGAAAGTGTCACTTTTGCTGTTTTTGAGACCTTTACCTATATTCTTAAAATTCGTGTTTAAATCTCAGTTCTAGAGGATTCAATGTAAATTCACTTCATAAAGTAGATTTCTTTAATTCTTTAACATCTGAAAAGTTTTTGTATTTAATAGAAAATTAATTTTGAAAGAAAAAAAAAGACTAAGAAAGCCTTACGCTTTTAAGGTACGTATTAGAACGGCTATTCCAGGAAGTCCAATTTATAAATAAAAAGTAATTCAATTCAACATAAATTAAACAAGATGTTTATTGTTCAAGAAAATATGATCGAATAAAAAAAAAACTGAAAAACATCGAACTTCAATATTGTTCGATATTAAAACTATAAAAATTAATATCACAAGTGTTTTTATAGAAAAGTATATATATACAAATAGTGAACTATATATATACTAACACCCCTTCTTAATAAACACTTCTTAAGTAAAGTCTTCATCGTTCTTAGTTAGACCAGCCAGGAGTCTGAATTTTGATTGTTTAATATTCTGTAATGGTTTCGTAAGAATGTCTGCAACCATTTCTTCAGTTGGACAGTAAATGAATTTAACTTCTTTAGATTCTTTAATGTCACGAAGAAAGTAGTACTTTACGTCTATATGTTTAGTTCGAGGATTTATCTTCTCTGAATCCAGTAGTTTTAAACAACTTTGATTGTCCTCGAATATTGTAACATCTTCTAAATCAACTTGTAGATCTTGAAATAATGTTCTCAGCCAAATAAGTTCTTGAGTTGCTTCTGCTAAAGCGACAAGCTCTGCTTCAGTTGATGATAGTGCAATCAATCCTTGCTTTTTACTTGCATAACTGATTGTAGCTTCTCCAAATTTAAATAAATATCCGCTTGTGGATTTTCGTCCTCTAAAGTCTGTAGCCCAATCTGCATCGGCATATCCAACAAGTTTTGAATTTTTATTACATCCAACACAAAGCTGTAATTGTTGAGTTCCTTTCAAGTATCTAAAAATGCGTTTAACTTCGTTCCAATCACGCTGAGTAGGACAGGATACTTTTCTGCTGAGAATTGAAACAGCTGCTGCTATGTCCGGCCTTGTATTTCCTGATAAGTAAAGAAGTGAGCCAATAGCTTTTCGATACATTTCATTGTCGTCTAAAAGCTCATCATCCGTTGTTTGGTTTTTGAAATATCCAGTATCCAAAGGTATTTTGGATGTCTTCGCATCTGACATATTGAAAGTAGCAAGAATTTTCTTTATGTATTTTTCTTGGTGCATATAATACTTTCCATTTCTCTTTTCAATTTGAATTCCAAGATACAACTTCAAATTTCCCATGTCAGTAATGTCAAAATGTCTTCTAATTTCTGCAATTGTCTCTAAAATTAAATTCTGTTCTTTTGAAATAACCAGGATATCATCAACATAAACAAGTATATATATAATATTGTCACCTTTGCCTTTTATATACAAACAACTATCAGCTTTACCCCTTCTGAATCCAAAGTTAATTAGGATCAAATTTATCTTTTGATTCCAACATCTCGCTGATTGTTTGAGACCATATATACTTCTATTCAATTTACATACCAAATTTTCTTTTCGGCTTTGTACAAATCCTGGGGGTTGTTTCAAATAAATTTCATTTTCTAGGTTACCATTCAAGAATGCAGTTTTAACATCTATGTGTTGTACTGTCATGTCATTCATTGATGCAATCGCTAAAAGGGTTCGAAGAGTCGTCTGCTTCACCACTGGGGCAAACACCTGGTCATAGTCCTGACCATATTTCTGTGAGAAACCTTTCGCCACAAGTCTTGCCTTATACCTTTTCGATTCATCAGCTAATGTTTTGATCTTGAATATCCATTTACAGCTTATAGCCTTTCTACCTTTCGGTAACTCCACCAACTCCCAAGCATTGTTCCCTTGCATAGCCTGCAGTTCTTCCTCCATGGCACATACCCATTGCGCACTGTCAGAACTTTCCAATGCTTCCTTATAAGTTGTGGGTTCATCCGGGTAAGCTGTTTTATAGCCATATCTTTTAGGAGGTACGCCTTTGTTGGTTCTTGTTGATTTTCTAACATTATCTTCAGAATCAATGCCATCTTCTCCAGAATAGTAAGTACTTCCATCTTCTGATAACTGTTCTTCAAAATCAACATTGTTTTCATCTTCAACAATTTCTTCATTTTCAATCGTATTAGTTGGTAAGTTGTCGTTTCCTTGGTTCTTGCTGGTAAAAAGATTAATTTCAAAAGTAGAATCATCTTCATATTTTGTCACATCAGGTAATTTGTTCAAGCCGGTATTCATTTCTTCATTAAACTTGACATCTCTGGATTTGATTATCTTGGCTGTTTCAGTATCCAACAGTCTATATGCCTTTGATTCATCACAGAATCCTACAAGTACATATTTATAAGATACATCTTCCAACTTATGTCGAAGTTTCTTAATGACATAATGATATGCCACGCATCCAAATGTTCTTATATGAGTCATAGCTGGTTGTCTTTGAAAATACATTTCATAAGGAGTTTTCAGAGTAGCTTTCGATGGTAATCTATTTTGTAAATAATTAGCAGTATTTAAAGCTTCTGCCCAAAATTTTCTGTTCAGTCCAGATTGTATGAGCATGCACCGTGTCATTTCCATTAGACTCCGGTTCTTTCGCTCAGCTACACCATTCTGCTGTGGACTATAAGGGGCTGTTAACTGCTGCTTAATACCTTTACTTTTAAGATAATCTTTCAACTTTATGCTAGTAAATTCTCCACCTCTGTCAGTTCTTAGTATTTTCATTGGTCTTTCAAAATAGTTTTCAGTTTGTTGTATAAACTCTACTATTTTCTCTACAGCTTGACTCTTTTCTTTCAAAAAATAAACAGTACAGTACCTACTGTAGTCGTCAATCATTGTTAAAAAATATTTGTTCCCACTTGGAGTTATTTCTCTCATAGGTCCACATAGATCTGCGTGAACAAGATCCAAGACCTTATCAGATCTGTTTGTGGCTTGCTTTGGAAACTCTGGTCTTATCATTTTACCTCTCAAACAGGAATCACAATGATCAAGACATGAACATTTAATGAGTTCAACTCCAGTAATTAAATTATTTTGTATCGCATCTTTTATCGACCTTAAATCTCGATGACCAAATCGGCGATGAAAAGTATGAACACATTCCTTTTCAATGTGTGTTACCCTTTTTGCATACAAATCTTCATTAAGCCTGTAAAGGTTTTTATATAAACTAGCCGTTGCATATATTTTACCATGATGTGATAGTTCACAAATCTCATCTTTAAATAGAACTTGCCAACCACTTTCGACAAGTTTTCTAACTTAAAGCAAATTTCCATCTAGCTCAGGAACATAAAGAACATTCTTGACATGAATTTCCTTATTCTGACAAAGCAATATACCACTACCAGAACCATTTGCTTCGATTTTGTTCCCATTTGCTAAATATATGTAATCGCCAGTTTTTCTATTAATATTTCTAAAAAATTTATCATCATTGCACATATGACACGTAGCGGCTGAATCAATATACCATGCAGAATCAATTTTATTTGTACCAGAACTAAAACACAAATCAATATCGTTTTGGTTGCACTCACCCTTACCAGACATAGAAGTTTCAACGGTTTTCTTGGCTTTGAAATTGGGTTTTCTTCCTTCTTGCATCTTGTTTGGGCAGTTCTTTTTTAAATGTCCGGTTCTTCCACAAGAATAGCATTTGAACTTGAAGTTTTGAGTCTTCAATGCAGCATCTTCTAATGGTCCTTTCGAAAACTTGTCACTTTTATTCTTATATTCTTGAATAGGCTTTTCTTTGACTAATTCGAGTGTTAACTCTTCGTCTCTTCTGACTTCAAGAGCAGTCACCAAAGAATTGTAGTCGTCTGGCAAACTTCCTAGGAGAAATGCAACCACAAGATGATCTGCTAATTGCTCGCCTAAGCCAATTAGACGATCCACAATGTCCAGCATATCACAAATGTGATCTTCCATTGTTTGTCCGTTCTTAAGCTGCATACGACACAATTTCTTTAACAACGTTACCTTATTCGACAGTGTTGACTTCTCGTGTGCTTTCTTCAGAGCATCCCAGCATTCTTTAGCAGTATTCAATTTCCGAATATGCATTAGTTGAGAATCTTCCACTGCGAGTCCGATTGTGGCACGAGCTTTCCCATCTTTCAAGGTCCAACTAGCAAGAACAGGATTAGGTGCTGCATCAGCAATAACTTCCCAAAGATCTTCTTTGATTAATAACATCTCCATCCTGTATTTCCATGTTTGATAGTTGTTGTTGTTCAGCTTCTTGAAAATCGATCTTCCTTCTTCCATCTTGAAAAAATTTTTCTTTATCTATTAGAATTTCCTGAATTAATATCTTTAATTATAATTGTTGGTGTTCTGGGCCCATAACCTATTAGAACGGCTATTCCAGGAAGTCCAATTTATAAATAAAAAGTAATTCAATTCAACATAAATTAAACAAGATGTTTATTGTTCAAGAAAATATGATCGAATAAAAAAAAAACTGAAAAACATCGAACTTCAATATTGTTCGATATTAAAACTATAAAAATTAATATCACAAGTGTTTTTATAGAAAAGTATATATATACAAATAGTGAACTATATATATACTAACAGTACGTACAAAAAAAATATGGAATTGAAGACGAGCTTCAGGATTTTAAAGGCAACTTAACATCAATTTGGAAATCTCTTATTCAATTCAAATTCTAAATTGTTTGTAAACAAAGATTTTGGTTGTTTTTGACAGCAAGCCGCTGGTGAATATCGTTTAATTACTAACAAATCTTTAGATGAAATCTCAACTTATACAACTGTATAAGTTTTATAACTCATATAACCACCTCTGATCGTCCATCGTTAATGAGTTTGTGTAGCGCGATTGGAAAAATTCTGGATTTCCGATTCAAATTACCATTACCATACGCAGATTAAAAAAATAATCCCCCAGGGGATAGGTCATGACCCCTACGACCCTTTCTTGGATACGCAATTGATTAGAAACTGTTTGGCACTTACAGGCTTTCAAATGTACCTTCTCTTAAAAATACTCAAAATAATTGTTTTGAAATACTTTAACATTGATGCAATTCAAAGTGGAAAATTCAACACCAGTTTCTAATTTGTTTAAGCACCAACATTTCCTTCTGGGGTTATAACTGTTTCTTCTTTCTTTGTCTAATGTTTGAATTTTGTAACTTTTTATTTTGTTAATTTAAATTGTATAGGCCGTTGACTCTCTAGAACAACAACACCAACAGCAGCAGATGCAAAACGCCCACCACCAAGGTCAGCAAACACAAGTTACCCAGATTCACCATCAACAAGTCCCTACCATTCAAATATCCAGAGAACATCTTCCGACTCTCTTCAACTCGACAACCTTCGATCATCCACGTCAAAATGATGAATTCGATGCCGTTGGCACAAACATAGCCAGTAAACTTCGAGTCATGAACCACACACAGAGAATCATCGCAGAAAAAGTAATCAGTGACATTCTTTTCAATGGACAACTGGGCAATTTAAATATTTCATCAACTTTAGTAAATTAATATAAGTATACTCCCTATATTCTATATTTACCCATCATTTTAAAAACTCCAGGAATCAATTTCGAGCTGAAATGGTATTTATATTTTAAAAATTATTCATGTCTTCATGTAAAACTTTATATATGTATATAGATATATATACAATAATAATTTAAATTTCAACACAATGTTAACATTATTTTATTTAGGATTTGGGAAAAAGATTAATTGTGATTATCTAACCATTGAGACTACTTGGACATAGGCTCCTTTGAAGACAACTTTCCCCACAAATATTTAGCACCCTATAATGAAAAACAAAAATGTCCTTTGAAACTATTTGAATTGATTTTTTGGTGTTTTCCTTACTGTGATGATAGGTAAGTCTATCTTTTCCTCTTCCGTTACAAGAGCCTTGTTATCCTGTAATAGAGCCCATCCGTAGTGCATTCCTATTATTGCTGGGATCATAACAATTGCGACTAGATTTCTTGAGACAAAGGATAGTTTGGGAGCTTTTTTAGCTGTTTCAACTGCTGATAAATCCTTCATTTTGATATTAGTTTAAAAAATATATTGAATTGAAATACAATTTATAAATGTAATTGTTTTCTGCTTCTATTTAAAAACTTTTCGATAAATGGATGGTGTTATGAATTGTGAAGAGAGTGATTTGGACGTTTGATTATAGGCGTGTTCATGTTAATATGATTTTCATAGATAATTTTTGGATAGGTGCTGCCAAGTGTAAAATTTGTGATTCCAAAATAAAGCAATATTCACATGAGCACGACCAACGAATGAACGAATATTCGTCGATTTTGACATTTCTTTCACATGAGAGTTTTTAATTCATCGCGAATGAAGTTTGACAGCCGAACACCATTCACCACCGAAACCAAAACAAGTAAAATTTTTTTAGGTTAAGTACGCGCGATTATTTTATTCGTTGCGAGTGTGGATAACACGAATAAAGTTTGACAGTTCGTATTAACTACAATTTTTTTCGCGACTAATAAATTTGTTTTCTTAAATTTATTAATATATGATATTGAAAAGTAAAAGTATGCATGATGCATCATAAATCAAATAGAAACTATATTGCTATAGTTTTGTTAAGAATTTGTGTGGATATATGTCTTAAAACGTATATTATAAACTCACATTTTGTAATTCATTCGTCGTTCGTTGGTCGCGCTCATGTGAATGCTTCTTAACACAGCGATTTCTGCTTCGGTTGCCTCGGGCTCTTTGATTTTTGACTTTCTAAAAATCCAAATGAATCGACAGAGCCAGTTCAGTTTCCCAACACGCGACGATTTTGGATCGTGTCGAATCCAGCGTTAGAGATGGTGGAAAAATTGTAATAAATATCCAAGCGCCAGCCCTATAGTAAAATGTCATAATGTCCACAATTGGGCACAAGACTCAAAAAGTTAAAAAAAATCGCCAAAACCAACTAAAGGGTGATTAAATTTTGAGGGCCAATGTTAATTTTGAAGAAAATGTAAATTATTTATGAAATTATTGTCGTTTGCTTTATTATGATAATATTGTTATGGTTTAATTATGCATGGCCATAATTTTGTCGAGTCCACTTAGGTGAAATTGTGCCTCATCACTGAAGATGATTTTGTTTCGAAAACTTCTCATCCACTGTTGCCATTTCTTACCACCATTCTGACCATTACAACGCTTGAAATGGTCAAGAGGCTTTAGTTCTTGAGTCAATTGCACCTTCTAAGCTAGTAAATGCAAGTCTTTGTGCATAATGTTCATCAACAAAGAGCGTGAATGGTGCAATTGTTGGGCACGTAGATTAACTGAGGCTATTGAGCCACACTATCGCAAACAGCTGCAATTTATCTGCAGTGCGAGCTGAATAAGCATACACTGGTATTTTCACATCTCCTACGTTTGCGATTGTACGCTCATTTGGACCATTAAATTGACAGAACAAATCACGAAGTGCACGACATGCATTTTGATTTGAAAGTCAATTTTTATAATAAGCCTGAATAACTTTAACTCATTGCTCGATTGTGTATCTTTCCATGGTTAAATTGAATTAGTCAGTAGGTAATTGAGAAATGTCAAATGAAATGCAGAAAAAAATTGACGTTTGAGTGTGGTTAACATCGGCCATTTAAAATTTAGCCACCTTTTACCTATTTCACTGACATTTTTTTCATTTGATGTTTGCGTTTGGCCGATAAAATTTTGTCAGTAGGCCCAAATGTTGAAACACATGACATCTATTGGACGATATGGCAATTAGTAATTCTGGCGTAATGACATTTTAAAATTGATTTTTGCAATATGACATTGATTTCATTTTCTTCTAAAAAAGTTTTTGGGCGATATGACATATTTAATATCATGGTGTTATTTTTATTGGGCAATAGACTGAACTTTTCTTTTTGTTTGGAATTTTATAAGACCCAAAAAAGTTTAAACGCCCAAACGTTCGGTAATATTGCCCAAGCCATACAACAAAATGTTAGTAAAATTGTTTTCGGCACTATGATATTTTTTATTTGGAGGATATGGTTTTGGGCGAAAAGACCTAAGGCCACAAGAACGTATTTCCACTTAAATTACAGAAGGGCTAGTAGCTCTAAGGAATAAATGACACCAATTTGAAGTTGGGTACAAGCCGTCCATATCTTGCAGAATTAATTTTTAATTTGTTTCCTTATAAGAAAAATTATTAACGTCAAATTAATCTCCTTTTCTTTTATGGAAATGCAAAGTTACCATTTAACTAAATGTATTTTTTACTTGTCAATCTTTTATTTAGAGATATTTCCTAGTTTACCCTATGTAAATGCATTGGCATCACTTAAAACTCCTTTTGATGTGTTTTGACTTTGACAGTTGACACTGGCAACTGGCATCGAAAAAAGAGGTGAACTATATATTTTTCGCATACAAAAATAATAAATGCAAATAAATATTTTTCCCTTTTTAATAAATATTTACAATATTATTTTTGTAGTTGAATAAAATAAGAGAATCCATTTGAATTTATTTTTCCTCGATCACATAATTCAAATTTCAAAATACAGGGACGAATATGTCGTACAAGGAAAAACCAAGCACGTCCAACAACAAGGAGGAGATGTTTGACTGCTTCTATACTGAAGTGAGTGAATAAATAAAATGATTTGGTATTTGTTTCTGTTCTATATTCTAGTTGTTCTATATTAAAATTGAAATTAAATGCGAGTAAATTTAATTATTGTTCTTCTCACCTGCATATATCCCAAATATGAATTAAAAAATAAGGTAAAACAAATCGAAAAAAGAGATTCTGTTCTAACTTCGAAACAACAAATTGATAGAATTCTACGTCCTGGCTCAACATATTTCAATTTAAATCCATTCGAAGTTCTGCAACTCGAGCCCGAATCGACCATCGAAGAAATTAAGAAAAAATATCGTTCTCTTTCGATTTTAGTTCATCCGGACAAGAATCAGGACAACAAGGAGCTCGCCCAGACGGCATTCGACATCATAAATCGGGCCTGGAAGACCTTGGAGAACGAAAAGACACGAAAGAAATGTCTGGACGTTTACGAGGAGGCAAAAGACAGGACAGATCACATGGTTAATTGCTCATATCACATTATGTTCTCATCTTCTTAGGTTAATGTTAATAATTCTTTTTTGTTTGCACTCCCAGATCGCGGAGAAGAAAAAGAAACTGAAAAAAGACGGCAAATCCCATGAGCCAATTCCAGAGGATGATCCGGAAAAATACAAGCATGCAATCTATGTAATGGTTATGAAGCTCTTCGCTGATATGGAACGCCGGAAACAACAGCTCGAACAACGAGATCAAGAGGAACGAAAACGAAAACGCGAAGCCGAAATCGAGGAAGAGGAAAAACGCAAAACCGACAAGGAATGGCAACAGAATTTCGAAGAATCACGACAGAACCGAGTAAATAGCTGGCACGATTTCCAAGCCGGCACGTCCAAAAAGAAGAGTAAAAAACAGAAGAAAATGCACGGAATGTTCGAACCACCGAAACTAAAGCCAGAAACTCGATAGATCTTGCACTGGAATTTTTTCACAGTTAGTAGTTGGCCTCCCAGACTTTGCATCTTACACGGTTGTGTGTAATATTTTAGTTATTGTATTTAGCTATTAGGAAAAAATACCATGCATACACAACAAAGAGACTATAAAACTATCATGTTCGGACGATATTTTTACGAAAACTCATAATTTTTACAGTTTGCCACAAAAGAATTCATCAAACTTCATAAAAGTTTCTTTCTTTTATAATATTGATTTTGAAGTGAGCAATAATGATCTTATTTTATATGCGAAAATGCAAAACAAAATATATAAGTAATTAATTAAGTAAATTAATTTTGTGTAATTTGGATTTTTATTTTGTTGTTGAAATATGTAATTGAAATTTTAAGCTTTTAAAACATCTCCCAATTAAACAATCTCTTTATCGAATTTAAAGCCGCGTATGACAGCATTTATAGGAAAGAGCTTTACAGAGCAATGTCTAGTTTTGGCGACAACTAGAGGCACAATCTTCCAAAGATCCATCCAATTACTCGGATAAGCCGACATAATTGGAAGATTAAAGCGTGATGTCAGTGGAGCGTTTTTGAGCATTGGGACATAAGGGGAGAAGATGGGTTTAGTGGTTAATAAGAGCAGGACCAAGTACATGCTGTCATCAAAGCAGGACTTTGAACCACGACGTCTTGGACAAAACGTCACCATTATATTATCGCTAGAAATTCAGACAATGACACCAGCGCTGAAATCAAACAAAGAATAACTTGCAATTCGCTGCTTCTGTCAAAGAAAGATGAGAGCGTGTTAGGATGCTTCGAGGAAAAATTTCTTCGTGTGATTTTTGGTTCCGTCTGCATAGATGGAGAGTGGAGGAAAGGATACAATGATACTGTACGGGCTGTACAGCGACACTGACCTGGTTAACAGAATTAAAGTCCAACGACTTAGATGGCTGGATCATGTAGTTCGAATGGACATCAACGCTCCAGCCGGGAAGGTCTTCGAATCCAATCCCGAGAGACGGCGCATTAGACAAAAACCGCGGCTCAGGTGGCGGCTCTCTCACGCAGGTGAGAGAGGACCTCAACCAACTTGGTGTGCGAAACGGAAGACAGCTAGCTAGGAACCGAGCTGGCTGGACACGCATGTTGGTTGGGGCCCAAGTCCGCCCCTGACTGTAGCTCTACCTTAAGTAAGTAAGAGCAATCTCTCATGTGATACAATAATGTTTAGAAAGATGCGGTAAGGCCTCTAATTTGTCCTTTCGGAAAAAACCCAACATGATCTTATAAGCAAGTAATACAATTAAGTGGATGAATATAATCTTTAACAGTTTTTATTACAAACAAATCAAGTATTTGAAATAAACGATATTGAATCTTTAATCTATGCTAGATCTAAGCAAGACCTCTAATTGAAGGGTACAAATAACAACCCGTTCTTAAATGTGTATACATATCGCTTGAGGATTATAAAAAAAAAGCATAGATAAGCTATCATAGAAATCAGAGCAAGTTGAAAACATTGACAATCTTGCAATGAACAAGATGAATAACAAGCTTGTGTTTCAAAATTGACAATACATTTGAATCTTCAATAATGCGACTTTGGGTATTTCCGTCCATCGCTCGTTATGAAACTTAATCAATCCCAAATTCAATAAATATGTTTTTAAAGATATAGTTCTTAATCACATCCTTGGATCCTTGGGAGAAATAGGTGACACAGTTCCACTGATAATACCCGAATACTTCTGTGGTATAGAAGAAAACGTGATTAAATATTAAAAGGCAATTATAACTAAAACTTTCAAGACTGCTCAAGTTTAAGCAAGAATAATCTAATAATAGTAACAGACCTTTCCCACTGGCCACCCTTACTATAAGCTGTGAATAGGCATCTTAAAATTCTTGGCCGAAAAGATTTTAACCTAATCATGTTTTGGGAAAAATTGAAGTACTCATACACCAAATGAGGAAAGACTTGGAACACTATCAAGTGGAAGAAAACAGCCTTCATTCTCTGATAATACCTCAACTACTAAGTTTCTAACAAGACATACAGGTATGGACATCCATGAGAACTTTTAACTTTTATCAATACTAAAGTAAGATTCTTTTGAAAAATTACAAGAACATTAATTTGTACTTGCTTGTTTACTGGTTCAAAATTAAATGTTGTTTTCATAAAATGAGTTCTTCTGCGACATTAAAGAATATAAACAGATTGGATGCAGGCGTGTTTATTTCTTTTTGCGTCAAAATATCAATTATTTCTTAAAGATTTTTCTTTTATGAGACGGTAAATTCATTCTGTAATATTTAATTTACTAGGCCAACCAAGAAAAAAACACCTTAAGAGAAGATCGTAGGATCAGTCGGGCTTCAAAAAATGATCCTTTCAAGTCTTCAAAAGATATTTGAGGTAAACTGCAGCTGAGTATTACTGAAAGAACATTTCGCAGAAGGCTTGTTGAAGGAATTTTACAAGGAAGAATCGCAAGAAGAAATATTGCATCTCGTTTAAAATTCGCGAACATCATATTAATGCGACTGAACAAGGAGTTAAAAAGTGGAGACATTTTTTTTGGACTGACGAAACGAAGATCATCTTGGTGGACAAACCGTCCAAAGGCCAACTTTGAAATAACTCAGTCCTCAAAATACCGAGAAAACGGTTCAGAATGGATGCGGCAGTATTCTTCTTTGGGGTTCTTAATCTTGGTATGGCGTAGGGCCCAGTTCATCTGATAGAAGGCAAAATGGATCTGGTAATGTACTTAAAGATTATGAAGAACACGATGCTGCCTTATGCTGAAGAGAAATGAAATTATTTAATTAAAATTAAATTCAATAAATGCTACGGAATTACCTTCACAATCGCCTATTTTAAATACAATAGAAAATTTATGGGGTGATGAAAAGAGGGCGTGTCACATCGGCAAGGCAATTAAATAATCGACTTACCTGAAAAATGTGTCTCGAAATTAAGCTTTGATTTTTCTTTACTTAATAATGACTTTATTTTTTAAAATATGCAAAAATGTATAAATTTATTTGTATTTGATATATCAAAAGTAATCGTATTACAAGGCAGTATACAAACTTGCGGTAAACACAATATCTCTTTTAATAGCATTTGAAGCTTCTTCCATTTTACTTTGTAAAGCTGGATTACCAATTCGAATTGCTGCAGTCTTAACATCACGTAGTGTTTCATCTAACTGCTGAATGCATCTCACAATAATGCCTTCTTGTACTTCTGTTAACTTCATAATTTCAGCAAAAGGCTATTAAGTAGAAACAAAACAATAACAAAACACAAAATTTTAACTTTATTGTTTTTTTTGTGGATTTTCAAAAATCTTACCTTATTTCTTGCCCACTCGTAAACAACTTCAACTAACCCGAAATTTAAACGATTTTCGGTTTCCATAACAACTTTATGTCTTAGTTCTTCTGTTAGAATAATATTGTTGATTTCTTCGAACTCTTTTACACACTATATACGAAAATATATTAATAACAAAAAACACAGTCGTAAGAATAAAAAATTGACCTTTTTTAGTTTTTCTGGAATAACTGGTTCTCCTTGAATCTTTGCCTGAAAAACTAATCCTGATAGTAATGCAGCAATTTCAGCTGGTTCCAAATCGTTGAACATGTTACATAGAATCAATTCTGTTATTAACAATTCATTTTGACCCATTTTACAAGCTACTTTTCCTTTCAGTGTTACTAGAATATAAATATATAGTTGTTAGAATTAAGCAAAGTTTTACAACAGCACATTATGTAACATCATAAGAATACATCGGTTTAAATTACAATATCCTCAAGAACCATAACTTCCAATTTGTAAAGCATTAGTTTTCAGTATTTCGCATTTGTACTACGAAGACAATCGAAATAACAAAATATACTTTCGATAATTCCACCGATATTTGAGAAGTTTTGTCTGCACTAAATAAGTTTTAGCTCAAGACCGACGATAATTCTTATGGTGCTAAGTTCTGGTCAAGTTTTGCCATCAATGCCTACATACCTTCATTTTGTTCATCAATATATTTAAGTGCCCTCAGAACTTCCAATTTATTACAATAATCTGGATACAAGGATAAGTTTTTAGTTGAATTTTTAAACTTTAAGTCTTCTATCCGTTTTTCTAGGATTTTTTTATCGTAAACCGCACTAAATTCTTGTTCAAAGCCAGCAATATTTGTATGTGGCAAAACTTCGCTTAGTTGCTTCGATAAATTTTCCAGATTTCGAATTTCTGCCATTTCATTTCCATCAGAAACATTTACTTCCGATGTAAGATTTATAAATTTCACCGATTCGGGTTGAGCTATGTAATTATTATTGAGCATTTGAAGTTCCGAAACCGCTTTTACTACCGATGTACTCGGTGGACTATCTCTGAAACGTTCTATTTGACGTTGCTCCCAATTGCGAATTATGACATTCGGATCGACTTTTATATTGGATTTGGTTATTTCAATAATATCATCGGCTTTGATATCTAAAATTGTATGACCTCCAATGCCGTCAGGTTGGAAGAACTTATTTTGCGGAGTTAAAGAGATCAATTTGTTAAATGCTTCTCCACGATTGAGTGCTTCCTTAAAAAAGTTAAAATATTTTATATTTTAATTTTGTTTAAAATGTAAAGAACTAACGATTTAATTAAAAAATTATTCAACAAAATTTGGACAGAAAAAAATCAAACAACTTACTCTTGTATCATATGCTTGATGATGATCTAGTACGAGAACTTTATACATTGTATCTTTTCCAGCAACTGATTTACTCGATAACAAAATTCCCAATTTGTTATAGTGGCGACCCTGTGTGACGACCAAAACGCGTCCAGTTTTCATTTCCTTCCTTACTTTTGGTTGGTTTAGCAGAGATTTCTTTGAATTACAAACACAATTTTATTCATACTGAAACTGAATGAATTCAAATTACCATCAAATGGGATTTTTCCTTTAAATAATTCGAAGCAAGAACATAAAATCGCATTAACGGCTTCAAATGTTCACCTAAATCCGGCATCAAGGCGATTTTATCCTCAGCCAGCTTAAGTTGTTTTGCCTGCTCTGGTATCTGTTGTTTCATATTAAATTCCTTAAAACTAAACTGCATTATATCTTCAACGTTGATGCTTTCTATTCTCAAGCAATTCAATATAACAGAGTAAAGCAATAAAAATTGCGATTGTAACTTTTGGGGACTTCCCAAAATCATTGGACGTAAATCGTTAGCTGGGGGTACGTCTTGTTTGCAGAGCAAAATCACTGTTCCATTCTCATCGTGACCACGACGGCCAGCACGTCCAGCCATTTGTATGTATTCTCCTGGTTCTAGATTCCTAACTTCCATACCATCAAATTTTCGATGAGAATCAAAAATGACGGTCCTTGCAGGCATATTCACGCCCATAGCGAATGTTTCTGTTGCGAATAGTAATTTTACTAATCCTGATTGGAACAACAACTCAACAATTTCCTTAAGAATCGGCAATATACCACTGTGATGGACACCTATTCCACGTTCTAAGGAGTCCTTCATGGTAAGAACTTGAGGTAGCATACGATCTGGAGGCTTTAACTTCATCAGACATTGCTGGAAGAATTTTTGTACAGCACCTTTTTCTCGTGCCGTGTTTAAATCACAAGATTGCAAAGCAAAGGCATTAGTGTCACAGCGTTTTCTTGATAGTGTGAATGCCACAACAGGCATATTATTATTTCTCTTCAAGAAATCGATTAAGCCTACCCAAAGGTTTTGATCTTGCTTAGAGCCTATTTGTTTGCCTCCTCCACCTTTCGATTTACTGCTTGTCGATTCTTTTTTCTTTAAAACTGCCTGAGCATAGCCATCCTCAAGAAATTTGCCATTGGCGTCCACAATCAGAAAATTATCATTTTTACTTTTGCCACCACAACCTGTGTAGAGATAGTGCATCAATGGCACGGGTCTTTTCTCCGTATTGATAACATAAACCATTCTCTTTTTTGTGCTCCCAACCCAATTGGCTAGTTCCATGGTATTTGGAACGGTTGCACTTAACATTATTATGCGTACGTGGTCGGGCAGCAGTATGATAACTTCTTCCCACACATGACCACGTTCGGGATTATTAATATAATGAACTTCATCGAATATAACGTATTCCAAATCTCGGGTTATATCACTGCCACAATATAACATGGATCTAAGAATTTCCGTTGTCATTATAAGGCACGTCGATGTTGGATCGATTTGCAGATCACCTGTTATTAGTCCAACATCTTTGAAAGTAGTCTTAAAGTCACGATATTTCTGATTGGAGAGTGCTTTAATTGGAGAGGTGTAAATAGTTCTGGTCATGTCCCGTTGCGACAAAGCAATTGCATATTCTGCAACTACTGTTTTGCCTATAAAATTTGTATGGTAAGAGAATTTCGAGCATGTAAGTACTTTTATTTCTTGTCAACTTACCTGCTGAAGTATGAGCAGCAACAAAAACATCTTTGCCTTCCTCGAGTTTAAGAATAGCTTGCTTTTGGAATACATCCAATTCGAAGGGATATTCCATTGCCGGTGCGGGAACCTTTTCTTTAAAATCTGTGATTGGGTGAGAGATATCGACCTTTTCAGCCCATTTAACCTTCGCATCAGGATTTGTCATCACCTTCGATATGTCCAGAACAGGTCCAGCATCAACCTCCAGAAGTTGATCATCATTGGAAGAATGTTTGAATCCACTTGATTGAATGGTATTGCTCTTTTCTTCTTCCTCTTTGGTCAACTTTAACCACTCTTGAACGTCGATTTCTTCTTCCAAATTGGTCAGTAGATTAACATTATTTAAATTGGGCTTCTTAAAGTGTGATGACTCTTTGAATTCATAGCCATGAGTAAAGCCCGGGGGGATTGTCAGCAACTCTGTGTCAAAATTGAAATCATCGCATTTACTTTGTTTGATTTCTTTTTGTGGTTCATCTAGACCCCCCGGCCAGAATGGAAAGTTCATTTCGGAACCCCATGTCGCTTCGTCTAACAAACCCGGTTCTCGTCTCATTGACATTGAATTATTTGCCGTAGCACCAACATGCTCCACATCGGTTTCTACAAAGTCTAGGATCTCGCCAGTAATGAAATTCCTTTTTTGAGTAAGTTTAGTGCTAGCCGGACACGGAGGCAAGTTGAAGAGCCGGGTTTCATCCAATTTCCGTGGAATGATACTGGGCAAGGGGTCGTGTATGGAGATATTTGGACAGAGTATATAGTTTCTTAAATGTTTTATGTTTTCATTCTCTATTTCCTTCATTTTTGTATTTTATTATAAATATTTTAAAAAATTAATACTTTCAATTCTGTTGAAACGAAAATTTTATTGACATTCTTGAAATGTCACTTCGTTATTTTTCTTGTCCTAAAGAAGTTCATTCCCTTTTGCGAATTATTTGCAATTATTGACATGTTTGCAATGTTCAGTTCCTAGGCCTGTTCCAAAACTTTTATAAGGTTACGCACCTACTAGGCAATTTAATAATTCTGATTACCGAATTTGATGAATAAGTTGGGGATGGATTTGTAGTGATTTTTGACACTTTAACTGTGTTAACAATATTTGTATTGACATTTGATTCTTTTCTCATCGGAATCTATTTTTTTTTTTTAAATCCAAAAATGTCTTATCACCTCCAAATCCAGATATTTATTTTGAGGTATGAGGTATGGTCTTATTACAGGTCATTTGCTTAAAGTACAGTTACACAACGTAGTTTTAATAATTCTAAGATATTAGAAATGTAACAAAAAATTCTAATACAAATTTCTCATTTTTGATGTCAGAAGCCTGGGAAAAGAATATTTATAATTCGATTTCTCAAGAAATTGTCATCGTACAATTTTAAAAGAATGAAAAGAATTACAATAAGATAATTTTATTAATAAGTGAGAATTAATAGTGAATTAAGTTTTTATTTCATTCTTCTACTGTCGATCGTTCTGAGAAAATTCTTAGATATCCTAGAAATATAAACTGGCAAAATATAAGGTTCGTAAGTGTCGTAACTTTCTGACCACGTAAAGAAAAACCAGTTGCGAAGCACCAACAGGCTTAGGATATGGACAGACTTACTGATGACAACCCACGCAAACGATTTAAGCAGAATGTCACCGCCATCCATAAATCGCGATGGGATGGACCGGGCAAAAGATATTGAAAAAACTGCGATATTTTGTATGGCGACTGTTACCGAGAAAACCAACAACGCTTATTTGGGTGCGGCCTTGTCACTTTAGCCAGAAGTAACAAGTCTTGAGCTATAGGTGCATCAAGGCTAAATTCGGCAACATTAGCCTTATATGCGCACACGCCCCCACAGAGCTCTTGGGCAAAGCATATGAGCAGTGTCCTAGCTACAATATTAAAATAGTCTTGGACGATTTAAATGCCAAGCTAGGAATAGGAAGGGAAGACATCTTTGGTGGAATAATTGGGAAAAACAGCCTGCAGGACAACACTTCCGATAACGGATTCAGGCTCATTAATTTTGCTGCGGGTGAAACGTCATGGTAGACAGTAGTCGTTTTCCACACCTCAACATCCACAAAAGTATTTGGAGTTCTCCAGATCAATCAATTGTCAACCAGATTGACCACATTGCGAACAACGCTAGACACACTGCCAGCATCATGGATATCCGAACTTTCCCAGAAGCTAAAATCGACTTGGACCACTACCTCGTTTTAGGGAAGGTAGCACTTCGGGTTTCCAGACCCAAGGCAAAACAGGAACAGCTACAATCGCCAGAGATCACCAAATCCTTCTCCGACCGAGTTACAAGTAACTTCTCTCGAAGTTTTCTACCGCCAACACAATGTATCGAGAACCAGTGGCAACATTGTCAATATGCAATCATAGAATCAGCCTATGACGCATTGCGTAGAAGGACGAGAGCTGCTCACGAGCTTTGTGACCGGAAGAGGAGAGAGGAACACCGACTTATCAGAAGGAAAAAGAGAGAGAGATGATGAGAAGCGTGCGGTCGAAGACGTTGAGAGGTTCAAAAGCAATATTAAAGTACGATAGTTGCAAAGACGAAAGTGGAAATATCATAGTGGAACCGAAGAAAATTAAACGAAGAATTACTCTTGCTAACCACTTTTTCTTTGGGCTAATAGCAAAGCCCTCTCTTGAGCGACCAAAGTGTCGCTATTTAAGACCCTCATTACACCCATCCTGCTATATGGTGCAGAAGCATGGACTATGTCAAAAGCGGACGAAAGCTCTTTGGGTCGTTTCTAGAGAAAAGTTCTTCGCGTAATCTACGATCCCGTACACATAGAAGGTGAGTGGAGAAGAAGTTGAAACGACGAGCTGTACGGGCTGTACAGCGACGTAGACTTAGCCAGACGAATGAAAGTCCAACGATGTTCCGGAAAGTCTTCGAATGCACTCCCACATGACAGCGCAGTAGAGAATGACCGCGGACCAGGCAGCCCGTAGAAGTTTAAAGTGATATCAAACAACTTGAAACGAGCTAGATGAAGAAGTTTGTTGGGTGAGGCCCTAGTTCACACAGGACTGTAGCGCCACCTTCAGTAAGTAAGTCGTATACTACATTCTTGTCCTTTTTGTATAATAATGATCTCGAACTATATATTTAATTTGCTAATTAAAATCGATATTAATTCACCTTTACGCAAAGGCTAAGGGATAAGCTGTAATAGTTTAAAAAGTTACGAAATTCATACTTTACAAGAACATCAGCTTTGTAGGAATTCGAATCGATCAATAACAACATTAAAATATTTAGAAAGGTTTTTTGTTTTAACAGTTTTTTAAAAATGTAAATTAAATAGTGTTTAATAAATCACAACATATCATGGCAACGCTAATTTACAATAATTTAATGTTTGAAGATTATTTCATACGAATGTTGACCTTGACTGTGCCTCAAATGGTACAGTATCTCACGAATAAATGTTTTAATGTTGTCTTTCAATTAAAGCGGGCTTGTCTGTATAGACATGAGCTTTAACATAGCCCCACAAAAAATAGTTTAAAGGCGTTATATCGCACGATCTAGGCGGCCAACCCGAACGTGAAATAAAATGTTCACTGAACTCGCCTCTCAATAAGTCCATTGTTGCGCGTGCTGTGTGGCATGTGGCACCGTCTTGTTGAAACCACATGTCTTGCAAGTCAAGCTCTTGCATTTTGGGCAAAAAAAAAGTTGGATAACTTCTCACGGTAGCGCTCACCATACACAGTTACGTTACGATTCGCATCATCTTTGAAGAAGTACGGTCCAATGATGCCACCAGCCCATAAACCGCACCAAGCTGTGACTTTTTCTGGATGCATTTGTAGCTCTTGCAATGCTTCTGGCTGATATTCACTCCAAAGTCGACCATTCTGCTTATTTACGTATCCATTGAGCCAAAAATGAGCTTCGTCGCTGAACACAATTTTTTGGTAAAAAACGCGGGATGAACTTTGTGCCTGTCTACACGCGTTGTGCCCACAACATCGAGAAAGAACTAATAATTTAGTTTTTTCTCTCTGGTGGGCACAACGCGTGTAGACAGGCACTAACAGAGCACGCAATTTGATAAGACGATTCATGGTTAAATTATAGACCAAACTGAAATGTTTGACAGTGAAACAAAACACGAAACCTGCGTCAGCTGTTTAAACCACTGCAGTGTTGCCAAAAAGATAATAGCTAAGAAATCACCCTTTATTAAAAAAAATTATTCAATAATGGTTCGGATGATCATTAAACAAAAAATTGATTTTCGACTCAAATATCTTGAGGTATTAAAAAAAGATACAAAATATTATTGTTAACGTTTTGTAAAACTTCTTAAAAAATCAAATTGGTGTGCAAATAGGAAGTTATTATTGTTGGTCACATTCCCAGTTTCTTTTTATTCTGATTCATTACCAACAGCATCTATATGAGTTTGTAATTTGGAAAGCGTCTCACTGGAACATCTTTGTTAAGTTCATACCTGATGACGATGATATTTTGAACTTTTGCTTACAATGGGAAAAAAGAGTTTGTCCAAATAGGATACAAAATAAACTACAGATTGCATCATCTCATGTCCTTATCCAGGTAAGGGAGTATTCGCTTAATGGAATATAAAATGTAATGATCGCTCGTAACAGATCTTCCTCTGAAGCTGAATTTGAGCTTAAGGGTAAACTGATGAGCATACCTAGAAGCACGGGTATAACGGTTGAATTGTTTGAGGGGATGATGCAACTGGCTATTTCACTAGAGCATTTATAAGTAACGATAAAATAATGATATGAATGTTCAAGAGAAGCAAATGTCTCGGTAAGAGGACGATCTACTATCATTTTAGAGCTCTCTTTTCAATTTTATTCAAAAGACTCAAGTAATTTATTGGGGCACCAAGCTAAAAATAAGAATTATACTCTAGTTTTGGCTTAAAGCTTTGTAAATTATAGCCAGATCAGAAGGGGTCAAACATTTTTTACATTGTCACAGAAAACCTAAACACTTAGTAGAATTTTTGGCGACTTCAAATATGTGCTCACTCAACAAGAGAGGGTTTGTGATGCACATACCTAGAATTGAAAGCTGTTCAGTCTCCTCAATGCAAGTTCCACCAATGGATAGTGGCATTGGGGAAGGTTACGCTTTTGCGATAGTAGACAGAACTGAGTTGCAGGGGGCATTAGGTATTAAGGAATTCATTATAGAGCACCTCGCCCAGTTCCTGGGGTTTTAAATCATGTAGTAGCCTTTCTTGTTGTGAAAACAGAAACAAGAAATATGCCGATAAGATGCTCTTCTTTTGGGTGGAAGACTAGACAAATTCGTATAAGCTTTAACTTTTCAAAAAACTTTAGGCGTTGCACTCCTTTTGTTCTCTGTCTCTGAAACAGTTGAGCCCATGAAAAATTGATTGAAAGAAGCATTTTAGCATAAATTGTATGTTTGATAATAATTTTGTTAAAGATGTTAACACCAAAAAGTGGCATTTGCGACGCGGCGGTCTATAACTTACGGTTTGGACCGAGATTTTATGAGAATTTTTACAAAATGCTTAGAAAATTAAAGGAACTTAACCTAAAGAAGTAAGTAAACACTTTCGAAATATCGCGTGTCGTGTTGATCTTAAATACTCCAATTTAATTAAAAACCAAAAATGGACGTAGTTGGTGCAATTACCTGAACAAAAAAATATGGACATCCTAATGTAATAAAAGATGACATATTTTTTGATTTTTTGAATTTACTTATCCTGAATTTTAACGTCCTGTATAATATTTTAAATGAACATAAGACTTTGAATTTTTTAAAACTATAATGAAAAAAGTTAACAAAGAAACGTAGGTACGTATATTATTTTAAATACTCAAACACAAATGAGCAGGTGGATTATACATGATGGGAATTTATTTTAAGTGTTTCCATTTAACTAAAGAGAAACGTATCAAATCAAGTCAATTTTTGTCAACTTATAAATTAAATATTCCTCTTCTGACTTAATTATGTATGAATTAAAACAAAACACGAAATCTATAACCATTGATTAAAAAAAATAAAAGACTTTTACTTTTCGCCAGATTACGAAAGCAAAATTTCACCTAAAATTTAGTTTAAATTTAAAAGATCAAATCTTTTGCAGACATTTGCAGACCTTAAGTTGGTGGTTGCAATTGCAAAGATACCATTCGAGCACTAGAAGAATTTTAAATATTTAAAATGTCCAAATATTTCTTTATTGCTGTAAGTTTTCATTTATAAAAGATTTTAAATATTTATTTTTTAACCAATATTCAACAAATATCATAGTTCCTAATAATCATAATTGGAAGCGTCATATCCAATGCATATAAAACAACCCATATAAGAAAGTAAGTGAAATTGTGTTTTTCGTTTTTTTGAGAATAGAACTTAAAAAATAAATCAATAGGGAATCGGTTCTTACCCGGCCAAGACGAGATACATCAGAAGAACAACAACAGGAAACAAATGCTAATGGAAAGGATGCCGCAGATGGAACAAATCAAGGTGTTCTTGCTTCATATTGGAATAGTTTCCTAAAGAGAGCTCGTCTACCTCGCCCAAGTTGGAATATAACAAATCCTTTATCCAACTTATTCAATCCCTATGTGGTTGAAGTCGATTATCCACCAGAAAATTCCAAACCACAGCAACTGAATGGAAAGCCACATCTTATTTTGCTTGATCCTGAAACGCAACAATACTACAAGGTGCAACCAGTTCCTTCATAGAAGTACAAATTGGTAACTTATTAGTGATATATGGCATCAAAATACATTGATTTATTTATTAATAACATTAAACATTTACTCAAAACCAATAATTAATAGATTAAAAAAACTGTGAAAAAAAATAC
The DNA here is from genome assembly GCA_920104205.1 of Eupeodes latifasciatus. Classification (NCBI taxonomy): domain Eukaryota; kingdom Metazoa; phylum Arthropoda; class Insecta; order Diptera; family Syrphidae; genus Eupeodes; species Eupeodes latifasciatus. The sequence goes on along the minus strand of OV049924.1, from coordinate 291,910,179 downwards.
AAATTACATAAAGTGTTTTTAATAGAGGCGTGATTGTAATGAAAAATGTTGAGCTAACTCAGTGGTTCTTAATTTATAAACATGTAAACAATTACAAAAAAATAACATAACATGTAAATTTATTAAGTGTCCTAAAAGAATTAATTTGCATAAATTAGTTAGTGTGCAAAAATTGACTGAGCTGGAAAACTTTTTTAAACAAAGCAAAAAATTTAAAAACCAAGTTTGCAAATCCGGTCTTTTGTTTGTAATTAATTGTTTGACATCTTAGAAGTACCCAATTAAATTTGTTGTTAGAAAGTAATAGAAACTTGTGTGAATACTTAAATAATGTTTTCCTTTAATTTTATTCCTTCATCACAACTATAACTATTTTTTCCTATACCTGGGATCAATATCATAAATTAATTCACTATATTCGTTATTTCGTGGCTTTGAGGTACTCGTAAATCCACCCTCTGAACTTTTACTGCTTAAATTATTTGAGGCTATTAACTCTGTTGTGGTTTTAGTGTTAATTGGCGTCTTAGTTTGTGGTTTTGAAGTGGTGGAAGTTGTAGTTTGGTACGCTTGAGTAATTTTTGTATTTCCAACATTTTGTGTTGTGGGTTCTTTGTTAAACGTCACTGCTTCCGTCGAAGTACTATAACGCGTTTTTGTAATAGCACTCTCTGTTGGTTTCGTTGAAAATGTATCCTTAATGTCCATTGATGGTTTATTTTCAAAAATACTTCCAGTTGTCGTCCTCATAGTAAAATATTTTGGAGTCGTAGTTGTAAATATTTGAGAGTTATGTTGATTATTTACTCCGTTTAATCCATTGTATATTAATAAATTCTTTTGAATTTGTAAACCATTTGGTATGGTTGTAATTATTGTTTTATGATAAAAGCGATTATTATTATTACTTTTTGTTGTAATAAAGCGTTGTTGGTTTGAATTTCCCCAATTCCATGAAATTTGTACAGGTCGCCTATATCGTGGCTTCAATCCCAATAGTCTTGTTATAGATCTTCGTTGAATTCTAGAAGTATGCTCTTTATAAAAGTTGTCTTCACCGAGATTTTCAACTAAAATACTTATAACAAGAAGAATTTCATAAACATTAGTGCCGAACTTTTTTTAATGATGTAAATGATCGATTTGTTACCTATTTTGTTCATTGTCAGAACTTTCTGCAAATGTCGTTAATAGAACAGTTATTACAAAAAATACCTGAAAAAAGCAAATGGTTTTTAATTATAAGCTTAGCTTTATTTCTGAAAAGTATTAAAGTCAGATATTGTATTAAACACTCAACACTTCACATGTTGTGGGTTGAATAAAAATAAATTAGGTGGCGAAACATTCCGTTGAGAACAAGAGCCTAGTAACTTACAACTCTCAACCATTCCTGTGTGCGAGTAATATTGTCAGACATGGAGAGGGAACTACAGTTTTAAGCCTAATTCGAACGGCTAATATGAGAAAGTACTTTTCATGACAAGAATTACTCTTGGAGGATTTGTCAATTCCTCGCAAGAGACAGTACCCGTGAATAAAACTTTAGATGGAACAGGTAGGGATTGAACCCAAGACCTGTGGCATAACAGTCCTAAGCACTAACTATCACGCCACTGGTTGAATACATAAAAGAGTAGTAAAATTCAACTGACCTGACAACTTTCTTAAACAAACACAAAAACCTAAAAAAACAACAAAAAACTGATAAGGAATGGTTTTCGACTCAAGTATTAAGAGAACAAAAGATCAAATAATCAACATTGATGTTACGAAAGTCACGATACTGGAAGGAATTATGGGATTTTTTTTTCGAAATTTAGGTCAAGGGTTGTGAAAACAAGGTCATGTTATGAGAAGACAGGGATGGATAACTGACTGTAACATTTAACTTAATTTTGATCACTAATAAGAAATACATCAATCAACGATGGTACACTGTTAGGGAAAAAGTCAGTTGGTTTAATATAATTAACAAAAGAGAGTCTTAGAGAATTTATTGGTGCTTTAAAACAATTCGATGAAGATTGAAGAAGATTAATACATATTTAAATCTCCACAAATAAACAGTTTAGGTACACAAGAGGACATTTGTTTCTACAATCGGTGTAATCAGTCGAAAGAAGAAGCATGTACGTGGTGGCATATAAAAACTACCGACACTGCATTTATGATCACCTTCAAAAATATCTATAAAATAGTAGTGAAGTGTCTCAGTACCATCAGAACACCTAATATGACGAGATTGAATATAATTTTTAACGTACATATATTGCAACGCCTCCTCCTGTTGTGTAAGTTGGGTCAGCTCTATATGTTTTTTAAATCCGTTGATTGTAAAGAAACTACTATTTAACCCTTTCGGAACTAGAGTGGGACAGAACAAAGAATATTTATATGTAAACGTACCACTCCCGTCCCGAAAGGATTAAAGCTGGGTAGAGCTAAGTCTCAGACACGCAAACTATGTCAATTAAACCCTCTTCAAAAATCATTCTAAACTCATCAAACTTGTTAACAAAACTCTGTGCGTTATCTCACACAAAATGTTATTATAAATATTTTGTTAAGGTTTTAAGCAAGACAAATCGACACACGGCATGGGATGTTATCAGTGTGGGTCGCATCCCAGCCTCTTTTTTCAAAATAATATCAGTTTGGTATCACGCCAGAATATACAATATAAAATTGTATTCAATATATTTTGGGTTAACCAAAATGTTCACTTTTTTCTTAAATTGCTATGGTAAAATACCATCCACTCAATTTTGTTGAGAGTCGTTACTGCATCTTTCTGCATTATTATCTGTATACAAACATTTATTTGAATTCGATATCTCTACTTGTTCTTGAGATATGAACAATGAAATAAGCTTCCCGAACACACGCACACCCAGGCATCTGCCTTAAAATCTTTTATAGAGACTCTAGGAACCTTGAAACGTTCAATTTTCATTAGAAATTATGAATTTTGTTTGTTTTTTTATTATTAAAAACATGTTATGAATAAAGCGGTTTTTTATGAAAATTTTCAAAAACTGATCCAGGAGAACCTGGATTAACGACAATTCATATTATCATGTTTTAAATTCATAAATGTGCTTCCTTTGTCTTTCCAAGTTATTTTTATTAAAAAAAGAAATTATTATTTTAACCTTCTCCCTTCAGATCAAACTGTTTTATTTTGAATATTTTTTTCGTTCTGTTCTAAGGTCTACTTGAGTTTTAAATCAAATAAAAATACCATACGATTTCAAATGAATTCCTGATTTAATGAAATTAATTTAAATTAAAGCCATGCTTAGTTGTACCAGTTTTAAAAGAATCAAAAATATGTAGGTCGATACTTTTCGCCTATTGGCGATTAAATGTTAAATTAAATCAAATTATAATTTTACTAAGTATATGCTTGTAAATACATACATATGTATGTGGTGTCAAATTCTACATATGTATGTATGTACTTACGTACATACGAAGCTTGAGTGTATAATTTAATATTTTTGAACATAAATAAACTAGTTCAACAGGTCTTTTTTCACTTTCTTTTCAATGCTACTTAAACTAAAATGAATTAGGCACAATATTTCACAGATTTGTAGAGAAATTATAATGTTTGATCAAAATAAAATTAATTTAGTAAACACCTGGAATAGGTAAATGCTTAGAGTTTTTTGACCCTCAAGTAACACATTGGTCAATTAGTTGTATCAAAGGGCTTAATATTAATTTCTAAATAATTTGTTTCCGAAATTAAAAAATGGCATGCTCACAAATTGCACACCCACCATCAATATTTTCAGTTTCATATTGAGTTAATTTTCGTTTAAATAAATACTTGAAATTGATAACTTTAATTTAACTTTGAACATGAACAAACGAATGTGCAACCGATTAACTCACATTTCAAACTATTTCACCTTTTAAAAGAAGACCAAATTCATTTCAGATACTTAATACAATTATACTTTAAACCTATTCATTTAAGTTTAAAGGAGCAATGTTCTTATACAGAGTATTTCATTGAAATTGCCTTGAGGAGAAAAGTTATAAATAACTGAAAGAGATTTGTGACCTCATCATTTGGATGCTTTTGTGAAGATGTTCGGTCGTTATTATTGTTTCCGGTTTTAGCAAAATACTAATTTCCCATAAAATAAAAGTAGCAAAGAAGACAATCTTATTTGCTTCCAGTATTAACCAGGATTAATAGTTTAAAAAAAAAATATGTTTTGCTGTAGCTTTTTTTGTTTTGTTAAAAAACGTGTTAATTACCCACACAATCTTTAACCTCATTGGCCTTGAGAAATGACTTGCCCCTTTTAAACTCACAACAACTTCTTTAAGGGCATGTTAAGAGTTCCATGAAACAAAAACTTCATAAAGAGTTTAATCAAATGAACGTTTAGAGTGTAAAAGACGATAACATTTATTTAGCATTTATTTCATAATTTTTTAAATATATTTGAAACAAATTTAGATTAAAAGCAACCCGACAATATTGAGCAGTTAAAGAACTTAAAACATTCACTCGTCATTATGTATTAAGATGAAACTAAACTTAAAAGGTAAACGCTCCTATGGACGGAAAGTAATTTAATAAAAGGTAACATACAGTGATAGAGCTGACTGATTCACGTGCGAAGATTGTCATGCCAGAGGTCTTGGGTTCAATCTAAAGTCTAAAGTTTTGTACGGGTATTGCCTCTTGCGAGGAATTGACAAATAATCCAAGAGTAATTTTCTTGTCATGAAAAGTGCTTTCTTAAATTAGCCGTTCTGATTCGTCCTAAAACTGTAGGTCCCCTCCATTCCTGACAACATTACTCGCACACAGGAACGGTTTAGAGTCGTAAGTCACTAGGCCCTGATTCTCAACCGACTGTTGCGCCACCTATATTTTAATTTTTGAAAATTAATTCGCATAGGTCGCATTCGGAAAGCTAGTGGCTACGTAGTCAAAATTCAACTAGCTTTGTGAATGCAAAATTGCACTACAAAGCTAGTCAATCCGGAACTGTCATATTAATGACAAATACAAATATATAAAATAAGAAACATTTGTGTTTTCAGAACTTTAAATAGTTTTTTTTTTTTTTTTTAAATTCAATAAATACCAAAAAGAAGATACGAGTATAATATGATTGATTTATATTTGTATTTAAATACCGAAAGATTCATTTCATTTTGAATTCTTGTGTCCTTACCGAGCAGCTGATTGTGAAACGTCAAAACCAGTGTGCACTAACTTTGTAGCCGAAAATTTTACACTACGTCGGAGGGGAAATTTCAACTACTTTTGTAGTTGGATTTAGCCAATCAGAATCCCTTGACTACGTAGCCACTAGCTTTCCGAATGCGACCATAGTTTACAGAAACTATCGTTTCTTTTGACATCTCATTTCTTAAAATTCGTTCAATTATCTTGTTTGGGTGAGTTTAAAAAAAAATAAATAAAACAAGAATAAAAAAATAAGCTTTAAAAAGTAGTAGGATAGAACTGTAACATGAACATTTACATGGCTCAAAAACTCTTTTATTTCTTTTGTTGTTTTACCGATACTTTTAAAATGTTCTATCGAATAAACCAATAACATTATCTCCCCTCTAAAAAAACAGCAATACTCACACTTCCAGGAATACCCATCAGTTTAATCCGGAAGCACTTCAAGTTCTTCACTCGGGTTTTCAATCCCGTTCTCTTCTTAAATCCTTTTTTTTTTCTAAAGCTCACACTGTGTTCAAATCTTTTAACATTAAGGCCAGTGGTAATCCCTTTTATTGTGCTTTAATTATACAACAAAAATAATATCGACTTTAGCGAAATAATTGCATTCGTCAAACACCTAATAATAAAGATAAAGCAGTTTTGCCCATATCAGCAACTTTAAGGCGGAAGAATATTTCTGTTTCTAAATTCATTTAATAATTCTTATTCTTAGTAATAAATTTACTTTAACCATTATCGAGCTCAGATTTAAAGCCTTGATACATGAAAGCAAGTAAATACGACTAAGCTGAATGTTAATTTTATTCAGAAATTAAAATAAAATGATGCTTTTGCTTTCACTTCATTGTATCTCATAAATTAATTCAAAAGAATACAAAAATATGTACAATGAGTTGGTACTTTTTTTTGTATTTATATGACAGCATCAACAGTAGGGTTTATGCTTACTCGATTAAAATATAAAAAATTTGGATAACCATGGTCAACAAGGTGTTGTAGGTGGTAATCAAATTATACTCTTTCTTAAGGTTGATGACTTTAGTTTGAAGCAGATTTCAAATCAATCTATCATGTCAAGTTTTTGAGATATACAACCTTTTATAATTCGAATACAAAATTCAGCACTCAAAAATAACTCTGAAATTATTTATTCAAAAACACAAAGGAATTACACTCAAGGTTTTCCAAAACTCTAGATAGAGTCAATTGAAGACCCATGAGTCATCTAATAACTTATGAGAAATTGTGAAAACTAGTGAGATATACTTAAATGATTTAAATTGTATCTAGAAGATAAAGATTTGTAATTATGCTTCTAATTTAAATTTTCCCTTGACAATGCAACTTCAAATTTTAATTACATAACTATGCCTAAAGCTAAGAAAAGGAAGTTTTATAAGAACCACACTGAGAAATTTGTAATTGACTTCTTGGAAAACTTGGAATTTACTTGACATTTCACATCTGTACTGCAGAAGAAATTTATATAAAAAACAAAACAGAGGCCAGGAAGCGACCTACACTGATAACTTCCCATACGTACCCGTGTGTCGATTTTTCTCAAATTTTTACAAAATATTAGTAACAATATTTGTAGTGAGATAAACAATTTTGAAACATTTCTTTTCAGTTTTTTGTTGTTTTTAAATATTTTGCAAAAATTGACTAAAAGTTAGCAACAATATTTTGCATGTGAAAAAATATCAAATTTTCCTTCCGACAATTTAGAAAATGTTTTTTTAGGTTTTTATTTTTTGTAAAAAACCTTTACTTCGATTTTTTTTTTAAATTTTACGAGGTATCGAAAATGTAATTCATCGTTGCATGGAATTATTTTGGAGGTAAAATCATTTTTTGTTCGCAAAATATTCGGGGTAACGAATAAATATTTTGTTCAGTTCTTTTTGGGGAAGCTTTTTTCGTCGTCCATATCTCAATAACCAGTATATATATCGACATGCATGATTTGAAATGAATCTAAAAATAATAATGGTAAACTTACATTATAGCTGGTGGAAGTGTTGTACCCGGAAACTTTTACTACCAGTGAATAGGTACGCATTTCACCATTACAAATTCCTAAAATTGAATGGAAAATTAGAAACGAGCTTTGAAATTTCATAATATGAAATAATTAACTACTAAAAGCGTGTAAAAAGGTGCTTTACTTGGATGATGCCATTCCGAATATTTCCTTGCAGGAGTTTGCAAGTGTGATCTTTTAAAAACTTTTGTATAGAATATGTGAAAGGGTGTTAAAAACATGTTTTAATTTAATTTCGCAACACACATGGGCTCTGGAAAGACTTTGACAGCTACAGAATGAGTAAAACTAGATGCTTTGGAGGATTAAGGACTCTCAGGACGTGAAATAGCAAGGAGAATTTACAGAACATCGGATGAATTTAGCAAGAGAGAATGTTACTTGGAGCAGTGACTGGAAACTCGTTGTCTTTCCTGGTAAAAAAATAGTTTAACCTTGAGGGCCCGTTATTTACAATTTGTCCATGATCTGAGAAAGGATGAGCTTATTTTGGAAGGTCATCATAGCCATACATCGAGTGTAATGGTGTGGGGAGCTATAATTTATTATGGCAGAATCGAATGTTAGTGAAAGTGAAAAGCATTTTCGACCTCTACCTTGGATTTTCCAAAAAGGTGCACAAAGATGCAAACACAAAAAGATTACACTTCGCGAGTTGTTAGAAGATGAATTCGATCAGAAGACGTTTAACTTTTGCCATGGCCTCCATATTCACCGCACTTTAACATAATTGAAAACGTTTGACCATGACTTTTTCATAAAGTTTATGAAGTTGGTTGACAATTTTAAGACAAGGACACCTTAATCGAAGCTTTTAGTGATTCCTGGGTCCAAATTTCCTGTGATTATTAAAAAAAATGAATATTTCTGTTCCAAACCGTTTTATAGAGGTTATATTCGAAAATGGCAGACATAGTCATTACTATTGTAAAAAAAACGTAATAAATGTTGTTTAACCATAAAATATTTCATTAATTTGTACGTTTTTTTTTTCTGAAATTTTGTATGTATGTGACAAATTTCTTAATACCCTTTTTAAGTAGTTTTTTTATCTTGGGGAATTCTTAAGCTCGTTTCCAATTTATCCTTTAATTTTATAAATTTGTAATGCGGAAAAACGTACTTATTCAAAGATAGTAAAAGTTTTCCGATACAACACTTCCACCAGCTATAGCTATAAAAAGTAGAAAATCGATTCCAAAATTCGTCCCCTCATCCTATTGGTTGGCAGGTTATAATTTGTGCTCAACGCATAATCAGACAGACTAATGCTAAAAATGTTGTTTGTTTTTTCAAACTTGGTAATTTTATAAAATTAACTTTTAGCCGATTATTCGTTGAAGCCACTGTGTATCAAATTAGTAGATATACAATTTTTTTCATTTTCATAATTTACATAATTTCTTTATTTTTTGTGGTTCTATATTGTTTTAGTAAAGAATTATATTTATATACATATGTATGCATGCATATCAATTTGAAACGAATTCAATTTCATTTCGAATTAAAGTTAAACATGTACTCATACAAGGATCATAAGAAAATCGTGTTTTTTTTATTCTCTGGAACTTAAACTTTTTTTAAATACAGTCGCCTTCCTCTGAGTCCAACTCCCTCTAACTCGAATAAATCCTTTAGATTCTTGGACTATTTTCAATCCCTTTAAGTCGCTTTTTTCTTATGTGCAAACGTTAACATAAAATTATAAAATTTAATGTAACTTCATTTTTAGTTTATTAGGTAATGCATTCTTGAGGGAAATTCTTATTTTTTACAATTCAATGCTTACTTTCAGATAGGAAAATTGAATACATCTTGCCACGTAGATTAATAGTATATATAGATAGTTTAATTGAAGAAATTGAGAAGGAAGTAGAAAAGAAAAAGAAAATTGCTGAAGATTTTGGCCAAAAACACTCTATTACCAAGACCGGAATCTTTCGTACGTTTCACTCTCCAAAACCCGTTTGTTTACATTGTTGTATTTGTAATTTTGACAATTAGTCCATGAATAGATGTGAGCACAAACAAAAAAAAAACGATGCCGTGGGCTAGCGGCACTTTGCAAAGCAAAAACAAAATGGAGGGGTTAATAAGTTTTTTTCAGGTTTTTTTTTTTACATTTTTCGATGAAAAAGTCAGTTTTAAGTTTTAATTTTGCAGGCATTTTGTGGATAGTGAACCAATGCACCTTTTTGTCTTGAAAAAAGCATGTTCAACATCAGTTTATTATAATTAATTCACTAATTTACAGTAATCACTACGAAATTCTTTAAATTTCATAATAATCCCCGGATTTTTGTATCAAAGATGCCTTCGAAGAACCATCAATTTAAGGGTGCGAGTGCAATTTTTGTATTGAATTCTAATAAATTTTCGTTAACGAACGGCCCAAATATTTTGTTTGCAAGTAATTAAAATCTGTATCAATTTAATTAATCCAAGTATATTTATATTTTGTATATTTAAAAAAAGAGTTATAATCGAAAAATATCTTATCCATAACATTCTTGATTGATGGAAGCATACATGTTTTTGCTATCAAAAAAAAACTATGCATCAAAGGAACACAAATGTTTTAAAAAAGTAATCAGAACGATTATAGCGAACCTGTTGAATAAATGCAGAGCAAATAAAATGTAAATTTTGACATATATCACAAAATGAAAACGTCTTAAAATCGTTCTGAATTCATGCACAACTAATTCAATAGAACATGTAATCGTCATGAATGTTTATTGTTGACGTACAGAAGTTGTTTTTAGTGAATTTCCACAGTTTAACGCAAAATATAATTTTCATTCATTCCTTAAAAATGTTTAGTTACCAAAGTTCAAGTTTACTTATTATTGTTTGAAGGGTATGTTTAGTAAAAGTGCTGCTAAAAATGAAACAAATTAATGAGTTTTACGTACATGTTTTTCTTAATATAGTAAATACTTCCATAGATTACATTTTATAAATGCAGAACATAGAAGAAAATATACATAAACAATAGTTTTCAGGTATAAAGCAGAGGTTAGTGTAGAAAAATATTTTTGAGAAAGCCAATAATATTTTAGGTATGTTTATTAAAGAAATTTCCGCTTCGGCTAACCTTCATCAACCTTTTAGAAAAAAAAATAGCATTAATAGCAGCCAATTATTTCATAGCATAATTAATTTTTCAGATTGTAAAATGTCTAGAAATGTTCATACGCTACAAAATTCGTAATTTTATACGTAAACATAGAAGATAACATTATTTAGTCAAGAAGTATGGATTTTGGCGCGTATACCGTTTTTTTCTATTGGGTGTTCGGTTTCCCCATACTGGAATAAAAAAAAGTTACTTAAATCTATTTATTGCACTCATTTAGTTGGTATTGTGTGTAAGCATATTGCTTATTTCTATTCCTTAAAGATGCTTTACACAAAGCAACTTATTTTTAAAACATGGTTCCCTCAAATTTGTATTCCAAAATCTAACTACAAACAAAATTCCAACTCTAACATATTCCCTTAAAAAGAAATTTTCAGGAATATTTCTGCAACAAACAAAACTAAAATTTGGTCTTGCAACTACCGAACTGCTTAAATGATGAAAATACTAATCTAATTGAGGAATCTGAACTAGCTAAAGTTGGCAATGGAACTTCACAAGTATGCTTCTCGTAGCATTGTCTGTACAAAAAAATACGGAGGCATCCGCCTATTGTTTCCACCTGAACTTCTAACGTCGCCAAGAAAATGCTCTAAACAAACTACACCTGAAAAAATTGTCTGTTTTGTTGTTTTACAAAGTATTGAGTTACACTTGCCCATTTGCAATAACTATAGGTACTTAACCGGTTGCAGCGCATGTTGCGTTCGCAAATTATTTAAGTAAACAAAATAAATAATAATAAACTAATAAATCATTAAATAATATGTATTTGGTCAATTTTATTTTATTTAATATACATTTACAACATTTATTTGGATTGAAATTAAAAAGCTATACAAATCTTCCAATTTAAGACCATGTCAGCACTTCAGATTCTGTTGGTTAGGATTGTTTAGTTTTTGAACGAGGCCATGAAACATTCAAAATGAAGCATTTAGATGGGGCTGATTACTATAATGAAGCATTTTGATGGGCCGAAACACTAAATGTGAGAATGTGTTTGGGTTTTTGCATCATTTCACGCACACTTTCTCACATTTAGTGCTTTCTAGCTTGTAGGCAAACCGAAATGTCAGTCTGAGATTCCGGGCTTGGTAATGGAGTGTTTTTGATTTTGGCGTTCTCAAGAGTACTCTTTCTTCGATATGGATATGGAGAAAAATTAAGAACTCGTCAAGATTTTGCTAATAATAATGGTCACCTTATGCGGAACAAAGTTAGTGAGTATGAAATTGTTGACAAAGCTGTTTTCAATGGTTCGAAAGTATGCCTGCCTGGCAATGGAATTTGCACGCAGCTAAGATTTCCTAATTTCAAGGCAAGTGATGGTTGGCTAATCAGATTTAAAATTAGGCATAGTAGGTATACTTAGCAAAGTTTTGTCTGTTGAGTTGTCAGTGAACTTTCGTTGGGGAAGGTCCCCTCTGTGTTGTGCGTTGGTCGGTCGTCCGTTACCTGTGATCGTTTTTGTTTGAGTCTTGTCGTGTTAATTATTTTTGAATATATGTGCCAAAACTCATTCATACATACATACATATTACGAATAACAAATAGCAATAACAATATCAATAACAAAAAACAAAATCAATAGCCTCACATATTTATTTACTAAGTGTACAAGTGAAAACAAAAAAATATAACAACAAAAAAACACTAAATCACGCCACCCTGGAGCAATCCAATAAAACAATAACAACAAAAAACAACCAACATAAATATGATAAGCCACAGCATCGCACAGTGAGTACCATCCTTCACTTTCCCCTTCTACTACAGTTGCACGGCTTAACATGTGCATCAAATTGCATTGGGTTTTATAGCTAATGCAATTGATGCACAGGCTACGTCGTCGCTTGACTACAGATTATGGATAGAAAAAATTTTACTGTTTTGCATTAACAGGGGCGGATTCGATTTTTGTCACTACTAAGGCATAACACAAGTAGTGGCGTGTATCGAATAGCATCCTGTGGTTCAACTCAGAGATATTTTTTGTATTGTTTTTGTCTGTTTTGGTTTTTGTTATTTTTAATTTGTAATGGCTGAAAATTTCAGGGTAGATTGTTGTAATATTCGTGGGCTTAGAGCGAATTTTCTTTCGGCGTACTCCCACACTGTTTTAAACAGGCCAGCTGTATTGGCACTAAGTGAAACCCAAGTAGGTCAGGATTCCGATCCTGCTGAATTTTTTATTCATGGGTATAGCTTGGTGCCTTTATTCTTTTCCCACCATGGCCTCGCCATCTACATTAGGGGTAATATTGCTTATCAGCTCTTACCACAATATGGTATTTGCACCAATTCCTTTTTCAATTATATGTGGATTAAATTTTCCGTAAATGAGCAAATCACTCATTATTGTTTCCTTTATCGAAGCCCTAATCTAGACAGAGTATCAACTTCTCGTGAATTTGATGCTTTGTCTGATTCCATCCAAAGAATTGTTTCGTCCTATCCTCGCACTGAAATCGTTGTTACGGGCGATTTCAATGTACACAATTCTTCATGGCTTCAACATTCGGGCCAGACAACATCCGAAGGAGTGTGTGCTGAGATCTTCGCTGAGTTCAACCTCCTAACTCAGCTGGTCAACGAGCCCACTCGAATATCGGACGTGGTAGGTTTAGCAGAAAACACCCTTGACTTGTTTCTTACCTCTGACCCTGATAAGTACACTATTAGTGTTCTATGCCCTCTAGGCTCATCTGACCATTGTGTTATATCTGCAAATTTCTCGTGTCAAAACTCCTCAGTTAAAGAAAGAGCTCTTAGGAGAACCGTTTGGCAATACGAGAAAGCCAACTTGGACGGTCTCAATAATTATTTTAGGATCTTTAACTGGTCACTATGCTTCCTCGATAGTGACGTTGACGCCAGCACAGATATGATCACAAGTTTGATTCTCCTGGGAATGAGAACTTTTATCCCGAATAGGGTTAAAAGCATCAGACCTAAGGAAAACGCATGGTTCGATGCAAGCTGTAAAGAGGTTATTAGGGTCAAGAAGGTAAGTTTCCAATGTTTTAAAGCCAATCCAACTGAGGAAAACCGGAATAAGTTCAAGCAAGCCAGGAAGGCCTGCAACGCCCATATTCGACGGACCAAATTTTTACATGACCAAAAATTACGGCAAAAAATACTGCAGTGTCCCAAAGGCAGTAAAAATGTTTGGTCATTTGTAAAAAACATGAGGAATTCTTCCTCTTCCTCGGTTCCTACGCTCGTTGTTAATGACACTCCATTTGTAAGTTCTTTAGAGAAAGCTAATCTCTTTGTTAAGCAGTTCGCCGCCAACTCAACGCTGCCAGTGAGTGTTATGACTCCGCCTGTCATCGAGCGCGTTAGTGATTCTATGGGGCCAATCTTTTTTCGCACTCGTACTGTGGCGAGAGTCCTAAAAGATCTTAATACACATAAATCCGCTGGTCCGGATGGTATCCCCGCTATTGTTCTGAGGAGGTGTTCTTCAACGCTGGCAAAACCACTGCGTAAGCTTTTTCATCTGTCCTACTCCTCTGGTCTCGTTCCGAACGGATGGAAAACTGCATTTGTCCAGCCTATTCCCAAAAAAGGCGAATCTTCCGCAACCTGGCTCTGTTCTATCTCCAACGCTCTTTCTCATTTTTATAAATGATCTCCTGTCTGCAACTTCTAATCCAATACATTGTTTTGCTGACGATAGTACTCTCAGCTTTTCATATTCGTTTTCAGAATCACATCCCTCTTCTTCGGATGTGGAACTGCAATGACAAAATATGATAAGCTCATTAAATTCCGACCTAAACAGCATTGTTCAATGGGGATTAAAAAACCACGTGGAATTTAATGCTTCGAAAACGTAATGCTGTCTTGTATCGTTAAAGCGAGATACTCCCCCCTTGCCATTATCCATGGATGGCGCTTGCATCGAGGAGACTGAACATCTCGATATTCTCGGCATGTGTATCACCAACCACCTTTTGTGGAACGACCACATACGCGATGTCGCCAAAAATGCCGTAAGATGTTTGGGTTTTCTAAGGCGATGCAAGAAGTTTTTCTCCCCTTCTGATCTGGCTGTTATCTAGAAAACTTATATACGTCCAAAGCTTGAGTATAACTCCCATATCTGGGCTGGTGCACCTGCAACCTACTTAAGCCTCTTGGACAGCATTGAACGTAGAGCATTTAAATTAATCGGTGATAACACCATCATAGGATCATTTACGTCGCTTGAACATCGTCGTAAAGTTTCTTGTCTCACGCTTTTTTACCGTTATTTTAACGGTTTATGCTCAAGAGAAATAGCTAGCCCCTTAAACAGTTCCACCGTAATACTCGCGCTTCTAGGAATGGTCATCAGTATACCCTCGAGCCCAACTTCGGTCGTACTGTCAAGTACAGAAATTCGTTCTTTAGCCGTACTACGCGAATGTGGAATGCCTTACCACACTCTGTTTTTCCCAGCCATTACAATATTCAGGAATTCAAAACCAATGTGCACCGACACCTCCTTTCAACCTCTGTCTCCTTTTCCTAGTGCTCACACTGTGTCTTAACATAATAAGGGTAGTAAAATCCCCTTAAGTGTGCGCTTATTATAAAAAAAAAAAAAAGCGCTTCTGTTGATAATAATAAAGCCAATTAATGCAAACTTTTAAAGGGGTAACATTTAAGAAAAGAGTAACATGCTTTGTGGGGTCCAACATGGCAAGCTCAGAAAAGTTTAAGTCTTATTCATCGGTTAGAGCAAAAATTCTAGTCTTTTCAATAAAATAAAATATTTGCCAGTTGATTATGTAGCCAACCAAAGTTCTTGGATGACAGCAGATCTTCTTATTTGTTGGCTTTAAAAGCTCGATGTAAAGTTTCCAAACTTTAAACGTTTAAAGCGCAAGGTATTATTCATTATCGATAACTGTCCTACCCACACAAAACAAGTCAAGGATAAATAAAAGACAAGTCAACGATAAAAAAGGATTGGGACGATAAAGATGATATTCCGTTTGACCAATTGATATGTGAAACCGACGCTGACGACACCAATGAAATCGAGAGGATCTGGAACCGACTAACTGAAATTGCGGGTGTTAATTGGAGGGATTATGTTGAAGTCGATGATGGTATTGTAGCTACACAAATATTGGATAGCGAAACAATTTTGGAAGAAATAGTTCATGATGATAAAGCTAACGATGACGACAGTAATGCTGATGAAGAAGTCGGAATAATAAATATCGAAATGCCAGAAAAGAATGTAATCAAAAATGGAATTGAAATATTGCACACAGCGATTGAATTGACAGAAAATGTACCAGATGAAATTCAAAACAATCTTATTTAAAACAGAGTAATTTTTTAAACGAGTTAATACTCCAGCCAATGATATATTAATCACAAATAAATAATTTAAATAATTTTGTTGAGACAACAATTAACGAGCCATAGAAGTAAGAAGATCTTGTTTATTTATTTAATTTATATAAACAAGCAAGTATTACTAATGTAAATATTTATTTTATTTTAATTAAACTATCATAATATATGAAAGTCAATTAAGTCCAAACATAAATGTATGTATTTGTAATTAGTAATTTATTGTTACCGAATATCAATATCGTAAATAAGTGGATTCATCCTCGTTGCAAAATTACTTTTAATCGTAGTTGGTAAAGTTGTTGAGGTCAACAATGGTTGACGTGCGGTAGTTTTAAAAATTTTCGAACAAGGTGTTGCAAATGGTTGATGTTTTTCTCCACTTTGTTGGTTTAAATTCCAGTTTGTATTTATTTGAAGCAGTTTTTCGTTATGGTATTTTTTATGTAAATATTTTTGAACAGGAAATCGATGATTATTTAAGATCCGTTGAAAAATCGGAATTTTTCTAGATGATGAAAAGTTGAAATTTTTGGAAAACAATGTTCTTTTCAATCTTTGTTGCATTTTAAGAGCATTAACTTCTGCAAGTTGATTACTCAATTTTGAAAACGAAAATCTAAAAAAATAATGAATTGCTTTTATATTAATACATACAAATATAACAAGTTTTTAATATATAGCTTTCAGACTTCTTAAGCTATATTTTTTAATGTTTTGATAAAATTACTAATTTCAAATGCTTACCTTATCTTAAAATTTGTTTCTGCTGTAGTCACTGGTACAAATGTAACAACAAAGCAAAATATCTGAAGAGACAAAAGTTGAAAAGTAGTTCTTACAAAATTAATTAATCCTATTTCAAAGCATAAGAAGTCGAAATTTCGCTCTAATAAATTTAATACCTGATGGTCAATCGTAATAGAACAAAATTATTAATGCAAATAAGTACCACATATGAATGTGTTAACTTATTTTCGACGCAAATGTGAATTAAAGAGTAAACAAATAACTTACCATAAAGACGAAGAACTTCATTGTTTTCTTCAACTTCAATAAGAATATTCAACCATGAACTTTTTACTTATTTTTGAGTGTTCAACCCACAAAGGTCTAACCGTTTCTGTGCTACAAGTCCAAAAGTTACTCAATATACGTATATAGGCAAACATACCTATATTTTTACAACCACTATTTAATATTAATTAGTTTGACCTTTTGTGAAATAACTACAAATTTAAGTACCTTCACTTCAGGTAACAAGATTTATTTTTAGGTTTGTTTTACGCCCACATAATGTTTGGTAATTCCCAAAAAAAAAAGGAATACTATCTCGCAAAATAAAATAACAAAATATGATTTTAAATGTTTTTGAAATACCACTACTACATATGTTTATGAAAATTTTGTGTATTGAAAATTTCCAAAATTGTCAGAAGAAAATTTCCCAAATTGTAGTAAGGACTGGAACCCGTGCGGTGTTGGTTTGTATTAATTTTGCAAGCAGCCCAAATCATTAGGGCGATTTAATTTAAACTTGGAAATTAAGGTTTTTAGCAGATTTGCGTTAGGCTTTTAATTTTTTTAAGACTGAAAACAGCAGTAGTACATTTTTTCTGGTCAAAAACCGAAAATTATTAAGAACTAACCTATATTTTGTATTAAATGGTTTCTTTTTTTATTTGTCTTATTTAAATAAAAAAAAAATATTTTTTCAGAAGAGTACCCTCATACAAACGTTATTTTGTTTTTAAATTTTATCAAGAACAGAAGTTCGTATATTGTATATATATGGTATTCTTGGTGATCAAAAACTCCATTGTTTATATTAAAAATTATTTTTTTGACAATAAAAATTAATTCAATTTCTGACGAAAAAAATATCATACCATAATTTTAAAAATATTAATGGCCAGCTTTTTGAAGAGCATGCTTTAGTCATTGATTAGGAGAACAATTGCAATAATATCTAAATCCGTTACGATACTCATGTTCCTTTGAAATCTCAAATTCTTAAACAAAATGATAAACCATGGTTAACGAAAAATATAAGACGGGATAATGCATATAGCAATTGGAAGCGATATCAGTTGAATGAATTGCGACGCTTGTTTTGTTCGTTGCGAAACAAAGTCAAAACTGAAATCGTTTCAGCCAAATCCCAGATTTTGTCTAATCAACTGAGTTCTTAATGAATTTACGTAAACTGGGGAGTAATCTGCGTAACGTTGCGGTTGGTATTGGTAAGGAAAAAATATGCCTACTAACGATGTTGACAGGGCGTCTTTAGACTTTTGGGGCCCTGGGCCCAATAGGATTTGGGGGCCAAAAAAGTAGGTATCTATAATATATTTTTTTTAAATTCTTTAGGTTAAAAAATCATTTTAAAATGAATTTGTGTGTTTTTTTTTAATATTTTTACTTTTTAAAAAGAACTAAAAAAAAACATAAAACTTATATTTTTTATATACTTTTATAATTTACCTTCAATAGTTGAACATTTTTCTTTATAGTTGATTTTTGATAATTTTTATTGCTTTTTTGGTTGATTTCTTGTGTTTTTATATTTTTTTTTATTTTTATAAAAGTTTATTTCTTTATATTTGTTTTGATTTGGTTTTTTTTTTAGATATTATACATATATATGTAAGTTTTTCTGACTTTGTTAGTTGCAAAATCATGAATTAAGTCATCAAATTCAATTTCCTGCAGTAATTCATTTTCAATTGATAAAATTGACAAGCTGTTTAGTCTATCTTGTAGCATTGTGCTTCGAAGTTCATTTTTCATCCGGTACAATTTCGAAAATCAACGCTCTCCACTGCAGTTTGAAACTATCAAAGATAACAAAAATTCTACAGGCAGTTTCTACATTTGGAAATGTGTTCCTAATTTCATCCACTGTAATTAGACTGTACAATTTTGATATTGTAATAAGATCTTCATTTACATCTTTATTGAATTCTTTTAAATACTGTACGAGGTGCAGGCATTCTACCTCAAGTTCTTCTGCATTATGGCTGAATCACATACACGCTTCAGCTTCGGCTTCGCCTGACGTTTACGAGTTCAGCCATAGGAATTCAATGCATGCTATCACAATGGAGCTTCGACCTCACGTTTCGTTTGACAATCGCAAGGAAGAGAACGTAATGTGACTCCAAACGGAAGTCTAGTTCATTTATCTGAACATTTGCTTTGTCTGACAGCTCAACATCTGTAAAAAAATGTCAACAAACAAAATATTTGCTCTTTGGACGGATGAAATAATAGAAATGTCATTCAAAGCAACCTCGAAGCATGCCCAACGTAACGCAGACGAAGCCGAAGCTGAAGCGTGTATCTGATTCAGCCATTAACATCATATGGTATTTTTTCGAAAACTGTTCGCAAGAATTTTGCAACATACATACAATACGCAGATGAGCACTATCGTGAAGATGAGCAGAGCGAGAGACAAAGAACATAGTCTTTATTCCTTCCATTGAACAGAGAGGAAGAAAGAGGAAAGGAAACAAAATTGTTCTATCCGAATCATCATGGTACAACTCATTATTTCGCAACTCATCATGGGACAACTTTGTGTTTGTTTATGGAGTGAGTTGAAAAGCCAACATGTGTGCAGAACTGTACAGTAGAACGAAAGCAGAGTTGTTAAAATAATGTTGACAGCGTGTGTATGATTAAAGATTCATGTTGCCAGAAGTTTAAGGTGTTGAGGAGGAGAATTTCAACGGAACGGAGAGTAAAATGAAACTTGTTTTTCTGTTACTGTCTACTAACCTTATTTCGTTTTCTATATAATTCTTGTATAGATTCATTCATTTTGAGTTAGTGGATTTGGGGGCCAAATAATTGCGGGGCCCTGGGCCCTGGCTCACCGGGCCCATGCCTGAAGACGCCACTGGATGTTAATGTTAACTTACTTAATAAATAATTTATCTCAATCCAATCAACATCGCCTTTGCCGAGTTCATCTTAAAATATTTCATTTAGGAAACACTTAGATCACCCTAGTTTCAGTATTCGTTATGTTGTTGCAAGTCTGCTTTCTGTCAAGTGAAGTGCTGTTGGTCTGTATAATAATAACCCTAATTTTTTTGAAAATGATTACCTAAGGAGCTAATTAAAGGAGTATCATTGACAACGAGCGTAGGAACCGAGGAAGAGGACGAATTCCTCTAACGAATTACCAAAAATGTTTACTGCCTTTGGACTTTGCAGTTTTTTTGCAATTTTGGTCATGTAAAAATTTTGTACTTCGAATATGGGCGTGGCAGGCATTCCTCAATTGCTTGAACTTTTTCCGGTTTTCCTCAGTTGGGTTGGCCTTAACCAACAGAAACTTACTTCTTTGTCCCTTATAACCTCTTAACAGCCTGCATCGAATCATGCGTTTTCCTTGGGTCTGATATTTTTAGTCCGATTCGGGATAAAAGTTCTCATTCCCAGGAGACTCAAATTTGTGATCATATCAGTTTTTAGTGCTGCAAATGAAAAAATAATTCAAGGAGAGAAGCTGATACCTGACTGATACTTCATTAGGCTATTCTTTCATCGAACTTGTCAGGGATCATAAGAATGGCAGACACTGATTTTCTCATTATAGCGCTTAACTCTCTTGCTCACTGAAGTATGGTTAGCAATACGAAACATATCTTAAAACTTAAGGTACCCATAAAATGAACATCGCTTACATTTATAGTAAATCTACGTTTTTATTGTAAAGGTACGTACACATAAATTAATTGTTTATTAGATTGGGTCCAGCAGGAATAGTGTTCTGATGTAGGAACAAAGTCTTTATGGACATGCATTTTTGTAATCAGGGAAGTTTTCTTATTTATTGGAATATCATTCTTTTGGTTATCCCTTATACGAAACAAATTATCAGGGTTTGAAAAATGTTGTATAAAATCTACGTTTTTATTGTTATGGTATGTACACATGATTAGTTTGAGTCCAACGTACGCTTTGTGCTGCACTTCCGCGTTCTGATATAGGAAAAGTTATTATTGTTTTAAGTTGAAAAACGCATTTGAAAAAATCATTAAAATGCGTGTGGTAAGCAGAAGGCTGAAAGAAAAACGTCTTGGACACGCATTTTTTAATCAGGGGATTTTTTGAAAAACTGCCAAAAGATTGAATTTGATATAGTGTTGCGTGTATCTACACATTTACATCAAGGAATTTGGGTTATATATCACTCCACTCCCAAAATCTGCTTCCAGTTCTAGGTCAATAAGTAATGCCTTCCTTTAAGACCCCCTAATCAAAAAAAAAACAATCTCAAAGCTTTCGAATGAACAAATTTAATAAAAAAAGACATACGCAAAAAGTATCTTCTATTGTTTATGTATTTTAGAACATTTTATTGAGAAATTCTAACATCAATGTCATAAATTAACCCATCGCTATTTGTAGTTGATGGAGGAACGGTACTGGTTACAAAATTATCCGTTTCAGGTACATTTTGTTTATTGTTATTGTTTGTACCGCTAAATATTGATTCGATCAAATCATTATTAGCTTTTGCGTCGGCACTCATTTCAGTTGATGTTTGTGAATTATTTCCTGTATTTAAAGGTGTTGCTGAAGTTCCAAATCCTTGAAAAACACCCTGAATTAAATCATTTCCATCAGATGATGGAGTTGACATTTGTGATGCTGCATTGCCATTGTTATTTGTTTGAGGATTAACAGGGAAGCCAGCAAATATACTGCTTATCAAATCGCCGGAATCATTTGAATTAGGCGCGGGTTGTGTTGGAGGTGGATTATTTGTTTGAGAGCTTACAGGAAAGCCAGCAAATACAGTGCTTATCAAATTACCGGAATCATTTGAATTGGACTGAGGTTGTGTTTGAGGTTGGGTATTTGGTTGAGGGTTAACAGGGAAGCCAGCAAATACAGTGCTTATCAAATCCCCGGTATCATTTGAATTAGTCTGAGGTTGTGTTTGGGTTTGTGTGCTTGATCCGGAGTCTGGCTGCTTACCAAATATTGAACCTATGAGATCATCATTGCCAGGTGCTACGTTTTGTGTGGCAGGAGCGTTATTCGATTGCGGTGTTTGGTTGCCATTAGGTACAAAGCTTCCGAATGTTGTTTGAATCAAGCCACTATCTTGCGATGGCGTGTTCGGTGTGCCAAAGCCGTTATTAGTTTGAGGCATATTTGTTGAACCGCCAATGTTATTGTTATTGAAACCGCCACTTACAAATTGATTTCCTGGTTGTGATTGTGGTCTTTGACTTCCATCGGTTCCAAAACCACCGAATGTTGATTGTACTAAACCATTTTCTTGCGTTGGCCTATTCGGTGTTCCAAAATTGTTATTACTTTGCGGCGTATTTGGTGATACACCAAAGTTATTGTTATTAAAACCGCCACTTCCAAATTGATTTACTGGTTGAAATTGAGGTATTTGGCTTCCACCACCGGTTTCAAAACCTCCAAATGTTGAATGTACCAACCCATTTTCCTGCGAAGGCATGTTCGGTGTTCCGAAGCCGTTTTGATTCTGAGCGTTATTTGGAGATACCCCAAAGTTATTACCACCGAAACCATTATTACCAAATTGATTTGGTCGCTGTGATTGTGAGGGTCGACAGAATCCCCCAAAACATCCAGTGTTATCGCGATTGTTGTTGTTTGTATTCTCATTGGTATTTCCTGGATTATTTGCAAATCCTGGTTTTGGATAGTTCTGACCGAATGGAAAGAAGTTGGGATTTTGAGGAAATTGACCTTGAGGAAATTGTGTACCTGGTCCTGAATTCAAAGTTGTATCTTGATTTAAAAATGGATTCTTTGGATTTATTTTAAAAGGCTCACTATTAAACTGTTCCCGAGAAGGTAAATTTGTCAAATACGGAGGAAGTGGTTGTTTTTGTTGTTGTTGTTGTGGTTGTGGTGGTGGTGGATAATGAAAGGGGTTGTTTTGTTGCTGTCCATGAGGCCCGTGGTTGTGGTTATGATGTCCAGGAGGTCCAAATTGCCCAGGAGGACCCTTGCGTTGCGGTGTAACAAAACCAGGATTAAATTGTTGACCACCACCGGGTTGCCTGGTCAAACGATCAGCCAAAATATTCAGAGGAGCAGAAATGGCATCAATAATATTGCCCACAGGACTCGATATTCCAAACGTTTGAATTTCATAATGTTGAAAACTAAACGAAAAGAACGTATTTTGTTAATACAACTTGATTAAAAGAAAAAACTTTATAAAATTCTTACTTTTGATTACGATTAGAGCGTTTTGTTACGACTGCATTCGAAAGTCCAAGGAGCGTTAAAGATACCTAAAATATAGGAACACAGAACTTTGATTATAGAAATGTTTTGAATTTATAAATTGTACGTAAACGAAGATCCATTGTTTAAGAAATACATTTATATTTAATTTTGGAAGTGTTGGACTGTCATGCCAGAGGTCTTGGGTTCTATCCCTGCCTGTGCCATCTAAAGTTTCTTTCACGGTACTGCCTTTTATGAGGAATTGACGAATCCTCCAAGAGTAATTCTTGTCATGAAAAGTGCTTTCTCAAATTAGCCGTTCGGATTCGGCTTAAAACTGTAGGTCACCTCCGTCCCTGATAGCATTACTCGCATACAAAAATATTTGAGAGTTGTAAATCACTAGGTCCTAGTTCTCAAAGGACTGTTGCGTCACCTAAATTATTACTTAAGCAAAAAGTACAGTCTTTCCAAAATCCCTATAGAAATGACTGCAAAATAAAAAGCTTGTCTGGATTACATTTCATTAGCGAACAGACAACTTTAAGACAAAAATTGACCAGTGACGGTTATTTTATATAGCCGTTGAGCCTAACTATGCCCTGAGCGTCTTTCGTCTGGATGAAACGCAGTGAAACGAAATTCACAAAAAATAATCTTCCAATCAAGTTTATCAACACAATGAACTGGGTTTCAGGTTTTTGCTAGCAAAAATTACATTGTCATATGATTTAATATTTTTTTGAGGAAATTAATCAAAAAGGTAATTAAAATTTTAAATTCTTTGATTTCTTATTAATTATTTGTGTGTGCGATTCTAAAAGCAAACAAATAAGTATACTGTCTGAGGAGAAAAATATGAACTCTATATTGTTGATACCATACACTTTGTTTTATATTTTTATAATAATTTAAATATAAAGGTCAGGAATAGTTGCTTTTTCTTATAATACCTACTATCTTTTTCAATATGAGTACATTATATACTTTGAATCTATACAAATAAAAACAAACTATTTTTATAGAATTTGTAAATAAATCATGAAACCCGTTGATGGTCATAATTAATTTAAAAACAAATTAACCACAGCAAACATGAGACATGTTAATATTTATTAATTATTCGCACACATAAACTATACATAACATATACAATTCATGTTGCCAGAAGTTTAAGGTGTTGAGGAGGAGAATTTCAACGGAACGGAGAGTAAAATGAAACTTGTTTTTCTGTTACTGTCTACTAACCTTATTTCGTTTTCTATATAATTCTTGTATAGATTCATTCATTTTGAGTTAGTGGATTTGGGGGCCAAATAATTGCGGGGCCCTGGGCCCTGGCTCACCGGGCCCATGCCTGAAGACGCCACTGGATGTTAATGTTAACTTACTTAATAAATAATTTATCTCAATCCAATCAACATCGCCTTTGCCGAGTTCATCTTAAAATATTTCATTTAGGAAACACTTAGATCACCCTAGTTTCAGTATTCGTTATGTTGTTGCAAGTCTGCTTTCTGTCAAGTGAAGTGCTGTTGGTCTGTATAATAATAACCCTAATTTTTTTGAAAATGATTACCTAAGGAGCTAATTAAAGGAGTATCATTGACAACGAGCGTAGGAACCGAGGAAGAGGACGAATTCCTCTAACGAATTACCAAAAATGTTTACTGCCTTTGGACTTTTTTTGCAATTTTGGTCATGCAAAAATTTTGTACTTCGAATATGGGCGTGGCAGGCATTCCTCAATTGCTTGAACTTTTTCCGGTTTTCCTCAGTTGGGTTGGCCTTAACCAACAGAAACTTACTTCTTTGTCCCTTATAACCTCTTAACAGCCTGCATCGAATCATGCGTTTTCCTTGGGTCTGATATTTTTAGTCCGATTCGGGATAAAAGTTCTCATTCCCAGGAGACTCAAATTTGTGATCATATCAGTTTTTAGTGCTGCAAATGAAAAAATAATTCAAGGAGAGAAGCTGATACCTGACTGATACTTCATTAGGCTATTCTTTCATCGAACTTGTCAGGGATCATAAGAATGGCAGACACTGATTTTCTCATTATAGCGCTTAACTCTCTTGCTCACTGAAGTATGGTTAGCAATACGAAACATATCTTAAAACTTAAGGTACCCATAAAATGAACATCGCTTACATTTATAGTAAATCTACGTTTTTATTGTAAAGGTACGTACACATAAATTAATTGTTTATTAGATTGGGTCCAGCAGGAATAGTGTTCTGATGTAGGAACAAAGTCTTTATGGACATGCATTTTTGTAATCAGGGAAGTTTTCTTATTTATTGGAATATCATTCTTTTGGTTATCCCTTATACGAAACAAATTATCAGGGTTTGAAAAATGTTGTATAAAATCTACGTTTTTATTGTTATGGTATGTACACATGATTAGTTTGAGTCCAACGTACGCTTTGTGCTGCACTTCCGCGTTCTGATATAGGAAAAGTTATTATTGTTTTAAGTTGAAAAACGCATTTGAAATAATCATTAAAATGCGTGTGGTAAGCAGAAGGCTGAAAGAAAAACGTCTTGGACACGCATTTTTTAATCAGGGGATTTTTTGAAAAACTGCCAAAAGATTGAATTTGATATAGTGTTGCGTGTATCTACACATTTACATCAAGGAATTTGGGTTATATATCACTCCACTCCCAAAATCTGCTTCCAGTTCTAGGTCAATAAGTAATGCCTTCCTTTAAGACCCCCTAATCAAAAAAAAAACAATCTCAAAGCTTTCGAATGAACAAATTTAATAAAAAAAGACATACGCAAAAAGTATCTTCTATTGTTTATGTATTTTAGAACATTTTATTGAGAAATTCTAACATCAATGTCATAAATTAACCCATCGCTATTTGTAGTTGATGGAGGAACGGTACTGGTTACAAAATTATCCGTTTCAGGTACATTTTGTTTATTGTTATTGTTTGTACCGCTAAATATTGATTCGATCAAATCATTATTAGCTTTTGCGTCGGCACTCATTTCAGTTGATGTTTGTGAATTATTTCCTGTATTTAAAGGTGTTGCTGAAGTTCCAAATCCTTGAAAAACACCCTGAATTAAATCATTTCCATCAGATGATGGAGTTGACATTTGTGATGCTGCATTGCCATTGTTATTTGTTTGAGGATTAACAGGGAAGCCAGCAAATATACTGCTTATCAAATCGCCAGAATCATTTGAATTAGGCGCGGGTTGTGTTGGAGGTGGATTATTTGTTTGAGAGCTTACAGGAAAGCCAGCAAATACAGTGCTTATCAAATTACCGGAATCATTTGAATTGGACTGAGGTTGTGTTTGAGGTTGGGTATTTGGTTGAGGGTTAACAGGGAAGCCAGCAAATACAGTGCTTATCAAATCCCCGGTATCATTTGAATTAGTCTGAGGTTGTGTTTGGGTTTGTGTGCTTGATCCGGAGTCTGGCTGCTTACCAAATATTGAACCTATGAGATCATCATTGCCAGGTGCTACGTTTTGTGTGGCAGGAGCGTTATTCGATTGCGGTGTTTGGTTGCCATTAGGTACAAAGCTTCCGAATGTTGTTTGAATCAAGCCACTATCTTGCGATGGCGTGTTCGGTGTGCCAAAGCCGTTATTAGTTTGAGGCATATTTGTTGAACCGCCAATGTTATTGTTATTGAAACCGCCACTTACAAATTGATTTCCTGGTTGTGATTGTGGTCTTTGACTTCCATCGGTTCCAAAACCACCGAATGTTGATTGTACTAAACCATTTTCTTGCGTTGGCCTATTCGGTGTTCCAAAATTGTTATTACTTTGCGGCGTATTTGGTGATACACCAAAGTTATTGTTATTAAAACCGCCACTTCCAAATTGATTTACTGGTTGAAATTGAGGTATTTGGCTTCCACCACCGGTTTCAAAACCTCCAAATGTTGAATGTACCAACCCATTTTCCTGCGAAGGCATGTTCGGTGTTCCGAAGCCGTTTTGATTCTGAGCGTTATTTGGAGATACCCCAAAGTTATTACCACCGAAACCATTATTACCAAATTGATTTGGTCGCTGTGATTGTGAGGGTCGACAGAATCCCCCAAAACATCCAGTGTTATCGCGATTGTTGTTGTTTGTATTCTCATTGGTATTTCCTGGATTATTTGCAAATCCTGGTTTTGGATAGTTCTGACCGAATGGAAAGAAGTTGGGATTTTGAGGAAATTGACCTTGAGGAAATTGTGTACCTGGTCCTGAATTCAAAGTTGTATCTTGATTTAAAAATGGATTCTTTGGATTTATTTTAAAAGGCTCACTATTAAACTGTTCCCGAGAAGGTAAATTTGTCAAATACGGAGGAAGTGGTTGTTTTTGTTGTTGTTGTTGTGGTTGTGGTGGTGGTGGATAATGAAAGGGGTTGTTTTGTTGCTGTCCATGAGGCCCGTGGTTGTGGTTATGATGTCCAGGAGGTCCAAATTGCCCAGGAGGACCCTTGCGTTGCGGTGTAACAAAACCAGGATTAAATTGTTGACCACCACCGGGTTGCCTGGTCAAACGATCAGCCAAAATATTCAGAGGAGCAGAAATGGCATCAATAATATTGCCCACAGGACTCGATATTCCAAACGTTTGAATTTCATAATGTTGAAAACTAAACGAAAAGAACGTATTTTGTTAATACAACTTGATTAAAAGAAAAAACTTTATAAAATTCTTACTTTTGATTACGATTAGAGCGTTTTGTTACGACTGCATTCGAAAGTCCAAGGAGCGTTAAAGATACCTAAAATATAGGAACACAGAACTTTGATTATAGAAATGTTTTGAATTTATAAATTGTACGTAAACGAAGATCCATTGTTTAAGAAATACATTTATATTTAATTTTGGAAGTGTTGGACTGTCATGCCAGAGGTCTTGGGTTCTATCCCTGCCTGTGCCATCTAAAGTTTCTTTCACGGTACTGCCTTTTATGAGGAATTGACGAATCCTCCAAGAGTAATTCTTGTCATGAAAAGTGCTTTCTCAAATTAGCCGTTCGGATTCGGCTTAAAACTGTAGGTCACCTCCGTCCCTGATAGCATTACTCGCATACAAAAATATTTGAGAGTTGTAAATCACTAGGTCCTAGTTCTCAAAGGACTTTTGCGTCACCTAAATTATTACTTAAGCAAAAAGTACAGTCTTTCCAAAATCCCTATAGAAATGACTGCAAAATAAAAAGCTTGTCTGGATTACATTTCATTAGCGAACAGACAACTTTAAGACAAAAATTGACCAGTGACGGTTATTTTATATAGCCGTTGAGCCTAACTATGCCCTGAGCGTCTTTCGTCTGGATGAAACGCAGTGAAACGAAATTCACAAAAAATAATCTTCCAATCAAGTTTATCAACACAATGAACTGGGTTTCAGGTTTTTGCTAGCAAAAATTACATTGTCATATGATTTAATATTTTTTTGAGGAAATTAATCAAAAAGGTAATTAAAATTTTAAATTCTTTGATTTCTTATTAATTATTTGTGTGTGCGATTCTAAAAGCAAACAAATAAGTATACTGTCTGAGGAGAAAAATATGAACTCTATATTGTTGATACCATACACTTTGTTTTATATTTTTATAATAATTTAAATATAAAGGTCAGGAATAGTTGCTTTTTCTTATAATACCTACTATCTTTTTCAATATGAGTACATTATATACTTTGAATCTATACAAATAAAAACAAACTATTTTTATAGAATTTGTAAATAAATCATGAAACCCGTTGATGGTCATAATTAATTTAAAAACAAATTAACCACAGCAAACATGAGACATGTTAATATTTATTAATTATTCGCACACATAAACTATACATAACATATACAATACATATTGTATACTAATATATGTGTATGAATTAATAAATAGGGTGATGGTCAATAGTTTTGTTTTTTTTAGAAATAAGCTCCTCAGACCTCAACAATACTACCTACATACAACTTCTTTGCATACATTTTTGAAGTAATAATAACAAAAGGCATCAATTTCTTGCAGAAAAAGAGGCTGGGATGCGACCCATACTGATAACTTCACATCCCGTTTGTCGATTTGTCTTGCTTAAAACTTTAACAAATTATTCATAACAATATGTTGTGCGAGATAAATAATTTTAAGTCAATTAAAATAAATAAATAAGGTGGCGCATTTTAAGCCGAATCCGAACGGCTAATTTGAGAAAGCACTTTTCATGACAAGAATTACTCTTGGAGGATTTGTCAATTCCTCCCAAGAGGTAGTACCCGTGAACACAACTTTAATTGGATTCAGGCAGAGATTGGATCCAAGACCTCTGACAGTCGAACACACTAACCATCATGCCACGGTACGAGATATTGAAGTCAATATCTTTATTTATTTTCCTAATACTTGTGTCGAAAACCATTTCTTATCAGTTTTTGTTGTTTCCGTAGGTTTTTGTGTTTTTTAAAAAAAATTTTCAGTTGAATTTTTCTTAAAGATTAATTTTTGTTAACGTGATTTTTAGTCGAAAACAGAATAGAGATTGGATTTTTCTTAGAAAGTCATTTATTCACGAGGTTTCGAGAATACAACATCAATTTAAATTTGTATGACAAAATTGACTTTTGAATTGTTATACAAAATTTTACTAAGCGTCGAAAAAAATATTTTAAGATATAAGATAATATAGCGGGTTATCCATTTTGCGGTTTCAAAAGTATAGGGCTGGAATTCGACATCTGTTGTGAAACCATTTTTTTTTTTTTAAATTTAATTCTGACATTTACGAAAATGGATCGCTTAACTATCGCACAATGCATAAAAATTGTTAGGTAAATCGTACTACAAAAATAATAATTCTGGTTATATAATCGTGGTTTACATAATCGTCTAGCTACGTAAGCAATTGGCAAAATTGTGAAGAAATTTGAAGATATTGGATTGGTTACAGATATTGCAAGGCCTGTGCATCATCGCTTCGCTCGTACCACTGAAAATATCACTGCTGTAAGTGAAAGTGTTGCCGAAAGCCCGAATGTGTCGATTCCTTGTCGTTCTCAGGAATAAGGGCTGTCTTACGGCACATTATGGCGTATTTTGCATTCGAATCTACGCCTACATCCATATAAAGTCCAGGGTGCTGGAACAACAGGCGGTGGACGGCGATTTTTTGAACAAATTTTTCTTCAGCGACCAATCACATTTCTCACTCGGTGGGTATGTTAATAAACAAAACAAAATGGTCGTATTTGGGGTTCTGAGAACCCTCAAGTAATTGAAGAGAGGCCATTACATCCACAAAAAGTCACTGTTTGGTGCGCTCTTTGACCTGGAGTTGTGATTGGACGTTACATCTTCGAAAACGACAATGGAACGACTATCACTGTCAATTCGAAGCATTATGGTCTATGATTACCGACTTTTTTTTGCCTGCTATTGAAAAATACGACTTGGAGAATATGTGGTTTCAACAAGACGGTGCCAAATGCCACACAACTTGAGCGAATATGGCTTTATTGCAAGAGACATTTCCTGGCCGCGTAATTTCTCGTCGTGGCGATACCAACTAGCCACCATGATCATGCGATTTGACAACGCTGGCCTTGTCTACTTTGTGGGGCTACGCGAAAGACCGTGTTTATTCAGATAACAACTTTTAAGCACTTAAAAACCAACATTCTTTAAGTTATGGCTGAGATACCCCCCAATATGTGTCAAAAAGTGGTCGAACATAACCTCAAAAGAATCGATGCTTGCAGCAATTTCCGTGGTGGTCATTTAAATGATGTAGTGTTTCACACATAATGTCAACGTTCAGACTTTATAATAAAAAGAAATATTATGACAAAAAATATTTTAGATGTGTTTTATTAATGTTAACTTTTGAACCCGCAAAATGGATAACCCTGTAAATTGTAATTATGAAGTAAATGGAAACATCGATTAAAATAAACAAGACTTGTTGTCTACACTTCTACACTAATATTATAAAAAGGAAAGACTTGTATTTTTAGTTGTAACGAAAAACTCAAAAAGTGCTTTACCGATTTTAATAATTCTTTTTTTTTTCATAAGAAAGCTATATTATTACTAAGTAACATAAGCTATATTTATTACTAGATTACTATAGAGATCTTTAGAAATTCCTATTAAAACCAACCGAAGGTGTACAAAAATTAGCCATACAATGTATTTCATCGCATATTAATGAGTATTAATGATAGGACAAAAAAATGTTCGACAATATCTACATCTACATCTACACTAATATTATAAAGAGGAAAGATTTGTATTTTTGTATGTAACGAATAACCTCAAAAAGTACTAGAAGTCTTTTTCATTAGAAAGCTACATTATCTGTACCTATTTATGTCTACCCCCGTAGTACCCGTGGCATGATGGTTAGTGCGTTGGTCTGTCATGCGAGAGGTCTTGGGTTCAATCCCTGCCTGTGCCACCTTAATTAAAAAAAAAAAAAAAAAAGTTTTCACGGGTACTGCCTCTTGCAAGGAATTGACAAATTCTCCAAGAGTAATTCTTGTCATGAAAAAGTGCTTTCTCAAATTAGCCGTTCGGATTCGGCATATAAATTGTAGGTCCCCTCCATCCCTGACAACATTACTCGCACAACAGGAATAGTTGAGAGTTGTAAGTCACTAGGCCCTGGTTCTCTACGGACTGTTGCGCCACCTAATTTATTTATTTATTTATTTATGTCTACCCGTGCGAAGCCGGGAGGGGCCGCTAGTATTCTATAGAAGAATCATTTATGCTCACATTTGTCCCATGCCGAAGTCTGTATCAAGCAAGAGAAAACAAAAAGAAGTTTTTATTTACCCTTGATTTAAAATAAAATTGGGTAAATGGAAACGCTGCGTGCGGACATAAAAACACCAAAGTATTGCACTTAATAAAACACCATAACGTGTTTTAGCCAGTTTAACATTTTTTAGAAGATCAAAATTGCTTGTGTTTAATTTTAAACTTGTATCTCTTTGAAATTGTAAAAACTGTCAACCAATTACCCCAACTGACCCTATTTTATTTTTGATGTTGGCTCAACAACATACCCCACACCAAAAAAATTCGGAAACT
Organism: Eupeodes latifasciatus; assembly: GCA_920104205.1. NCBI lineage: Eukaryota > Metazoa > Arthropoda > Insecta > Diptera > Syrphidae > Eupeodes > Eupeodes latifasciatus. Next base: position 291,878,086 of record OV049924.1, on the reverse strand, counting down.
TTATTTTTTGAGGGCTTAACACATTTTATTTTATTAGAGCATATTATTTTATTTTTCCAGAACAGAAAATGAAATCTCGAAAATCTTTTACAGGTTTTCTCATGAAGGCAAAGAAATTAAGTTCCTAGGAAAGGAAAAAACATATATTTCTGTACTGATTTTATAAAAACAATGGCGCACAATTGCAAAGAACTTATTGTTAAGGTTTTAACAATTTACTAATAAGCAATTTAATAAATATTTAGCAATGTACTAAGGGAGTAGCTTTGCTAAATAGTAAATTGCTAATTGCCTTTTATTAAAAAACGAACATTTTTGAAAGTATGTAAATAGTAGACACCCTACTGTAACTTGATTTAAATAAATTAAAAAAAGTTCTAGATATCTCAAACACTTTACATTTGGTCAAATCACTTATGTTTGGTATTTGATGTGATATATCCACCATAGACACGTTTACAGCGTTCGATTTATTGAACTCAATTTTTTGTGGTTCTGCGAAAATATTTTAGGGAAAAGCCCGTTAAAAGTAGGTCTTTAAAAAAATGTTTAATAACACCGTGGTTTGTGGACAGAACAAGCTTAGCGAATTAAGTTCATTGTTTCACCCGCTGTGTGACTTGAGGCACATATTATTAATTTTTAGTTTATGACAATGAAATGACGTTGAACATGTCTCTGGATTTTAATTATTAATATTAACTTTGTATTTATAAAGTTTTATTTTCATACCAATGCAGGTTTATTGTACTTTTAATATGAATATTAAATCCATTACGTCTTGAAAATATGAACATATGTATAAATGTAACAATTGGAAAACTGTGTAAAGCGGTGCCTATTGTTAATGATAATAAAAATTTGAATTATCTCTTATTAAACAATTACTTATTTTTCTGCGTAATAATCATAATCATTAAAACTATTTTGTTATGTTTTTTCTTGATAAAATAATCAATAAAATATAAAGATTGAAATGATGTTGATGATAATTATAATTATGTATTACGAAAATTCTAAACTTACCAAAAGAAGATACCAAGTCATGTTTTCAATTGTTATATAAAACGGCAGTGATGTCAATCCAAAACAAAAAATAACTAAATTTTTAATCAAGAAAAATCAGCAAACTTATCAATCTCGAAGAGATGTTTGCAAATAATGTAGGTACTAATGAATTATTCGTTTAGAGATTATTTATATATTTTAATCAAAACAAAGTAAATGTACAACCTGTTTATATACTTATAAGCGTAATGTCAGGCTCAAATTAACAGAAAATCAACAACAACAATAATCACAAACAGGGCTTGAGATAAGAAAATTAATAATAACACAAACGACTCGACAAAAGGCGGCAGCGGAGGTGGTTATAGACAATGTCCCACGGCCAGATCACATATTCGATTGGAGATGTCGAATTTAGAGATTCCTCTCGAAAGCATCAGTAGTAGCAGAATTTCACTTTATTTACTTAGTGGCTGCGGGGCTTTTTGAATAATTATAGGTTTTTTATTCCTGATAGTGAAGCCAAATTTTTCTTAAAAGAACTTCTGTGCCTTGCTGTTAACATGTTTGATTAGTTTTAAGCTCAAAAGCAAACTGAAATATATACATATATTTAAAAATAACTATAATATCTTGCATTGATTTGGAAGTTGAGCTTAACCATGGTTGCCAATACAAATACGACTAAAATTACTGAACTGTTTTTTAAAAGTTGAGTATTGACTGGGGGATTGTCAATTGTTGTGATACTGTATACTCTCTTAAATTATTATTTAATCAAGAAATTGTTATTTGTAAAATTGAAAATTTTGACATTTCTTGACGTTTCAAGGTCCCTATAGAATCAAAAATCAAAGGTTTTTAGAGAGATGTCTGTATGTGAGAGTGAACGTACATTCTTATGTTAAGAAGCTTTTTGTTTTACAAATAAAATTATCAAAATAAATACATAAATAAATTAAAAAAATGGGTGGTGTGACTATAACTCTCAACCATTCCTGTGTGCGAGTAATTTTGTCAGGGATGAAGGGGACCTACAGTTTAAAGCCGAATCCGAATGGCTAATTTGAGCAAGCACTTTTTATGACAAGAATTACTTGGAGGATTTGTCAATTCCTCGCAAGAGGCAATATCTGTGCATGGATTGAGCTCAAGACCTCTGGCATGACAGTCCAACGCACTTACCAGCACTTACCAGTATATTCTTGAAACTCGTGTTTAAATCTCAGTTCTAGTGAATCCAAAGCAAATTCACTTCGAAAAATGGATTTCTTTAATTTTTTAAGCTCTTAAAAGTTTTTGTATTTAGAAAATCAATTTTGAAAGAAAAAAAAATACTTTAAGAATACCTTACACTATTTATGTGCGTCAAAAAATAAGATGAAATTGAAGACGAAAGACGAGTTTCAGGAATTTAAAGGCAACTTAATATCAAATTCAAGGTTTCTTCTTTAGAACCTGAATATTTGCTCTTTCTCTCAAAATATCTAATGAAAATCATTTAAAGCATAACTAAAGTTTTTTTGTTTGTCATGAAATGTTTTTCAACTTAAATATTTTACAAAGAAAAAATAATATTACCTCCAAAATAATTTAATCGAACGAAAACGCTTTTCGACTTCTAGTAAAATTTAAATAAAATCGAATCGATAGTTTTCTTGCAAAAAAAAAGAAAACTTGAAAAATATCGAATGTGTTTCATCTTGTTTAATGTTTGTTGTTGTTTAATGTAAACATTTCGTAAAATTTTATGAAAATCGAATTGAAAGATTTTTTATTAAAAAAAAATAAGGAACCTACTAAAAATTGGTTTTGAAATTGAAATCAAGCTTACTAGCTGAACTAGTTAACATTAAGTTTCGACTCAAGTACATTAACGGATATCAAAGAGACGTTATTAATGTTTTGTAAAACGTTAAGAATCCAGTAAAATACAAACTTAAACTAAAGAAATACTAAAAAGTACTGAAAATTGACTTTTAAATATCTTGAAACAAAGAAACATACAGAACCAGCCTCTACTCATATAAATACTACTGTGTTTGCATGCCTGCATGCTACTACGTACTTTTTTAAAAGTAATAATTGTGGGTCGTTTTCGAGCCTCTTTTTTATAATGCTTTTGACTTTTAAATGGGCAACTTATTTGTTGAGGAAGAACATTGAATGTTAGCCTTAGAAATATTAGACAAATTTGTGTCAGTGGTCACGTGTGATACTTTGTTTCCCATAAAACTCTGAACTCAAAGATTTCATTTGATTTGACATACCTGTTGAGAAATCAGATACTAATGTCACATGCATTTCATTTCAAACAATTGAAATAATTTGAATGTAACAGTCACTAAATTTGAATCGGAATCGTTTGTCTTTTTTGCATAGATATTTTTGTTTATCCCATCTAAAATCTTAAAGCATTCAATAAATTTGCTTTACCAGCCATTTAATCTTTTTGTTATTTTTTGTTTTATTTTATAAATTAGAAGTGGCATCCATAACCTTTGCGTTAAGTACCTATGTACATACATACGATCTTCTATACAGGTATAAGCTATTATTAGTCATTTCTTTCCGTACTCTGGGAATTCTTTTTTGTCGGGGTCTTGGCTCTCGATTTATTTTCTTTAACATTTATGTTAAAAGATATTAAATTGTTAACTAAGATACATGCCCTTCATTCATGCATGGAGCATGTGAGTTTGATTTCAATGGGGGTTTTCCCTCTTTAAACAGTCACTCTTGACTTTACTACTTGTAGCTTTAAAGTTCTTTTCTGTTACTCACAGAAATTTGTTAAAACTTGTCATGCAAAATTAACCAACAAAAAAAAAACGTGAAAAAGTTTATCATATGCTAACATTATATTTGTCTATAATTATTCAAAATTTGGGCACGAGTACGATAACTTTGGCGCCAAGATATAATAACGGTTTTTGGTAGAGGGGCTTAATACAAGCATTTTTTACTATTGGAGGGGGGGTCTATCTCCCCCCGTTCAGGCGGTAGGGGCAATTTAAAAAAATTATTATTTAAAATGGAAAAAAATAATTAAAAAATAACGGTGATACTTACAATTAAGTTTTAAACATTTTTTTAAAGCTAACATTCTGTTTTATTAGCCAGTTTTTAATTCAAGTCAAAACTATGCGTAGTTTTTGAAAAATTTAATTTTAAACTCAAAATTTGAGTAAAAAAAGTTAAAAAAAAGGTTTAAAGTGTAATTTTTTAATACTTCAAGATTATCTACCATTGTTTTTATTTCAGAATTTATTGCTCTTATTTATTTTTGATCAAAAACTGAAAACTAGATGATTTTATGTTTTTTAGTTTTTGAGAAAATTGAAAATAACCACAACTACTATTTTAATTTAATTCTTTTTCTCTTGCTTGAGTGGTCTTATTTTGATAGTAACAATGGTAGGTGCGAGTTTGGGTATATGCAACAGTAATGTGTGTGCGAATTTGTGTGTATGCAACAGTGGGATCTGTAAGGGGGGGCATGCTGCCCTCCTGCAACCCCCCTGCTTGGGAACACTATAGGATTTGGGGTGGGTGCAAGTTGGAGTGCGTGCAAGGGGGGTAGGGGGCACGGTTCGGTGGGTGCAAGATGGGGTGCATGCAAAGTTTCTTTTGCATTTAAATAAGCTGGATTTAAGAAAAATTAATTTACCCTAGGTGTATCTTAATCCATATTCGATTATTACTATCAAAATAAGACTACGTTAATACTTAAGCAAGGAAAAAGTAATTTAATTAAAATATTTATTTTGGTAATTTTCAATTTTCTCAAGAACTAGAAGACATAAAGTCATCTAGTTTTCAGTTTTTGATCAAAAACAAATAAGAGCAATGAATTCTAAAAAAAAACAGTAAATAATTTGAAAGTTTTGAAAAACTACACTTTAAACCTTTTTTTTAAATTTTTTTTTGCATAAATTTTTAGTTTAAAACAATTTTTTTCAAAAACTATGCATAGTTTTGACTTGATTTAAAAACAAGCTAATAGACAAAAATATTGGCTTTAAAAAAAGGTATAATATGTTACACTTTTTTTTTGAATTTGTTTACCGCGGTATACTATATTATTTATTATTAATAATTATTGATAATTATTTAAAACAAATTATCAAAACAAAACTAAACTAAAAACAAACTAATCGACGACGGCTGCGTAGCGACGACGACGACGACGCACGCAACAAAATTATTAACTCGCACTCAAATGAGTACGAACACGACACAAAAGAGAATTAAAAAAAAAGTGCAACAACACAGCTCGTTAAAGAAGCTGTAACCGCGGCTGCTCAGCTGGGCTGGGTTCTTTGGAAGAATTTTATTTATTATAACAATGTTGATTGATTTATAAAATCAATCAAATTGCTACAATTTAGGAATATGTTATTGCAAGTACCACAGTGGGATACGTTGCAATAAAATGGGCGCCAGGAATTTTTTTTTAAAACCGAAAAAGAAAATTCCAAAACTTTTAAGTTGAGTGAAGCGAAAATAAGAAGACAACACAACGACCGTTTGGTTTTTAAATTTAATATTTATTTCTTTGGGAAACCGTGGGATTGAAGATCCCTGGACTAAAACCCAAAATGTTTTCAAAAAAAAAATTAAAATTACAAACGAATGGAAAAATAAAACAAGCAAATAGTAAAAGAAAATGAGTTCTTAACACCGGACGCGTAAAAAAAAAAGAACAAAGAACAATAGAAATACACTACTTATCTTTTCTTTTGAATCCCTTTCTATTTCCTTCTTTTCCCACAATTCTCACACCTCGATCCTCGAATTTTCCTTTTTCTTTCTCTGGATTTCCTCGACTTTCCGATTTCCTATCCTTCTTCTCAATTTTTCTTCCTCCTCAAACAAAAATTACTCGAACTTTTTCTTTTTCAACTTCTCACTTATTCTTCTCGCTTGTAAGGCTCTATCAAGAGTGCCTTCCAAGCTAATCCCCAAAACTATTTTTCCTCCCTCGACCATTCCAGTCACACACACATTCATCCAACACAAGCATCCGTTTTCGTGATTGTCGGTCACGGTATCGCGGCTTCCTGGAAGCTTTACGCTCATCAGGAAAGCCACCGTTGTTGACTCTCAGCGAAACTTTGCTTTCACACACACAATCACGGTTTCGACAAGTTGTTGGATGAGTTTCCAAAACTTGCCGAAACATAATGGCGAGTTCAGACCCCTTCCCAACTATTCCTATTTTTCGAGAAAGTTCAAAGAAAAACAAAAATCGAGAAGAAGTCTAAACTAGGCATTTTCTTATTACTATTAATATTACGCGAGATTCGAGGTATGAGTTTCGTACTAAATATTAAATTAAATTGAATAAAACGCGGCGTTAAAAACCCATTTGTACATAAATAGTTAAATAATAAATTTACGTTAATAATTACGTTAGCATGAAATTATATTGTTGTTGTTATTGTTGTTGTTGTTGTTCAAGTAAGGGTCCGCCTGACCTCATACTTCTTCGGCTCATCCGCCGGCATTTTCGACCTTGTCGAAAGAACTCGTTCTCGATCTCGAACTCGGTCACCTGCTTTTGTTGCTTTTGCAAAATAAAGGTTAGGTACACCTGTGGTTGATGAGACCATGGTTGCCCTCAACTTTGCCGATATTTTGCAGCCACAACTAGGAAAAAGAAAACAGCCAAAGGCTGGTTTTTGTTGCGGTAAAATTTACCGTAACAAATCCCACCCTTACCTCCCAAGAAATGTGTTTACTTTTCAAGAAAAGCAAACCATTTCTTAAGGCTCAGCCAGGGGTAGACAACAACAACAAAGGATTACCATCATAACATTTAAAAGAAAAAAGAGAAAAAAAAAATCATTAATGTGGCACATTAATTAAACAAAAATGACAATGAAAAACCAAAAAAAAAATACTACTACAAAAAGGGGCTTGACTCAAGAATCAACAAAAGGTTTCAAATCCTTAACATGCCACGTTCCTCGCTCCTTACCGCGATCATCTACTAAGAGGTATGTCCAAGGTGACATCCTCTTGCTGACCTTGAAAGGTCCTACAAATTTAGTCGCCAACTTCGCCGCGAAATAATTTGCTGCATCGGACAGCTCGAAGTTCCTACGCCAAACGAGATCACCCGTGTGATATTTCGCGTCCCTCCTACGTAAATTATAAGTCTTAGCAGCCTTCTTTCCCGCTGCTTCCAACTTCCTAGCTATATCCTCTCTCAGTTTCCGAAACTGCCTATCAATTTCTGTTATATCTTGGTCCCTATCACTGTCCCTAATTCCTACATCATGGCCACTAGTTACCATGTTCCTACCGAAATTTGCGAAGTATGGCGACACACCTAAAACCTCATGTTGCGAAGTTCGGATTGCACAGGCCACTTTTGCCAGTTGCGAATCCCAACTCCGCTGGTTTTCCGAAACATACGCCCGGAGCGTAGTCTTTATTATTTGGTTTATCCGTTCCGCCGGATTCGCTTGCGGATGATAATTCGCCGTAAACCGAAGTTGTGACCCGTACGCTTCGCTAAGCGTTTTCAGATCCTTGCCACGGAACTGGGGACCGTTGTCACAGACGATCCACTTAGGAATCCCGAAAAGAAGAAACACGTTTTCTTCCAATTCCCGACATACCGCTTTCGCTGTTGCGGACCGTAACGCGAACAACAAAGGGAATTTAGTAAAATAGTCGACGACCGTTAAAATATACACGAACCCTCGCGACGATTTTGGTAATGGACCCACCAAGTCCACGCAAATCATTTCCCACGGTTGGGAATTGCCTACTCGTTCGGTCATTAGACCAGCTGGTTTTTCATTCACCGGTTTCACGCTTTGGCAAATTTTACAATTCCTAACATACCTCGTAATATCACTCCTCATTTTGGGCCAGTAATATTTTTCTGCTATCCTAGCAAACGTTTTCTTGACGCTCATGTGTCCTGAAAGCGGAGCATCATGGCACTCGTTAAGAATTCTCGACCTATCATTTTTCCCTAACACTAACTTCCACTCTTCACCATTATCATGAACGACTATATGGTGCAACCTAACATGCTTATAGAGCCGCCCATTCTCAACTCTCCAAGATGGGTATTCTAACGGGCTCTTTTCTACCTGTGATTTCATTTTAATCACCCAAGGGTCCGAATCCGCCTCAGAGACACCAGCTACTTCTGGAACTCCTCGCGACAACATATCAGGAACGACATGTTCTTTGCCCTTTCTATGGATGATCTTGAAATCGAATTGTTGGAGCCGAATGGCCCAACGAGCTAATCTACCCTGCGGATCCTTAAGGTTGCTTAGCCAGACCAAAGAGTGATGATCAGTTACGACTGTAAATCGAACACCTTCGAGATACGGCCGCAACTTTTCGATCGCCCAAAGGACCGCTAAGCATTCCTTTTCGGTCGTAGAGTAGTTTCTTTCATTCCTATTCAATGACCGACTTAAATAACATATGGCTTTTTCGCCATCCTCAAACTCCTGAGATAATACGGCCCCGATTCCATAGTCCGACGCATCTGTTTGCACAACAAACGGCCTTGAAAAATCCGGACATGTCAGAATCGGTGCCGTAACCAAACACTCTTTGGCTTTCCTAAAACTCTCCTCACATTCTTGTGTCCACTCAAATTTCTTGCCTTTCTTTAAGAGATCGGTAAGAGGCCTAACTAAAATTGCAAAATTTGGTACAAACCTACGGTACCACGAAATTGTCCCTACAAAACTCCTAATTTCCTTCACATTTTTCGGTGCAGGAATCCTAATCATGCTTTCCACTTTTTCCGGGTCAACATGAAGCCCGTTCCTATCAACTACATACCCTAGAAATTTTAAAGAAGGCCTACAGAAATTACATTTTTCCCTACCTACTTTTAAACCTGCTTCTCCTAACCTTTTAAAAACTTCTTTTAAAATTTCTAAGTGTTTTTCGAAAGAATCGGTGACGATGATAATGTCATCCAAGTACACAAAGACGAACGGTTCTAAGTCAGGACCTAAAACGTCGTCAATAAACCTTTGCCAAGTTGCCGGGGAATTGTGCAAGCCGAATGGCATCCTGCAAAATTGAAACAGGCCACGCCCTGGCACGGTAAAGGCTGTGTACTTGCGCGATTCTTTCTCCATTGGAATCTGCCAATAAGCAGATTTAATGTCTAAAGAAGACAAGTACTTCGCGTTTCGAAGCTTGTCTAAAATCGCCGAAATAAAGGGTAGTGGATAAGCGTCCCTATCTGTAACCTCATTCAATTTCCTATAGTCAACACAGAACCGATAACTGCCATCTTTCTTCTTAACTAGAAGAATCGGCGATGCCCAAGGACTCTTCGACTTCTCGATCACTCCAGCTTCCAACATCTCCTGGAGCTCCTGATCGATATGTTTCTGAATCGCTGGCGAAACAGGGTAATATCTTTGCTTTATCGGTTCTGCAGACGTCCTAATCTTGTGCTCAACTAAGTTGGTGCACCCTAAACCTTCGGTCATTGATTTAAAAAGTTCTCCTAACACTAATTCTAATTTCCTATTTTCAAAATCGTTCAAATCCGATTTTTCCCTAATCGCTACCATGTCTTTCATCGAAGCCAATCCCTCTTGGCTCGAAAAATTCCACACCCCTGATCTCAAATCCGGGACTATGCCCGATAGTGCCCAAAAATCGGCACCCAAGATCAACTGGTGTGGAAGATTCGGAATGACAAGACATTCTATCAAAAAGGATTTGTTCTCAACCTCCACTGGTAGAGAAACAGACCCAGCTACACCTACACCTGCTCCATCTGCTAACGCTACTGACCCAACACTACTCTTTCCTAACCTAAGCCCTAACTCTTTAAAAATTTTCCACCCGTCACCACCCACAATGGTACGGGAGGCTCCTGAATCAAGCAACCCCAAAAACTTGATTCCATAAACCCTAACTCCTAAATATGGTCTAGTGTCCCTATCATTTGCCGCTAACGTGAAACTCAGATGAACTCCTACCCGCTGATCGTCAGCAGACGACCTCCCTAACGCCGACGGACTCCTTGTCCTGCTGACACAAGGGCCCGATCCCCATTTCCCGAACACCTACAATCCCTACGATAAACTCCTACCGCTCCACAGCCGAAGCAACGTTTCTGGACTGTACACCTCGAAGCTAAATGTCCTTCTTTGTTACATTTGTAACACCTAACCGACTGCCTGAATGGATTATCAACAACTGGAGCAACAGCCGCTACTCGGTGTTGTCCCGACGAACTAGGTTGGTAACCGCACTCCGGTTCCAACAAATTTTTGCCTCTAGAAGGCGGGGTAAAACTGTCTACGTTCACCTTCAGCGTATCTAATTCCCTACCTGAGATAGCAAGTTCCTTAACCGTCTTTGGTTTGGCACTAGCTATCTGCACCTGATAAAATGGATCTACATTTTTCCTTAATATCGCAAGCATCCTTCCCTCTGACAAAGGTTCCGATAATCTTCGGAACAATGTCCTCATCGTGGTCAGATATGCGCCGAAAGTTTCTTCCTTTCCCTGCGAACGCCGATTAATCTCCTCCAACAAGAGATCATCGTAATTCGCAGGAAGGAACTCCGCTTTGAGTTCCTTGACGAGTTCCTGCCAATCCTCTAAATCTTCCCTAACCGTCCTAAACCACATAAGTGCCCTACCAGCCAAAAGCTCCGAAGCGGATTTAAAAAGGTGGTTTTCAGGAACATCGTTAGCCAAACGAAGTTCCTCCACTCTTTCCAGGAATGAATTTACTGATGCTCCACCTGAGTCACCAGTAAACTTCACCCCCCACTTCCCTATACGTTCGATGGGTTTATGCTGAACGACCCTTTGTTCAGAAAACTCATCGGCCCTATCCAGCCTACGTTCTGACGGAACCCTAACTGATATATCACTGGCTGAAGGATTACTGTCACCACCCCTCGGTTCAGTCAATGTTCCTTCGGCCAGTCCTAACGCAGACCGTCCACTACAGGGAGTCTGACCAACTTGTACCCGAAGTTGGGTTTGAATCTTAAGTGGAGTCTTTGTTTTCTCCACTTCCTCTTCCCTATCGCTATTCTCACTATCACCAGTGAGATCTCCTAGCAAACACAAAACCTTGTTCCGAAGTGAACTAACTTCATCTTCTTCATCTTCGGCCTCACAAGGTGTCCTAGCTAACCTGCCTATACACCACTCAATTTTTGTCACTATCTTAATGTACTCCGAAGACTTTGGATTCCTCGGAGGTACTTTAAGAAGGACCCTAATCTCTTCAATCTTAGCTTCAATTGCCTCAACATCCTCTTCATAAGTGAAGGGATAAACTAAACTAACTTCCATCGAGTTCCTCTTAACGAGTAACCTCGATGACCTTAATGCCTTTCGCATTTCCTCAACTGTCCCTACTTTCAATCCCCTGACCTTCATCTCGTAGGCCAGTTCATCCTGCGCTAACCTACCAATATTCATTTTACTAACACAAAAAAAAAAAACTTTAAAGAAAAAAAAATTATAAAAAAAAATATTTTAAAAAAACTACTTGGCAACCCTAAACTAATAATTCGAACTATTGAATTAATTTATTTTTAATAATTAAAAAAAAGTTAAAAATAAAAAAAAACACAAAATTATTTCCTATCAAATTTTAAATGTTATCAAAAAATATTGGATGCTCACACCAATCCCCTACTCTAACTAAGTTCACTCAAACTATTTGAAAATTCTAAAATCAACTATCACTCAAAGAAAATAGAAAACACTCTGAATAAAACTATCACGCAAGAAAAAATAAGTCACTCGAATATTGGAAGTCGCTAGAGATAAAACTCTCTCTCACACAAAAAAAAAGAGAACAACAAAAAAAAATAAGAAGACAAAATGTCGACCGAAATAAATTATTATTTAAATTTAAATGATCAAAAAAAAATAAGAATAAATCTGACTAATAACACGCAGTACAAATACAAAATTGAAAAAAAAAACAAGTTCACAACACACAATCACAAAAAAAATATACTTGCGATTTTTTTTCTTGATAAACTCCCTCGATGAAAATTTTACAAACAGAAATTCCTATATATTTTGCACCAACCAAAAACACTGGTAACTCCCTTTATTAATTTATCCGGACCAAAACAAGTCGAATAAACACCTTTTCCTTAAAATCACCTATAAAAAAAACACAGAGGAATTAATTGTTCTAGGTATTTAAAAGTAAACAGTTTATAAAAAAAAAACACGATACAAAATTACTACCGAAATTCTTCCACTTGGCCCCACACGTTGGGCTCCAATTTGTTACACTTTTTTTTTGAATTTGTTTACCGCGGTATACTATATTATTTATTATTAATAATTATTGATAATTATTTAAAACAAATTATCAAAACAAAACTAAACTAAAAACAAACTAATCGACGACGGCTGCGTAGCGACGACGACGACGACGCACGCAACAAAATTATTAACTCGCACTCAAATGAGTACGAACACGACACAAAAGAGAATTAAAAAAAAAGTGCAACAACACAGCTCGTTAAAGAAGCTGTAACCGCGGCTGCTCAGCTGGGCTGGGTTCTTTGGAAGAATTTTATTTATTATAACAATGTTGATTGATTTATAAAATCAATCAAATTGCTACAATTTAGGAATATGTTATTGCAAGTACCACAGTGGGATACGTTGCAATAAAATGGGCGCCAGGAATTTTTTTTTAAAACCGAAAAAGAAAATTCCAAAACTTTTAAGTTGAGTGAAGCGAAAATAAGAAGACAACACAACGACCGTTTGGTTTTTAAATTTAATATTTATTTCTTTGGGAAACCGTGGGATTGAAGATCCCTGGACTAAAACCCAAAATGTTTTCAAAAAAAAAATTAAAATTACAAACGAATGGAAAAATAAAACAAGCAAATAGTAAAAGAAAATGAGTTCTTAACACCGGACGCGTAAAAAAAAAAGAACAAAGAACAATAGAAATACACTACTTATCTTTTCTTTTGAATCCCTTTCTATTTCCTTCTTTTCCCACAATTCTCACACCTCGATCCTCGAATTTTCCTTTTTCTTTCTCTGGATTTCCTCGACTTTCCGATTTCCTATCCTTCTTCTCAATTTTTCTTCCTCCTCAAACAAAAATTACTCGAACTTTTTCTTTTTCAACTTCTCACTTATTCTTCTCGCTTGTAAGGCTCTATCAAGAGTGCCTTCCAAGCTAATCCCCAAAACTATTTTTCCTCCCTCGACCATTCCAGTCACACACACATTCATCCAACACAAGCATCCGTTTTCGTGATTGTCGGTCACGGTATCGCGGCTTCCTGGAAGCTTTACGCTCATCAGGAAAGCCACCGTTGTTGACTCTCAGCGAAACTTTGCTTTCACACACACAATCACGGTTTCGACAAGTTGTTGGATGAGTTTCCAAAACTTGCCGAAACATAATGGCGAGTTCAGACCCCTTCCCAACTATTCCTATTTTTCGAGAAAGTTCAAAGAAAAACAAAAATCGAGAAGAAGTCTAAACTAGGCATTTTCTTATTACTATTAATATTACGCGAGATTCGAGGTATGAGTTTCGTACTAAATATTAAATTAAATTGAATAAAACGCGGCGTTAAAAACCCATTTGTACATAAATAGTTAAATAATAAATTTACGTTAATAATTACGTTAGCATGAAATTATATTGTTGTTGTTATTGTTGTTGTTGTTGTTCAAGTAAGGGTCCGCCTGACCTCATACTTCTTCGGCTCATCCGCCGGCATTTTCGACCTTGTCGAAAGAACTCGTTCTCGATCTCGAACTCGGTCACCTGCTTTTGTTGCTTTTGCAAAATAAAGGTTAGGTACACCTGTGGTTGATGAGACCATGGTTGCCCTCAACTTTGCCGATATTTTGCAGCCACAACTAGGAAAAAGAAAACAGCCAAAGGCTGGTTTTTGTTGCGGTAAAATTTACCGTAACAAATACTTAATTCTAAGTATTACCGTTATTTTTTAATTATTTTTTTTCCATTAAATGTATGTACATATTTTTTTAAATTGCCCCTACCGCCTAAACGGGGGGAGATAGACCCCCCTCCCATAGTAAAAAATGCTTGTTTTTAGCTGTTCTATACAAATCCGTCATTAAACTTTGTCGCCAAAGTTATCGTACTCTCCCCAAAATTTGTGAGTGTACATGAATTTTTCGGATAAATAGTTAGTTTTTCTATGGCAAAATTTGTATAAATGAAATACATATTTACAATTTTTTTATTTTTTTTTACTTTAAAATTATTTAAGATCAACTAAATCATACGAAACTGATTTGTCAGAAATTAAGTTTACTGTAATTTCAAAACGTGATAATCGTCGTCGACATGTTTTAAAACTCATTGATTCCTGGTCTTAAATTTTTACCGGTTCTAAAAACAACATTTCTATTTTCATTGATACTAAAAGATGGAGTTTGTAATTGATAGAGGAAATTTATCAGTTTTTAAATATCTAGTTCACTTGCAAAATAAGTCACTTTTTTTAATGAGTGGGAATTCATGCTCAGGACTTAATTCACCCAAAAGATGTATTGATTTTAATTCTGTCCCATAAAGGTACTTTTATAAATTAGGATTAATAGTTTTTAAAAATGAGTGGCAATACATACATTGTTTTTAATTTCAGCTTTACAATCTCAAAATCATCCATCCATATAGACGACGAAAACCAACTGTCCCGTTTTCCCGACTTGGACTAAGTAAAGATTTTCATTTCTAAGCTGAAGTCTAACAAAACCGCTAGAGCAGATGTCTTCAATGCCGAGCTCTTCAAAGCAGCTGGAGATATTTTGGTTAGGAGCATGCACTAACTTATCTGAAAAAAATGGTCGGAAGAAAGCATGTATGATGAATGGAAATTCAGTATTGTTTGCCCGATACTGAAAAAAGGAGACCCTCTAAACTGCAACATCAGGCATCAGTCTACTTAACATCGCTTAAAAAAAATCTTTTCTGCCGTAATATGTGAACGGCTAATGCCTATTGTTAACAAACTAATAGGGTCGCATATGACAGCATCTACACGGACGAATCGTATAGAGCCATGTATAGTTTTGGTCTGTCCAATTACGGAAGAACTCAGAATGATGTCAATGGGGCTTTTGTGAATATTGAGGCAGAAGCGGCATAAATGGGTTAACGGTTAATGCGTACTTGCTGTCATCAAGAAAGGACGTACAACACCGAAGTCTCGGTCAAAACGTCACCATCGACAGACGTAACTTTGAGTTAGCTTAGGATTTCGTCTTCCTAGTCTCCTCTATGAACATATAAAAAACTACACCAGCGCTAAGATCAAACGAAGAGTTACTCTTGCTAACCACTGTTTCTTTGGGCTAAGAAAGCAATTGAGTAGCAAAGCCCTATATCGAGCGACCAAAGTGTCGCTACATGGACTACGACAAAAGCGGGTGAAAAAACCTTGGGTCTTTTCGAAAGAAAACTTGTTCGCGTGATCCACGGTCCCGTATGCATAGAAGGTGAGTGGAGGAGAAGATGGAACGACGATCAGTGTGGGCTGTACAGCGACGTAGACTTAACCAAAAGGGTAAAAGTCCAACGACTGAGATGGCTGGGTCACGTAGAGTGCATAGAAACCAATGCTCCCGCCCGGAAAGTCTTTGAATCCACGCTTACAGGTCAGCGCAGTAGAGAAAGGCGCAGATCAGGTGGCGTACACAATCGGAAAGTGACCTCACCAAACTTGGAGTGCGCAACTGGAGACATCTAGCTTAGCTAGGAACTGAGCTAGATGGAGAAGTTTGTTGGGTGAGGCCTTAGTTCACACAGGACCGTAGCGCCACCTTAAGAAAAAGAAGAATCTTATTTCACCCAATATTATTATTTAAGGAAACTACCCCAAAATATTTCCTAGAATTTGGAACTATTAGTAACAATCAGATAGGTTCGCAAAATCGATTGAAATGAAATCGAAATCTAATTTGAAAATCGAGTGATATTGTTTTCAAGGTTTTAGCATTCATACTTCAACTGAAATTAAAGCAGCTGACATATTTCACATCATTCAAAAAATAATTCAGTTGATTGTCATAATTTGTATAAATTCTTATGTTTTTATTGGTTCTGAGCTTTTCAATAAAGTAAATATAAAATAGTGTTTTTTATTTGCATTGTGTTTGTGCACATACCAGCTAGCTGTAGGTTTGCAGTTCTTTGCGATAAGAAGTTACCGATAATATAGTTTGGGAAAACTCTAGCGTCGAAGCTTAGTTTTGAAATGTGTCAGTTTTTAAAAGAACATTATTTTACTCGAAATGTTATGGAAAATAAATTTGGCGTGCTGAAAAATCATTTTAAATGCTTTGTCCGTTCCCTCAACTACAAAGTAGAATCTGCAACTTTTCACGAACCAATTGCATTACATAAAGAAGTTAAGGCTTATTTCCCTTAAGTGAAAATACTACTGTTTTTAAACAATTTCCCTTTTGTCGAATTCAAATCACTTGAAAATCGCAAATATCGAAATGTAGAACAAAAAAATTCACTTCGTTTTTGGTTCGAAAAAAATGAAATCGATATCGATAAAAGTGAATTTCAGAACTTCAATTTTTATTTTAAATAGATTTCAATTACACTTCGATTGAAAGTGAAATGTAGAACCTAGCTGTATACTATAAATTCCGAAATCCGAAGGTAAAGCAAATAAAAATATATATTATTTTTCCAAAAAATTATCACATAACGCATGTTTTTTTTATTTAAAAATCTTATCATCTAAGCTTATTTGGAAGCTTATAAGTACAAATTTATTTACAAAGAGATATATTTATATTTTAGATTATATACAATATTTTCAGGTTTCAGTGCTTTAATTCACCATAAAAAGTACAAAAGAAAATATATTTAATTAAATTATAACTTAATATGAGACAAAATTCGAAATAAATTCACAAACACTCTCGATAACTCTGAATTGAATAATTTGAATATAATTTAAGAAGTCACTGGTTTATTGTCATTAAACATTATTTTGTTTATATTGGCTTATCATTAAGTTAAGTTTTAAGTTTTAAGTCTTGTTTTATTTCTGTTTACTTTTAAATTATTTATTGTAAATATAAAAACGTTTAAAACATTTAAAACAGAAATATTTTGACTTAGAATGTATAATTATAATTTCTGTATTATTTAAGTCTAAAAATGTATACCTACTAACCGAACTTCCGGTTTTCTATACAAATTCATATTTATACAAATATTTTATCACAGTTTCACCCGGAATTGCATATTATAACAATTACATATTAACAAAGATGAAACAAGATATATATATAAGAAATTTAATGAGTTAAGTATAAAACAAGCAATACTAAACATTCCGTCACGACCAAATAAAAACTGCCCCTCTTCTGCCTCGTTCTTATACATAGTAATTAATGTTATAGGATTAAATTATATACGTCGACGAAGTATATTTAAATCCTCTGTTATACAATGTCGTTCTCTGTTATTTTACGATATGACCCACTGTTAAGATTCACATGTGATGATAGTTGATTGGTTTCTGATGCATTGGAATTTAAATCTTTTGTCTCAATTGTTGAGTTGTTGGGTGCCACTGTTGTGCCATATGGGATATTTGTTAGCTTCACTTCCAATGGAAGATTCTTGTCTTTGCTAGACGATCGAAGATCATAACCATCTGCACTTATGGGGGCTTCAAAGCCATGGTTTATTTGGGCATTATTTTGTGTTTTTGGTGACTTTTGAATTTCTGTGGTTGTTATTCCAACGGTTGATGTACTAATGGCAATTGGTTCTTTGATGTAATATGGTTTGGGTCCTGGGAAGCTTTCACACCATTTGAATATAAGAGGATGCAAGAGTTTGTTGTCATAACGATCTTCTGAGTCATTTCGTGTCATATAGCTTACAAGCACACCTATGACCACTGTAAGGACTGTGCCCAGAAAACTGTAGAACATAAAACTGAGCGAATAGATTGACTGCAGGAATGTTCTAAAAATATAAACGTGGTTAATGGTTGGTAAAACTTATGGGATAGATATTATTTTTTGTTTATAATTAAATAGTAATCAATGGCCGATCCAGGAGGGGGGTCGTAGGGATCATGACGACCTTAACGTGTTGCGTTAAAGAATATGACCCCCTTATATTTTTAGTTATGTACATATTTATTTTTTATAAATTAATTTAAAATTTGTATTTTACTGCTTTGAACTTTGTTGCTAAAAATACTACTTTTAACTGAAGAATGAAGCAAGAATTGGAAATCCAGCCCTATTCCAATCGCGCAGCACAAATTCATCAACTTTTGACAAAACAACGATCCAGGGGGGGGGTCCTATGAGTCTTAAAACTTATACAGATAAGTTGTATAAGTAAAGATTTCACATAAAGATTTGTAAGTAATGTATGACTATGAGCTATCTAGTTATAATATTCCTGGTTATACACTCTTTGGCAACTGCAATAATTCTTATAGGTCAGGTGGTGTGGCAGTTTTTATAAAAAGTTCAGTTGCAGACCAATGTCAAGTAAATAATATTAGTATGAGTAGTGCTGATACTATGAAAATTAGTTTTGCGGTAGGTAATGAACGTTTTGAAATTTTTTGTATTTATCGGCTACATGAGAATAATCTGCGCAAGAGTGTTTTCTTAGAACAGTTCAATAATGTGCTTATTGGAACTAAAGCAAAAAATTTATTAATTTTAGGGGATATAAACATTGACATTCTAGATAATAATCAAGACACTGATTGTTATATGTTTTTAATGTCGTCTCACGGGTTGGAGTCATTAGTAAATGAACCAACTCGTATAAATTCTGAATCCCAAACGTGCTTAGATCATATGTTTTTAAGATTGAATACCCAGATTGAGCGAATAATATTTTGTGATGTGATGGATTGTAAAATAACAGACCATTGTTTGGTTAGTTTAGAACTGAAAGGTCTAATACCACAATAAAATTCTAATAAAAGGAACATACAATTTCCAGCCAAAGAAATAATTAATTTTGAACAATTAAATACAGACTTACAGTTTGAGTTTTGGGACGAGGTCTATAGAGAACCCAATCCATCATTAGCTTATGACATTTTCGTTAAAGTCTTGCAAATGCATTTAAAAAATTCAACTACAGTAAAGTCTAGATCAAATAAAATCCGTAAGCTCAAACGACTTAAGCCATGGTTAACGGAAAGTTTACTTATTAAAATAAACAAAAAAAATACAATGAGAAAAAAATGTAAACGATATCCTTATAACCAAAGACTTAAACAAAAATACATTATACTTAATCAGAAAATTATTAAGGAGGTAAAATCGTCTCGCGAAAATTTTTACACTAATAAATTTGAAAGTTGCAAAGGCAATATCAAAGAAGAGTGGAAAGTTGTTAACAATATCTTAAATAGGCAAATTTACAAAGAAGATATACTGGAAATTGAAGTGGAAAATCAAACACTTTCAAACCCTGTTGAAATTGCAAATGCATTCAATACATTTTTTGTATCTATTGCAACTGAATCAAAACCATGCTCTCCGCAAAACAATTGTAGTTGTGATATGTTTTCAGATTTGGCTTGTGAGGGTTTTCAATGTAATAGCTTTGTTTTTGAACCTTGTTCGTCACATGAAGTTTTCAAATGTATAATGTCGCTTGATAACAAACACTCAAGTACCTCCGATGGTATAACCAATAATCTTTTAAAAAAGATTGCTTTTTATGTTGCTGACATTTTAGCCTACTTGTTTAACAAGAGTATTACTTGTGGTATTTTTCCAAAATCCTTAAAAGTTGCGGAAGTTATACCATTGTTTAAGAAAGGCAGCAGAAAATGTTTAAGCCAATATAGACACATTTCCATACTTCCTACTTTCTCCAAGGTATTTGAAAAGCTTTTGAAGATGCAAATGGGAACATTTTTAAATAAAACAGGTTTTTTGAGTGATTGTCAATTTGGATTTCGTGAAGGTCGCTCAACAGAAGATGCAATATTAAAATTATACAGCGAAATATTCGAGGGTTTTAACAAAAAAAGTAATACCATAGCTTTATTTATTGACATGACCAAAGCATTTGATATGGTCAATCATGATATTCTTTTGAACAAACTTTATAAAGCTGGTTTTAGAGGTGAAATCCATAACTGGTTTGCTTCCTATTTAAGCCACAGGACTCAAAAAGTAAAACTTGGAAATGCCTTTAGCGAGGTCATGAATAATAGTATTGGTGTGCCGCAAGGTTCTGTATTGGGCCCGGTTTTGTTTTTAATATATGTGAATTCCATATTCAAGCAACATTTTAGTAGTAGTGTAACGGCTTTTGCTGATGATCTGGCCTTTACTTACGAAAGCAGTAACTTATTTGAATCATTAGTTAAACTACAAAAAGACTTGCAAGTTTTAAGACAATGGTTTTCAAAACATGAGCTATTAGTAAGCGAAAAAACAAAGCTTATGATTTGCATCTTACAAAATGTAAAAGCAATTGATTGCGACATTTATTTTCACTCTGCAGAATGTAAGAAAATTTCATGTCGACCCACACTTGTAATAGTAAAAACTGCACCGAAAATGTTGTCTGTTCATCTACTTGTTTTAAAATAGAGTCGGTTGAGAGTTTCAAATATCTAGGTATTTTAATTGATAAAAATCTGAACTGGAAAGCCCACACATCACAATTAAAACAGTACATGTTATCTGTTACTCGAAACATTTTTATATTAAGACCATTTTGTTCAAAATCCTTGTTGTTAACAATATACTACGGACTCGTTCACTCGAAGCTGCAATATGGTATATCTTGTTGGGGAGGTACTTATTGCAATACACTTGAACCTCTTGTTTTGTCTCAAAAGCATATAATAAGAATTATCTGCAAGAAGAATAGATTTATCAGCACTTGGCCTTTATTTAAAAATCTTAATATCTTACCGCTAAAACATCTTTATTTTTATAAAGTACTTAAAATTTTCTTTATGCGTAGTGGTTTTACTTCCGCAATTCGAAACTCAAATTTGTACAACTTGAGGATAAATAACAAATTTTTAGTTAAAGTTCCAGCCTCTAACAAAACCCACGACTCGAATTTTTTCAATGTCATAGCACCTAAACTTTTTAATAAACTGCCTCACAATATTCGAATTTTAAACGAACGGAACCTCTTTTTGAAAAAAGTCAAAATATGGCTCTTTACAATGGATAGCTCAGAAATCAAAAATTTATTGATAAATGTAGTTTTATAAACTTTGTATTTTTTTCAATATTCTTTATGTTTTTTAAATTTTTATAATTATATTCTTCTCATAAATTAACATTATTTATTACATTTGGCATCTTAATTCTTCTAGCATTTGTTAATTTTATTTATATACAAATTATTCTTTAAATAAAACGTGACCCCACACGTAATACATACTTCAGTTTCTTTTTTAAAGGGTCATTCGTCACTAGCCTTAAATGGTTACAGAATGACTTTTTTATTTTTTCCTTTTTTTACAATACACTTTAGAGTATGTAATTTAAAAATATTATTTTGTAAATTATTGTAAAAATGAAAAAGATAAAAAAAAAAAAAAATTAACGATATTCACCAAAAGCTGTTCGCTGTCAAAAACAACTAAAATCTTTCATTTTACACGGTTTAGATTTTGGAAAAACTTTAGTTCAGGTTCTTTAGAAGAAACCTTGAATAAGAGATCGCCAATTTTATATTAAGTTGCATTTAAATTCATAAAACTCGTTTTCAACATCTTTTTATTTTATATTGGCGCACATATGTAAATAGTGTAAGGCTTTCTTAAAGTCTTTTTTCTTTCAAAATAGATATTTTATAAAATACAAAACTTTTAAGATCTTAAAAAATTAAAGAAATCTACTCTTTGAAGTTATTTTGCTTTAAATGCTCTAAAGCTCAGATTTAAACACGATTTTTAAGAATATGAATGTCTCAAAAACAGTAAAAGTGACACTTTCGTTAAACTAATGGCTTCTTGAAAAACATAATTAACGTTTCATATCTATTAATTAAATATTAAAGCTTCAAATCTCTCGAGAACTGAAATGAAAAAAGATCCTGCAGTGTGTAATTTATGAGTGCTATATTTAAGTTTTTTCCCAACTTATTTGTGTACCTTAATTTGTTATTATTCGATTTTTACAGAAGGACGTAACTATTTCCTTAAATTCAAGAATCAAAATTTTTCTCTACAATTTTTAAGTTTTCTTAACTCCTGTAAGATCAAAATATTTTCAAAAGGTTCACGCAAAACAGTAATTTTTTAGAATTTCTCTTCTAGCATCAGCAGACTGAAATCATAGTAATAATAGACTCCAGAAAATTGAGTCCCAAAAAATACGTCAAAAATAGCCTTCTTCAAATCAGATTCTGTTTTATTTTCCTAAGAAAAAAAGTCACATTTTGTGGTAAACTTTCACTTCGCGTTCTTCGCATTTATGTCAACAAGAACAAAATATATTATTTTTGGAAAAAAGCTACGTTTGAACACAGTTTCTAACATTTCTGCCTGAAATGCACCAAAAACTCTCTTAACTATTGCATATTAGCTCTTAAATATGACATATTTAGAAAACTGTTGGAGTCTTGGAATGCTTTCATATGTAGGAAGTTGTCCAAATTAAACAGTTGAAACATATCTTGCTGGACATCAGTGTTCTAAAATAATCTATGTATATATGTATATGTAAATATTGTCAGCCTCCTTTAGAGAAAATTAAAGAACATTTTTAAGCGATGCTCAAAAAATCATCTTTATGTTTAGTGTGTGAACCCCCCCCCCCCCCTGATTGAAAGTCTGAATCCGCCCTGGAGTCATAGTAAAAGTTCAAAAGGAAAAACTATTAATAAGCCTTGATTCTAACAAAAAGTGCTGCCATCTAACAGAATAAAAATTAACTTTCGACTTACTTTTCAATATCGGGCATTGGCGTTGTACTATAAGGATATGATGTCATATTTATCTCCACCGGTTCTGTTTGCAGCAGCCACAAGGATTGAGGCTTTGAAATCTCTTGTGAAAACGTATGATTCGAACAACCCTTTTATTTCAACAATAAAAAACAAAACTTCAATATCACAATTTTAATTTTTGCAGAGAAAATTCTTACCTCAGTTGAAGTGGGTAGCATTTCTTTTGTCTTGTTAAGTGTAAGGCCACCAAAAACAATCCAGAGAACAACAAAACTAGAACTGATCATACCAGCGGCTGCTCCCTATGATTTTTTCAATGTTAAGTATTTTACCATGATTTCAAAGAAAAAATTAATAGAAATTACCTTCCAATTGGCAACTGGCACTAACATGGCCAAAATGAAAACACCCAGCAATGGTCCAGATGTTGCAGAAAATGCCAACATTGATGATTCTATTACGCCCGTTAGAAGGCCAACACAGAATGCAACACCCATTATAATAATGCCAAAAATTACAGTCACAACTTTAATAACACTCAATTGCTGCTTATCGGTGAGTCCTTTGAATTGTGGCAATTGAGATAAGAAATCCTCCCACAAAACAGTTGCCAGTGAGTTCAAATTTGAAACGTTCATACTATTTTTTAAGATGGTGCGAGATGTAAGGCTAATAGTTAATTTAACTTTTACTTTTTTTCGTATTTACCATAACGCTCCATTAAATAAAGTTGCCATAAATATTCCCAAAAAGCCAGGAATAAAAGCCATTTGATCTTCAACGAAAAACGGTAGGATTTCGTCTTGTTTTGCAATGAATCCTTCTTTTAAGGGATCACAAGCGGCATACGTTGAATAAACTACCATTCCAGCAATCCACGCCAGGGAAAAGAACATAATAATTATAGGAATGTTCGACATCATTGCCCTAGAAATGATAAGTTTTGTTGTATAATGTATGTTTATGTACTTGTAAATGATAAATAAAAATACTTTTTTACATCCTTAAGTGATTTTAAACTGACATAACGTTGCATAAAATTTTGTTGACAGCCAAATTGGGACAATGAAACAAATAATTGGCCTAACCAGGCTGAAAAAGTGTCAACACGAACAGTTAAATCACCAGTGAAATTGAAGAATTGTAGACGACCTAAAAAAGGAGGTTAAACAATATTAGAAAGGGCGGTTTCTTATAAACAAAACATTTTGTTCCGTATTTTGGAAAAGCATCACACACTTACCATTATCCCGATTGACTTCAAAAACATGTGCAGGGCCTCCACTCGAGTAGCTTCCTTTGATTATCACAGCGATTGTTAAAGCAGCTATTGTTACTGTTTGGATAACATCAGCATTAATGGCAGCTTTAAGGCCTCCCTGTAAAATAAAATAATAAACCTTAAAACACAATTATCAACAAAATTTCAAAAACTTACCATAATCGTAAAGAATATACAAATTATGGACATAGCTGCTATTGATATCCAATATGGAATTCCAATTACCGTCGACAAAGCAATGCTTGGTGTGTAAATTGTAATTCCTAGATTACAAATTTGTCTGACAACGTAAGTACCAGAAGCTAGACATCTAACCAATCTGCTTTTAAATCTTTAAGAAAAAAAGAACATCGAAATAGGAACGTTAGTATGATTTTATGGTTTTAAAAAACAAATGTATTTCGAAACTTACCTTAAGTCTAAATACTGATATACTGAAGTTATGCCTAAATTAAAATAAACTGGAACAAAAACAAAACATACAATAGGGTATGCATTAACCATGCCATACATTGTTTCCCACATTGCTGAACCTCGGTAGAATAACTCACTCGGATAACCTGCCGAATACAAAAATTTCATCAATTTTTAATAAATTTTGGTTCAAATTGAAAAAAAAAGTTTTTTTTTAAATTGCACAAAAACAGCAATCTTATGGTAATTTGATCTTTTTACATGGCCAATCGTATAAAAACTGTCCGTTTGACTTTGAATTATTCTTAAATCAATAACAATTAAATACATAATAACGGTTAAACCGACCTAAGAACATCTTAGGACACTTATTAAATGAAAAACTGTAGAAGTTGTTTTGGTAAAAGGACTCAAGTCAAAAAATTTTAATAAATGTATTACATAAATACTCTAGTTATCAAAATTTAATTTTACTATTTATATATTTGTATATTGTATATTGCAAAATAACTGAAAACAGTAACTAAATATTCTCCTTAACTTTTAAACAAAGATTGCAAATTAAAACCCCACTTTCTGAAAAACTATACAAATAGACTTAACCCCTTTTACCATTTGAACACAATTTTCTTACGTATTGTATCAAAAAATAGTTTGATCATCATAAATATTATTATGTTGGCAAGTATCTCTTTTTCGGTTCTCATATGAACCAATTTTAACAAATAAGGTGTCAGGAGAACGAGAATTTTTTGAAGTCTATGCTAATTGTATTTTGTTGAAAAATTTATTTTTTCACTGTTATAGAAATATGAAATACTGGGAAAATAATATTTCTAAAAAAAAGGTTTGTGTTTTTGAACGAACTTATCAAATGTACAAACCATTTCTTTCAATAAGTTAGTTTGCCTGTATTTCATATTTTTTGGACTAGTTATTTCGTATGCTGTAAATATGCTAAGGAATGAAACCTGCAAAATGTTTTGTCTTGTGGGAAGTGTCAAGGGAGTTTATTTCCCAGGGATACCTCAGGAAACGAAAATTCCTCACAAGAAAAATGTAACACTGGTAATCAATGATATCGCATCAATAGTTTGAATGTATCCTTTTTAACAAAACTTTTTTTTGGCAAATTTTCGTAAGAATTACCCTACTTATTACTAAAACTCGGAAAAAAGTCCTATACATAACTCTTGTCTCCGATACTGTTCGCCATATGATCTAGGACTGGAGAGTGTATATGATCACAGATGTATTCTTATATACATATTGTATTGATACAAGACTTCTGTCTTCGTCTTAACATGCCTACTGTAAAGGCAAATCGGTGGAAACGGCGGCGTTACAAACCTTAGTACGCACCGTTAGGTCTTAAGTATTTTCTTTTTCTTATTTGTTATTTCAAAGAAGGATTCAAAGTGTCTTTGTTATAGTTGTAACAATTTCACACAGTACAATACGTTTTTAGTTCTAAGTAACACTTTATAATACCGATCAGCTATTTTATTCGTGTTTATTGTTTTTGTCTGAAGACTTTATTGCATTGGAAAAATATTAATAATATAAAAACAATTATTCTTACCCAGAACCGATCGAATTCCCAATGTTCCTCTTGCTATAGATAACATAATTGCTATCATCGAAACTCCACCCGTAGCGAACACATAATCAGCTTTACTGCGTTGTTTCTTTTTGCCAAAAATCCGTCCCCATAAAGGTGCAAATATTGAAAAGGCTATAAATGCCACAAACGTCAGGTAGTCCCAACCCAAAGACTTGAAATCCTTTGCCATCTAAACAGAAAAAAATATTTGTAATGGGTGATTTTTTTGAGGTTAGGATTTTCATGCATTAGTATTTGACAGATCACGCGGGATTTCAGACATGGTGTCAAAGAGAAAGATGCTCAGTATGCTTTGACATTTCATCATGAATAGACTTACTAACGAGCAACGCTTGCAAATCATTGAATTTTATTACCAAAATCAGTGTTCGGTTCAAAATGTGTTTCGCGCTTTACGCAAATTTTATGCGTTTTTTTTTTTTTTAAAAGTTCTCAAGCTCTTAAAAAATCACCCATTATGTATTTATTGTCC
The DNA here is from genome assembly GCA_920104205.1 of Eupeodes latifasciatus. Classification (NCBI taxonomy): domain Eukaryota; kingdom Metazoa; phylum Arthropoda; class Insecta; order Diptera; family Syrphidae; genus Eupeodes; species Eupeodes latifasciatus. Next base: position 291,851,345 of record OV049924.1, on the reverse strand, counting down.
TCCATTGAAAAGAGGACATTGTTTAATATAATGGGTGATTTTTTAAGAGCTTGAGAACTTTTTTAAAAAAAAAAAACGCATAAAATTTGCGTAAAGCGCTAAACACATTTCGAACCGAACACTGATTTTGGTAATAAAATTCAATGATTTGCAAGCGTTGCTCGTTAGTAAGTCTATTCATGATGAAATGTCAAAGCATACTGAGCATCTTTCTCTTTGACACCATGTCTGAAATCCCGCGTGATCTGTCAAATACTAATGCATGAAAATCCTAACCTCAAAAAAATCACCCGATATTATAAAATTTAAACTTATATTTTCGTCGATCTTTATATATTTTTTCAATGAAATTCAGTTCTAGTTCGCCAATCATGTACTTTCATCTTATATTGTAAAAGTTTTTAATTATATTTTACGGATTAATTGGCATTATATCAGGTCAATTTCTTCGACCTAAATTAGCTAAGTTCTTTAAAAGAACAAAGTCAAACCCAAATTCATGTAGAGATCACCGAGATGATAAATAATAATAAAATAGCTTTTGGTGGTCTTAACATCATTTCTTTATATCAGAATTGAAAAGGCATCGTGAAACGCTTTTGATTGAGTTATCGGATTAGGTAGGTAAGAATATACATATGTAAAGGTATGTGATATTATTAACAATACAAAATATGTATATATAAAACGTTCTTCTGAATTTTGAGGTCTATGCAACCGCATGACAATCATATTCCCAAAGTTATTATTATATAATCTCTTTGAGAATGAGAGTTCTTTAATTATAGAAGAATAATAATTCATTGAGAATCGTTTGATGATAAATTACAGATGAAGAAAATAATTAATTGACATATTGAGAATTGAAATTAAATGCACACTGCCATTTGAAAAATAATCGTACTTTAATATTTAAGATGTTTTATTGCAAATAAAAGGGTATACTCGTAATGTACAACTACAACTAACTTTGTGCTGATGGGAATTTCCAAGATGATCACTTCTTTATAAACAATTTGTACTTCAACTAATTAGGTGTCGAGTATATTAACTTTCAGAAAATAAATAGTCAGTTGAAACACTATAAATATATCTTTATATGACTTTCTTAGTCAGCTTGTATTTTAATGACGTTTGTTGGGTTAATAAACACTTTTGCTATTTATTAACATACTTTTGTTATTGATTTTGTTGTTGATGATGATGATGTTTATTCTGTAATGATAGAATAAAATAATAATTTATTAGACAGATGCAATGTAATAGAGTTCAAGTTTAAAATAGGAAGGAAAAAAAAACACACGAGGGCAATTTATAAAGATTATGATTTCTTGATTTCGTGACTTAAAAAATAAAGTAAAGGCATTTTTAATTGATTAAAGTTATAGGAAATATAATGCAAACAAATAATTAACAAAAAAAAGTTGAAATACTCTGATACCGGTTTATAATGCGATTAGGATGACATAGGCAGCATATAATCACTTAAAGATTGATTTCTAGTAATCCGGTTTTATAGCTTTTGCCTTACGAAACACAAATTTAAAGGGCTGCTTCAAGGAGACAAAATTCAATTCGATGACTTTTTGATCTTAAACTGTAAGAGTGTTGGATAATTATTGATAACATTTTAAACTTCCCATAGGAAGTCATTGTAATCGGTCCGATTTGTCGAATTGAAAATTTTGACATTTCTCGACGTTTCAAGGTCCCTAGAGTCGAAATAAAAGATTTTTAGAGAGATGTCTGTGCGTGCGTTTGTACGTTCGCGAAGCTTTTTTGTCGTCCATAAATTTTTTTATACAGATAATAATGCAGAAAGATGCAGAAAGGGCTCTCAAGAAAATTGAGTGGGTGGCTTTCTTACCATAGCAATTTGAAAAAAGGTACAAAGTTTGGTTAACCCTAAATATCTCACGAACCAATAACGCCAGAGACTTGAATTACATTTTATTATATACATATATTGTAACATGATACCAAATAAATATATTTTTGGTAAAAATTCCAATATAAACGGTTTTTTTTATAAATCAAAAAAACTGAAAAAAAAAAATATTTGTCACCTCGAAAATTTTACGAACAAAAAATGATTTTATCTTCAAAACCATTTTGTGCAACGAAGAATAACGTTTTCAACATCTGGTAAAATTTTGAGAGAAATCAAATTGACAGTTTGTTTACAATTAAAAACCTAAAAAAAAATTTACATAAGTTGGTAAAAATTGATTTTCGACTCAAATATCTTTTCAAAAATTTGAGATTATGGCTTCCGACTAATTTTAAATCATAAGAAAAACTGTTTTCAACATTAAGACAAATTTTGAGAAAAATCGAATTGACAGTTTTTTACAAAAAATAAAAACCTAAAAAAATAATAAAAGTTGGTTTACAAAAAAAAATAATAAAAATTGGTAAAAATTGATTTTCGACTCAAATATCTTTTTAAAAATTTGAGATTATTTGAGATTCGGCTCAAATATCTTTTCAAGAATTAAAAATATTGGTTTCAAACTAGTTTTATCTTATAAGATATACATACATATATGCGATGATAGAAAAAGTTTTCATTTGTTTTTAATTTCGAATCTCGTAAGCTTTGTGGGCCACAAGAATGTGTTTTTTTAATAAAGAAAAGGTAAGTAAGGTGAAAGCTAAGTAAGGTAAACGAAATATTTGTTGCAAAATTACCATCACATTTTTGTTTTGACAGGTTTTTAGCTTCCAATTCGACTATCAAAAACCACTTTAGCCGATCAACCCCTAGACGCCTCGGAGAGATGGTAACTGATGCATAAAAAGGAATTAAACAAAAAGCAAAAGATTAAAAACTCAAATACTTATTCATCTCAAATACTTACTGCAATACTTTATTACATACGAGTTATAAAATTTCATAAACCTTGTTTTTTTATTCTCTCGTTTTCATTTAAGTCAAGTGACAGCTTTCCCTTAATTCCAATTATTTATTATGAATCAGCGATCGGGAATCACACCAATCAATAGTTTTAATAATACTATAATTATAAACCTGAATTACCTTCAAAATTAATATACAAAGTATTAAATCAAATTATTCTTAAAAGTTATTATAAAATAGACATTAGATATAAGTATATGGTATACTTGTCAAAAACGATGATAATTTAGATGCAGGCGTGAGTTAAGTTAGCTTATTTCGAATGCTAGGCGGGAAGGAAGTAAATATTATTATGGGTTCTTAGTACATACTAAAATATATGAAGAGGGAACTAATTGATAACAACAAATAATTTAATAAAGAGAGCCTTGTTATATTCTAATGAGCGCAGCCGGATCGTAACTCAGTTCAATTTAAAAAAAAAAAACACTGATTTTTATATCATTAATTTCAAAACCTCGAAAACTATGTACATTTATAAATCAACTACTGATGCTGTTCAAGATTCTGAAAATGATTAAAACAAAATGCAGTGATTCTTGAAAAATTCTTGTTCATAATTACTTTCACTACGGTTTGGCTCCCGGGAATTGCAGCAGTTTTTTTTTTTGGAAAAATGTCAGAAAGTATTTCACATAAAATTTGTATGTGCAATCTTATTAGTATGTAAAAAATTTTAAGTAAAAAATATACATACATTACAGCATGGGGTGTTGTGGGGCTCATGATCCCTCTAAATTCAAAACTTATTATATTCCGTTAAAAACATAATGGGGGTCATCCATTATGGTTTTAATTATTTATTTTTTATATATGAACATAAACTTTGTAAAGGGTGTCCCAAAATTAACGCAAGATTTTAATTAAATAGAAAACGCCGTTTTTGGTCTTTTGATAGTTATATTTTTATTGACTCGTAAAGTACATAGGATAGGGTTATGTATGGAATAACACATCGGACAAATGGCCTCCACGGCTTTGCATGCACATGCGCACTCTTTTGTTGAAATTTTCCATGACCATTCTGCATAAATGTGGCTGAATTTCGTTGATGCAGCGTTGAATCTCCTCCTTTAATGCACGGGTGGTTGTGGGCTTGTTGACATAGACTTGTGATTTCAAATAACCCCATAAAAAGAAGTCTAATGGTGTTAAATCACACGATCTAGGAGGCCAATTTTGATCACCGAAACGAGAGAGTACACGACCTGGAAATGTCTCATGCAGTAATTGAATTGTTTCACGGGCTGTATGACATGTGGCACCGTATTGTTGAAACCACATATTGGACACATCAATATCATCCAATTTTGGCAGAAAGAACTGTGTAATCATGTCGCGATATCGAGCACCAGTAACTGTCACTGCTTGACCAGCATCATTTTCAAAAAAATATGGCCCAATTATGCCTCCAGCCCAAAATCCACACCATACAGTAACGCGTTGTGGATGCATTTGTTTTTCGACAATCACGACGACCAGTGTGTTTGGCGTCGCCAACGGATCCAGTCTCCATGAATTTTTCAATTAATCTCTTCACAGTTGACGAAGTTAAAACACTATTCCGACCATATTTTGTATGAAATTTTCGAACTGCAGCCGCCAAGCTTTCACTATTTTTGAAATATTCTTTAATAATGAAGACACGTTTTTCTCTCGTGTAACGCTCCATTTTTAATAACCCTATACTGTTAGCTGTCAAATTGCTTTTTTTTCAGGGTTGCCAACACTTCACTGCACAAATGGCGGCAAATTCAAATCTTGCGTTAATTTTGGGACACCCGTTATTTTACTGCTTTAAACTTTGTTGCTAAAAGTTCTAGATTTAAATAAGGACTGGACCAAGAAAGTAATATAAATCGCGCAGCACAAATTCATCAACTTTTGACGAATGAACGATCCGGGGGCGGGTGGGTGTTGGTTTGGAAAGATTTCATCCAAAGATTTGTTAGTAATTTAACGATATTCACCAAAAAACGGTTTGCTGCCAAAAACAACTAAAATCTTCGTTTTCATACAATTTAGAATTTGGTTAAACTTAAGCAGTAATGCTTTAAATTATTTCCATAAGATCTTTTCTAAAAGAGAAAGATCAAATATTCAGGTTCTTAGGAAGAAACATTATAAGATACATATCTCCAATTTGATATTAAATTGCCTTTAAATTCTTGAAACTTGTTTTCGATTCCATCTTATTTTTTTTGACGCACATAAATAGTGTAAGACTTTCATAAAATGTTTTTTGATTTTTTATTAAATACAAACACTTTTTAGATCTTATAAAAATGAAGAAATCTACTTTTTTTAGTGAATTTGCTTTAGATGCTCTAGAACTGAGATTGTAACGCGAATTTTAAGAATATAAATGTCCCAACAACGGAAAAAGTGACTTTTGCGTTAAACTAATGGCTAATTAAACATAATGAACGTTTGATTTTGATGAAGAAAATTAAATTAAATTAATCCAAGGAATATACAAATTTTAAATGTTTTAAAACGAGTAATATTTTTCTTGTATTTTGAACACAAGTGTTTTGAACAAAATTTGAATCTTCAATCTATTAGAAAATCCGCATCAACTATGTACATTAAATAAGATAAATGATATCAAAATTATCTGGATATTGTGCGATCATTAAAAAAAGAGTTCAAACAGAAAGTCCACAAATCGTGGAATAAAACCAATTAAATCATTTAAGATCAGAGCGACTTGTTGACAATGTATGGAAAAGGATTGACGTCAATTTACAGCAAAAGTATTGGTTCAAGTTAAGTTTAACTACTGTTGCTTTATAGATAAAGTTTTTCAGAATATTGACTAAAACGTTATGCAATATAAAAAATTCAAGTGCACCTGTAATGGTATGAAAAACCAATTGATATAGTGTCTGCATCTAATTAATATTGTCACGAGAAATATTTAAAGATTGAATATAATTAATTAATTAGTTTAAGGCATCAGTTTATTTTGTTTCATGTTTCTTAATAAATATTACTAAATGTTTTAACAGTTGCTTTTGGTTCTGGGAGCTACTTTGGTGTATAAATAAATTAAGTACCTATTTGTTTTAAACATTCATTCATCAGGTTTTATTTTTTACTAAATGATTATATTAAACTTTAATTACAATCAAGAAAAGTTGCACCACGTTCCGGATTCTTAGTAAAAATGTTCAAAAACAGCCGCCAACTTAACTTTTAAATAAATAAAATATGCGTATGTACTTACATATTTTATAACTATAACTCAAACAAGTTAAGCTTTTATGACAACTTTAAGGCCTTTAAAATAATGTAACTATTGTTTTTAAGTTAAAGTAAGGTTCATTATGTATCTGTAATGACCTTTCATATTTTGATAATATAATAAAAAATTCTATGAATGACTAGACCTTAATAAGTTCTAAATCTTCAACTTTTATGGCATAGTGTTTATCTTTTTTGTTTTTACATATTTTGGGGACTCAAGCAGGGACTCAGTGGAGGCATCTTTTTCAATGAAGTATTTTTTATATCTAGACGCCTCCTTATCTCTGTTTGAGGTCAAAAAATAAACGCTTGAAAATATTTGTATAACTCTATTACACAATTTACAGAGATAAGGTAAAAATAACTTTACTACGAAAAATTATTCTATTTTAATCACTCAATAGAACAAAGCCATACTAAACAAATATCTTCAAAAATGAAAGGGGTGGGATTCTTTATTTTGAAATCCAAGTTTAAGTAACATTACAAGTGCAAAACTAAAACATATCGAAAATAAAGAAAACTTAGCTATTAAGCTATGTAAGTTTAAATTATTATTTGTAGGTATCTAATTATACGCAAGATAAAAGTATAGCTTTTATAATGTTTGGACATTTTTGATGATAACAATAATTTCTGATGGGAAATATCTCAGGGTTGAGCTGTCAAAAGAGACCATGGAATTTCAGGGATCATTTTCAAAGCCTAAGAAATGAAAAATATATAAATTGAAAAGAAATATGTGGCGCCTGTGCCTCTACTGCCAGACTGAGTAAGTTGGACACACTTAGCCCAATTTAATGGCCCATTGTGATACCACATGAATCTTGAGGCTTTCTTCTAAGCTCAATGAAACCAATTTGTGCCCCTTAGGAAACGTGAAAGACTAATTATGTTAATATGATTGAGGACAAGACTTCTTGTATCGCCAAAAGTTCCGCGTGAAACAGGCTTTGTTGTCAATCCACTGCGACGAAGCTTTGAGGCAAATAGCAGTGTTTGCAGCTGTTAAGTAGAGTAGGGTATCCACTGCCGTAGATGGGATCGTGCGAAGCGATCCGCTTATATATAGGCAAGCGGAACGTTGGACTTTATTTAGTTTGTCGTAGCTTCTTCTAAAGCAATCCACCATACTGCCACACCGTACATTAAAATAGGTCTGATTACCGACGACGTGTATAACCAATGCGTAATTCGGGGTTGTAAAAATAAAAAATAAATTAGGTGGCGCAACAGTCCATGAAGAACCAGGGCCTAGTGGCTTACAACTCTCAACCATTCCTGTGTTTGAGTAATGTTGTCAGAGATGGAAGGGACCTACAGTTTATATGCCGAATCCGAACGGCTAATTTGAGAAAGCACTTTTCATGACAAGAATTACTCTTGAAGGATTTGTCAATTCCTCGCAAGAGGCAGTACCCGTGAATAAAACTTTAGATGGCACAGGCAGGGATCGAACCCAAGACCTCTGGCATGACAGTCCAACGCACTTTTTTTTTTTTTTTTTTTTTATTCATTTTTATTAATTCATTCTTAAGACTATCTTAAAGCTAGACAAAAATTCATAAAACTAGCCTAATTATCTATAACTTACAACTAACTTACTGGTCCCATACGGACACTCTAAGTTAAACAATAATACTTAATGCTAATGCCTTTCGGCCCTAAGATCTATTTAACTTCAATTCATTTTATTTATTTTTGTCTTCATTAGAAAATTTAGAAAAAACTAATGTCAATATCCTTTTTTATTTTACTTAAAAACTACTTAAAATAAGGTCCTTAATATAAAACTTAAACAGTCCAACGCACTAACAATCACGCCACGGGTACTTTCGGGGTTGTAAGCCCCATTTAATATCAATATCTGCTTTACAAGAAAAGAGAGCTACAGTAGCTTTTTTGACTCTTTCTTGTGTATTACGTTTCCACCGATTCACCTTTACAGTAAGCATGTTAAGACATACACAAAAGTCTTTTATCAATACTTACCCTTTAAATAAATATATATCAATCAATCTTTTTAAGGTCTTAAGAACGAATGATGTTTAGACTTATAGGTCGCAGATCTTAAGGGTTGACTTGCGAGAATTTACCTGCTTTGGGTATAAAAACAACTTTCACTTCTCTCCGAAGCTGTTGAGATCCCATTATAGCTTGTCCCTTGTGTTACATTGGAACTTGAACGAATTCTATTTTTACAAGTTGGGGTTAGAGAGCTACCAGAAAAGTGAGTATACAGTAGCAAGTTCAGCGATTCTTCACTTGAAATTGTCCATCTGCATTTTTCAGACAGCTTCATCGCTGGATTTGTTGAAAGAATTTTTCGTAACCTGGAGGCTTTGGAAGTTTATTCTATTGTGCCACAGGAGGACCACCAGGAAGATCGCTTCTTAGTGCCTTCTTATAGCTTCTTAGGAATTCTCTGTAAGAATCCCAGCGAGAAGCTAGTCTTGTGGCATTGGCTTAGTTAAATAGTTTTCTTTAAGTTAAACCTAAGAATAATAATAATAGGCCCCCATTATGAATAGCGAATCGAACATAAAACTTTGCGAATTTGCTAATTTCGTATTAGGAATAGCGATTCGCTCAAATTAAGTTCGCTTTAAATGTCAAAACTTTAGCGAATTAAGTTATCGACGAATTACAAATAGCGAGAGTTCGCTAATTTAACCGCTCAAATTGTCAAATCCTATCGAATCAAAATATTTAGTGATAACGTTAGCGAATTACAAATTGGTGTGTCTGGAAAAATTTCTATCGATAATTTGTTATTATTTGTTTTGTTTGTTTTAATTAAAAATGTGTGATAAAAGAAAAAGGTAGTTTGTGAATTATTATAAAAAACGAAAATAATAATGTTTATTTCAAGATCAAATACAAATCAGTTTGCAAAGCTTGTGGAACTGATGGAAAGGAATCCCGATATTGCTAGAGGCATAGGAGCTTTTGGGTCATCCAAAAGAAACCAGAAAGATTATTGGGAGCAGTTTGCAGTAGAATTAAATTCTCTTGGTCCTCCGTCACGTGAGGGAAAAGATTGGCATAAGGTGCATTCTCAAATTGTTTTATTTACATTTAAGGAACATTTTTTTTGTATCTAGGTTTGGTTGGACTACAAGCTAAAACTTAAGCAAACAATTTCATCGAACAAAAAAAATGTTACAGCCACTGGGGAGGACCATACAGCCAGATTTCTTTGTCTCCTTTGGAGCAAGCTGTGGACGACCTTTTAAGTCTAAGCCAGGCAGTCAATCCACTTGGCAACCGGTTTGGTGCAAACATACAAACTACGCTTCCTGAAAAAGAGTTGATCCAAAAAAATAATTCGCAATCAGACGAATTCGAGGACATACAAGAACAATTAAAAGAAATGTTGCAGGAAGAAATTATAACAGAAGGGGAACGAACTCAAAGGGGTCAATCATCTGTTCCGAACAATTGAAATGCAACGAAGGGTGAACACGGTCAAGGAGCATCTTTCAATCAAAGTTCCTTGCAAAGTCGGAAAAAGGTGATGAATTTAAATAGTAGAGAATCCGAGCGACTGGACTTATTAAAAGGACAGACTGACACCCAGGCAGATCTGTTAGTGGCAGCCAGAACTATCGAAAAAAATGTTTCAGAAATTGCTAGGTATACAAGAAAAAAGTATGAAATACAAAAAGAAAAACTAAATATTATGAAGGAAAAAGAAAAAAGAAAAGAAAAAGAAAATATTGAAAAAAATAGACGGCACAAAGAAAAAATTGAGATAAAATTAAAAAAAATCGACATCGAAATGAAAAGGACGATTTGAGTAAGCACTCACTTTAATTTTTCTAAATAAGTTCTATTTCTTCGTCTGTTTATTTTTTGGTATAACTTTATTTCATTATTTATCTTTATTGTTCCTTTTTAAATGAATTTTTGTTTTGTTTATTTTATTTTACTTTATTTTATTTTGTTGTTTTTTTTTTTCATAGGATCACATTTTTATAAGTACAAAAAATACCTGAATTTACACGCACCTATATATTTCGTTTCTCACGTTTATTTAATTTATTTCTAAGTTTGAAAAAAGTTCCTACCTACATAATATATATAATGCAATGGAAATGTGATGAATTATTTTAAGTTTTTTATGTTAAATTAATGCAAACATTCATAAAACGAAATAAAAAATAACGTAAAAAGAAAATTAATTTTTTTATACATATATGTAGATGCTAAAATTTCATTTCTTATTCTCTGGGCTTCTAAGTTTGTGTTGTTCACTTCATTTTGAAATGGTTCATCTGTAACGTCCTGCGAGCTGTTTTCTATGCCTGTTGTGTCTGAATCAGCTACATTGTATCTACGGCTTATATTGTGCAAGGCACAAGCTACATTTACTATTTTTACTGCCTTCGCTGGAGAATAGTGCAGTTTTCTTTCATTCAAAACAGCCCTGTACCGGCTTTTAAGAACTCCAATGGTTCTTTCTATAATATTCCTTGCTTTAGAATGTAATGAATTAAATAAGGCTTTTCTAGGAATTGAATCCGAATTTCTAAATAGAGTAAGTAAGTAGGGTTGTAGAGGATAACCAGAATCTCCTAAATGTAAAAATTATTAGTGTTAAAGTTAATTTTCAGAGCAATAATTTGTTTACACACCCAAGTACATTGACCTCTCTCCATTTCGCCACCACCTTTCTAAAACGTCTTTTAATTCACTGCAATTCCAAACAAATGAATCATGAGTCGAACCAGGAAATATGGCATCAACATAACGAATAGTCATGTTATGATCACAGGCATGTACAAAAATATGTTTATAATTGGAAATGCTTTAGAAATATCAAAGCTTACAAGCATTGCGTTTAAACTGTAAAAACCCTTTCGATTTAAGAACTGATGTTGCAACTGATTTGGACAAATAATTCCGATATGTGTTCCGTCCACACATCCAACTATACCAGGCAGCCTGGACCTTCTATAAAAGTAGTTTCTGGCGTCTTGTTTTTCCCTTTGTGACATTTCTATCTGTATCCAAGCTGGACAAAGTTTGGTTTCTAGCACTTGAAGAACTTCGTTCAAAACGATTGACACCGTTGGTTGGGATAGCCCGAGATCGAAATCATTACCAACACAGTTTTGGTAGCTACCACTTCCAAGGAATCGCAGCGTACAAGCTAGTTTTATAAGAGGTAGAATGGAACGTGTACTGGTTGATGTGAATGTATCACTTATTTCGTTGAGCACATAGTTAAATGCATCCTTATTCAGGCGAAAATATAAAACAAACCTAACAAAACAAAGAACATTAATCTTTTTGTAGAAATAGATATTTTTTGAAAACTTACAAATGATCTGGGAGTTCTAAGGGATTGGATCTATCTCGAATGTTTCTCCTAATTCTACCCATCGTAATATTTTCTTCCCTCGTACTTTCAGAATCAGTTTCTTCAAAAAACAAATCGACGTTGCTTAACATTATAATTAATTTTTAATAAACAAATGACAATTTATTGAAGAACGCAAATCACAATATGAGAAAACAAATTTCACAATAATTAAAGCAATTGACATTATTTGACATTTAACATATGTTATTTCAATGCAATTATTTTTGGCAGCGAATGATTTTGAAGCGAATGCGGAAGCTCGCTAACGATAATACCGATAAAACCGAAGTTCGCTAAAACATTCGCTTTTAGTCGAACGTTCGATTCGCTATTCATAATGGGGGCCATAATAAATAATCAAAATTCAACTACAAAATTGATAAATCGATGCATGTGATCAACATTGTTTATGTACATAATTTATTATGAAATTCCGAAACAAAATTACTCAAGTTCCATTATAATTTTCAAACTAGTTTCTACCTATCTGTACTCGTATAGTTAAAAACATTCTTGTCATACAGAAACAAATGTGTTATTCTAAATCAAAATTGTTTCACAAAAGACGTTGGACTAATTTTCGAAATAAAAAAAATCCAGATTTATGTAAATAAGTATTTAAGTATAGAAAAATTTAAAATTAACGAGAACTATAAAATTTTAATTTATAAGTACTTGTTTAATGTCTATATGTACTTTTAAAGTACATTGTTTCTTGTATTTATCAAACCAGAGAACACATTGTTTTATCCATCTGTAAAAATTTTAACAAATAAATCAAAACAGGAACAAAAACATGAATTAGTTCTTTTTGTCATCAACTTTTGGGACATTGTTAATTCTTTTTTACGTTTTAAGGCAAAGCTTGATCAAGGTCAAATAAACACCTTTTTAAAGTGTTTTTTTTTTATTTTTCTTTAGATAGCTTAGTCTATTTATTTTAAGACAGTATGCAAACGAAAAATCATTTAGGGTATGGAGAATTTTTGTTAAGTGCTAAGAAATCACTATGATTGTAAAGTTTATAATTTAGTACCTCTGTAAATTGAATCAAAACGTATGAATATATAATTTTAAGTTGTGATTGTTTGCCCTTTTATGTGTCCTACTCTCCCACTTAAAAGAGCTTAAACAAAAGGTAGTCAAAGATATCATGTTTTCCTTATAAACTTCCTATAGGAAGTTATTTTAATCGGTCCGATTTGTCGAATTAAAAATTTTGAAATTTCAAGACGTTTAGAGTTCCCTTGTCTGTGTGTGCGTGTCCACGTACGTTCTTATGGTTGTACGTTTGTACGTTTTTTTATAAACACAAAAAACTGAACAAAAAATATTTGTCACCTTGAACATTTTTACGAACAAAAAATGATTTTACCAGCAAAATAATTTTATGCAACGAAGAAAAACGTTTTTGACATTTGCTAAAATTTTGAGAAAAATCGAATTGACAGTTTTTTTTACAAAAAAAAAATAAAAACCTAAAAAAACAGTACTGAAGGCATTGACTTCAAAATGATTTTATTCTGTGCTAAATATTTTTATTTAAGATAATAGTCTAAGAAATATCAAATCTGTATTTGTTCATATACATACATACATAAGAAATAAAAACTTTCAAAAAGTGCTAGTAAATTGGTAAAAAATGGTTTTTGACTAAAGATCTCGTTAACAAAAATAAATTTTGAAATCAAACATTTCATCATATGCAAACTATTGTTGGTAATTTTTAGTTAGAAAAATTCAACTGACAACTTAAAAAAAAAAACACGAAAACTGTTAAGAAATGGGTTTTGACTCAAGTATTAGAAGAACGAAGAAATGTATGGACTTCAAATTATTTATCTCACACAAAATATTGTTATGAATATTTTGTTACAAGAGTAGTCCCAGAAGTACCCGACCTGACGTATAAATGGCTGTTGTTGTTTGAAAGAATGGCTATGGTAGAGAGTACCAATTTTATAAAGCTTAAGTTTGAAGTATTTGTTTGGCAGCCATTAATAGTGAACGCTCTCAATGAGTTAAATTTCGAATTGCTTCCTCACGCACCCTATTCGCCAGACATAGCTCCCTCGGATTATTTTCTGTTTCCAAACTTGAAAAAATGGCTCGGTGGTAAAAGATTTTCCAACAATGAAGAGGTGGAATCTGCGTTTGATGGCTATATTAGAAATTAATTTATTTCAAATAAGATTTTAATGATTATATACTCATAATATCTCATTATTGATGAATATTTATGCAAGCTAAATAAAAAAGGCATTTGAAAGTTTAAATACACATTAAATTTTAAATATTAAATGTATTAGGTAATTTGTACTTTAAAACTTGTTTTTTCTTATTTTTTTAAATTGTGCAATACAAAGTGAGTAAATATCTGTAGATTATTGTTTTTGTAAGAAAATAAAACAAAATATTATACACATGAAGTTATACAAATGTTAACTGTTAAATACTCATTAAAATGGATTCCGTATGTGATTCGAATACTGGACTCCACAATTTATTGTTAATTAATCACATATTACAAATTAATAAAGCCGATATAATTGTCATATTTTTTTACCCGATAATATACTTGTTTTAAGAAATAATTATTAAGTAAAAAATGTTTCTTATAAATTAATTGAGTCATGCACTTTTTTTGAAACGTGTCGGTTCAAAGGTAAAGGCTCACTCAATGGCGGAAGGGGATTGTAGATGTCATGCCCCCCCTGGAAGATTATTTCTTTAATTTTCGTAGAAATTCCCTCGAATTTAAAAATATCGTATTGCGGTAAGGGATATGACCCCCTTATAATTAAGTAATTTACATAATATGAATCAGAAATCTACTTTTGACCAATGGACGATACAGGGGGGTGGGTCATATGGACCATAAAGCTTATACATTTAAGTTGTATAAGAAAAATTTCATCTTAAGATTTGTTAGTAATTTAACGATATTCACCAAAAAGTGGATTGCTGTCAAAAACAACTATAATCTTTGTTTTCACACAATTTAGAATTCGGAAAAACTTTAGTAAGATCTTTGCTAAGTGAAAGACCAAATACTCAGACTACTAAGAAGACAAATTTAATAAGAGATCGCCAATTCGCTATTAAGTTGCCTTTAAATTCCTGAAACTCGTCTTCAATTCCTTCTTATTTTAATTTGAAGCACATAAATAATGTAAGGCTTTCTTAAAGTGTTTCTTTCAAAATTGATTTTCTATTAAGTACAAAAACTTTTGAGATCTTAAAAAATTAAAGAAATCTACTTCTTGAAGTTAATTTGCTTTGGGTGCTCTAGAACTGAGATTTAAACACGAATTTCAATAGTATTACAGCAAAAGTGACACTCGCGTTTAACTAATGGCAAATTGAAAATCATAATGAACGTAATGAACTGAAAAGAAATGAAATTCTGCATCATGCTATTTGTGAGTGCCACACTAAAGTTTCTTCCCAACTTATTTGTTTCCCTTTATTTGTTTTTATTTAATTTTTAGAGAAATTATGTACTTAAATGCACCTTCAAAATAAAATGAGGTGGAGCAACAGCCCGTTGAGAACTAGGGCCTAGTGATTTACAACTTTCAACAATTCCTGGGTGCGAGTAATATGGTCACTGGTCAGGGATGAAGGGGACCTACCGTTTTAAGCCGAATCCAAACGGCTTACTTGAGAAAGCACTTTTCGTGACAAGAATTACTCTTGGAGGATTTGTTAAATCCTCGCAAGAGACAGAACCCGTGAAAAATACTCTGGCATTACAGTCCTACACTATAATTATCATGTCACGGGTAAATAAAACGTCACCATCGAAAGACGTAACTTTGAGGTAGTCAAGGACTTCGTCTACCTAGGCTCCGCTGTAAACGCAGAAAACAACACCAGCGCTGAGATCAAACGAAGAATAACTCTTGCTAACCGCTGTTTCTTTAGGCTAAGAAAGCAATTGAGTGGTAAAGTCCTCTCTCGAAAGACCAAAGTGTCGCTATTTAAGACCCTTATCATCCCCGTCCTGCTATACGGTGCAGAAGCATGGACTATGACAAAAGCGGATGAAAGCACCTTGGGTCGTTTCGAGAGAAAAATTCTTCGTGTGATCTACGGTCCCGTATGCATCAAAGGGGAGTGGAGGAGAATATGGAACGACGAGCTGTACGGGCTGTACAGCGACGAAGACTTAGCCAGAAGGGTAAAAGTCCAACGACTAAGATGGCTGGGTCATGTAGAGCGCATTGAAACCAATGCTTTGGCCCGGAAAGTCTTCGAATCCACACCCACAGGACAGCGCAGTAGAGGAAGACCGCGAATCAGGTGGCGCACACAAGTGGAAGGTGACCTCACCCAACTCGTAGCGCGAAACTGGAGACATCTAGCTAGGGACCGAGCTAGATGGAGAAGTTTGTTGGGTGACTCCCTAGTTCACACAGGACTGTAGCGCCACCTTAAGTAAGTAAGTAAGGGTAAATAAATGCACCTATTCCCTTAAATTCAAAAACCAAACATTTTCCCTCTACAATTTTTAAGTTTTATTGACTCTTTAAGACTCCTTTTCAAAAGGTTCATGCAAAGTAGTATTTTTTTAGAATTTAGCTTCTAGCATCCACACCAATCTACAATTAGCATACTTATAATAGATTCTCGAAAACCGAGTCCCAAAAAAATGCGTAAAAAAGCCAGACAATTCTTCATATCAGATTGTGTTTTATTTTCCAACGAAAAAAGATCACATTTTTCTGAGAACTTACCCATTTTCTGGGTTTCTTCATCTATATTTTTGTAGCGTTCTTCGCATCTATAGAAATGCCAACGAGAAAAGGATATATTATTTTGATAAAAATCTACGATTGAACACAATAGTTAGAACATATGTTGCTGAACAACATTGTTCTAAAATAATCTAATAATCAAAGTTGTCACTTTAGCCCTTGCAATATGAAAATGTTAGGTTAAGGCATACAATATGTTTTTAAATTCTTTTACAGAACGTTAAAGAAAGTTCGTTTTTATTTTAAGTGTGTGAGGACCCCCCCCCTCTTATAAAAAGTCGTGACCCACCCTTCGGCACCCTTTTTTTGTCTGACTGCGGAAGAAATCGTGAAACACGTTGGCAATAGCATCATAGTGCGTGGTTTAACTTCAAAATTCATAACAGTCATGAAATAAAAAAAAACATATCGTGATATTATAAAAGAGGAAATGCAATTTTTTCAAAATTGATGAGTGCTTTGCTTCGCGATCATTTTATCTTACTGATATTCTGGATCTGGCTATCTCAGCCCCCGATCTCAACCCGATACCGATTGAGAAATTTTAAGCTTGAAATACCAAACCGATATTATTATTTAGTTTCCGCCATTGCTGTAAGTAAATACCAAAAACTTGTTGACTGTATGCCGCATCGTGTAGAGGCGGTCAAAACTAAATGAAGGACGCCATTCTAACTAGTGAAAAAAAAACTACAAAACAAACTTAGTTAAATTTGACAATTTTACACAATTAGTTTAAAACTCCCTGTTGTTTTGAGCACTCCAAAACAAATATTTTAGATATAGAAAATTGCACGGTTTATTTAAAAAATCACTATTTAGTCGTCTAGTTTTCTAAAATGTTTACAAATTAGTTGGTTTGTTGCTTTCCCTATCATTTTTAGAGATGCTATATTTGCGAATTCTTGTAAATACAAAATTATGAAATAAAAATATAGGTACCCTTTCAATATGAATACAAAAATAACAGTTCAACATCAATTTCCCAAAAAATCAGAAAACACGTTTTTTTCGACTTTATGTGGTCGTTGTTTTTTAAATAAATATAGGTAATCAAAAAAATGAGTAATTTTTAAGGAGTGAATCTTAAAAAGCTATTCTGTTTTTTTCTAAAAATACGATTAAAAGGACTTCTGCTTAAATTAGTAACATTGATGCCGATCATAATAATTTTGAATTTCTGAAATTTTAGAGTTAAGTTTTGGATTCTTAAAAATATATCCAGATTGTTAACAAGTAAAAACATGCCCTATAAAAAAAATCAATTTAAAGTTATCTAAGTAAGTCAATTTAAAACTTTTCATTTGATAGTTGGGGAATTTTTTCATAACGGCACTTCCAACTCTGTTTTGTTTCGAGTTAGCAGCAATTCAATTATAAACCTGCACTTATAATTTATTTAAAACTTGTTTCCTCAATGAATCATTCATTAATCGTATGAATACAACTCAGTTGACAAGTTAATGTTTAGTATAAGTTGACTTGTTGAACACATAAATGCTGATAAATTGTCTGTTTTCTCTTGTCTCGATTTTAAAATAGAATATCACGTGTCACATGAAGTTTTTATAATGTCCAGAACTTTTTTTCTTGTCAAAACAGTCTTTTTTATCATGAATATGACTTCGGCTTGACAGATGGTTGTTTTTATTAAAATAACCTTTTAATGCGCACAAAACAAATAATGATGATAAACACTTTTTCATTATAATTTGTCCAGACCTTATCTAAAGCTGTAATTTTGTAAACCTTTTAATCAAGTATTTTTCACAATTCGCATCACACTAGGAAATTATCAAAAGGTTGATATTTTTATTTATATAAAATAATAAAAAAATAATAAAAAAAGTGGAAAATAATTATTACAAATATTTAAAGGTTTCATTTCACAGTTGTTTTTTTTTTTGAAATTTTATATGTTACATATTTTTGTTTTTTAGTTTATTTAAAATTTATATTATAATAGATTAGTGGGATTAATACTTTGAATAAAATTATTTTTTGCAATTGGAAAGGAAAGGGGTGGAATCGGCTAAAGTGATAAGTGAATATCACTATCACAGAGCTTTTCGTCTATGTAAGATGATTGAACTCAATTAAATTCGATTGAACAATTTTAGATTAGAATTGTCAAAGTGTATTGTTGCCATGGTGAAATTTTGAAGTTATTCCTATGTATCTAAATAAAAGTATCAAATTGGCTGTACTTTAATAACATTCTTATTTTTCTTGTAAGCTTTGTCGGTCACAAGAATGTTTCTTTTTTCAACGGAAAAGAGTTACTGAGAAAATTTTCCAGTCGTTTGTGTAAGCATCTGGTAGCTCTATTCAGAAAGACATATTTGTTTGAAAAGGACTACCACATTTTTATTGTGACAATTTGATTTTAATTGCAATCAATCAAAAATCACCTTAGCCAATTCCAACCAAAGGTTCACTATCGTGAAATCCAATAACAATAAATAAATGTAGTATGATAATATTTACTACATGTCCATACTAAAGTAAAAAATCGTAGAAGTTATAGTCAGAATATAAGTCCAAGAGAAAACCAAAAACTAGTAACATTTCCTAACAAGCACTTCAAATGAGGGACCTTTAGTTTTCTTCTATGGCGTTTTATGTGTAACTTTAAACATTACATACAATTGAAAGCATTTTATATTGAGCGCGCACTAAAGGGGTAAGTAATACCCTTATAATGAGTAAACACAGTGCGAGCAATTAGGAAGAGAGGACAGGATTAGAAAGATGATGCCGATGCACATTAGTTTTGAATGTCTGCACATTGTAATGATAATGAGTCGGAATATTGAGCAATACAACTGATTATTTCACTAGAGCATTGTCGGTGTAAATATTGATAGGCGTAAAACCTTATGGCTGTGTTCAAGAGAAAAAAATGTCTCAGTAAGACAACAATCTCTTACAATTTTCTCCGACGGTAAAATTTTTCACCCCTTCTGATTTGGCTGTATTTTACACAGCCTTCAGTCGTCCAAAACTTGAATATAAATCACATATCGAGGCAGGTTTCTCTAAAACAGGTAAAAATCTTTAAGATAGGATCCAAAAAAAGCTTTGAAAATAACAGGCGATAGAACAACCGAAACAATTACATCACTCGAACACCGCCGCAATATTTCATGCCTTTCGTTGTTCTACCGTAATTTTTACAAACAGTGTTTTGTTGAATTTGCCAGTTGCATTCCTCCAACTCAAATAATTCAGCCGTAATACTCGCACTTCTAGGAATGCTCATCAAGTTAAGAGATTCTTTCTTTTACCGCACATCGAGAATGTGGAAGGCTTTACCAATCTCTGTTTTTCCCTATCATTTTGATATTCAAAACTTTAAGACCAATATGCATCGGTATCTCTTCTTTAATCCTTCCATATTTTCCTAAATCTTACACTGTTGTTAAACTTTAAACATGTTAAGGGTATTAATCCACAGCATTGTTGGATGAGCATGTTGAAATAATAACTCGATAGTGTCTTCCTGGTTCAAGATAGGAAAGAAAACTACATTGCAAACTTGCATTATGTAGCTTATTATACAATTCTCAACACTAGATCCGCAATAATTATAATCCAGAGTATCTATAGTTTTCCATTTTCTTTTATTTGCAGAATCAGTTATGATGTATTTATCTTTTTAATCAAATGACAACTATACTAGATTTAGTTTCGTGAGTTATTCAGTAATGAATCAGAATGTGCATGCGGATTATTTTAATCGGTTTACTCAGTTGTGTAAAATTATGTTATCTGACTCACTTTACAGACTCTTTTCTGATAAAAGATTGCGTATTTTGGCAGTTTAATTAAATAGATTCAGTAGACATTTATACAGTATGCAGATTAAAGTGCAGTTATTAGATAACTTCTAATTTTGTTCACTTGAACAATTAATTTATCAAGAACATAAATATAATAAGTGTACGATATTTATAATTGATATTTAAATTCACTCTTCATTCTTTTTTACCTTGTCTCAAATTCAGCAGTAAATCAACACACGAGTTGATATCAAACTTAAAGCTGACATTTAAGTTGGGGGTTGTTTTTCTTCACTTTCTTTCAACTCAGGACTTAAAATTTGAAGGTTGACCTGCTTGAAATGTTGAATATGTTCCCTGGAAAATATATGACAAATTTGAATAATTTTTTTGTTTATCAAATATAATTCTTTGAATGATTTTCAATCGATCAGAACATAATTTGCATTTCAAGTCAAAAGGAAATACCGTGTAATATCTATTCAAACCTACAAAAAATACCTACTTCAAATTGGTAAAAATTGATATTTAGTCTTAAATATTTAAGTCGGTATTTGAATTAACGACAGTTCAAATCGAACTTAGTTACTTACAAGAACGATAAGATTTATTAATTATTGTAAGACAATACAATTCAATTTTTTGATAAAATTCTGTACAATTATAAATGTTCAGAGTTTACTGACTGATCAATGATCATTATCTTGCTCGTCATCATTTTTGACTTGAACCGCATGGGCCTTGAATTCTTATAAATTATGAAACTCCAAAAAAGAAAGGTGATGAACTCTAAGGGTGTTGATACAATTAATTACAATTATGTAGGTACTTGTACCTGCAATCATATTGCACAAATTTTTAATTTGTATTTTGTTTCCATCTGATTTTGCAATTTTATCATTAAAACGTCACAATTTATTTTGGATTTGTTTCCTTTTTAAAACCATGTAACATGAAGCACTTCATTTGATAACAGAATATTATCATTCGTGGGAGGAATACGTGTACACAATGTGACCAAAAACATCATTTTGGTAACATTTGTGTATTTTTGTGTTTTGTAATCTAAAGATACAAAATGGTTTGGTTGTAGAGTTGTGCATACACGATTTTTTCATTTCAATTTTAAAGAAATTGAATTTTATTTTTTTCTACCTAAATTCAACTTTGTGCTCGAATTCATTGCGCTGCAGAATAGTGTGCAACTATTATGCATAACAATTAAAGGCCTTATTTCACTTTTGAATGAAATTCTGCCCGAAATTAGGACTTAATTCACGTATAAGAAATTTATAATTGCGACCATTTTTAGAAGTTTCTTTACCTGGAAGTTATTTAAGTCAGATCGAATTTAAAAATTTAAAATATTAATACTCTACGACGCGAAGTTTGAAGCTACCTTGAATGTAAATTAATGCTTTTCAGAGAGATGTCTGTGAGTTACGCACACGTGTGCTCATACGCCGTTATACGTGACAGATTTTTTGTATGAAATATCTCATTAACCAGTGGAAATATTGGTATTAACAAAATTCACGGGTTCTTTTTTCTAAATCAAAAACCAACAGAAAACAAATATTTTTTGACAATAATATAAGAATGAGTTTATGTAACGAAGCCTAAAGTTATTGACACCTGTAATAAGTTTTTAAAAATCAAATTTTAACAAAAAATAAAACCCTAAAAAAATACTGCCATAATACTTTTTTTTTTAAATTAATTTTGTATACATCAAATTTTTCAATTTATTTTTCAATATTTTTGGTATGCAGTTATTTAGGCTGTATGGATCATAATACTGTATTAAAAATACTGTATTTCAAAATACTGTATGTACAAAATACTGTATGATCAAAATACTGTATCTCAAAATTCTGTATTTCTAAATTCTGAATTTTAAAATTCTGTTAATAGGCGCACTTATTTACTTTATCAAAACGATTTTTAATGTTCAGCCTATTAACAGCATTTTGAAATACAGAATTTTGAGATACAGTATTTCGTACATGCAGTATTGTACAGAATTATGACCATACAGTATTTTAAAATACAGAATTTCGACCCGCTCCCATTAAGAGCTTATTAATATAAGTTTTACATTTCAAATTCGTTAAAAAAATGATATCAAGATATCAAATTTCGCTAACAAATTTTAATATATTTTTTTTAAATAAAAAAAAAAACAATGACATTATTGGTCATCACATATTATTTAGACAATATATGAGGGCTTGTGCAGAAAAAAAAAAAACTTATTGAAATCGGTTGATTAATTCTTGAGAGCCTTAAAAACAGAATAATGGTTCTATGAGGGTACCCTTCTATTTTGTTATATTGAAAGAAGCCAAATTAAGGAAACAAAATTCAAACAAATCTTTTGGGTTGGATTTAGACTGCTTTTATTTTTAGCCTTAAAAAAGAAAAAAAAACCCCTAACACAAATCGGCTCCAAATTTTAATTTCCAAATTAGAAGTAAATCGACCCATTGATTTGGGCTGTAGGGGCCAGGACAAACAGACGGACGGTTTTGGGGACCCACTTTTTTTACTTCTCCACCATCATAATGTCATGTTTGGTTATAATCTTGTGTTCAAAATTTTGTACGAATGCAAAACTTGCCATATAGTTCCTATATGTCGCAAGTAAACTATTATCTTACGTTAACAACGACATTAAATGAAATCGTTTTGAAGTAAATGCCTGCATTTATTCAAGAAATGTCTAGATTCGAACATCAATTTTTACCAATTTTGTGTAGTATTTTTTTTAGTTTTTAATTGTTATTAAGAAACTGACTGTTGAAATGTTATTAAAATTTTATGAAATTAGTTTAATTTTTGCCAAGATATTGGAGTCGAAAAACAATTTTACCAACTTTAAGTAATTTTAGTTTTTATTTTTCGTATAAAACCGTTGTTTTGATTTTTCTTAAAATTTTACATGACAAAAAAAGTTTTTTTTCGTTCCAAAAAATTATTTTGGAGGTAAAATAATTTTTTGTTTGTAAAATATTCGAGGTGACATATGTATATTTTGTTTCAGTTTTTTTGATTTATAAATAAAAACTTTATTTAAATGTTTTTTTTTTTTGTTTAATTATACTAGTTTGGTATTACGTCACAATATATAATATAAATTTTAACTGAAGTCGCTAGCGTTATTGTTTCGGTAGATATTTTGAGACAACGCAAATGTTTATTTTTTTAATTGAAAAGGTAAAAAACAAACCACTCGTTTTTTTTTTTAAATTCCGTTTTGCATCTTTCTGTGCTATTATCCGTACAACTAAATTTATTTGAAGTCAATATCTCTACTAGTTCTTGAGATATATGGACGACAAAAATGGTATCCCGAACGAACGGACTTACATATGAAATGTCAAAAATTTCCATTCGACAAAACGCATCGATTACCAATAACATCCTATGGGAAGTTAAAAAAGGTCAACTGCAATATTTAATTTAATTTCGTTGTATGTATCCAATTAAATTCGCACAAGAATGTCACTCCAATTTTTCTATATCCATAACCAAAAGTAGGAACTTATTTGTCAACCTAACATAAACAAACCGCACACGTGATATCAGCATGTAAAACACATTAAAAAAATCTTTTCAAAAATCACATTCAAAAACAATTTTCGTTCATTGGACTTTGTTCCAATATGTATTTTCCTGTTTGCAAAACTTATTTGTTTATCTAGAACTCGCGCATTTCATTTAATACAGATTTTTACTAAAATAAATTCCTGCAACAAAAGACAAAATTCTGCTAATCATTTCGGTCGCTGATGGAAAATTCCCAAAAAGTCAAACAGTTAAAAATTTAATCTCTTTGTATCTTCTACAGAGCAAAGCAGATGGTCATCATCGATATATGTTTTGTCTGGCTCTGGTTTTGTTGACAATAATTGTGGCGTTAATAATATATTTAAATACAAATGATACACAATTAACTACATATACTAAAAATAGCAAAATACACATGCTTCCAAATAATGGGTCTGTTGGTCAAAAATTTCAAAAAATTTTTTTAAATATTATAATAATAAAAGTAAAACTTTTTTTTGTCGTCGAAACTAATTTGCATTAATTTAGTTATTTCTTAATGCAAATTGATTACATTTTCAGTGTCATCGAATATTTTTAGGGAAAAATTTATAATTTAAGTCATTGAATTTTTGTATCTCATTCCGAAAGGGCTATACATTATATGATAATTTATGAATATAAAGCTTATTCGAAATATTGAATAACAACTTAAATGCATTTATTTTTTAGCACCTGCCTGAAAAACGCCGCGGGCCGCCGCCGCGCCAGGAACTTGATTTTCTTTCAAAAAGCTGATCGGTGCACTATAGAGATGTACAATTAGCATTAACATAATATATTTTATAAATAAAAAGACATGATTAAAAGGGGTACAACATCTACACTTAATATTATAAAGAGGAAAGATTTGTATTTTTGTATGTAACGAATAAACTCAAAAAGTACTGGACCGATTTTAATAATTCTTTTTTCATTAGAAAACTACATTATTACTGAGTAACATAGGCTATATTTAGTACTAGATTACTGTAGAAATCTTAAGAAATTCCTATTAAAACCAACCGAAGGTGTAAAAAAAATTATCCATAAAATGTCTTTCATCGCATACGCTGCGAAGAGTATTAATGATGGGACAAAAAAATGTTTTCCAATTTAGTGATTCATGGTCGTTTTAATTAGCATGCCTATAACTTAAATATCTGTACCTATTTATGTCTACCCGTGCGAAGCCGGGACGGGCCGCTAGTAGTTAAATAAATAAACAAAAATATGAACAATATTTGTGGTAAATTGGTAGCTGGTAATAAATTTCTCACGCAGATAAATCTCGTTTCTTGGGGAACTCGTTATGCACTCAAGTATATAGAGCCTGGTAGCTGTTAGGATTTTTATTTTTGTTGACGACCGACGCGACGCGAAGAATTATATCAAATCAAAAGATGATATTTTGTTTCAAAGAATTGTATAGGGTGACATAAATGCATACAAATAAAATCCAGCCCGAAGCTGAACTATTGAGGCAACAACATAGATTTTTGTTTAAACATTTTTTAAAAACTAAGTAAGTAAATTTAAAGCCTTTCAGCTTCCAATGAACTTTAAGGCAGTTAAAGTTTTTTTCTTGTTAAGTGGTCCTACTTCAGATTGTGTCTTTTATTCTCATAAGGACAGAAACATTTATTTGATCTAACAATTAATTTAAAATTTGTATCGTAAGCTCACTTATTTTTTAATACCTATCATTATCAGTTAGGTTCCCAAAATCGAGTGAAATGAAATCGAAATTAAAAATCGAGGGAAAATGTTTTCAAGGTTCTACTATTCGATCGATTTCATAACTTTGAATACTTTTCGAAATCACTTCAAGCGAAATTTGAGCAGCTGACATATGTACATATGTATATGTATGTATATCACATCAGTCAATAAATAATTGAGTTGATTTTCATCATTTGTATAAATTCTTATGTTCTTATTTGTTCTGTGCTTTTCAATAAAGTAAATATAAAATATTGGTGGTTTTTATTTCCATTGTGTACATACCAACTAGCTGTATGCTTGCAGTTCTTTGAGATAAGAAGTTTCCGATAATATAGTTTGGGAAAAAGTCAGGGTTTCTAGTTTTTTAGTGTCAGTTTTTAAAAGAACATTTTTTTAATTCGAAATGTTATGGAAAAGAAATTTGGCGTGCTGAAAAATCATTTTAAATGCTTTACCGTTTCCACAACTACAAAGTAAATAGAATCTGCAACTTCTTACGAACCAAGTGCATTACATAAAAAAGTTAAGGTTTATTCCCCTTAAGTGAAAATACTACTGTTTTTTAACAATTTCCTCTTGTCGAATTCAAATCACACCAACTTACTCTTGTTGAATTCAAATCACTTGAAAATATCAAAATGTAACGAGTAATCCAGAACATGCGATTTGACAACGCCGAACTTTCACACATAATGTTAACTTTATAATAGAGAAGAAATATCATGAAAACAAATATTTTGTATGCATATGTTTTATTTACGTTTGCTTTTGAAAACGCAAAATGGATAACCCTGTAGAAAACAAAAATTCACTTTGTTTTGAGTTCGAAAAAAATTTCGGAATTCGAATTTATATTTTGAATCGATTTTAATTTCATTTCAAGTGAAAATGAAACGTAAAACATAGGTTGTAGTCTTTATACGCTTCAGTGTACTTGGGTGTCTAGAATGGGTTGAAAGATTTTGTATTAAACACTTGCACCTTTTTAACATTACTTTAGCAGCTTTTCACATTGGACGTTATTAGTTATTATTTTAGAGGAAGAAAGGAGGCATACAAATCATATTATTACAGAAAGGTCGTAATATGAATCATTGAATAATTTGAATACGAGTATTTCATCACAAGTAGTTTTAGAGATCTGCCTTAGTTGATGTTCGATTGGTTTAAAAAATCAATTGAATCTAATTGAATGTTCTTCCACAGACGCAAAATTATTAATTGAAGTCATAAATAATTTGTTGAACGCCCTGTAACTGCAATAACAACACGTATGCATATGTCTTTCATCAAGGCCAGGAAAGAACAACATTAAAAACATACATATGTACATTTTTGTATCTGGCGTATCTTCCACTATTTATCACAACTTACCACTAATTGTATGTTTATCACTGTTCTTCTTCGTTGCGGTACAATGTTTTATTTTATTATTATTCTTTTTTTTTAACAAAACACAACTAACAAAAATAATGTGAACCGGCTTCAACGTTCACGATTTGCAATAATAACTCAGTAATTTTATTCTATTTTTCGCTTAGGTTGAATTAATCAGTTTCGAATGAAATACATTGAATAGATAAAAATAAATAATTCGTTTTGTTGCAACAAGTCAGCGCTTTTACTTTAAAAAAATTTAAAACTATAAAAAAGGGCTTTTGTTTTGTTTAAATAAACACAAACCAACACTTTGAAATCGCGGAAATTAATTCAAACTCGCAAAAAGCACCCCGAAACAATGTCAATTATAATTGCTACCGATTAAGCTAGCCGCGACCTTTTTCTTTTTTCTTTATTTGTATAAAAAAAAAATAATATATTTTGATTTACCACAAAGTTAAGCACATGACTAAAAATACCTCACGATACCATTGATAGACGCGAGCTAAACGTTCTTCCTGCTTTGAAAAACTAAACAAAATGTAGCTATATAGAATAAAACTAGAAGTAGGATGTTTTTGGGATTCAATACTTTCGTATTGTTTGGCAATACTCAAAATTTTGGCACCGTTTTTGGCTTTCTGTTGGCAATTCGACAACACTATTTAGCCTCCTGCGTCTACGAGATTCTTTTAATAATGTTTTAAAACTCAAACAAAAATCGAATATAAATTTTTGAGGACAAAAATAAAAATTAATAGGTAAGTTCTCTTACGGAAGTGTAAAAAAATGTCTCCGATCTTCAGTTTTAGTGACCAACAAGACCGCACACTTAAATTTATCAATTAATCTTTTTCTGCGTCGAAGCCTGACTGCCGCGAGATTCTGATGAGCAAAAAAGTATCTATCAGAAAATGATTGAGATGAAAACAAAAATCGTTCTAGATCCCCACCTCACAAGATCGGTGGTTGCTTGAAGACTATCGCAGCTTGCAACCGTTTTAACAATATAAAGTGTAGCTACTATACAACCGATTGGAACAGCTGATGACACTGACTTATTTGCCGGTTCTGCTCTTGGAACAAGTTCCCTTTACAATCGTGTGAATTGAACTAACCTCAGCAAAAGAAATCAAAACAGGGCAATATTGAGGAAGTTTTCGTGATGTAATAAGTTTATAAAAATAAAATAAAATTATTTGTGACGTTTTGATGACCATGAAGAGAGAATAATTTGAAAAAAGTGTCAATGCTGAGAATTCTTTTAAAATAAGAAGAACATGTGAAATACAGTGGGGTTTTTGGTTATTCTAATCAGGTAATGAATAAAATTCTTTGGAGTTTTGAAAAATTTTGTTTCTGGCATTTTAAATTCAAAGTTTAATTAATTAAACTCAGTGAAAGTGAGATTTATTCCATTTTCTTACTTAGAACGTTATATTTAATGTATGTTTTCTAATATAAATACAATACAATACAAAAATTTAAATAGCATTTGAATATCATTTTAATTTTTCTTAATTTGTATTTAAGAATCATAAGAGCGGTTTTTTAAATTAATTTTGTATAGACATATGTACATATGTCCATATACATTTTTTCAGTTTTAGTTTAAACATACTTCTGGTAGGTATGCAGTTATTTATAGCTCACTAACATACATACATACGTTTTACATTCCAATTTCGTAAAAAAATAATGACCCATTTTCAAGATATCGAATTTTGAAAAAAAAATGTAATATTTTTTTTTTTAAATCAAAAAGAAAACAATGACCTTTTTTGATCATCAAATATTATTAAGAATGTATAAAAGCTTGTGCAGCAAAGATATTATTGAAACCAGTTGATAATTCTTCAGACAACGTAAAATCAAAAAAACGGTTCTATAGAGGTACCCTTCTGGAGCAATTAAAAATATTTTTTTAATTGAAAGAAGTCAAATTAAGAAAAAAATATTAGGTTTTTTTTGAGAAAATTTGTATGAGGACTACTTATATTTATAGACTCAAACAAATTAAAGAAACGCCTAACGCGAATCGACTCAAAACCCTAATTCCCAAATTTGAAGTCAATCGACCAATGGTTTGAGCCGGGACAGACAGTAAGACGGACGACTTTTTCCGACTTCTATACCATTGTAATGTCATGTTTGATTAAAATCTCGAGCTTGAAATTTGTTTACGAATACAAAACTAGCCATATAGTTCCTATATATTGCAATTACAAAAATTGAGGTACATATTAGACATTTCAAGTACAAAGAGTCATTAATATTGAATTTATCTTTTCTTAGAAATACTAAAAGAATCTCAAATTGGAAGGATACTGTTTACTAGTTTTACAAACAAAATGAAATGCTTATATTTATTTGGAACAATTCATATTATTAGGAAATCGTATTCAATTCAGAATACATTATCTAGTTTCTGAGATTACCGCTTATTACAAAATTTACTAATAATCCCAAATGTCTTAAAAGAACTTCAATAAATTTTCAACTAATAATTGAACACTTAGCAGTTATCTGTTAAAATATTCTATACGTTGAGTTAAAACAATTTAGTAGTATTTTTGGTATTCTTTCTGTGTTTGCGTACGTTCGGGAGACCATTTTAGGTAGCCCATATCTCAAGAACTGTTAGAGATATCGACTTCAAAATAATTGTTTTATTCAGATAATAATGCAGAAATATACAGAAGGAATTCTCAAAAATCCAAAGAGTATTTCACGGAACGTTAACGCTAGCAACTTGAATTAAATTTTATATTATATAGGTATATTGCGACGTGAGGCCAAACTAATATAATTTTGAAAAAAAGTTCAAATATTTAACGAAAACAAAAATTTTACCTCCAACATATTTTTATGCAACGGAGAATAACGTTTTTGTTGTCTGGTATGATTTTAAGAAATATCTAATAGACAGTTTTTTTACACAAAAGAACCTACAAAAAAAAATTAGTAAAACTTAGTAAAAAGTGAATTTTGATTCAAATATATTTTCAAAAATTAAAAATATTGGCTTCAAACTAATTTCATCTTATATTGTGTTCGATATTCAGTAAAATTTTTATAAAAATCCGACAATCAACTTTTTTCATCAAAATTAAGAACTACAAAAAATAGTACGCAAAATTGGAAAAAATTGATGTTCGATTCTCGATATCTCGTGAATAAATGAAGGCATTAACTGCAAAATGATTTCATTCTGTGCTAAATTTCGTCTTTAACGTAAAATATTGTTCTAGAAAAATCTTATGCGTATTTGTTTATATCTACATATAAGAAATACAAATTTTCAAGAAATGCTTCTAAAATGATAATAATTGGTTTTCGCCTAAAAATCTCGTTAACAAAAATAGATTTTGAAATGAAACTATTCCATCATATGCAAAGTATTGTCCGTAATGTTAAGTTAAGTTTTTAGAAAAAATTAACTGACAACTTTTTAACAAACCACGAAAACCTACAAAACCAACAAAAATCTGATAAAACAAAGAATGATATTGACTTCAAATTATTTATCTCACACAAAATGTATTATTCATACATGTTATAGTTTTAAGCAAGACAAATCGACAGACGGGATGAGAAGTTATCAGTGTGATTCGTATCCCAGCTTCTATTTTTATTTTTATTTCTTCTGAAGATTTTCGAGCCGAAAACAATTTTTACCAATTTTACGTACTACTTTTTATAGGTTTTAATGTTTTGTAAGAATAAAGGTAATTGGATAATTCTAATATTTTTAATGTTTGTGTATCACAGTTGGTTCCTCGAATTGTAGTTTATTTATTTTCCTTAAAATCATAGAACTTATGTTGTATTCAAAAAATCTCTTTCAGGGTAAAAAACAAACAATAATTTTGGCTATGTTGCGTTCGGCGCTCGAGTTCGGAAACTTGGATTGTTAACTAGGCGAACATTATAATCATCAGATTTAATGCTTGGTCTGATGTACACATAAATTGACTTGACTATATTGACAACAAATACAAGTAATCACCATGCTGTTTAGACATATAATGAGTTGGTTTCGTTGACATCAAAATTATTGAAAAGTACCTCTGTACAATAATTACTTAAGTTATTAAATTAATCATATACAGTTAATGAAATAATTCAATTGAAGTTATATCTCAAATAAAACCTCTATGTTTAAGCACTGACAAATTACTCCATATTTCGCAATTACAAGTTACTTTGGGTGTTTTTATGTGAAATTGGGCATTCAGTAATGTTTGTATGAAACGGATTTTCGCCAGTTTTATAACAAGACTAAAAAAGATTTTCAGATTAAGTTAAAAAACGAAAGGTGAAAGAGTCATCAAGTGCGAATCCAGACTTTTAATCAGGGGGGAGGGGTTCACACACTTAACATATATATACATAGATGAGTTTTTACTCACCACTTAAAAATGTTCTGTAAAGGAGGCTGACAAAATTAAAATAACATAATGTTCATCCTTACCTTAAATGAAGTTTTGTAAACAAAAATCAATATATTTTTAAAAATAAAAAATTTTTGAGAAAACTTAAAAAAAATAACGGTTATATGAAGGGTACTCTTCTGGATCAATACCGAAATATGTTTTTCTTGTAGCAAGAAGCCAAATTAAGAAAAAAATTTAGAAAGTTTAAAAAAAAATGTCGCTTAATCGAATTTTCGTATTAAAAAAATTTAAAAAAACGCCTTACGTTAATCGGCTTAAAAACATAATTTCCCAGTTTGAACTCAATCGGAACAAGGCTTTGAGATGTAGGGGCCAGGACAGACAGACGGAATCGGAGGATCCACTTTTTTCGACTTTTCTGACATCGTAATGTCATGTTTGATTAAAAGCTAGATTTCGAAGTTTTTTACGAATTACGAATTTTTCAGACGTAATTGAAGGCGAGGTTCAGGATTTTAAAGGCAACTTAATATGAATTTGACGATCTCTTATTCAAGGTTTCTTTTTAAAAACCTAAATATTTGCTCTTTTTCTTAGAAACAAATGTTGTGAAAATAATTTAAAGCATGACTGAAGTTTTTTCAAATTCTAAATTGAGTGAAAACAAAAAATTTAGTTGTTTTTGACAGCAAACCACTTTTTGGTGAATGTCGTTAAATTACTAACAAATCTTTAGATTAAATCTTTACTTATACAACTTAAGTGTATAAGCTTTATGGCTCATATGACCCCCCACCCCTGGATCGTCCATTGGTCAAAAGTTGATGAAGTTGTGCTGCGTTATTGGAAAAGGGCTGAATTTCCGATTCATATTATGTTTTGGTCCAGTCCTCAGTTAAAAGTAGTACTTTTAGCATAAAGTTTAAAGAATTAAAAAAATGTATTTTCATGTATAAAAAATAATTAATTAAAAATATAATGGAGTCATATCCATACACAATACGATAAGTTTTTAATTTAAGGGATTTTCTACGAAAATAAAAAAAAATAATCTCCCATGACCCCTACGACCCCCCTCCCGTGGATCCGCTATTGGCCGACGATGTGTGAGTCTTGTTTCAGTCTCGATTTGGGCCGAATTAGTTACTTCCCATAGAAGTTATTGTGACCGGTTTTGTTGAACTAAAAATTTTTGAAATTTCTCGACATTTCGATGTCTCTAGAATCTTAATCCAGCGTTTTAAAATAGATGTGCCCTCGTGAGTAGGACCGCTCAACGAAAATAATATTAAGATATGTAGAAAGGGCTTTCAATACAAAGTTCAGTGAAAGTATAAATTCAAAAAAAAAAAAAAAAACTGAAAAAGATTAATTTTCAGCTTGAATATTTTAATATACGATATTTCATACAACGAGTAATTACGTTTTTGGCATCTGGTAAAAAAAATTGAAAAATTCAAATGTCAGTTATTTTACAAATCTTACATATATGTACACAGTTTAATAAATTAAGAAAATTCTTTAATGAATAATAAAGCTAACAAAATTGCTTCACTGCGCAATCATCAGTCATCACCCATCATCACTGTCTAGAAAAATTGAAGCCATAATTTAATCTATTTGCAGATAGATTAAATCGTCTTTATTTATATGAATATCAAAATCTACAAAATAAAAACAAAATATTGTGATAATTTTAATAAAAATAAATCACATTATATTGAAAAGTTAAAAAAAGACTTTAAATATTTACATGTTGGATAACTCCTTCAAAGCTTTTGCATCAATGATTTCTTCGAAGTGTAAATAATTATTTGTTAACGAGTTTCTTGGTGCCATGACGGAAAGTTTTCCGTGATAAAAACTAAATAACATATTTTGTAGGTGAAACATTTGTAGAACGATAAATAAATCTATACAAATTATCGTAAGTAAACTATTCAATGTGTTTAAAATGTTTGTTTTTAGTTCCTGCGGTTTTGGCTGATAGGAATTTATACGTGAACAGTGAGTCAGTTGTTTAATATCCTAGGTCTGAAGTGTTTATTTTAACTAACTAATATACAAAAATTAGCTCTACTTTTATACGACTATAAAAATATAGTCGGAAGAAGTATCCTTATGCTGTCTCAACATATTTGCATGTGGAGATTTCAACTCTAATATATTAGCAGAAACTGTATGATCAGCTTTCAGCTGCTGCTTTTTCAAGGCACGATTTTATATTTTTGACTTTCGATTACAACTTTACTTAGGAAGCTCAGACCATTTAATACAGGGCTTTTAACAGAATTGACAATAAATGTGAGGAGTATTAATTGGGACACAATTTATTATCTACCGTCATTGGATAACCACATATCTCGGTTCTACAAACTTACTGACACCTAAACAATCTGGTTTTCGGAAAGGTTATAGTTGTATCAAAACTTTACTTAAAGTAACGAAAGATTTCGATGAAGATAAAATAAACTTTTCGGTACTCTTAGATTGTTCGAAGGTATTTGCGTTCCTACTTAACAAATCGAATGAAGGCAGTTCAATTGAACAACGATTTAGCCGAACTTCTCCCAATCTCTCACGGAGTTCCACAAGGTTCGATTCTTGGTCCTTTCTCCGGTGCTCTTACAAAAATTCTCAAAAACCGCTAAGAATCTAGGTATGGTGTTCAACTGAACTTTAACCTGGAACAATCAGATCAACATAGCTGTAGGCAACACAATCCTCTACGCCTATAAGAGTGCGGATATTATTAGCGAGGACGCTGGACTTACCTACACTCATTTATGATTTGTAAAATGTTTTTAAAGGAAATTAGACGTCGTCGTCGCTTTTAAAAGCCTGGTATGCTATATTTACGGCCTCAAAAGATATGACAATATCTAGATTTTCTAAAAACCTATTAAACCTGACTTTTAAAAAATTCCCTAAGTACCGCTGATTAAACCTACTCTCAGTGATTTTATAAATATGCCATCCTCGCAAAGAACGCGAAATGTAATAAATAAAACATTTTATTTGAATACATGAGATATGGTATTAAGTTTATATCTTAAAATGAAATAACAGTATGTTAATTATTGTAGAATAAAACACTATTGAAGGAGAACTATGGAAAAAACCTTCATTTAACAGATTGTATCAAAAGATAAGGAGCTCTTTATTTTAAGAAGTGTGTTGAAAAGATTAATTGTACTTAAAACTTATGGAACTAGTAGATGATTAGCAAAATAAATGCGTAAAACATAAACATTTCGTTTTCAGGCCCGGATTAAAGAAAATGGGGACCCGGGGCTATTTCAAATTGGAGGCCCCCTAAAAAGATATAAAACCCAAGCAAGCCAACCCCTCATAACCCAGAGCGTCCTAAACCCCAAGCCAGCCAACCCAATAACCCAAAGCGTCCTTAACCCCAAGCAAGCCAACCCAATAACCCGGGGCGCTAGGAGTCCACGCTCTCAGAGACGATGCGCCGAAGAGTTGACGCATCGAAAATCCAAGAAGCTATCCCCCAAGTGCTCCAACCCCCGATAAGATTCAGAATTTTTGATACCTGGGGCTAATTATTCATCAGAGGCTCTTTTTAACGTTTTTGAAAGATTTAATGTGTTCATTTTGCAATCGAAAATAAAAAATCGTAAACTCAAAAGCGTTAAACCCACATAACCCAATTTGTAATTAATCCAAAAACCATGAACTCAAAACCGTCACACCGTCAGACCATTTCTTTTTAATTATTCAAAACTCTAAAAATTAAAAGTAACAAATTATGTAGTAATTAGGATTTATTAGATCGAATGAGTAAGTATACATTATAAATAATAATTATTAAACAAAATTTTTTTCTCAATTTCATTTTTACAAAATCTTGAATCTGAATTGAATTGAACTTGGGTGGTCGAAAAAAAAGCTGTTAATTTTGGTAACTTTGCGGTAGCTTCATCTCTGTCGTCTTTTATTTTCATTTTTATTTTACTATTCTTACTAGAATGTCAGCTTTTGTTAGACTTGACCATTCCTGTTAATTTCATTGAATGTTTTTGAACAACAACAACAACTACTACTTAAAGGTGCTACCACTCATTGTTTTTGGCTGGAAATATAGCTATTTCGTGCTTTGCCACTTTTGCACTCATCGGTCTCCTTTCTTGTGGTGCTGAGCTTTAATCCAATTTTATTTGAAAAACTTTTTATGCACAACATAGGATTCGAACCCTCGCATATCAGATTTGCTCAGTCTTAGAAGTCGTGTGCACTACGCACTCCACTATACTTTAGACCACTGACGTCACAGGTCGAGATGTGGTAATTGTTTATCAAATACATTTGAAGCATCAACATTTTTATAAGCTCCTTTAAGTATGCTGTTTTGTTCCGCCTCCATTTTTCTCCATACATTATTTCGATAGACTTACAATTCGTAGTACGTATCAAAGGGGGAGAGGTTGGAAGATCGGTAACGAACCAGACTATTAAGTTATTATTGTTATTTTTATTTTACTATTCTTACTAGAATGTCAGCTTGTTAGACTTGACCATTCCTGTTAATTTCATTGAATGTTTTTGAACAACAACAACAACTTAAAGGTGCTACCACTCATTGTTTTTGGCTGGAGATATAGCTATTTCGTGCTTTGCCACTTTTGCACTCATCAGTCTCCTTTTTTGTGGTGCTGAACTTTAATCCAATTTTATTTGAAAAACTTTTTATGCACAACATAAGATTCGAACCCACGCATATCAGATTTGCTCAGTCTTAGAAGTCGTGTGCACTACGCACTCCACTACTTTAGACCACTGACGTCACAGGCCGAGATGTAGTAATTGTTTATCAAATGCATTTGAAGCATCAACATTTTTATAAGCTCCTTTAAGTATGCTGTTTTGTTCCGCCTCCATTTTTCTCCATACCTTATTTCGATAGACTTACAATTCGTAGTACGTATCAAAGGGGGAGAGGTTGGAAGATCGGTAACGAACCAGACTATTAAGTTATTATTGTTTTTTATTTTCCTTTTTGCGGCTCCACTCAAATATTTCCTTCCAGACATTTTTAAAATCACTAAATATTTGTCATTAATGGCTGAATCACATACACGCTTCAGCTTCGGCTTCGCCTGACGTTTACGAGTTCAGCCATAGGAATTCAATGCATGCTATCACAATGGAGCTTCGACCTCACGTTTCGTTTGGCAATCGTAAGGAAAAGAACGTAATGTAACGTAATGTGACTCTAAACGGAAGCTCTAGTTCAATTTTCTGAACATTTGCTTCGTCTGACAGCTCAACAGATGTAAAAAAATGTAAACAAACAAAATATTTGCTCTTTGGAGGGATGAAATAATAGAAATGTCATTCAAGGCAACCTCGAAGCATGCCCAACGTAACGCAGACGAAGCTGAAGCGTGTATTGGCTGAATCACATACACGCTTCATCTTCGGCTTCGTCTGCGTTACGTTGGGCATGCTTCGAGGTTGCTTTGAATGACATTCCTATTATTTCATCCCTCCAAAGAGCAAATATTTTGTTTGTTGACATTTTTGTACAGCTCTTGAGCTGTCAGACAAAGCAAATGTTCAGATAATTGAACTAGAGCTTCCGTTTAGAGTCACATTACGTTCTTTTCCTTACGATTGTCAAACGAAACGTGAGGTCGAAGCTCCATTGTGATAGCAAGCATTGAATTCCTATGGCTAAACTCGTAAACGTCAGGCGAAGCCGAAGCTGAAGCGTGTATGTATGTGATTCAGCCATATGTGATTCAGCCATAAATACTAATCACTTTGAATAAAATTCAATTAAAGAAGTCAACTAGTTGTCA
The DNA here is from genome assembly GCA_920104205.1 of Eupeodes latifasciatus. Classification (NCBI taxonomy): domain Eukaryota; kingdom Metazoa; phylum Arthropoda; class Insecta; order Diptera; family Syrphidae; genus Eupeodes; species Eupeodes latifasciatus. The sequence continues at coordinate 291,814,354 of OV049924.1, read as the reverse complement.
GAGGCAGTCGTCAAAAAAGAAAAGCAGCAGAGTACTGCACCAGAGAGAAAAGAACTAATAGAGAGAACCAACTTCGACGGTTGCTCTCTTTTTGCCTACAAGCTGTGATTTGGCCACCAACTTGCATACAAAAACACCAAGATCGGAATCTTTCGTACGTTTCACTCTCCAAAACCCATTTTTTTACATTGTTGTATTTGTAATTTTGACAATTAGTCCATGAATAGATGTGAGCACAAACAAAAAAAAAACGATGCCGTGGGCTAGCGGCTAGCGGCACTTTGCATAGCAAAAACAAAATGGAGGGGTTAATAAGTTTTTTTCATGTTTTTCCTTTTACTTTTTTCGATGAAAAAGTCAGTTTTAAGCTTTAATTTTGCAGGCATTTTGTGGATAGTGAACCAATGTACCTTTTTGTCTTGAAAAAAGCATGTTCAACATCAGTTTATTATAATTAATTCACTAATTTACAGTAGGTAATTACTACGAAATTCTTTAAATTTCATAATAAACCTCGGATTTTTGTATCAAAGATGCGTTCCAGGAACCATCAAGTTAAGGGTGCGAGGGCAATTTTTGTATTAAATTCTAATAAATTTTCGTTAACGAACGGCCCAAATATTTTGTTTGCAACTAATTAAAATCTATATAAATTTAATTAATCCAAGTATATTTATAGTTTGTTTTTAATGATTTAAGCTTGCAACTATTTTTCAATTCCATTATGATTAATAAATATTAAATTTAAAAAAAGAGTTATAATCGAAAAATATCTTATTCATAACATTCTTGATTGATGGAAGCATACATGTATTTGCTATCAAAAAAAACTATACATCAAAGGAACACCAATGTTTTAAAAAAGTAATCAGAACGATTATAGCGAACCTGTTGAATAAATGCAGAGCAAATAAAATGCAAATTTTGACATATATCACAAAATGAAAACGTCTTAAAATCGTTCTGAATTCATGCACAACTAATTCAATAGAACATGTAATCGTCATGAATGTTTATTGTTGACGTACAGAAGTTTTTTTTAGTGAATTTCCGCAGTTTAACGCAAAATATAATTTTCATTCATTCCTTAAAAATGTTTAGTTACCAAAGTTCAAGTTTACTTATTATTGTTTGAAAAGTATGTTAAGTAAAAATGCTGCTAATAATAAAAAAAAAATTAACGAGTTTTACGTATATGTTTTTGTTTTTCGTAATATAATAAATACTACCCTAGATTACATTTTATAAATGCAGAACATAGAAGAAAATATACATAAACAATAGTTTTCAGGTATAAAGCAGAGGTTAGTGTAGAAAAATATTTTTGAGAAAGCCAATAAGGCACGAGTACGATAACTTTGGCGCCAAGATATAATAACGGTTTTTGGTAAAGGGGCTCAATACAAGCATTTTTTACTATGGGAGGGGGGGTCTATCTCCCCCCGTTCAGGCGGTAGGGGTAATTTAAAAAAATTATTATTTAAAATGGAAAAAAATAATTAAAAAATAACGGTGATACTTACAATTAAGTTTTATACATTTTTTTAAAGCCAACATTCTGTTTTATTAGCCAGTTTTTAATTCAAGTCAAAACTATGCGTAGTTTTTGAAAAATTTAATTTTAAACTCAAAATTTGAGTAAAAAAAGTTAAAAAAAGGTTTAAAGTGTAATTTTTCAATACTTCAAGATTATCTACCATTGTTTTTATTTCAGAATTTATTGTTCTTTTTTGTTTTTGATCAAAAACTGAAAACTAGATGATTTTATGTCTTTTAGTTTTTGAGAAAATTAAAAATAACCACAACTACTATTTTAATTTAATTCTTTTTTTTTTGCTTGAGTGGTCTTATTTTGATAGTAACAATGGTAGGTGCGAGTTTGTGTGTCTGCAACAGTAATGTGTGTGCGAATTTGGGTGTATGCAACAGTGGGATCTGTAAGGGGGGCATGCTGCCCCCCTGCAACCCCCCTGCTTGGGAACACTATATGATTTGGGGTGGGTGCAAGTTGGAGTGCGTGCAAGGGGGGGAGGGGGCACGGTTCGGTGGATGCAAGATGGTGTGCATGCAAATTAAAAATAACCACAACTACTATTTTAATTTAATTCTTTTTTTTTTTGCTTGAGTGGTCTTATTTTGATAGTAACAATGGTAGGTGCGAGTTTGGGTGTATGCAACAGTAAGGTGTGTGTGTGTGCGAATTTGGGTGTATGCAACAGTGGGATCTGTAAGGGAGGGGCATGCTGCCCCCCTGCAACCCCCCTGCTTGGGAACACTATAGGATTTGGGGTGGGTGCAAGTTGGAGTGCGTGCAAGGGGGGGAGGGGGCACGGTTCAGTGGGTGCAAGATGGGGTGCATGCAAAGTTTCTTTTGCATTTAAATAAGTTGGATTTAAGAAAAATTAATTTACCCTAGGTATATCTTAATCCATATTCGATTATTACTATCAAAATAAGACTACGTTAATACTTAAGCAAGGAAAAAGTAATTTAATTAAAATATTTATTTTGGTAATTTTCAATTTTCTCAAGAACTAGAAGACATAAAGTCATCTAGTTTTCAGTTTTTGATCAAAAACAAATAAGAGCAATGAATTCTAAAAAAAAAACAGTAAATAATTTGAAAGTTTTGAAAAACTACACTTTAAACCTTTTTTTTAAATTTTTTTTGCATACATTTTTAGTTTAAAACAATTTTTTTCAAAAACTATGCATAGTTTTGACTTGATTTAAAAACAAGCTAATAGACAAAAATGTTGGCTTTAAAAAAAGGTATAATACTTAATTGTTAGTATTACCGTTATTTTTTAATTATTTTTTTTTCCATTTAATGTACATATTTTTTTAAATTGCCCCTACCGCCTAAACGGGGGAAGAAAGACCCCCTCCCATAGTAAAAAATGCTTGTTTTTAGCTGTTCTATACAAATCCGTCATTAAACTTTGTAGCCAAAGTTATCGTACTCTCCCCGCCAATAATATTTTAGGTATGTTCATTAAAGAAATTTCCGCTTCGGCTAACCTTCATCAACTTTTTAGAAAAAAAATTAGTATTAATAGCAGCCAATTATTTCATAGCATAATTAATTTTTCAGATTGTAAAATGTCTAGAAATTTTCATACGCTACAAAATTCGTAATTTTATGCGTAAACATAGAAGATAACATTATTTAGTCAAGAAGTATGGATTTTTGCGCGTATACCGTTTTTTTCTATTGGGTGTTCGGTTTCCCCATACTGGAATACAAAAAAGTTACTTAAATCTATTTATTGCACTCATTTAGTTGGTATTGTGTGTAAACATATTGCCTATTTCTATTCCTTAAATATGCTTTACACAAAGCAACTTATTTTTAAAACATGGTTCCCTCAAATTTGTATTCCAAAATCTAACTACAAACAAAATTCTAACTCTAACATAGTCCCTTAAAAAGAAATTTTCAGGAATATTTCTGCAACAAACAAAACTAAAATTTGGTCTTGCAACTACCGAACTGTTTAAATGATGAAAATACTAATCTAATTGAGGAATCTGAACTAGCTAAAGTTGGCAATGGAACTTCACAAGTATGCTTCTCGTAGCATTGTCTGTACAACAAAATACGGAGGCACCCGCCTATTGTTTCCACCTGAACTTCTAACGTCGCCAAAAAAATGCTCTAAGTTAACTACAGCTGAAAAAATTGTCTGTTTTGTTGTTTTACAAAGTATTGAGTTACACTTTTGTCCATTTGCAATAATTATACTTAACCAGTTGCAGCGCATGTTGCGTTCGCAAATAATTTAAGTAAACAAAATAAATAATAATAAACTAATAAATCATTAAATAATATGTATTTGGTCAATTTTATTTTATTTAATATACATTTACAACATTTATTTGGATTGAAATTAAAAAGCTATACAAGTCTTCCAATTTAAGACCATGTCAGCACTTCAGATTCTGTTGGTTAGGATTGTTTAGTTTTTGAACGAGGCCATGAAACATTCAAAATGAAGCATTTAGATGGGGCTGATTACTATAATGAAGCGTTTTGATGGGCCGAAACACTAAATGTGAGAATGTGTTTGGTTTTTTGCATCATTTCACGCACACTTTCTCACATTTAGTGCTTTCTAGCTTGTAGGCAAACCGAAATGTCAGTCTGAGATTCCGGCCTTGGTAATGGAGTGTTTTTGCTTGTATCGGGTGATTTTTTTGAGGTTAGGATTTTCATGCATTAGTATTTGACAGATCACGCGGGATTTCAGACATGGTGTCAAAGAGAAAGATGCTCAGTATGCTTTGACATTTCATCATGAATAGACTTACTAACGAGCAACGCTTGCAAATCATTGAATTTTATTACCAAAATCAGTGTTCGGTTCGAAATGTGTTTCGCGCTTTACGCAAATTTTATGCGTTTTTTTTTTTTAAAAAGTTCTCAAGCTCTTAAAAAATCACCCATTATATTAAACAATGTCCTCTTTTCAATGGAGGACAATAAATACATAATGGGTGATTTTTTAAGAGCTTGAGAACTTTTTTTAAAAAAAAAACGCATAAAATTTGCGTAAAGCGCGAAACACATTTCGAACCGAACACTGATTTTGGTAATGAAATTCAATGATTTGCAAGCGTTGCTCGTTAGTAAGTCTATTCATGATGAAATGTCAAAGCATACTGAGCATCTTTCTCTTTGACAACATGTCTGAAATCCCGCGTGATCTGTCAAATACTAATGCATGAAAATCCTAACCTCAAAAAAATCACCCATATATGTATTAACTCCATATAAAAAAAATGTGGGGAACAAATGCTTATGCAAGTTTGTGTACATACTCACCACGAGAGAGAAAAAACTTTTCTCTTTTTTTTTCTCTGCTCACCACCTTTGAAAAATGGCGACCACCTTTGAAAAATGGCGGATGTAGTCAGCTGTTCAGAGGTGTTCAAAGAAAATTCAAAATTGTGGATGAACAACTTTTTGGTACTCTCATTGTGTTCGTTTGAGAGTAATATCATTCGAATATGAAGTGAAATTAATTACTCTTGTTAGGTGCCAGAACAATGAATATTTAGAAACAATTCTAAATTACGCATTTAGATAAATATTAGTTAGTTATTTGAAGCCAGTTTTAATCATTAAGTAAGTAAAATAAATTAGGTGGTGCAACAGTCCAATGAGAATTAGGACCTAGAAACATAAAACTCTGAAAGCACTACAACTATTATTTGTCTTATTAGCTGCGTTTATGCGTTTAATTTTCGCTCAGACCGTTGAAAGATGCAAAAAAAACTCAGATTTGTTTCAATTTTCAGAGTTTATCGACTTAATTTTGTCGATGCGAGAGTTGCAGGAACATTGAAAACGAGAGTTACAGAATATTTCTGCAACAAACAAAACTAAAATTTGGTCTTGCAATTGCCGAACTGCTTAAATGATGAAAATACTAATCTAATTGAGGAATCCGAACTAGCGAAAGTTGGCAATGGAACTTCACAAGTAGCATTTTCTGTACAAAAAAATACAGGGGCACCCGCCTATTGTTTCCACCTGAACTTCTTACGTCGCCAAAAAAATGCTCTAAGCAAACTACAGCTGAAAAAATTGTCTGCTTTGTTGTTTTACAAAGTATTGATTTACACTTTTGTCCATTTCCAATTTTACTTAACCAGTTGTAGCGCATATTGCCTTCGCAAATAATTTAAGTAAACAAAATAGAGCACTAATAAATCATTAAATAAGTATGTATTTGGTCAATTTTATTTTATTTAATATACATTAACAACATTTATTTGGATTGAAATTAAAAAGCTATACAAATCTTCCAATTTAAGATCATGTCAGCACTTTAGATTTTGTTGGTTAGGATTGTTTAGTTTTTGAACGAGGCCATAAAAATGAAGCATTTAGATGGGTCTAATTACTATAATGAAGCATTTTGATGGGCCTGAGGACTAAATGTGAGAATGTGTTTTGTTTTTTGCATCATTTCACGCACACTTTCTCACATCTAGTGCTTTCTAGCTTGTAGGCAAACCGAAATGTCAGTCTGAGATTCCGATCTTGGAGTATTTTCCGAGAATGGAGTATTTTTGCCCACAACCCACCGAGTGAGAAATGTGCTTCGTCGCTGAAGAAAATGTTGCTCGAAAAATCGCCATCCACCGCCTGTTGTTCAAGCACCCATTCGACGTAGGTATCTACGACGTTGTGATACAAATGCAACATACGTCATTAAGTGCCCTAAGACAATCCTAATTCCTGAGAACGACGAGGAATCGACACATTCGGGTCTTCGGCAACACTTTCACTTACAGCAATAATATTTTCACTTTTTCAGTGGTACGAGCGAAACGATGATGCTCAGGCCTTAAAATATCTGTAACCAATCCAGTCTCTTTAAATTTCTTCACAATTTTGCCAATTGCTTGTGTAGTTGGACGATTATGTAAACCATAATCTCCTTTTTTTTTAGACGTGTAGTTTTCAAGAACAGTATAACACTGGTCGGACACGTTTTCTTCCTAGTAATAAAATTGCACTTTTCCAATCAATTTTGGTGGCTTTAATTCAAATGTGACTTCCAAATTTATGTATTGAATCACGTTCTTGATTATTGCATTGGGCTTTTAAGAGGCTATCTACATACATACATATATTTATGAAGTAGATTTTTTTCAATAAAATCCGTGATGGACCTAGAGCCGACAGCAAATTTTGGTAGTGGAGTGATAACCAAAATTCCTTGATGTAAATGTATAGATATACGCACCATTATATCAAATTCAATTGTATGACAGTTTTTTCCGTGGTCGAGGGTAAGTGTTCGAAAATTTTCCGATTTTTAGGTCGAAATGATAAAAACATCAAAAAATCAGAAAAAATCCCCTGATTACAAAAAAGAGTGTCCAAGACGTTTTACTTTTAACCTTCTACTTACCAGACGCATTTTAATAGTTTTTTAAATGCATTTTTTAACTTAAAACTATATTAACTTTTTTCCTATATCAGAACACTTCTCCTGATTAGAATGTGCATCTTAGACTATCTTAAGGGATGCATCTTCAATTTTAACAAAACAAATACAGGAGTTAATAAATATTGAAAAATTTCTTTCATATTAATTTTGGATGTACTCTGTGATGCTATTAAATATATCCTTCTTATCAAATAAAAATGGTAAGTTATTTCTAGAATTTTTCCACATGCAATTGTGTCCTTGTGACCTTTTATTCTATGAAGCAAAATTTAGAATTTTCTTTTCAAATCTCTTGTGATCGACTTTGCACTTATTTAAAAGTGTGTCGAGTTTTTCTTCTCCCAACATCTTTAAATTGAGCAAAAACTTTTCGGTGGGCTAAGATACACATTTTCCAGTGCAGATGTTAAAAAGTCTATCGGTCTGCTGACGTCAATTTTTTCAAGGTTTCAGGTTCAAGGTTATTCTGATTTTTTGATGTATCACTCATGTGGTTATCATTTCGACCTCGAAATCAGAAAAATGCACATTTTCGAACCCTTATCCCCGACCACGGTTAAAAAAAAAGACTGTCAGACGGTTGAATTTGATATAATTGTGCGTATATCTACACATACACATCAAGGAATTTTGGTTATCACTCCACTCCCAAAATTTGCTGCCTGCTCTTAGACTATGATGGTTCTCGAAACCTATAATCCCTTTCTTCAGAATTCCATTAAAATATTTATATTATTTTATATAATATCAAACAAATCTTTATAAGTTGTAAGATTTAATCTGTCTTACAAAAATTTGAAAGAAACATTAAACTATTTAGGCCAAAACAGTTTTCAACAGAAAGAGGCAGATCGTTTTGAAAGTTAGTTTTAGTTTTTTATTGTATCAAGTTTTTGAAATATATTAAAAAATAAGGAATAATGTTGACAACTGGTATTTTTAAAACTTCAGCAAGTAGTTAAAATTAAAGTATCAAATTCCACACATCCTTTCTTGTTTTGGTTGTTACTGCCATCTATCTGTAACTTAGAGAAAAAGAAGGGAAAAACAAATTCACCACGAACTACCGGTATAACTTCTTCCGTTATTTATTGACAAACAAAAATGTTTTGCTAGAATTAATTTGAATTATAGGAGTATTTTTGTAGATATAAAAACGACAAGATGTTAGCAAAATTAAAAAAAAAAAATTCATGAGAATTACAAATATTATAATGAGACTTTAAAAAACATAGCCTTCTTGGCTATCAATAAACAAAAATGAAAAATGTCGCATTTCCCGGAAATGGTTTTTTGTGTACTCTTCTCCGAGGTGAAAACATGTATACACCGATACGAATTCAACACGCTATAAAAAAATGAGAGTAAGAGGTTTCGAAGAGACGGAGACGAGGAAATTTGGTTCTCTCATTTAGTTTTTTCTCTCTGACCTTTAAGTGGAACATTAATTTTTAGATACGCGTAATTCGCGTAAAGTTGAATTTTGCACACGGGAGGGTTTCGGAAAATTCAACTTAACGTACGTTGTGTCGAAAAATACGATTCAATACTTCTGCGGCTAAATTTATTTCGCCATTTTTCGCTTGTTAAACTTAAAACGGACTCGTGGAAATTCACAATTTTAAATTTTACCACACTGGTATCGAAATGTACTTTAACGCTCAATTCGCACATCTCTCTTAATCAAGAATAAATAAGGTACTCGAGATAATTACTAATTAGTCCAGCATATTTCCACACTTCGCAAAAAAAAAAAAAAAAATACGAGGCATAGAATTCAATTTTTTTCAATCAGGAAACCCTTTGCTGAGTTAGGCTGCATGGATTTAATATGTTTTGAGTTTAAAGTTTTGGGTTAATAGCGACTTAGGCTATGTGGTTTTGACTTTTTGGATATACTAGCGAGTTGAGCTATGTGGGTTTAATTGTGAGTTGGGCTATATGGGTTTAACGTTTTTGGGGTATATAGCTTTCGAGTTTGGATTTTGTGGGGTCAACTAATTTTGGTTTTTATTTTTGGGGTTTATTAGATTGTACAGTTTGAATATCGCAGTTTTAAGGTTTAAATTTTCTTAATGGGATGGTGCCCTCGTTTCCGCGGGGCCCGGGCTGCAGTCCCCCCTAGCCCCCTATTAATCCGGGCCTGTTCGTTTTACATAATTAAATTTAAGTAAATAAATAACAAAATAAAGTACTTTGTAGGTCCAGTGCCTTGATGATTAGTGTACAAGACTGTCATGCCAAAAGTCTTGGGTTCAATTCCTGCCTGTGCCATCTAAAGTTTTTTTTTGTCAATGGTATTACCTCTTGAGAGGAATTAACAAATCCTTCAAGAAAATTATTAGCCCTTCGGATTCGGCTTAAAACTGTAGGTAGGTCCCCTTATTCGTGACAACATTACTGGAACACAGGAATGGTTGAGAGTGTCAAGTCACTAGGTCCTAGTCCTCAGGACTGTTGCGCCACCTAATTTATTTTTATTAATGAGTAAATAGATCAATAAAATAGCAATTAAACGATTAAAATCAACATAAATAAATACATAATTTAAATAAATAAATTAAAATAAATAAATGAGAAAATCAAAATACAAAAATAATTAAATAAATACACAAAAAAATTAATAAATTTGTTGACATAAATTAAGTGTACAAACCAATGAATTAATAAATGTACAAATACAAGAACAAGAGAAATTAAATGTTAAGTTAATGTAAATAAGTGGCATTGATGCCACAAATTTTTGTTTTAAATATTTAACTGTTTAAATATTATGTAAGTTTTTAATTAATTAATTAAGTCAATTTTTTGAATCTTTACTATTGAAACATTGATTTTTTTTACTTTCTTTGAAAATTCTAATGCACCACTGTTCTCGTGCAATTGCCACCATTTGGCTTTTAATAAATATTAATTAGTAGGTATAAATATATTTAACATTATTATATATGTTACCGGAAATGTATGAAACCTAGGAATTATATACAATTCCTAGGAAATGTATACAGTGTCGAGTCTATTTAGGAAATGTATAAAAAGATTCACAAAAGATTATATAAATCACATATTTTCTAGGAGATGTGTACATTTCCTAGGAATTGTATACAACTGCTTAAGAACGCTAGGAAATGTGTTAAATTAATATTATATATATTAAAAATCTGGAAACTAAAATTGAAATAAAAAGCTTTTTTCTTAATTTTTTATTACTTTGTTTTTAAATGATTCTTACAGGGTAAGCTGGAGTGACACTTAGAATAACATAATATTTTATTTTTGAAGCACAAACATTTTGATGAGCTACAACCCTTCTTGCAAAGACATTTTTTGAATTCTTGTCCAGGCCCAGTTGATTGCATATTCGCAACTGTGCGTAGCAGAATACCTTTTGGACACACACTGAATTGAGATCTAGAATACAATTGTTTTATGATTCCATTCCTTGTTCCAATCTAATAAATCTCGTTATCTGTTTTATGTAAGATTACACCCATAATATTTCGGGCGTCACCACGTCCTCGGTCGACTTCTGATACGGAAACCCCTTACAGAAGTTCCTATGGGTACAGAAGGAAACTTCTTGTCACTTATTTTTAACATTTGTCCTGCCTGTTGTTGTAGATTTTGCTTAGCAGAATGACGATTTTTTTGCACTGTTTAATTTTTTGAACACAATAGACAAAGCAGTTTGGACCCCTGTCCTTTCGTTGCCTTTCTTCTGCTACAGAAAAAATTGCGTGGAGTGCACATCCGCATTGTCTACAAGTATGATCTTCGGTCGTTTCTTTTGAACATACAATGCATTCTTTATCATATGCACTGGCTGAAGGTACTGTGCTGGTCTCACACTGATCTAAATTATTACAGACTGGGATTGGTTCTATCATATTTACATTAAGTTTAGCCGTTGCGTTGATGCCTTGGGATCTTCTTCACCATTCTGTTGAAGGTTTGATTATCTCTAAATCTTCTTCAGTTTCGATCTTTTGCGTGAAATCATTGGTAACTGTAGACCTAATTTAATTTTACATCCAAAAAGGGCTTCATAAGGAGTTTGCTTGATGCCAGCGTGAAAAGCCCTGTTTTTCATGATAAAAAGCGGAGCAGTATAAAACCTAGGATTTATATAAAATTCCTATTGCTGCTTAGGAGATGTATTAAATTCCTAGGCAATGTGTATAGAAAAAATTAAGTCACACATTTCCTGGCGATTTTTGGCATTGTATACATTTCCTAGGAATTATATATAAAGACGGATCACATACATTCCCGGTAACATATACATTTATAAAAGTTACATTTTAAGTTATAAACTATTCCCGTCGCTTTTACATGCACTCGTTTTGATATCATTGTAATAATATTATATAGTATAGAATATGTAGATACAATATTACTCGTATATTGGATTATTCCCTGAAAATATATTCCGCATACGGATTAGATTAATTCAACAACAATGAATCACGATTAATTAAAAACAAAACAAAATTATATTCACATGTTTAAAAAAAAGCATGCGATCATGCAACACGTGCTAACAACTTGGTTGAACTCTACAATCGCACGACTTTTAATCTTTAAAGCCTTTTTGGCGTTTTTGATAAATTGTTGTTGTTTTAGAGTTTGAATAAAATGTGAAAAAAAACAAACTTTTTTGCGGTATAAAATAAATAAAAAAATTGTTTAAATTTGTACATTGTTCTTAAATGAAGCGAAGCAATCTGGCATCAGACAATTTGTAGACTGACAGAGTCTTTATTTATTAGATGGGGTATCTCATCTTTACACCTACTTTTTTTCAAAAATTTATGAAAAACGTGCCAACTATATAGTTGTGAAATCCTTTAAAAAAAAACGTTTTGATTTTGAATTTAAAATAATGTGAAAAAGCTGAAAGGAAATCTTACGGAAAAACTAATAAATTTCATTAAAGGGTTTCATTTCAAACAGATGATCACATTCATTTTAGAAAATCTATATTCAATTTTACAGAAGGAGGAATATGAAGATTACAACAGTACAGGTGTCCTACAAAACAAAATGTGCTTAAAATGGGTTTCCTTATTAAAAGTGAAGTCTACTACCTCGTTTTCAATGCTGCTTACAGCCAGCGCCAGCGCAGTGAAATGCTATGCACGACCTTCAGAGGTGTCTCCTAACAAAGAAAAGGAGACTTACTACGAGCAAGTCGCCCAAGGTATGATGTCAATTTTATTCTTGGGGATTTGAATGCAAGAAAAGTTCAGGAGCTGGTATTGAGGCTGGTATTCGATGACGGTACGAACGTACCGAGACGCCAATATCGACCTGGATTACTATCTTGTTGGTATTGTGTTCCGAGGGTGCATTGCTTTACGAAAACGTATTGCATCAACAAATCAAGTTCGAACCAACGGAATGAGAATACCAATATCACCTTTGATCATGCGCTAGGACTTAACCTTGATGAGCTCGATGGAGGGAGAGCGGTTCCTGAGGCCAGCATTTCGAACGTAGATGAGAAGTGCCTTAAAAATGCTGTCATTACTGCCAACTCCATCTAAGGCAACAGTCGCAGACATCAGAGCAACTGGTTAAATGATGAATGCAAACTAGCGACTAAACTTAAGAATGCTCCATAACGAGCGAGCAATGCACCAATCTCATAAAATGCGTGCACGCGATGAAGAATACAAAGATTTAAGAAAAATGAATTTACACACGGACAAAATCAAACTGAGAGAAGAACTTGAATTTGAACTCGAAAAAAAGACGTCCGAAAAATTGTGCAGTATACGCTGCACATATTGCAAGGACGGAGAAGGAAATCTGATTACCGATCCTGCAGGTATCCGGGAATGATGGCAAGTGTACATAATGAATTGCTAAAGGGTCAGCTTACCAAAGAAGTGGAGACTGCATCACTTCAAGTAAAAGATTATATGCTATCGCCAATAAGCAAAGAAAAGGTCTAGGAGACTTTATCTATAGGCTCAAAGCCGAGCTAATTCAATATGGGCAGTCAGTTTTACATCGAGTATTTCATGTAATCATATTGCACGTATTGGAGCATCACGAAATTCCAGAACACTGGCGAAAAAGCATCATCAAGATGCCACAACGTGCAGCAATTGTTGTAGTAGTATCGCGTTTTTGAGTACCACCTCTAAGATACGTTCCTCTATCTTAAAAGAACGGATGGTCAACACAGTATAACTGTATTTGGAAAATATCAGTTTAGCTTCATTCCAAGCAAATCAACAACCTTCAATACAAGATAAGACTCTTAACTAATGACAATGAGAATTTCCAGAAACTAAGACACTAAAATGCTTTTCAATGTCATCATACAATTTATTGTGGAGAGATACTTTGTGTTTTAACTAAGGCTTATAAGAACCCCGTTTTTGGTTGTTTTTAGCATTTCTAAAAGGGCATATTTTAGAATCCTGATGTGATAGAAAAATTTAAAGGCAAAATACGAATTTAAGGCATCTTAGTATTTTAAAAAGTTATTCTTTTGTTTTCGCAACAGAAAAAATACGTAATTGTGTCGATCAGTGTAATATATCAAAATAAATGGTGCACAAACCATTTCTTTCGATAAGTTAGTTTCTCGGTATTTCATATTTTTTGGGATGAGTTTTACCTTTCATTATTAGAAATCTCAGGATGATTGAAGCCAGAGAAGGTTTTGAGTGGAGGGCTTAGCCAACCCCAACACAATATTATTTAGATAATAATTGTTTTGTGAACTACTAGCACTGCATTATTTTTACAGCAAAATATGGTAAGGGCTTGCATTCTAAAAATAAATTTTTGACCAACAATAAGAAAAGTGTTTTCCCAACTTCTTTTATTTCTACCGTAAATTTATGATTATTCACTTGGGTTTTTAAAATAAAAATTGCATTGCAATATTATTTATAAAAAATTACAAAAATATAAATAAATCTTAATATTTGCAGTCAGTACTGATTTATTTTTTGAGTGTAGCTCAAAGCAAATTTAAATCATAACTAAAATGAAACAACAAATGGCGTCACAAGATGGTTTAAGCCATCCTAGAATACCTATTTTTCCTCTTCTTGTTTTTTGTTTGAAAAATAGTGTGGAAAATTTATTTTTTTGTTTGTCAATTTGGATGTAAAGGGTGTCCCAAAATTAACGCAAGATTTGAATTTGCCGCCATTTGTGCAGTGAAGTGTTGGCAACCCTGAAAAAAAAAGCAATTTGACAGCTAACAGTATAGGGTTATTAAAAATGGAGCGTTACACGAGAGAACAACGTGTCTTCATTATTAAAGAATATTTCAAAAATAGTGAAAGCTTGGCGGCTGCAGTTCGAAAATTTCATACAAAATATGGTCGGAATAGTGTTTTAACTTCGTCAACTGTGAAGAGATTAATTGAAAAATTCATGGAGACTGGATCCGTTGGAGTCGCCAAACACACTGGTCGTCCAAAAACAAGCCGTTCAAATGTGAATGTCGAAGCAGTGCGTGAGAGTGTTGCTGACAATCCAGGAACCTCAATTCGACGTCGTGGACAAGAATTGCAAATTTCAAGAACCTCTCTACAGCGTATACTCACCAAAGATCTGTGTCTTCATGCTTAAAATTAAATTAAATTAGGTGGCGCAACAGTCCGTAGAGAACCAGGGCCTAGTGACTTACAACTCTCAACCATTCCTGTGTGCGAGTAATGTTGTCAGGGATGGAGGGGACCTACAATTTATATGCCGAATCCGAACGGCTAATTTTGAGAAAGCACTTTTTCATGACAAGAATTACTCTTGGAGAATTTGTCAATTCCTCGCAAGAGGCAGTACCCGTGGAAACTCTTTTTTTTTTAATTAAGGTGGCACAGGCAGGGATTGAACCCAAGACCTCTCGCATGACAGTCCAACCCACTAACCATCATGCCACGGGTACTACGTCTTCATGCTTACAAACTTCAATTAACACAACAATTGAAGCCTTATGACCATGGACAGAGAAGAGAGTTCGTTGAATGGATTATTGAACATCAACAAATGGACCCTGATTTTTCGAGCAAAATCATCCTAAGCGATGAAGCACATTTTCATCTTGATGGCTTTGTCAATCGCCAAAATTGCCGCATTTGGGGTTCGGAGAACCCACATGTGATTGTCGAAAAACAAATGCATCCACAACGCGTGACTGTATGGTGTGGATTTTGGGCTGGAGGCATAATTGGGCCATATTTTTTTGAAAATGATGCTGGTCAAGCAGTGACTGTTACTGGTGCTCGATATCGCGACATGATTACACAGTTCTTTCTGCCAAAATTGGATGATATTGATGTGTCCAATATGTGGTTTCAACAATACGGTGCCACATGTCATACAGCCCGTGAAACAATTCAATTACTGCATGAGACATTTCCAGGTCGTGTACTCTCTCGTTTCGGTGATCAAAATTGGCCTCCTAGATCGTGTGATTTAACACCATTAGACTTCTTTTTATGGGGTTATTTGAAATCACAAGTCTATGTCAACAAGCCCACAACCACCCGTGCATTAAAGGAGGAGATTCAACGCTGCATCAACGAAATTCAGCCACATTTATGCAGAATGGTCATGGAAAATTTCAACAAAAGAGTGCGCATGTGCATATGCAAAGCCGTGGAGGCCATTTGTACGACGTGTTATTCCATACATAACCCTATCCTATGTACTTTACGAGTCAATAAAAATATAACTATCAAAAGACTAAAAACGGCGTTTTCTATTTAATTCAAATCTTGCGTTAATTTTGGGACACCCTTTATTAACAAGGCTTAAGTTACTAACAAAGTCTTATGGTTGTACACAATTTATAAAAATCTAAATAAACAAAAAGAAAGCGAAACTCTCGGTTTCAAAATACTATTTACTTTATACCGAAAAGATCCAGTTTCAAGAGAAATACCAGTTAACTAGACCGTAGCCGTTTAGGAAGGGGAAATTATATCATAATTATTTTGTATGGCATACACACATTATATTGTTTATAATATTTGTATATAACTACAAGTTACAAGTTAAATTTTGAACCCATATTTAAGGTAATTCAAATATAAATTTTGCGAAATCAGTACCTTTTTGATAGCAAAATTTAAGTTTATTTATGTGCTTTGAAATAAAGGCCAATTTCCAGCAGCATTTCATATTGCACTTTGACAAAGTGAAATCAGGACAAATTGTTCTGAGAAATAAGATCTACTTATTTTTACCGTGAGTAAAAGTGAGGTATGCAATCCCCTGCTTGGCCACACTGTAGAATTGGGGTTGAGTGTATGCAATATTTCTTTTGTATTTATCGGAAACCATACTCTTAAAAGGGAAATAAAGGTGAGTGTAATAAGAATAACTGCTGAAAATTGGCGCTATTGCACTTAAAAAAGTGAAATAAGGCCAATTCTTGAAAGTTATCATTATTTCACTTGGCTTTATTTCCCAGCACCGTTTATTTCTATCAGTAGTTTCAGTGGTTTAGTGCTATAAAACATTTTTTTTTTAATTTAAAATAAGTACAAAATGATAAATAACTACAGTATACTATTTTTATAATTAAATGAAGAATTACGTATGTTTTTCTTTCTAAAGGGTGTCCCAAAATTAACGCAAATTTGAATTTGCCGCCATTTGTGCAGTGAAGTGTTGGCAACCCTGAAAAAAAGCAATTTGACAGCTAACAGTATAGGGTTATTAAAAATGGAGCGTTACACGATCGATAGAACAACGTGTCTTCATTATTAAAGAATATTTCAAAAATAGTGAAAGCTTGGCGGCTGCAGTTCGAAAATTTCATACAAAATATGGTCGGAATAGTGTTTTAACTTCGTCAACTGTGAAGAGATTAATTGAAAAATTCATGGAGACTGGATCCGTTGGAGACGCCAAACACACTGGTCGTCCAAAAACAAGCCGTTCAAATGTGAATGTCGAAGCAGTGCGTGAGAGTGTTGCTGACAATCCAGGAACCTCAATTCGACGTCGTGGACAAGAATTGCAAATTTCAAGAACCTCTCTACAGCGTATACTCACCAAAGATCTGTGTCTTCATGCTCACAAAATTCAATTAACACAACAATTGAAGCCTAATGACCATGGACAGAGAAGAGAGTTCGTTGAATGGATTATTGAACATCAACAAATGGACCCTGATTTTTCGAGCAAAATCATCCTAAGCGATGAAGCACATTTTCATCTTGATGGTTTTGTCAATCGCCAAAATTGCCGCATTTGGGGTTCGGAGAACCCACATGTGATTGTCGAAAAACAAATGCATCCACAACGCGTGACTGTATGGTGTGGATTTTGGACTGGAGGCATAATTGGGCCATATTTTTTTGAAAATGATGCTGGTCAAGCAGTGACTGTTACTGGTGCTCGATATCGCGACATGATTACACAGTTCTTTCTGCCAAAATTGGATGATATTTATGTGTCCAATATGTGGTTTCAACAAGACGGTGCCACATGTCATACAGCCCGTGAAACAATTCAATTACTGCATGAGACATTTCCAGGTCGTGTACTCTCTCGTTTCGGTGATCAAAATTGGCCTCCTAGATCGTGTGATTTAACACCACTAGACTTCTTTTTATGGGGTTATTTCAAATCACAAGTCTATGTCAACAAGCCCACAACCACCCGTGCATTAAAGGAGGAAATACAACGTTGCATCAACGAAATTCAGCCACATTTATGCAGAATGGTCATGGAAAATTTCAACAAAAGAGTGCGCATGTGCATGCAAAGCCGTGGAGGCCATTTGTCCGATGTGTTATTCCATACATAACCCTATCTTATGTACTTTACGAGTCAATAAAAATATAACTATCAAAAGACTTAAAACGGCGTTTTCTATTTAATTCAAATCTTGCGTTAATTTTGGGACACCCTTTATAAGTTCTCCTTTGGTTTTCTTTTATAATAAACTGTAATAATTGTTGAGAGTTATGTTAAGGCTTTTTTAATTGTTCCATTGTTCCTAGTTTTAAGAAAAAATAAATCCAAAATATTAATAAAGCGTTGACAAAAAAAATCTGGGGTGGAATCGGCTAAGGTGATTGTTGATTGTTGACAGTCAAAATAATCGAATTTGATCTGATAAGGTGATAGTCAAATTGATACCTAAAAAGCTGTCACTAGAAAAATTTGATAGTCATTTTCCTACAAATATGTCGATTCTGAATAGAGCTACCAGATGCTTACAAAAAACGAATGGAAAATTTTTTCAGTTACCTTTTTTAGGTACAAAAACACATTCTTGTGACCGACAAAGCTTACGTAATTCGAAAAAACACAAGAAAAGTAATAATATTATTTAAACACAGCCAATTTAATACTTTTATTTAGATATTTTATAGGAATCATTTTAAAATTTCACCATAGCAACAATGAATTGTGACAATAATAATCAGAAATTGTTCAATCGAATTGAATTGAGTTGAATCATTTTACACAGACGGAATGAAAATGATAGTCAAATTTGACTATCAAAAATATGATAGTCAATTATCAGCTTAGCCGATTCCACCCCTGGCTACGACTAAGTAAGTCAACAATAGATATTATTTATTATTTCGTAGACAACTAAATTTTTACAATGAGTCATAATTAAGAGAAAACAAAATAATATTTGATTCAAATGTTTAAAAGAAAGCATGCGACATGCAAAACGTGCTATCATTTGATTGAACTCCTCCTACTGTCTTTAACGACTTTTAATCTTTAGAGCCTTGACGTTTGAGTAAATTATTAAAAACTAGTTTTCTTTGAGGAATAGAATAAATAAAACATTCCCTAAAATTTGTCATTGCTCTTCGAACAGTCCTAAATCAAACAGTTTGTAGGCTGAAACAACTTTTATATTTATATTTATTAGTTGTAGTATTTGATATTTATTTTGAACTTAATTTTTCACAAAAATTTTTACGAAACGTGACTACCAAATAGTTGTGAATCAAGGTTAAAAGCAAAGAAGATTAAAGTTTCACAGGAATACTGTTTATCTTTACAAAAAAACGTTTTGATTCTTCAAATTTTATAGTGCTTCAGAATTTTAGCTGTATCAGTCATAGTCCTACAAATATGACTGTTCTACAAACGATAACCTATTTGCTATCTTCTTGTTTTAATAAAAACAAAATAATTACAATTATTTGAAACCTAAACAACACAGCATCACGATCTATTTTATGATAATAAGGCACGTGATTTTGATAACATGTATCATTTTAGACTGAGATTGAAAGATTGTTTTTAGTATCAAAGATAGATTATTATGATTCAATTAAAATACACATGTACAAATAGTTCTTACTTTCTATAACTCGTTTTGAAGGCTTTAGGTTATTAAGTTTGAAATATTTCTATATGATGATGATATGCAGTTATGTATGATATGCATGATAGAAAATATTTTACGAACAAGTAGGTACTTATTTGTTACAGATTAAAGTAAATATTCAACAACTAGTTCATCAGATACTTGGTATTTAATTATTATTGCTTTAGGTGACTTCAGAAGAAATGTATTGTTTCCGAAAAATTCTGTCAGTTCTATATTATCTAGTTTAAAATTTCTGGTAAACGGCAAGCTAAAATTGTTTACTGCACATTTAAAAAAAAATCGAGAATTCTAATTTTCATAAAATGGACCTAGTTACTAATACCTATTATTATCAGTTTATTTACTTCCGTAAGCAGAACAAAAATAATAAGAATAAGTGAATAGACGTTAAAACTAATGATATACAGTGATGGACAAAATAATAGAAACAATTTAAACTTGCAATTTCTATTGCAAAAATAAGCGTTTTAAAGAAGAATATACAAACACTTTAAAAATATTTTACAACTCTTCATACTTGAGGCTAAAGTATAAAGTAGCTGCCCGTGAAGGAATAGGACACCTGATGTTTGCCTTCTTCATAGCGTCTTGCATAACCAATTGTTAACATGTAGCGATTGTTATGCCAAACGTGGTTATACTGTGCCATTTCTGGTGAATTAGATGAACTCGATTTCCTGGAATGTCTGATATCACGTTTTCTTTAAGCTCGGACAATACTTCTTTTATCGACAAAAGCTTCGCCTGGAACACGCTACAATGATTGTGAAGAAGGAATGAGAGGCTTATTTTCAGTTGTTCAGAGTAATCACATCCACCAACCCCTTCATTTGTTTTTGATCCATCTGTTTAAAAGTGGATTGACTGGTCTTCCAGGAATGCCCTATTCTCCCAAAAACGTCTGGAAGGTATAGAAATCTGGAAGTTTCTCTCGAATTGCAATTGTGGGTGTGGGATGGTGTAGTTTTTGTGCTTTGGAATTGATTCTGAATACTTAAGAATTACGGAGTGGCCAATGTTGTTGTTAACCATTTGAGGCGAATAGCAGAGCTTGCAGCTATTTGTTTGCTTAGTTTATCAAGAGGTGTTAGGTAGAGTAGGATATCCAGTACCGCAGTTGGGATCGTGCGAAGCGATCCGCTTATACATAGGTAAGCTGAACGTTGGATTTTATTTAGTTTGCGGTTTATAGCTTCTTCTAAAGCAATCAACCATACTGCCACACCGATCAAAATCGGTCTCTTACCAATGTGTAAACCCAATGCGTAATTGGGGGTTGTAAGCCTCGTTTATTGCCAATAGCTTTCTTGCAAGAAAAGAGAGCTACAGGCTACAGTAGCTTTTTTGACTCTTTCTTCTATACTGCGTTTCCAATTTAGTTTTTTGTTTAAAATAAGACTTAGTCTCGTCTGAGAACTATAATGGCATTTCTTTAATAAGAAGAGGTTTAACATATGGAATATTGTATTTTCTCGAAAATAGAACTAACTGGGTTTTGTATGAGTTGACACTCAGTCCACCCCGATTAGCCCAAAGTATTAGTTTGTCTAAGGCATTTTTTAAGAATTCTTTTAGGGTGTTAAGATGCTTTAATGAGACCGCAAGAACAACGTCCGCAGAGGCAATCACTCTGAAACATTCCGTATCCAGACTAGTTGGTATTTCATTTACCACCAGGTTCCAGAAGGGAGGGGATAGAACACGACCTTGCGGTGTCCCTCTACTTACGAAACTTCTAGCAGAAAAGTTTCCCAGTTTTGAATTAATTATTCTGCTAGTCAGCATTTAATGAACTAACTCCCCAAGCGAACTCTCTACTTTCAGAGATGTTAGTGCGGATGTGATTGCAGATGTGTCCACGTTGTTAAAAGCGCCTTCGATGTCAAGGACAGCAACCATAGTGAACTCTCTATGATGGAGGGAGTAGTCGATAGTGCGTTCTAATGTGTGTAACGCCGTTTCCACCAGAAGAAGACAGAAGTCTTGTTTGAATACTTGCTCTTAAATAGATACATATGTATGTATCAATAAATGTTTCTAAGGTCTAAAGAAGGAATGAGGATAGACTTATAGGTCGTATATCTTTAGGGTTGACCCTGCTTTGGGAATAAAAACAACTTTCACTTCTCTTCATGCTGACGGAATAGGGACCAGATGTAAACAGCGGTTAAAAATTGCCTCAAGGATTTTAAAATCAAACAATTTTGATGGAGATTAAATTCTTTCTACATTTTTCATGAGTTCTTCGATTCATTGTCTTGCGTGAACCCTCATTAATTGGCATGTCCTCTTCGGGAAAAAGCATCATTTTGATGTTTAGAGTCTGAATTTAACATGTTTTTAATTTAATTCAAAAACTTGGCCTAGCTTAAGATGGTGGAAAAAAGTAGCAAAAACTCATAATGCGTCCACCAAAATTATCATGTTCGTGTATTTAAGATCGAACTTAAAGTTCCTTCGCCATCTACATGATTTTTTCCATTAAATTTGCTTTGTTTTTTTTTTAAACAGACGATCAAGAAACTTTTAATTCGATCCCAAATGCACGAAGATGATAGTTAAGAATTTTAACTAGTTTTTTCATCGTTTCTATTATTTCTTCCATCACTGTATATAATGTGGCAAAACTTTTTAAAATTATTACCAACATTACCTGCTTTGTTATTCCTAAGCATGTAATTAATTAAAACAAAAATAAAGCTATTATTAAATCCTTTTGTGTAAAATAAAACAAACAAAAAAATGAGTATTTATCTAAGAATAATACTAGCTACTTGCCTAGATACTTAAAAATTTACTATATCCATTTGTTTTTCATGGTAAGTTTCAATTGAACAAAATAAAAAAAAAATATATTTGGTTTAATTTTGAATCAATAACTTTAAATATAAATATGAACAATATTAACCAAAAAATTATTTTGTTTTGTGTAAGCCAATAAAGCCAATAACTGTAATAGAATGAGTTGGTTTTTAAACTCTTTATTTCAAACGTGGTAGAAATGTGTTGTGAGTACACAAAAGCTGTGTACACACTATGCTAAAACAATTGTTTGCGTTGTAATACCATCAAATGCAGACACTTCAATCATCAAGCCAAGTATTTTTTAATTTGAACAGCTTTTCTATTAATATAGCCTTTATCATTTTTTAACTACATGCACAGATAAAATGTTGCGTATTTGAATAAAACTATTAGTCTTAGCCCCGATGACGCAACGGTAAAGTTGCACTAGTTTAAAATGAACATTTTAAGAGCTTTAATATATACACAGTTTATCCTTATATCCTCTTTGGTCATCAAAGATACCAGCAAATATTGGTTCCTAGGAGGTATTCAAATAAATTTCTCTGGAGCCACAAGACTAGATTCTTACTGGGATTCTTAGAAAGAATCCCTACGAAGTTATAAGAAAACACTAAGGTAATCAAAGCGATCTTTCTTTCTATTGCACGATAGAAGAAATTGCCGGGCTACCGAAAATTCTAACTAATCCAGCGATGCCGAGCTGTCTGAAAAATGCAGATGGCTCCTGGAATCACTGAACTTACTTCTGAATAAGCAACTGATCTAGATGCGGAGGGTTTCAGAGTGATTGCCTATCCGGATGACGTTGCAATAGCGGTTTAAG
Source organism: Eupeodes latifasciatus (assembly GCA_920104205.1). Taxonomy (NCBI): domain Eukaryota; kingdom Metazoa; phylum Arthropoda; class Insecta; order Diptera; family Syrphidae; genus Eupeodes; species Eupeodes latifasciatus. Next base: position 291,791,412 of record OV049924.1, on the reverse strand, counting down.
GAAAGCATCTTAATACCGTAACAGAACTCTTACAAAAACTGGGTGTCAATGTAAACCCACAAAAAACCAAATTAATTCTATTTTCGAGGAAGTACAAAAATCCATATGTTAACCCTCCCTATATTAAAGTTATCCAATTAAAGTAGTACTCGTGGCGATATGGTTCAATCCCTGCCTTTGCCATCTAAAGTATAAGTATTATATCACGGTTATTGCCTCTTGCGAGGAATTGACAAATCCTCCAAGAGTAATTTTTACCATGAACAGTGCTTTCTCAAATAAGCCATTCGGATTCGGCTTGAAACTGTAGGTCCCCTCCATCCCTGACAACAGTATTCGCACACAGGAATGGTTGAGAGTTGTAAGTCACTAGACCCTAGTTCTCAACGGACTGTTGCAATACCAAATCTATTTATTTAAAAGATTATCTTAGCTCTGTATTGACTTTTCGCTGTACCTTACCTAGATCCACTTGTTACGGTAAATTTTTACCGCAACAAAAACCAGCCTTTGGCTGTTTTATTTTTCCTTAGTTGTGGCTGCAAAATATCGGCAAAGTTGAGGGCATCCATGGTCTCATCAACCACAGGTGTACCTAGCCTTTATTTTGCAAAAGCAACAAAAGCAGGTGATCGAGATGGAGAACGAGTTCTTTCGACAAGGTCGAAAATGCCGGCGGATGAGCCGAAGAAGTATGAGGTCAGGCGGACCCTTACTTAAACATCAACAACAACAACAACATACTTTCTTATTTTAACTTAGATTAACTAAAATTAACATTTAATCACTTATGTACAAAATGGGTTTTTAACGCCGCGTTTTTAATTTAATTTAACTTAATGTTTGGTACGAAATTCACACCTCGAACCTCCCGCGTAATAATAGTAATAGGAAAATGCCTAGTTGAGACTTCTTCTCGATTTTTGTTTTTCCTTTAACTTTTTCGAAAAATAAGAATAGTTGGGAAGGGGTCTGAACTCACCATTATGTTTCGGCAAGTTTTGGAAACTCATCCAACAACTTGTCGAAACCGTGTTTGTGTGTGTGAAAGCAAAGTTTCGCTGAGAGTCAACAACGGTGGCTTCCCTGATGAGCGTAAAGCTTCCAGGAAGCCGCGATACCGTGACCGACAATCACGAAAACGAATGCTTGTGTTGGATGAATGTGTGTGTGACTGGAATGGTCGAGGGAGGAAAAATTAGTTTTGGGAATTAGCTTGGAAGACTCTTGATAGAGCCTTACAAGTGATAAGATAAATTAAGAAAGAAAGAGTTCGAGGAAGTGTTTTAAGGAAAAAGAAAGATTGAGAAGAAGGATTAAGAAAATCGGGAAATCGAAGAAATTAAAAGGAAAATTAATAGTCGAGGATCGAGGTGTGAGGATCGTGTTTAAAAGGATAATTAGGAAGGAAAACAAGATAAGTAGTTTGTTTCTTTTATTTCTTTGTTCGGTTGTATATTCATATATATATTCCGCGTCCGGTGTTAAGAACCCATTTTATTTTGTCATTTTCTTTTGCGAGTTGTTTTCTTTGTTTCATTTGAATTTTCTTTGGTTCTTTGTTTAACTTCAATTTCAATTTTATTGTAATTTTTTTTAACTTTTATTTTGAAAACATTTTGGGTTTTAGTCCAGGGATCTTCAATCCCACGGTTTCCCAAAGAATAAATATTAAATTTAAAAATCAAACGTTCGTTGTGTCTTTTTTTTTTAATCGCTTCATCCATCACAAAGAGTTTTGGAATTTTCTTTTTCGTTTTTACAAAAAAATTCCTGGCGCCCATTTTTATTGCAACGTACCCCACTGTAGGTACTTGCAATAACATATTTCCAAATTGTAACAATTTGATTGATTTTACAAATCAATCAACATTGTTATAATTTATATAAACAAATTCTTCCAAAAGAACCCAGCCCAGCTGAGCAGCCGCGGGTACAGCTTCGTCAACGAGCTGTATTGTTGCACTTTTTTTGTATTCTCTTTTGTGTCGCGTTCGTACTCATTTGAGTGTGAGTTGATAAGTTCGGCGTTACGCAGCCGCCGTCGCCGATTTAGTTTATTTTTAGTTTAGTTTTGTTTTGATAATTTGTTTCAAATAATTATCAATAATAATAAATAATATAGTATATCGCGGTAAACAAATTCATAAAAAAGTGTAACAAATTGGCGCCCAACGTGGGGCCAAGTGGAAGAATTTCGGTAGTAATTTTGTATCGTGTTTTTTTTCTATAGTTTGTTTTTAAAAAGAACATTTAATTCCTCTGTGTTTTTTTCTTATAGGTGATTTTTTTGAAGGTGTTATTCAAGGTGTTTAATTGGAGGTTTTTTTGTTCCTGCTAAGAAGAAGGAAGGAGTTGACCGTGTTTTTTTTTTTTGTTTGTGGAAAAAATTGATCGAGGAAAAGAGAAAAATAACTCATAGAAGTTTCTGTCCAAATTTGCATCGAGGGAATTTAACTAGTGAAAAAAATTCGCAAGTATATTTTTTTAATTGTGTTGTGTAAACTCGTTTTTTTTCTTGTTCTTATTTATTGTGTGGTGTTAGTTTGATTTGTTTCTTTTTCTTTTTTTTATTATTTATATTTAAATTATATTTTTTTTTGGGCGACATTTTGTCTCCGTAAATTTTGTTTGTTGTTCTCTCTCTTTTTTTGTGTGCAGCGATACAAATTTTCTTGTGCTATTCAAATCACTTGAGAGTTTTATCGCTAGCGACTTCCAATTTTATTCGAGTGTCTTTTCTTACTTGGGTGCTAGTTTTTGTTTCAGAGTGTTTTGTAATTGTTGAGTGAAACTTAATTTTTAAATTTTCAAGAGAGTGTTCTATTTTTTGAGTGAAAATTTAATTTTTAAATTTTCAAAGAATTGAGTTCGTGTAGGATTTTGGTGTGACCATCCCAATTTTTTTCGATTACTTTTAGAATTTGTTAGGAAGTAATTTTTTGTTTCATTTTTAAATTATATTTGTTTTTAATTGATAAAAATAAATTAATTTAATAATTACATTTTTAGTTTTAGGGTTACCAAGTAGTTTTTTTAAATATTTTTTTTTTATAAATAATTTTTTCTTTAAAAGTTTTATTTAGTTAAAATGAATATTGGTAGGTTAGCGCAGGACGAATTGGCCTACGAGATGAAGGTCAGAGGCTTAAAAGTAGGGACAGTTGAGGAAATGCGAAAGGCATTGAGGTCATCGAGGTTACTCGTTAAGAGGAACTCGATGGAAGTTAGCTTAGTTTACCCCTTCACTTATGAAGAGGATGTCGAGGCAATAGAAGACAAGATTGAGGAAATTAGGGTCCTTCTTAAAGTACCTCCGAGGAATCCAAAGTCTTCGGAGTACATTAAGATAGTGACAAAAATTGAGTGGTGTATAGGCAGGTTAGCTAGGACACCTTGTGAGGCCGAAGATGAAGAAGATGAAGTTAGTTCACTTCGGAACAAGGTTTTATGTTTATTAGGAGATCTCACTGGTGATAGTGAGAATAGTGATAGGGAAGAGGAAGTGGAAAAGGAAAAGACTCCGATTAAGGTTCAAACCCAACTTCGAGCACAAGTTGGTCAGACCCTAGGTGTTGGTTCGCGGTCTGCGTTAGGGCCTACTACAGAGACGTTGGCTGAGCCAAGAGTTGGTGTCAGTAGTCCTGTAGTAGGGAACATTTCAGTTAGGGTTCCGTCAGAACGTAGGCTTGATAGGGCCGATGGGTTTTCTGAACGAATGGTCGTTCAGCAAAAACACATCGAACGTATAGGGAAGTGGGGGGTGAAGTTTACTGGTGACTCAGGTGGAGCATCAGTAAATTCATTCCTAGAAAGAGTGGAGGAACTTCGTTTGGCTAACGATGTTCCTGAAAACCACCTTTTTAAATCCGCTTCGGAGCTATTGGCTGGTAGGGCACTTTTGTGGTTTAGGTCGGTTAGGGAAGATTTGGAGGGTTGGCAGGAATTCGTCAAGGAACTCAAAGCGGAGTTCCTTCCTGCGAATTACGATGATCTCTTGTTGGAGGAGATTAATCGGCGTTCGCAGGGAAAGGAAGAAACTTTCGGCGCATATCTGACCACGATGAGGACATTGTTCCGAAGATTATCGGAACCTTTGTCAGAGGGAAGGATGCTTGCGATATTAAGGAAAAATGTAGATCCCTTTTATCAGGTGCAGATAGCTAGTGCCAAACCAAAGACGGTTAAGGAACTTGCTATCTTAGGTAGGGAGTTAGATACCCTTAAGGTGAATGTAGATAGTTTTACCCCACCTTCTAGAAGCAAAAATTTGTTGGAACCGGAGTGCGGTTATCAACCTAGTTCGTCTGGACAACACCGAGTAGCGGCTGTTGCTCCAGTTTCTGAAAATCCGTTTAGGTCGGTTAGGTGTTATAATTGTAACAAGGAAGGGCACATAGCTTCGAAATGTAACGTTCAGAAACGTTGCTTCGGTTGTGGAACGGTAGGAGTTTATCGTAGGGATTGTAGGTGTTCGGGAAATGGGGATCGGGCCCTTGTCTCAGCAGGACAAGGAGTCCGTCGGCGTTAGGGAGGTCGTCTGCTGACGATCAGCGGGTAGGAGTTCATCTGAGTTTCACGTTAGCGGCAAATGATAGGGACACTAGACCATATTTAGGAGTTAGGGTTTATGGAATCAAGTTTTTGGGGTTGCTTGATTCAGGAGCCTCCCGTACCATTGTGGGTGGTGACGGGTGGAAAATTTTTAAAGAGTTAGGGCTTAGGTTAGGAAAGAGTAGTGTTGGGTCAGTAGAGTTAGCAGATGGAGCAGGTGTAGGTGTAGCTGGGTCTGTTTCTCTACCAGTGGAGGTTGAGAACAAATCCTTTTTGATAGAATGTCTTGTCATTCCGAATCTTCCACACCAGTTGATCTTGGGTGCCGATTTTTGGGCACTATCGGGCATAGTCCCGGATTTGAGATCGGGGGTGTGGAATTTTTCTAGCCAAGAGAGATTGGCCTCGATGACAGACATGGTAGCTATTAGGGAAAAATCGGATTTGAACGATTCGGAAAATAGGAAGTTAGAATTAGTGTTAGGAGAACTTTTTAAATCAATGACCGAAGGTTTAGGGTGCACCAATTTAGTGGAGCACAAGATAAGGACGTCTGCAGAACCGATAAAACAACGATATTACCCTGTTTCGCCAGCGATTCAGAAACATATCGATCAGGAGCTCCAGGAGATGTTGGAAGCTGGAGTGATCGAGAAGTCGAAGAGTCCTTGGGCATCGCCGATTCTTCTAGTTAAGAAGAAAGATGGCAGTTATCGGTTCTGTGTTGACTATAGGAAATTGAATGAGGTTACTGATAGGGATGCTTATCCACTACCCTTTATTTCGGCGATCTTAGACAAGCTTCGAAACGCGAAGTACTTGTCTTCTTTAGACATTAAATCTGCTTATTGGCAGATTCCAATGGAGAAAGAATCGCGCAAGTACACAGCCTTTACCGTGCCAGGGCGTGGCCTGTTCCAATTTTGCAGGATGCCATTCGGCTTGCACAATTCCCCGGCAACTTGGCAAAGGTTTATTGACGACGTTTTAGGTCCTGACTTAGAACCGTTCGTCTTTGTGTACTTGGATGACATTATCATCGTCACCGATTCTTTCGATAGGCACCTAGAAATTTTAAAAGAAGTTTTTAAAAGGTTAGGAGAAGCAGGTTTAAAAGTAGGTAGGGAAAAGTGTAATTTTTGTAGGCCTTCTTTAAAATTTCTAGGTTATGTAGTTGATAGGAACGGGCTTCATGTTGACCCGGAAAAAGTGGAAAGCATGATTAGGATTCCTGCACCGAAAAATGTGAAGGAAATTAGGAGTTTTGTAGGGACAATTTCGTGGTACCGTAGGTTTGTACCGAATTTTGCAATTTTAGTTAGGCCTCTTACCGATCTCTTAAAGAAAGGCAAGAAATTTGAGTGGACACAAGAATGTGAGGAGAGTTTTAGGAAAGCCAAAGAGTGTTTGGTTACGGCACCGATTCTGACATGTCCGGAATTTTCAAGGCCGTTTATTGTGCAAACAGATGCGTCGGACTATGGCATCAGGAGTTTGAGGATGGCGAAAAAGCCATTTGTTATTTAAGTCGGTCATTGAATAGGAACGAAAGGAACTACTCTACGACCGAAAAGGAATGTTTAGCGGTCCTTTGGGCGATCGAAAAGTTGCGGCCGTATCTCGAAGGTGTTCGATTTACAGTCGTAACTGATCATCACTCTTTGGTCTGGCTAAGCAACCTTAAGGACCCGCAGGGTAGATTAGCTCGTTGGGCCATTCGGCTCCAACAATTCGATTTCAAGATCATCCATCGAAAGGGCAAAGAACATGTCGTTCCTGATATGTTGTCGCGAGGAGTTCCAGAAGTAGCTGGTGTCTCTGAGGCGGATTCGGACCCTTGGGTGATTAAAATGAAATCACAGGTAGAAAAGAGCCCGTTAGAATACCCATCTTGGAGAGTTGAGAATGGGCGGCTCTATAAGCATGTTAGGTTGCACCATATAGTCGTTCATGATAATGGTGAAGAGTGGAAGTTAGTGTTAGGGAAAAATGATAGGTCGAGAATTCTTAACGAGTGCCATGATGCTCCGCTTTCAGGACACATGGGCGTTAAGAAAACTTTTGCTAGGATAGCAGAAAAATATTACTGGCCCAAAATGAGGAGTGATATTACGAGGTATGTTAGGGCTTGTAAAATTTGCCAAAGTGTGAAGCCGGTGAACGAAAAACCAGCTGGTCTAATGACCGAAAGAGTCGGTAATTCCCAACCGTGGGAAATGATTTGCGTGGACTTGGTGGGTCCATTACCAAAATCGTCGCGAGGGTTCGTTTATATTTTAACGGTCGTCGACTATTTTACTAAATTCCCATTGTTGTTCGCGTTACGGTCCGCAACGGCGAAAGCGGTATGTCGGGAGTTGGAAGAAAACGTGTTTCTTCTTTTCGGGATTCCTAAGTGGATCGTCTGTGACAACGGTCCCCAGTTCCGTGGCAAGGAACTGAAAACGCTTAGCGAAGCGTACGGGTCACAACTTCGGTTTACGGCGAATTATCATCCGCAAGCGAATCCGGCGGAACGGATTAATCAAATTATTAAGACTACGCTCCGGGCGTATGTTTCGGAAAACCAGCGGAGTTGGGATTCGCAACTGGCAAAAGTGGCCTGTGCAATCCGAACTTCGCAACATGAGGTTTTAGGTGTGTCGCCATACTTCGCAAATTTCGGTAGGAACATGGTAACTAGTGGCCATGAAGTAGGAATTAGGGATAGCGGTAGGGACCAGGATAGAACGGAAATTGATAGGCAGTTTCGAAAACTGAGAGAGGACATAGCTAGGAAGTTGGAAGCAGCGGGAAAGAAAGCTGCTAAGACTTATAACTTACGTAGGAGGGACGCGCAATATCACCCGGGTGATGTCGTTTGGCGTAGGAACTTCGCGCTGTCCGATGCAGCAAATTATTTCGCGGCGAAGTTGGCGACCAAATTTGTAGGACCTTTCAAGGTCAGCAAGAGAGTGTCACCTTGGACATATCTTTTGGTAGATGATCGCGGTAAGGAGCGAGGAACGTGGCATGTTAAGGATTTAAAACCTTTTGTTGATGTTTGAGTCAAGTCCCTTTTGTAGCAGTCATTTTTTTTTTGGTTTTTCATTGTCATTTTTGTTTAATTAATGTGCCACATTAATGATTTTTTTTTCTCTTTTTTTCTTTTAAATGTTATGATGGTAATCCTTTGTTGTTGTTGTCTACCCCTGGCTGAGCCTTAAGAAATGGTTTGCTTTTCTTGAAAAGTAAACACATTTCTTGGGAGGTAAGGGTGGGATTTGTTACGGTAAATTTTTACCGCAACAAAAACCAGCCTTTGGCTGTTTTATTTTTCCTTAGTTGTAGCTGCAAAATATCGGCAAAGTTGAGGGCATCCATGGTCTCATCAACCACAGGTGTACCTAGCCTTTATTTTGCAAAAGCAACAAAAGCAGGTGATCGAGATGGAGAGTTCTTTCGACAAGGTCGAAAATGCCGGCGGATGAGCCGAAGAAGTATGAGGTCAGGCGGACCCTTACTTAAACATCAACAACAACAACAACATACTTTCTTATTTTAACTTAGATTAACTAAAATTAACATTTAATCACTTATGTACAAAATGGGTTTTTAACGCCGCGTTTTTAATTTAATTTAACTTAATGTTTGGTACGAAATTCACACCTCGAACCTCGCGCGTAATAATAGTAATAGGAAAATGCCTAGTTGAGACTTCTTCTCGATTTTTGTTTTTCCTTTAACTTTTTCGAAAAATAAGAATAGTTGGGAAGGGGTCTGAACTCACCATTATGTTTCGGCAAGTTTTGGAAACTCATCCAACAACTTGTCGAAACCGTGTTTGTGTGTGTGAAAGCAAAGTTTCACTGAGAGTCAACAACGGTGGCTTCCCTGATGAGCGTAAAGCTTCCAGGAAGCCGCGATACCGTGACCGACAATTACGAAAACGAATGCTTGTGTTGGATGAATGTGTGTGTGACTGGAATGGTCGAGGGAGGAAAAATTAGTTTTGGGAATTAGCTTGGAAGACTCTTGATAGAGCCTTACAAGTGATAAGATAAATTAAGAAAGAAAGAGTTCGAGGAAGTGTTTTAAGGAAAAAGAAAGATTGAGAAGAAGGATTAAGAAAATCGGGAAATCGAAGAAATTAAAAGGAAAATTAATAGTCGAGGATCGAGGTGTGAGGATCGTGTTTAAAAGGATAATTAGGAAGGAAAACAAGATAAGTAGTTTGTTTCTTTTATTTCTTTGTTCGGTTGTATATTCATATATATATTCCGCGTCCGGTGTTAAGAACCCATTTTATTTTGTCATTTTCTTTTGCGAGTTGTTTTCTTTGTTTCATTTGAATTTTCTTTGGTTCTTTGTTTAACTTCAATTTCAATTTTATTGTAATTTTTTTTAACTTTTATTTTGAAAACATTTTGGGTTTTAGTCCAGGGATCTTCAATCCCACGGTTTCCCAAAGAATAAATATTAAATTTAAAAATCAAACGTTCGTTGTGTCTTTTTTTTTTAATCGCTTCATCCATCACAAAGAGTTTTGGAATTTTCTTTTTCGGTTTTACAAAAAAATTCCTGGCGCCCATTTTTATTGCAACGTACCCCACTGTAGGTACTTGCAATAACATATTTCCAAATTGTAACAATTTGATTGATTTTACAAATCAATCAACATTGTTATAATTTATATAAACAAATTCTTCCAAAAGAACCCAGCCCAGCTGAGCAGCCGCGGGTACAGCTTCGTCAACGAGCTGTATTGTTGCACTTTTTTTGTATTCTCTTTTGTGTCGCGTTCGTACTCATTTGAGTGTGAGTTGATAAGTTCGGCGTTACGCAGCCGCCGTCGCCGATTTAGTTTATTTTTAGTTTAGTTTTGTTTTGATAATTTGTTTCAAATAATTATCAATAATAATAAATAATATAGTATATCGCGGTAAACAAATTCATAAAAAAGTGTAACACACTGATTTAAATACAGTCAATTTACACAACAACTTTATAACTCAGTGGCCATTTTTTGGGCGCTTATGGGCTTATTTTTTCTAAGATTCCATTCTATAGGCTTGATTTTTATTCGGGCACTCAAGGAGTTATCAATACCCATTAAACACAGTGCTAGCATTAGGAAAATAGGGAAGGATTCAAGAGGATATACCGGTGCACATCTTAAAGTTATTAATATCAAAATGGGAGGGAAAACAGAGTTGGCCAAAGCATTCCACATTCTCGATGTTGGGTTAACAAAAGAATCTCTATACTTGACAGTACGCCAGAAATTGAGCTCAAGGTTAAACTGATGAGCATTCCTGGAAGTGCGGATATTATGGCTGAATTGTTTGAGTGCGGGAATGTTACCGGCTTATTCGACAGAACACTGTTTGTAAAAATATCAGTCAAGTGACGAAACATTGTGGCGGTGTTCTACCAATGTAAATGTTTCGAATAATTTCAAAGTCCTTTTTGGGGGCACTTGCCCAAATATGTGAGTTATATTCAAGTTTTGGACGACGAATGAAGGCTTTGCAAATTACAGCCAGATCAGAAGGAGTGAAACATTTCTTGCAAGTTGATTAGTTTCCTGGATGCAAGTGCTGCTCATGGATAGCGGCATTGGGGGTGGGTTACGCTTTAACGATAGGAGACAGTATTGAGTTTTTGAAGCATTAAATTCTACACGGTTAGCAATTCCACATTGGACAATGCTGTCGAGATCAGAATTTTAATGAGCTTAACATACGCTGTCGTAAAAGTTCCACATCCGAAGGACAAGGATGTGAATTTAGAAACGAATAGCTGAGAGTACTGTCGTCAGCGAAACAGTTTAATGGATTAGGAAGTGGCCGACAAGAGATCGATAATAAATATCAGGAAATGAGTCGGAGAACAAACGGAGCCCTGGGGAACACCAGCATTTAAACCATCCAATATAACTTGTATTGAACGTGTTATTTTCTATGAAAATCTAACAATGAAATATATGTTATAAATAAAATAAATTAGGTGGCGCAACAGTCCATGAAGAACCAGGGCGTAGTGACTTACAACTCTCAACCATTCCTGTGTGCGAGTAATGTTGTCAGAAATGGAAGGGACCTACAGTTTATATGCCGAATCCGAACGGCTAATTTGAGAAAGCACTTTTCATGACAAGAATTACTCTTGGAGGATTTGTCAATTCCTCGTTATTGTTATTTTTTTTATTAAATTACATTTAATCCAAAAATTGTATGAGTAACTGTATATACAATATGTTTTTATTCGTATCGGAAAACGGATTTGAGAGATTGAAAAAATATACATACATATGTATGTACATATATGTATGTATGTACATACATATATAGTTATAGGTTGTATTCAAAAATTCAAAAATTCACGGCCGGTCAACAATAATACAATCAAAAAATATTTTTTATTTATATTTTTCATTCATGTGTCACTTAAAATAAGTAGAGGTAATTTAATTGTGTTTCACAAAAATATTTACTCAACTTTTTAACGCTGAAAACACATCTAATTGATTATAATAATTCAATTGCTTTCAATAAACACTGTCACTCAAGTCAATTATCACAATAACAACAGTTTCTATATAAAGAATCGATTTAATTTTCCCACGACATTTCGTTACTTAAATTTGAATTATTTATCAATGGCAGTAAAATCATGTGCTAGGTAGTTATACTTGAAAGGTTCGAATTATTGCTACTTTAATTAAGTATTTAAGTAATATTATTGTGCAAAATGTAAATGTTAAAAAAGACTTGTTAAAAAATACAAAAGAATGATTTTTAAATTTAACAATGCAGTCTTGCATGCTGTAAACAAACAAATTTGATTTAAATTTGACGTATACTGACGTATCTACATAATAACAAAAACCGTAATATCTATTAGCTTAAAATCATTGGACACTTCTTGTGAGCCCAAACATTACAAACCACTGAGTAAACAAATATATGTATACTATCGTATATTGATTTTTAACTTTTTATTTATGAACACATATATAACATTGTAACACACCGTTCATAAATATTTGTTTTGGATTTGTATAGTTTTACCAGTTTTACTTATATCCAGCTGAATTTTTCTTAAGGTTTTTAGTATGGCGAAATCCATTTCGACAATACTGGAATCATTTTGGAAAGTATTTTTAATTTTTAAAACATAGATATAAAAAGATAACGGATTTATATTGAAAAAATTAGAGGTTCTATAGCCATTTCGTCGCATTCAGGAAGGAAATCATGTCTTTAAGGAATACCCTTCCGAAGCTTAACATTCTAGTTAGTTTCTTTATTTCGTAAAATATTTTCAAAAAAGTCTATGACCGCTCATTTTACAATTCAGAGATTTGATAATTTATATCTTACAACTGAAACATTATCTTTGGGAGAAAAAAAAAAAAATATAATAAATATGTAAGAAGAAGAGTCGAAGGAAAATACGAAAAAAACCTTCATTCAAAATATTACAAAAAAAAAAAAAAGGATTACAATAAGCAAAACCAGTAAATTAATTTACATAAACATTGAGAGAGTAATAATAAATAAATTAAATGTAGGAACATGTGCATTAGCAAAATAATTAAGAAAAAAAAATGACAAATAAATAAATGAAAAATTAAATAAATTTAACAATCAAATAATTGAATATAAACATAATCAAGAATAATAAATAAATTAACACAAAATAAATTCAAAAAATATACAAATAAATAAATAAATACACAAATAAATAAATAAATAAATAAATAAATAAATAAATAAATAAATAAATAAATAAATAAATAAATTAATACATAATAAATTAAAAATAAGTAAACAAAAAAAAATAATAAATAAATTAACATACAAATACATTAACAAGTAAATAAATTAATAATAAGTAAATTAATAAATAAATAAATTAACAAATAAATTATTAAACAAATAAGTAAATTTACACATAAATAAATTAATAATAAATACATTCAAAAATAAATTAATTAACAAATAAATAAATTAACATACAAATTATTAAACCATAAATAAATTAACAAAAAAAATAAAATAAAAAACCATTAACATAAACCAAAAAAAGGAAAAGAAAAAAACAACGCAATAGTCTTACTTAAAATATATCACAGACTATACAAGAAGTTGGGTTATGAGAACATTCTCAGAACTTTCACAGCTGATATTAAAATTATTTATAAGTTTACAAATTCTATCAGAAATCAGTTCAACATTCGCTTTTCTGTGGAGATCTAAGGTTGAATAATGCCAAGGAAGGTTTAGCATCATTTTTAAAATCTTGTTTTGTGATACCTGCAACTTCTTTAAATGACATCTGGCAGCGTTACCCCACACTGGACACCCATATAACAGTATTGCTTGGAATATAACCTTGTGAATGATAATTTTATTTTCGTTTGTGAGTAGAGATTGTCGGTTAATAAAAGGGTAAAGCATCTTGGTAGCAATACTAATTTTTTTAAGGGTATTTTGAATATGTTGGTTAAAAGTAAGTTTTGAATCGAGATGAACACCAAGGTACTTAACAGATTGCTCCCATTCAATTGTGGTACCACTTAGATGTATCTGATTGCTGGGAAGATAGCAAGGTTTTCTTTTTCGTGTAAAAAAGATGGCTTGCGTTTTCCTAACATTCAGCTTTATTTTCCATTTTGTATAATATTTTTCAAGTATTTCAATCGCATGTTTAAGATTTGTTTCAATGTTGAGAGAAAGTTCATGCGATGAAAATACTGCAGTGTCATCAGCGAAAATAGCTGATTCACATTGCGGTAGACTTGGAAAATCCGAAGTGTAAATATTGTACAAGACCGGACCAAGTACTGAGCCTTGGGGGACGCCGAAATCGACAAATAACAACCTAGAAACATCACAATTGACATGAACTTGATAACATCTATTGGATAAGAAACTCAGAACAATTTTACACAAATACAAGGGAAAGTCGAACTGTATCATTTTATATATAATGCCATTGTGCCATACGGAATCAAATGCCTTTTCGATGTCTAACAAAATCATTCCCGTTGATTGACCACGGGAACGATGGTCTAGAACATGATTGCAAATTCGTTTAATCTGGTGAGATGTGCTGTGAGATCTACGGAAGCCAAATTGTATATCAGGGAGAATGTTTTTATCTGAAATAACTTTTAAAATATGTTGTTTCAGTATTTTTTCAAAGACTTTACTTATGTTGCTCAGTAAACTGATTGGTCTGTAGCTTTCAGGATTATCTGGAGCTTTTCCAGCCTTAAGCACAGGGACAACCATTGATTTTTTCCAACATTGAGGGAAGTATTGCAATTTAAGGCATGCATTAATTATAAATGTTAAATACTTAATTCCAATGTGAGGTAGTTGTTTTAAATAACTATTTTTTACTTTGTCCAGACCTCCTTTTTTTTGAGTTTGCAACATCTTGATTACATTTTTTACATTTCCTTCTACTACAAATGCATTAAGAGGAGTTATTCCGTTTGTAGTATCAAATCTTTTAATTGAGTTACTGACAAGTTCAACAGTTTCAAAGTCCCCCAAATGCTGAGAAACTAAGTGATTTTTTGAAAAACTTGTACAAAATAGATTTGCTATCTCAAAACCTGTAACAAAGGTTGTAGAAGAATCCTTCAAAAATGGTATTTTACGGTTTTTGTTCTTAATTAATTTTACTATATTCCAGAATGGTTTTGCATTTTTATCCATAACACTCAGTTTTGTGTTCCATTCTCTATTACGATGGATTTGTATCTGTTCAGCAATGCGTTTATTAAAATGGGAAACCATTGACCGAGAAAAGGGTTGACGGTAATTTTGTCAATTTCTTCGATGAATGTTTCTAACTTTAATAAGTTCTAAGATATGTATTGGAAGTTTTTTAAATACATCTTTTTTTTCTTTTTTGGGAATAGTTTCATCAACCGAAGAAGTGATGGCTTGCGTAAAGTTTTGTACTATAAAATCGACATCACCTTTACAAGTCACGCTTTCAAGGTTTGTGGTACTATTTTTAAGGCTTATTTTAATTTTTGATTTGAATGATTTCCAATTAGCGTTTTTCATGTCTAGGAAATATTGAATTTGTCTTTCACCTAACCAAGAAAGATTGCAAAAAACTGGATTATGGTCTGAACTGAGAGCACTTAACGAAACGGGTTCTGATATAAGACCTGGAACATTTGACACAAACACAGATTTGCTCAGTCTTAGAAGTCGTGTGCACTACGCACTCCACCACTTTAGACCACTGACGTCACAGGTCGAGATGTGATAATTGTTTATCAAATGCATTTGAAGCATCAACATTTTTTATAAGCTCCTTTAACGACTTCTAAGACTGAGCAAATCTGAGTTCGAAACCTATGGTGTGCATAAAAAAGTTTTTTAAATAAAATTGGATTAAAGCTCAGCACCACAAAAAGGAGACTGATGAGTGCAAAAGTGGCAAAGCACGAAATAGCTATATCTCCAGCCAAAACAATGAGTGGTAGCACCTTTAAGTTGTTGTTGTTGTTCAAACATTCAATGAAATTGACGGAATAAGGAATGGTCAAGTCTAACAAGCTGACATTCTAGTACGAATAGTACAATAAATAACAATAATTTATTAAATAGTTGTTGCATTTCTGATTGTTACTTATAATTTCTTTTGAAGAGATGATGCTTATGCTTTTATAGTGAGATTTGTATTGCAAACAATGTATGTATATTAATAGTAAGTTTTATTAAAGTGTGATATACATTTGTTTAATGATTAACAGTTTTTAATGGAATTATTAAATTCTCACGATTTATCAAAATGAATTTATGAAATCAATTAGTAAATTTTAACATTGCCATTCTTTCCGGGTTACCTATTTATAAATTTGAAAGCAGATTTTTTTTTAAATTAAACTACAAATAGCACTGTCACCAAGTTTAGTGGAAAATGCAATTTCAATTAGAAGTTAACATATTTGTTTTATTTATTAGAGCCCAGTTAAGCTCAATTTATATAATTAGCTACATATAAGGTTGAAACTTTTTTAAAACAGTTTCAGAAATATTAAAACAAAAATGTATGTAGGGAACTATATATCATGGACGGTTCCAGATCGGGGGGGGGGGGGGGGTAGTTTGTCACACACTTAGCATAAAGCTATGAAGAATTTTCTTGCTTTTCTTCACGTATATTTTTCGCACTCAATTTCCTCAAAAATTACTGTTTAGCTTAAACCTTTTGAGAATATTTTGATCTTAAAAGAGAAAAATGTTTGGTTCTTGAATTTAATAACATAGGTGCATTTAAGTACATAATTTCTCTAAAAATTAAATAAAAACAAATTAAGGTAAACAAATAAGTTGGAAAGAAACTTCATTGTGGTAGGTACTCACACATTACAGAATCTCTTTTCAATTCAGTTCTAGACAAATTCAAAGATTTTATATTTAATTAATACATATGAAACGTCTATTATGATTTTCAATTAGCCAATAGTTTCATGAAAGTGTCACTTTTGCTATTTTTGGGACATTTGTATTCTTAAAATTCGTGTTTAAATCTCAGTTCTAGAGAGCAAATTCACTTCAAAAAGTAGATTTTTTTAATTTCGTAAGATCTTTAAAGATTTTGTATTTAATAGAAAATCTTAAAAAAAAACACTTTAAGAAAGCCTTACACTATTTTATGTGCGGCAAAAAAAATAAGTTGGTATTGAAGACGATTTTCTGGAATTTAAAGACAACTTAATATAAAATTAGCGATCTCTTATTCAAGGTTTCTTCTTAAGAACTTGATTATTTGCTCTTTCTCAGAAAAGATCTTATAAAAATAATTTAAAGCATTACTAAAGTTTTTCCAAATTCTAAATTGTGTTAAAACAAAGATTTTAGTTGTTTTTGACAGTCAAACCCTTTTTGGCGAATATCGTTAAATTACTAACAAATCTTTAGATGAAATCTTAACTGTATAAGCTTTATAACTCATATAACCCCCCTTCATTGTTAATTCGTCAAATGTTGATGATCGCTGAGTGATTGGATTAGGGCTTGATTTACGACTTATATTATGTTCTTGGTCCAGTATTCAGTTAAAAGTAGTACCTACCTATTTTTAGCAAAAAAGCTTAAAGCAGTAAAACACACATTTTATTTTCTTAAATACAAAATAAATAATTTAAAATATGAGGGGGTCATATCTATGAACGTAATACGATAAGCTTTGAATTCAAGGGAATTCATACGAAAATTAAAAAATGATGCTGGGATGCTACCCACACTGATAACTTCCCATCCCGTCTGTCGATTTGTCTTGCTTAAAAGGTTTGTAGGTTTTCGTGTTTTGTTAAAAGGTGTCAGTTGAATTATTATTTAAAACAAAATTTAAATTACGAACAATATTTTGCATATGATAAAAAAGTTTGATTTTAAAATCTATTTTTGTTAACGAGGTTTTTAGTCGAAAACTATTTTTTACCAATTTTGGTACCATTTCTTAAAAGTTTTTAATTCTTACATAAACAAATACAAATTGGATGAATGAAATTAATTTGAAGTCAATGTCTTCTATTATTCAAAAGATATCGAGAATTGAACATCAATTTTTACCAATTTTGCGAACTATTTTTTGTAGATTTTAATTTTTTATGAAAAAAATGACTGTTGGATTTTTGTAAAAAATGTACTGAATGTTGAAAACAATATTTTCTGTGAGATAAAAATAGTTTGAAGCAAATATTTTTAATTTTTGATTTTTACCAAGTTTTAGTATTGTTTTTTTTAGGTTTTTATTTTTTGTAAAAAACTTGTCAATTCAATTTTTCTCAAAATTTTACCGAATGTTGAAAACAATATTTCTTATAAAATAAAATTAGTTTGAAGCAATAATGTCAAATTTTTGAAAATATATCGAAAATAAATTTGTACCAACTTTGAGTAATATTTTTTTTAAGATTTTTATATTATTACTTTTTATAAAATTTTACCAGATGTTAAAAACGTTAATCTTGCACAAAATAATAAAATAACTTTTTGTTCGTAAAGTTTTGGATGTGACAAATTTTTTTTTCAGTTTTTTTGATTTAGAAAAATAAACATTATTTAGATTTTTTCCCAAAAATATATTTATTTGGTATCACGGTACAATATATAATATAAAATTTAATTCAAGTCTCTAGCGTTGTCTTTTCGTGAGATATTTAGTGTTAACCAAAATGTTTTTTTTAACTTCCCATAGAAAGTTATTGTAATGGGCCCGATTTGTCGAATTGAAATTTTTGACATTTCTCGACGTTTCAAGGTCGAAATAAAAGATTTTAGAAAGATGTCTGTGCGTGCGTGTGTACGTACGTTCGTACGTCCGCGTCCGTACGTTCGTACGTCCGCGTCCGTACGTTCGCGACGTTTTTTTTCATCGTCGATAGCTCAAGAACCAGAAGAGATATCGACTTCAAATAAATTTTGTTATACAAATAATAATGCAGAAAGATGCAGAAAGGGTTCTCAAGAAAATTGCGTGGGTGGTTTTTTTACCATAGCATTTAAAAAAAAAGTGAAAATGTTGGTTAACCCTAAATATCTCACGAACCAATACCGCTACAGACTTGAATTAAATTTTATATTATGTATTGTAACGTGATACCAAACAAATATATTTTTGGAAAAAAATCCAATCAACGGTTTTTTTTATAAATCAAAAAAACTGAAAAAAATATTTGTCACCTCAAAAATTTTACGAATAAAAAATGATTTTGTCTTCAAAACAATTTTGTGCAACGAAGAATAACGTTTTTAACATCTGGTAACATTTTTGAGAAAAATCAAATTGACAGTTTTTTCCAAAAAACTAAAAATCTAAAAAAAAAATCAAAATAAGTTGGTAAAAACTGATTTTCGACTTAAACATCTTTTCAAAAATTTGAGATTATGGCTTCCAACTAATTTTAAATTATAAGAAATATTATTTTCAACATTCGGAAAAATTTTGAGAAAAATCGAATTAACAGTTTTACAAAAAATAAAAACCTAAAAAAAAATAAAAGTTGGTAAAAATTGATTTTCGACTCAAATACCTGTTCAAAACTTTGAGATATTGGCTTTTAATTAATTTATCTTTTAAAAAATATTGTTGTCAACATTCAATAAAATTTCAAGAAAAATCGAATGGACAGTTTTTTCACAAAAAATAAAACTCTCAAATATCTGTTCAAAACTTTGAGATTTTGGCTTTAAATTAATTTATCTTTTAAAAAATATTGTTGTCAACATTCAATAAAATTTTAAGAAAAATCGAATGGACAGTTTTTCACAAAAAATAAAAACCTAAAAATAACATTACTAAAAGTTGGTAAAAATTGATATTCGACTCAAATAACTTTTAAAAACTTTGAGACATTCGCTTTAAACTAATTTTATTTTAAAAAAATATTGTTGTCAACATTCAGTAACATTTTGAGAAAAATCGAATATAGAGTTTTTTTACAAAAAATTGAAAACCTAAAAAAAACATTACTAAAAGTTGGTAAAAATTGATTTTCGACTTAAACATCTTTTCAAAAATTAAAAATATTAGTTTCAAAATAATTTTATCTTATAAGAAATATTATTCTGAACATTTGTAAAATTTTGAGAAACATCGAATTGACAGTTTTTTAACAAAAAATAAAAACCTAAAAAAGTATTACTCAAAGTTCGTAAAAATTGGATTTCGACTCAAATATCTTTTCAAAAATTTGAGACATAGGCTTCTAATTAATTTTATTTTATGAAAAATATTGTTTTCAACATTCAGTAATTTTTTTATAAAAATACAACAGTCAGTTTTTTTCATACAAAATTAAAATTTACAAAAAATAGTACGCAAATTTGGTAAAAATTGATGTTCGGTTCTCGATATCTCGTGAATAATAGAAAGCATTGACTTCAAATTAATTTCATTCATCCAATTTGTATTTGCTTATATAAGAAATAAAAACTTTTAAGAAATGCTACTAAAATTGGTAAAAATCGGTTAACGGCTAAAAATCTCGTTAACAAAAATAGATTTTGAAATTAAGCTATTTCATCATATCCAAAATATTGTTGGTTATTTTACAATTTTTTAGAATAATTTAACTGATACCTTTTTTAACAAAACACGAAAACCCACAAACTTTTAAGCAAGACAAATTGACAGACGGGATGATAAGTTACGAGTATCAGTGTGGGTCGCATCCCAGCCTCTTTTTTACGTTGCTATGGTAAAAAAAACCACCCACTCAAAGTTTTATTTGAAGTCAATATCTTTACTGGTTCTTGAGCTATAGATGACTAAAAAAACTTCCCGAACGTAGGACGTACACACGGACGCACAGACTCTAGGGACCTTGAAACGTCGAGAAATATCAATTATTTCAATTCGACAAATCGGACCGATTTTAATAACTTTCTATGAGAATTTAAAAAATAATCTAACAATAACATTTTTAGTCTCTTATTTTTTGAAATGCAATAATTTACAAAATCCGATGAGTAGGCGAGTGCGAGTTAATATTTGTAAAATACTAACCTTCAGATAAAATCAACTAAAAGTTTCAAATACTTTATAACTACAAGTTTATCGCTTTTGATTGCTCATTCATTTTTTCAATTAAAACAAGTCTTCAAAAAGGGATATGATAATAGGTGACTTTTTAAATGATTGAGTTTGGCATTAATTAACGGTTAACAGCTACTAAACAAATAATTTTATTCGTGATGTCCATTTTTCACTAACTTGTCGTTGTCTTAAATGACCATCACAGTGGTAAAAGAAATCAACGTTCTCAGCCAGAGGGAAAACAAGTAAGAAACATGTGTTTTTATTTACGTAATGATTAATTTGGAATACTCGACCAAGAATTCATTCAGAAAACTATTTCATTCACATGCTTCTACAAAATACATACAATAATTAATCAACCTTCGAATAGTTTGAGTAATGCTTTACTTTTGAAAAATCAATACCCGAACATTACGTGATGATTATTTTATTGTTACTTTATGCCAATATGATTCCTTGCATTTATCTTATTCGTTATTTTGCATACACTTTAAATTTATTAACTATTATTTTAAACAACATACATACATACATTAATTCCGGGATATTCGTTGCCAAATCTGTTGATAAGTTTTCTTTCATAAATGTTTGTATTTTATCCTTGCAACTAAAGCTGTGTCAAAAGTAAATGCTGGAAACGAATGAATGTTTAGATACACTTTTAAAGTTATTTGAGATAATTGTCATAATTTAAACAATAAGGTACACATTTAAACAGATAGGCACACACTTCAAAGAAGAAAAAACTTAGACTAAAAATATGGTTTAAATTGAAAACATGATGTCTAAGCAATTTTTTGAGACTGAGATGACCGCAAGATAAAAAGTATTAGCTGATGTTTTTGACATTAGAGTATAATGTGGGAAGCACTTGTTGATTCGATGATTCAGAAAAAGAAAAGTTTCTTGTGCTAGGTTGATTAACAGCCAAAAATGGACAGAAAAAGGAGACAAAGAGAAAAGGATATGACAAATATTTAGTTATTGAAAGCTGGCTTAATTTCACTCTGTTATTTTTCACGGAATATAACCAAAAGTATAATATTTAATATTTTGTTCAACTTGTGTTTCACAAAAATTACGTCTTAAATTTTGAATATCGTAACTGGTGATAATAGTTCAGTAATCATTTTGCAACGTACTGGCGCATTTTGTTAGTTTTACAACAAAATAAATC
This sequence comes from Eupeodes latifasciatus, assembly GCA_920104205.1. Taxonomy (NCBI): domain Eukaryota; kingdom Metazoa; phylum Arthropoda; class Insecta; order Diptera; family Syrphidae; genus Eupeodes; species Eupeodes latifasciatus. The sequence continues at coordinate 291,770,117 of OV049924.1, read as the reverse complement.
TTTGAAACAAGCTATGTACAGAAAATTAAGAGGTTGTACAGTCTGTTGTGCATAGAGTTATTAGATCTTTAGATAATAATTTAAAAAATTATAGATAGATAAATAGATACTTTATTTTTCATAGATAAGGCTTTACAAAAATTTGCGTAGTACGCAGTTTGCACAGAGATTTGATATTTGAAATATATCTTACAACTGAAAAATGTTATGAAAGTTAATAAATACATTTGAATTAAGAAAAAAATACATTTGAAGGAAAACTATGATAAAAAAATCTTCATTCGATATATTTTATAATAAAAAAAATGACTAGATTAAACTTACAAACTAAAGGAACTGCCAAGTTGGTATATAGGTATTTTATAATTGAATAATACAATAATAATATTTAATTAATTTAACAAATAAATAAATAAATAAATAAGTAAATAAATAAATAAATAAATAAATAAATAAATGAATAAATAAATAAATAAATAAATAAATAAATAAATAAATAAATAAATAAATAAGTAAATAAATAAATAAATAATTTAATAAATAAAAAATAAATAAATAAATAAATAAATAAATAAACAAATAAATAAATAAATGAATAAATAAATAAATAAATAAATAAATAAATAAATAAATAAATAAATAAATAAACAAATAAACAAATAAACAAATAAATAAATAAATAAATAAATAGATAAATAAATAAATAAATACATAAATAAATAAACAAATAAACAAATAAACAAATAAAAGAATAAGTACATACATAGATAAATAAATAAACAAATAAATAATTATAGTTTCGATTTTACAAACATTGATATTACTGACTTACTAAATTTTGTATTAACATATTATTTGAGTCACTACATCTTCGATAAAATCTTTGGTTGAGAGTTTCAATTTTTCTTGCAACTAGATGAACTCCAGTTTGATGGTATAAAAGTTGGGTGGAATAATGCTAAGGTAAATTTGCCATCATTTTTAATGTTTTGTTCTGAGAAACTTGTAATTTTTTCAAGTGTGTTTTTGCACAAGTTCCCCATACTGGGCATGCATAAACAATAATAGCTTGGAAAATTACTTTACAGATAATAATCTTATTGAACTTACTCAGGGGTGATTTTCTGCATATAAGTGGGTATAGCATTTTAGTGGCAATACTTATTTTACTAAGGGTATTTGTAATATGGTCCCGAAAAGTTAATGTCTTGTCTAAATATACACCAAGATATTTGACAGAATCAACCCACGGTGAAAAATATTGCCTGTGTTTTTTCAGCATTTACACTTACTTTCCATGTTATGAAATAATCATGAATTTTATTTAGAGCATGTTGCAAGTCATTTTCAATTTCATACCCCATTTTACTTGAACTGTAAATGGCGGTATCATCGGCAAACATTGCTATTTCACAGTTCCATATTTCTGGAAAATCAGCAACATACGTAATGTATAATAATGGACCTAATACTGACCCTTGAGGTACCCCCGATGTAATGTTCTTTAACGGAAGAGTATATTCTATTTAAATTAACTTGAAATTGCCTGTTTCTAAGGAAGTTTTATATTAGTTTTATTATATATAAAGGACAACCGAATAATTTTAGCTTATAAAGTAGACCATCATGCCATATGCTATCAAAAGCCTTTTCAACATCCAGAAGGACAAGACCCGTTGATTCTTTTGCATTCATTTTGTCTGTAACATGTTTCCAAATTCTAAGAACTTGATGTGTCGTACTATACCTTGCCTGAATCCAAACTGTTGGTTTGGCACAACATTGGAAGACTCGAGAAAATCCAGAAGTTTAATTTTAATAATTTTTTCTAGTATTTTGCTAAAACTACTAAGTAGGCTTATTGCTCGATAACTACTAGGTATGTTTGGTGGTTTTCCTGCCTTGAGGATGGGTATGATTTTCGCAGTTTTCCATTTTCTTGGAAAGTATTTTATCTTTAGACAAGCGTTAACAATAAAACATATAAAAGATACGCCAATTATTGGTAGCTCCTTAAAGTAGGAATTTTTCAGAGTATCTACTCCTGGTGCTTTATTGTTCCGCATACCACGTGTTATTCCTTTAATATCATCGTTTGTGACAAAAACATCTACTGACAAAGGTTCATCATTACTGTTAATAAAATTAATTGACTCATTTACTAGACCGTTAACTGAGCTGGTTTCATTTACTAACGGATTGTTAAAATTTTTTTCAAACAATCCCGCAAAAATGTCAGCTTTTTCTTCACAGGTTATCAACAAGGAATCATTGTATTCTAAGTGAGGAATAAATTTGTTTTTTGCTTTAAGAACCTTGGCTATTTTCCAAAAGGGTTTGGAATTCGGTTCAAGAGATTTAAGTTTATCACTCCATGTTTTGTTTCTGAACTTTGAAATTTCAAAAGCTATTTGTCGTGTGTATGCGTTCATTTCATTGAAGTCATATACCTGTCTATATCTTTGCCACTGGCTTTTTAATCTATTTCTTTGCTTGATTAAATTCAAGATATAATGTGGAAGAATAGTTGTCCTTGTCGTTTTTGGTTTTTTGGGAACAGACTCATCAACACTTTCCAATAATGAATTGGTAAAATAATCAATTTTTTCATCAATTTGATGGGAACTACTTATACTTTCTATATCACAGGTTGTATTTCTAAGGCGTTGATTCATTGTTGTTCTAAATCTATGCCAATTTGCTCTTTTAAAATCTAAGTATTGCATATCTTTAATTCTACCATTAAGAATAATATCACAGTTTATTGGAATATGATCCGAACTCAGAGCGTTGACAGCTATAGGTTGGGTAACGATTTCTGGTGAGTTCGTTATAATCAGATCTAAGGTTGATGGCGAAGATTTTTTGTTGGTTGGAAAAAATGTTGGACCATTAGGATAGAGTAAACTTATAGGATACCGCATAGTTATATCTACCAGTAAGTTACCCCACTTATTTGCCCTATTACAACCCCAATTACGATGCCGGCAGTTGAAATCACCCCCGAGCAAAAACTTCTCATTACCTGTTATAAGCCTTCTTAAATCATTTTTAAAAAAGCAAACCTTTTGTGCATTTGAGGCTCCCCCAGGAAAATAAATATAGAATAATAATTTTAAATTTAGAGTTATCATTTAACATTAACTCAATACCAATTGTTTCAAAAATATAAGTTTTAATATTTGGTATTAATTTATATACTTAACACTTTTTGACTACAATGGCAACTCCACCTCCGACTTCTTCATCATTACGATCTAGTCTATGGCAGTAATAATTATTGTGCGAGAAAGAGATGCTAGTATTGAGCCACGTTTCACATACAAGACATACATCAACATCATTGTTACAAAGAAAATTGAAAAACTCAGTACATTTGTGTCGAATACTCTTGGCATTCCAACAAAAAAAAATTAAGAGAGTTTAATTTACTTGACATGATTGTACAAATATTTAGTCGCAAGCTGCGTTATAACATTAAATTGTTCATACTTAGACTTACATACACTTAGCTTAGTTATCATCTCCATGGTAAGAGAGCATAGTTCATCTTGAGTGAAAAGATCACTCTCATTAGAAGCAAAAACACTCCATTACCAAGGCCGGAATCTCAGACTGACATTTCGGTTTGCCTACAAGGTAGAAAGCACTAAATGTGAGAAAGTGTGCGTGAAATGATGCAAAAAACCAAACACATTCTCACATTTAGTGTTTCGGCCCATCAAAACGCTTCATTATAGTAATCAGTCCCATCTAAATGCTTCATTTTGAATGTTTCATGGCCTCGTTCAAAAACTAAACAATCCTAACCAACAGAATCTGAAGTGCTGACATGGTCTAAAATTGGAAGATTTGTATAGCTTTTTAATTTCAATCCAAATAAATGTTGTAAATGTTAAGTATAGTTATTGCAAATGGACAAAAGTGTAACTCAATACTTTGTAAAACAACAAAACAGACAATTTTTTCAGGTGTAGTTTGTTTAGAGCATTTTCTTGGCGACGTTAGAAGTTCAGGTGGAAACAATAGGCGGGTGCCTCCGTATTTTTTTGTACAGACAATGCTACGAGAAGCATACTTGTGAAGTTCCATTGCCAACTTTAGCTAGTTCAGATTCCTCAATTAGATTAGTATTTTCATCATTTAAGCAGTTCGGTAGTTGTAAGACCAAATTTTAGTTTTGTTTGTTGCAGAAATATTCCTGAAAATTTCTTTTTAAGGGACTATGTTAGAGTTGGAATTTTGTTTGTAGTTAGATTTTGGAATACAAATTTGAGGGAACCATGTTTTAAAAATAAGTTGCTTTGTGTAAAGCATCTTTAAGGAATAGAAAAAGGCAATATGTTTACATACAATACCAACTAAATGAGTGCAATAAATAGATTTAAGTAACTTTTTTTTATTCCAGTATGGGGAAACCGAACACCCAATAGAAAAAAACGGTATACGCGCCAAAATCCATACTTCTTGACTAAATAATGTTATCTTCTAAGTTTACGCATAAAATTACGAATTTTGTAGCGTATGAAAATTTCTAGACATTTTACAATCTGAAAAATTAATTATGCTATGAAATAATTGGCTGCTATTAATGCTAATTTTTTTTTCTAAAAAGTTGATGAAGGTTAGCCGAAGCGGAAATTTCTTTAATGAACATATTTAAAATATTATTGGCTTTCTCAAAAATATTTTTCTACACTAACCTCTGCTTTATACCTGAAAACTATTGTTTATGTATATTTTCTTCTATGTTCTGCATTTATAAAATGTAAGCTACGGTAGTATTTATTATATTACGAAAAACAAAAACATATACGTAAAACTCGTTAATTTTTTTTATTATTAGCAGCATTTTTACTAAACATACTTTTCAAACAATAATAAGTAAACTTGAACTTTGGTAACTAAACATTTTTAAGGAATGAATGAAAATTATATTTTGCGTTAAACTGTGGAAATTCACTAAAAAAAACTTCTGTACGTCAACAATAAACATTTATGACGATTACATGTTCTATTGAATTAGTTGTGCATAAATTCAGAACGATTTTAAGACGTTTTCATTTTGTGATATATGTCAAAATTTACATTTTATTTGCTCTGCATATATTCAACAGGTTCGCTATAATCGTTCTGATTCCTTTTTTAAAACATTTGTGTTCCTTTGATGCATAGTTTTTTTTTGATAGCAAATACATGTATGCTTCCATCCATCAATCAAGAATGTTATGGATAAGATATTTTTCGATTATAACTCTTTTTTTAAATATACAAACTATAAATATTCTTGGATTAATTAAATTGATACAGATTTTAATTACTTGCAAACAAAATATTTGGGCCGTTCGTTAACGAAAATTTATTAGAATTCAATACAAAAATTGCACTCGCACCCTTAAATTGATGGTTCTTCGAACGCATCTTTGATACAAAAATCCGGGGATTATTATGAAATCTAAAGAATTTCGTAGTGATTACTGTAAATTAGTGAATTAATTATAATAAACTGATGTTGAACATGCTTTTTTCAAGACAAAAAGGTACATTGGTTCACTATCCACAAAATGCCTGCAAAATTAAAGCTTAAAACTGACTTTTTCATCGAAAAAAGTAAAAAGTAAAACCTGAAAAAACTTATTAACCCCTCCATTTTGTTTTTGCTTTGCAAAGTGCCGCTAGCTCACGGCATCGTTTTTTTTTGTTTGTGCTCACATCTATTCATGGACTAATTGTCAAAATTACAAATACAACAATGTAAACAAACGGGTTTTGGAGAGTGAAACGTACGAACGATTCCGGTCTTGTTAATAGAGTGTTTTTGATTAGAAGCATGTTGGTTGTAATTGTAAGCAGTGTGAATTGCATTTTGGCTCCATTGTTGTTGTTGAGCACGAGCTTGATGAGCAGCACCAGATGATGACGCTGTAGGTACAAAAGAACTATTCTTGACCGGGAGAGACGGAAAGTCATTGGAACTCATATAGTTAGGCGGAGTTCTGATTTGATGCTTTGGTTGTACATGAGTCATAGATGTGTTTTTCTTTTGGTTAGTTTTACCTCTTATTTCGAGGTATTTAACTTCGAGGACAGTTAAGATCAGTCGACTTATGGTTTCCTTGGCAATCAGCACATTTCAAAATTCCTTCGGCAGTGCATTCAGCAGTTTTATGGGATTGTGAGCAATTTGCACAGTAGGTTTTTACACAGCAGTTTCTAACACCGTGCCCATACATTTGACAATTAACACATTGAGTGATTTTATTTTTCAGTCTTCGTTGGAACCATCGAGAAAGAACTAATAGAGAGAACCAACTTCGACGGTTGCTCTCTTTTTGCCTACAAGCTGTGATTTGGCCACCAACTTGCATATGTATTAACTCCATACCTATAAAAAAAAATGTGGGGAACGAATATGGCGGACGTAGTCAGCTGTTCAGAGGTGTTCAAAGAAAATTCAAAATTGTGTATGAACAACTTATTGGTACTCTCATTGTGTTCGTTTGAGAGTAATATCATTCGAATATGAAGTGAAATTAATTACTCTTGTTAGGTGCCAGAACAATGAAGATTTAGAAACAATTCTAAATTACGCATTTAGATAAATAATTAATTAATTAATAGTTATTTGAAGCCAGTTTTAATCATTAAGTAAGTAAAATAAATTATGTGTTGCAACAGTCCAATGAGAATTAGGACCTAGAAACATAAAACTCTGAAAGCACTACAACTATTATTTGTATTATTAGCTGCGTTTATGCGTTTAATTTTCGCTCAGACCGTTGAAAGATGCAAACAAAACTGAGATTTGTTTCAATTTTCAGAGTTTATCGACTTAATTTTGTCGATGCGAGAGTTGCAGGAACATTGAAAACGAGAGTTACAGAATGTAAACATGGAACATTGAAAACATTTTTATATACTCATCTCTTTTTTCCATTCCTATTATTTTGTGTGTACTTGTTGTTTATTTTCTTTACATTACTCACGATATTTCCAAAATGCTGAAAATAAGTGATTTAAGTAGACACTTCAACACGTCAACTTGTTACTTCTGTTGCCAATTTTCATTGCATAAGATTTGTGAATAGGTGATAAGCTATTCTTACTGTTTTCCCCTAAGGTAGTGTGTTGCTTTTAAAGGCTTAACTACATAAGCCGAAAAGTACTTTTGTACAAAAGTAAAAATATTTGTATTCTCGCTAGTTCAGTGGTTTTGTGAAAAGAATATACAAATTTGTTCTTCAACCAAAATTTAAGTCTCATGCATCATTTGTATAAGTTTTCCAGTTCTAAGTATTTATATCTTATCTTTCAGTTATATAGCGACAAGGAAAAATCTGTCAGGGAAAGTTCTAACTACAGTTTTTCTGAAAGTGCATTGTGGCTTATTCATAGATGTTTGCTAAACTTTTTAGGCTATTCATAAATAAATGCAAATCAAAGTTAAGGGCTAAACCTGAATAACTATAAACATAGAAAATGCTGTGTTCAAGTAATTATTATCACAGCCAAATTTTATAATTGATTTTTATGGTGTATAAAAAAGTTGAAAAAGTAATTCATGACAAATAAATGTTACGTTAACACTAAGTTCCAGAAAATATCGATTGATACCGCAATTGCAGAAGATTGGATATTTTATATAAATATTCCCGGTGAACTATAGAACTTTATTATTTCCGCCTTTTAGATATAATTCAATGTAAAATAATTCAATGCAGTATATTTTAGATAACAGTAGTTAAGTTAGTAGTTAAGGTATTACTATTGAAATAAACATAACATTCAATTATAAAAAACATGTACTCGTTCATATATACAAGTAAAGTCTAATCTAAAAAGCCTTAACCTTGTTAAACACTTTCTGCATACATCCTTTCTTGTTTTGGTTGTTACTGCCATCTATCTGTAACTTAGAGAAAAAGAAGGGAAAAACAAACTCACCACGAACTACCGGTATAACTTCTTCCCTTATTTATTAACAAACAAAAATGTTTTGCTAGAATTAATTTGAGTTATATGAGTATTTTTGTAGATATAAAAACGACAAGATGTTCGCAAAATTAAAAAAAAAAATTCATGAGAATTACAAATATTATAATGAGACTTTAAAAAACATAGCCTTCTTGGCTATCAATAAACAAAAATGAAAAATGTCGCGTTTCCCGGAAATGACGTTTTTTGTGTACTCTTCTCCGAGGTGAAAACATGTATACACCGATACGAATTCAACACGCTATAAAAAATGCGAGTAAGAGGTTTCGAAGAGACGGAGACGAGGAAATTTGGTTCTCTCATTTAGTTTTTTCTCTCTGGTTGGAACTCCCAACGAACCTGAGTGCGAAGAACTTGCCGAATTTTTTTTCTCAAATCGGCAATTTTTACACTTTTCAAGAAAAACTATATAAAATACTTCTGTATATTTTTCATAACTTTTTTTAACCATAATATTGAGCTTGAAAGGGCTGCCAGTAATTATTACTGGACAAATCTCCTTGCATTGACATTGCAAGATTCTTTTTTTGCACTTTCGCGATTGAAGATCTAAGATCTTCGTTGCTTTGGCTGCGTATTCGCTTCGGAATTTTGGACCGTTTCGACTCGATAGAGAAAGAAAGATAAGAACGTCTTACTCTACAAGGAGCGCAACGAGAACTGATTTAAAAAATTATAATACATCATAAACCCCTATTATGTTTGGCGAATCGAACGTTCGAAATTAGATGTTTTCATTAGAAAACTAACTCATTCGACATACCACGGTTTTCGAGCCTTACAATGCATACATAATACCATAAGAAAACTTCAAGTCATGAAATTAAAAAAAAAAAAACTACCTATTGTGTTCATTAGTTAATAATTTGCTTATTTAATAAAAATAGAAAAATACAAAATGATAAGCAAAAAAGATTTGTTTTTTTTTGAAGAAAACGAAAACTACAGAAAATAAGTAAGAATGTTACCAAAGAATATTCGAAAAAATTCTAATGTCTTGGAACTCCCTGATCATCTGTAAGTAGAAAAAATATTTTGTACTGCAAATTCTGAGGAGAACGTTCAATGTTTCTTGGTAATATTTGTATTTTTATTGAGTCACTCAATCATTTTTTCATAATTTTATAGGAGACACCGCGCGCCGCGCCGCTTATTCACTATCGTCTTGAAAAAGAAATATTTGACTCTTAAAAGTCAAATAGTTTTTTTCCTGAACACTGGTATTTATAATAAAATGATTTAAATTCATGAAAATCATGAAATCATTCATGATTTTCATGAATTTAAATCATTTTATTACTATCGTCTTGTTTGCTCACTTCTTTCAGAAAAGTAAGTTCTGGTTCAAGACAGTCTTCATTTAATAAGTAACATGACAAAGGCAAAAATATAATAGAAAGGACTATCCTCAAGAGTCGATTAAGCTGTCTTTCAAATGAAATAAAAATGCATTACACTCCTTCAAAGGCAAACAAAGTTGTGAATGCATGCTGTGCCTTGACCAACATTTGTATAAAATATCGAGTTACAGATCCAGAGATTTTAGCAAAGCAAATAATTTTGTCAACAGAAGGAATACAACTCGAAACACTAAGCAGTACAGAAGCTGAACGTAGAAGAAATCAAAGAATAGAATCTCTGTTAATTAAAAACATATTATTGGGATGCAACTTAAGTAAACGTATTTCAAATGTTTTTCTTAAAAATCTGACCATGTCGCACTTCTACCTGAGCGTCGAACTTGTCGAGTTGTAGAAGCTGAGTAAGGTCAATGATTCTCGGGAATTATTTCTCCAGAAGAGTCCTGAAACCAAAGGTCGCTCGCCCCTACCCTTCCCAATCCCTACCCCCTCCTCCGTCGGCTTTGTGCTATTATGTTGGCTGATGTCTCCCTATCCCCCGACTGTTTAGTGTATCACTATCTGTCAATACCTAGCTTCCTTCCTGGGACGCTTATGGCTTAATTGCTGTTCGTCTCTCCTACTCCAAACATATCCTTCCCTTCAACTTCCCAATTGGGCTGGATCTAAGGTGTTATACGACCCGTGCCGATGATCAGCCAGGCTGAGGGCCCAATTTTCTAAAAATAGCTCAGTCGTTAACGGAGTATCTGGATACCAGGCGACCTCCGGATTAGCTAGCCTTATCTGTGTAAGCGAATCTCTGCACAGACGGACCCCTCCTTTACTTCGCCTACTTGTGGGAATCAAATGGACATAAAACAAAACCAAAAACAAAAACATCACAGGAAGCAAAAGCGTCAAACCGGTACCGGTATTCCAGCTACACCGGGCGGCAGTTCGGCGGAAACGTCGGCTGTCGTTGCACCTGTGCCAAACATCGGAGAAGGGATTGTGCCAAGTCACTGCCCATCTTCGTGTGTGGTACAGATTGTATCCACACCGGACAGCAGTTCGGCGGCAACGTCGGCTGTCGTTACTCCTGTGCCAAACACTGGAAAAGGGCCTGTGCCAAGTCACTGCCCATCTTCTAGTGCGGTGCAGGATGTACAATTGGCGAAAACGCTACCCCCGGTCGGTAGTGGAAAGTTCGTGAATAATGATCTTTCCACTACTAAAGAGAGTAAACCTCTACAGAATGCTCCTAGGAGCTCGTATAAACAACGGCGGTATGCGATGAGGATTCTAAAATCCTCTGGTTCAACACTGGGGGATGGAAGTAATCCCATCCTTAAAAAGAGGCAGGAGGGGGCTAAATCCATTTTAGACAAAACTAGTCGCCACGACTCCACGTCAAAGCGACATAGGTCTTTGGAGGAGTCCACTCCCGTCCCTAAAAAGCCCAAAGTGCAGAACACCAGCACTCCCAACATTCCTAGAGTACCTCTCACTAAACCTTTTAGTGACGTACTTAAGGAATGCAATAAGATCGTAATTGCAGTCATTGATAGAAGCAATATTGATGGCACGATTACTTCTGACCGTTGGCAGATGGTGAATCTGGAGCTCTCGGCTGGCTTTCTAAAAGTCATGCGAGATCATCCGGGTCCACCTCCTGTAACAAGCGATGAGGGTTGGCATCAAGGACATGTCAAGCTCATTGCTTGTAACGATCAGAGGTCGCGCGATCTCTATACGCTTGCTGTTGGCATGCTGGGCGAAGTTTGGCCAGGCGCAAAACTCGAGGTCGTTGGAAAGGAAGACATTCCATGCAGACCGAGAGCTCGCGTTTGGATTCCAAAAGAACCCTCATGCCCGGATGACATACATGAGATCATCAAGATTAGCAACCCGGACCTCCCTTGTCACGACTGGAAGATCGCGAAACTAGAGGAGCCAAAGGGTCTTTATCGAAGTGCGATTATCGTAATCAATAAAGACTCTGTGGCTTCTCTGGCGAGAGATAAGGGAATGATAAGATACGGTTTCGGGACAATTACGCTACGTGTCTACAAAAAAGATGAGGTAAATGCTTCATGCGAGCCTCCACAACCCTTTTCGGAAGCTGTGTCGCAAGACGTAGGGGGTTTCAGTGCTACTATCACCTTCCCTTCCTTGGATGTGGATGATGTTGTACCTGGGCCCTCTTCTGTCGCAGCACGGTCTTCCTCTGAACTCTCCTCAGAAGCTGTGCCGCAAGACGTAGGGGGTCCCAGTGCTATCATCACCTTCCCATCCTTGGATGTGGATGAGAATGTGGCAGGGCCCTCTTCTGTCGCAGCACAGTCTTCTTCAAAAAACGTCAAAGGTTTATCCCTAATGGAGACCGATGACTCTAACGACAAAGCTCTCCCCAGTGAGGAAGAAGATGAACTATTAGGTTCTTCTTCGTCTGATCTGGATGAGCTGGATTTAACAGTGGTGGAGGTTGATCTGCCAATTTGTAGCCAAAATGCTGCAAATAAAAATAAATAAATAAATTAGGTGGCGCAACAGTCCATGAAGAACAATGGCCTAGTGACTTACAACTCTCGACCATTCCTGTGTGCGAGTAATGTTGTCAGAGATGGAAGGGACCTACAGTTTATATGCCGAATCCGAACGGCTAATTTGAGAAAGCACTTTTCATGACAAGGATTACTCTTTGAGGATTTGTCAATTCCTCGCAAGAGGAAGTACCCGTGAAAAAAGTTAGGTGGCACAGGCAGGGATTGAACCCAAGACCCCTTGCAGGACAGTCCAACGCACTAACCATCACGCTACGGGTACTACAGATTAATCTCCAACACTCTAAAACGGCTTCGGCCTCCCTTCTTCTCCGCCTGACAAAAACTGGAGAAGATGTCGTTCTCATCCAAGAGCCCTGGATTGTGAAATCCCTGGTTCGAGGATTGAGAACTCCTGGCTACTACGTGATATATGTAACAGGAAAAGGTAACCCAAGGTCCTGCATACTAGTAAAACGTAATCTAAATGTATTTTTACTCCCTAATTTCAGTGATAAAGACGTCACCACAGGCAGTATGGTAATAGACAACCATACCTACTGGCTGGTATCAGCTTATTTGGGCCACGACCACCAGGGCCCACTACCTGGTACCATTCTGGAGAGGACGGTCGCTGAATCAACAAGACTTAAAACCAACATAATTATCGGTTGTGACGCCAATGCGCACTATACTACTTGGGGTAGTACCGATATAAATGACAGAGGTGAGTCTCTTTTTGATTATATTTTAACAACTTATCTGGTAGAATGTAATGCAGGTAGTGAACCAACCTTCGTTACTAAAAATCGACAAGAAGTGTTAGATATGACTCTTGGCTCTTTACATCTCTCAAATAAAATATTGAATTGGAGAGTATCAAAGGAGCACTCGTTCTCCGATCATAGATACATCCAATTTACACTTATTGAGGAGTTCCCAAAACCGATACAATTCCGAAACTATAGGAAAACAGATTGGCGAAAATATAGGGCAACTCTGAAGAATCTGATTAAACCAGAACTTTCTGACCCGCCCTTGTGCGCTTTTGAACTCGATCAAAAAGTCGACGAGCTTACAGCAGCCCTTTATAAAGCCATGGAAACTGCCTGCCCCCTTACTTTAGTGCGGGGAAAGAAGAAACCATACTGGTGGGCTTCTGAACTGGGTATAATTCGGAAAGGCTGTAGAAGGCTTTTTAATCGTGCAAAAAAGACTAGACATCCACAAGATTGGGACTCCTATAAGGAATCCCTCAAAAAGTATAAACAGGAATTGAGAATAGCCAAAAGATCCTCTTGGAGATCCTTCTGTAGCTCAATAGAAGAATCCTCGGAGGCATCAAGGATAAGGAAGATTCTCTCGACAAATCCAACCATGCCTAGTTGTCTTAAAAACTTGGATGGTACTTGGACTAACTCTTGCGAAGAAACGCTAAACCTGCTACTGGACACCCACTTCCCTGATAGCTCCAAATACGTTAATACAACAAACCATCCTGGGACGGGTATTAACTTAACTTTTCCTCAAGGTCTTGTTACAAAAGAAAAGTTGACATGGGCTCTGAATAGTTTCAAACCTTACAAATCTCCAGGGCCAGATCACATCGTACTAGCTGAGCTACAACTTACGATTGACATAACTCTGCCCATCATTGAGATGATCTTTAAAAGTTGTCTTCATATGGTCTATATACCTCAGCGATGGAGAGAAGTAAAGGTAGTATTCATTCCCAAGGCGGGAAATGTTCGCATGTCAACCCTAAAGATCTAAGACCTATTAGCCTATCATCATTCATTCTCAAAACTCTGGAACGTTTGATTGATATCCATGTACGTAACAGCATTGATAAGAGACTATCGATGTTTCAGCATGCTTATTGCAAAGGGAAATCGGTAGAAACAGCCTTGCACACCTTGGTAAGAACTATCGAATACTCCCTAAAACAAAAACAATATACTATGGTGGCCTTCCTGGATATTGAAGGCGCTTTCAACAACGTTGACACATCCGCTATCACTTCTGCTATGACGACCCTAAACGTCGAATACTCACTCTGTGAATTGATAAATCTAATGCTAAAAAGCAGGATCATCAACTCTAAGATGGGGAATTTTTGTACGAAAAGGTCTGTCAGTAGAGGCACTCCGCAAGGTGGTGTTCTGTCCCCTCTCCTGTGGAACATAGTGGTTAACGAGTTACTAATATCCCTTGAGAGAGAAGGCTACAGAGTGATTGCGTATGCTGATGATGTTGCTATCGCCGTCATAGGAGAACATCCAAATACACTGAGAGACCTCATCCAAAACGCACTCAATATGCTCACTAGATGGGCAGATCACTGTGGACTTAGTATTAATCCTCAAAAAACAGACCTCGTCCTTTTTACGCGGAAATACAAGATCCCAGAAATTGTACCTCCCTCAAAAAAAGGTGTACCACTAATTTTCACCAATGAGGCCAAATATCTTGGTCTGATATTGGACAAAAAATTAAGTTGGAAACCTAATATTCAGGAAAGAGTTAAAAAAGCTACAGCAGCTCTTTTCCTTTGCAAGAAAGCCATAGGAAACAAATGCGGTTTTCAACCTCGCATAACTTATTGGCTATACACATCGGTCATCCGACCAATACTTATGTAAGGGGTTGCAGTGTGGTGGACTGCACTGGAGAAAGTCACATATTACGACAAACTCAGCAGAGTCCAACGCACTGCATGTCTCTGCATTAGCGGGGCTTTGAGAACCACACCCTCAGCAGCGTTGGACACTCTCCTCCATCTGACACCCCTCGACATTTTCAGCAAACAAGTGGCAGCGAGTACAGCCATAAGACTCAACGCCTCATCTCAATGGACCAACAACAATGTTGGGCACTCCATCATTCTGAACCTCTTTGGTTCTATACCAAAGTACGTAGACTACACTATCCCAAAACCCCAATTTGGTAAAAACTTCCAGGTATCCATTCCATCCAGGGATGAATGGGAAGACAAAAAACTCCTAGATGACAAAAGCATCCATTTTTACACAGATGGATCCAAGACAAATGAGGGAGTTGGTAGTGGTGTGTAATCAGAAAAGCTTAATCTAAGCATCTCATTCCGCCTCCCTAATCATTGTAGCGTCTTCCAAGCGGAAATTTTAGCGATCAAAGAGGTTCTCTCCTGGCTAAGAGAAAACTTGATATCAACTTCTGATATACGCATCTTCTCTGACAGTCAGGCTGCTATCAAGTCTCTTGACGGCGCGGCGTCTCAACCAAATCTCTAACGGCCCTCGATTGTCGATCGTCTCTTATGGAGATGGCGCAGCAATTTAACATTCACCTATGCTGAGTGCCGGGCCACAGAGACATCGCAGGAAATTGTAGAGCCGATGAACTCGCTAAAAATGGAACCGTCATACCTATTTCACCTGAAAGGGAGAAGATAGGTATACCGATAGCTACATGTAAACTTCTGCTAAAAGAAAAAGCTTTCGAGATAGCAAACTCTAGGTGGTACAATTTACCAACATGCGCAGCCACAAAACTAATATGGCCTTCATTGGACCTAAAGCGCTCTAAAGACTTGTTATCCCAGAGCAGACTTCATATTAGCTCCCTAATAGGTGTCCTTACGGGACACTGTCTTATAGGCAGACACGCAATACGACTTGGTGTAGCCTCAAATGACTTCTGCAGGAGCTGTATTGACGAGGAAGAAGAAGAAACAATCTCTCACCTCCTCTGCACCTGCCCTGCTCTTTCACGAAGACGCAAACTTCATCTGGGAGAAAACTCTTTTGATGATCCCAGTGAACTAGCTAAAAAGGATATCAAATATCTCCTTCGCTTTATAAAAAGCTCAAAATGGTTCGACTAGTGGGAAGTAATTATCTAGATTCATGTGGTATCACAATGGGCCTTTTCTTCTGGCCTAAGTGTGTGGTTTTTGTATCCGCAGCCACATTAACCTAACCTAACCTAACCATGTCGGACAGAAAACTTAGCTTTTCTTTTTGGATTTTTAGCAACTCTGCCTGTGTTGGAGTTATGGCCTTGTAACAACCGAAGGCGTTCTTTTTCGGAATTTTCATTGTTGTTTTGGCTTTTTCAGTCTTTTCGGGTCAGCATTTCTTCACAGCTTGTTCCAAAGGAGTTAAGGAAAGTTAGCAGTATTTATCCTCACCAGTTGCCATCACTTCGGCTTTCTTCATTGAAAGTTTTCTCTTGATTTTTAGCTTATAACCCAGCCAAACCTTTTGAATGTATAAAAGTTATACAACTTTTTCAAATTCAAATTACCTTGTGCTGTTCTTTTCCATCGCGAGTAGGTGGCCCAAGTGAGTTAAGGGTTGTAGCAAATTGATCCCAACATTCCTTTTCATTTTTTTTATTTTAAGAACCAAATTCTGCACCACCTTTCGCTAGATTCAAGGTTGATTCCATTATTTAGACACATTTTTCGAACTTATTTCTTTAAGTTTTCATACCTTGTTTTATTTTCCGATATTTCTTTTACACAAGGTGTTCCCTCAAGACAGTTGCAATACATTGCAATCAGCTGAACATTAATAACTACTATTTTGTTAAAAAAAATATTATATTAATTTTACTCTTAAAGTAGACAAACTTTTGCAAATGAAGCACCTGTATAAATGTAGAACATGCAAAATATATCTTAAACAAAAATAAAAGATAAAATAAAATGTATTCTTATTTTATTTTGCAGGATATTAAAGGAATGGAATAAATATTGCTGTACACTAGTTTTAATTCATTTGTATGTTTCACATAATATCTAAAACAAAATCTTTTATGTTGAATATACACATAACTAAATGTACTTCACATGAATAATTTTTAAACTCTATCGATTAACTTAATGTTCAAATTATATTTCATCCGTTTTATTTAGTTTTTCTTCGAGCTCCCTTGCCTCAATTGCAAATGAAGAATGTCTTGAATATATTGAACCAGAGCTAAGAACAATTTTGGTATTATTTGAGAATTCTATTACAACTTGAAATTCCTCTTTGAGAGCATCTTTAAAAGGAACCTTTAAATATGAAATAAACGAAAATATATTTAAGGGATATCTTCAAATACTTTTTTTTTATTTACTCTATAGCGCCGTGCTTTTCTAAAAACAAAGAAAAGCCAATCAACAATACTACACACTGCCGCTATGAGACTTCCCACCAGCAGGACAAAATATATTCCACCAACATTGGGCATCCCTAACTTAGCAGCTTCACTCGTTTCCTTTTTCTTTTGTAATAGAATAATTATTATTATTGTCACATATTACTATTCGTCTAATTCAATCCCATCTTACTTACTGTACAACCAGCTGTCCCTACTTCATTCCACCATTTTGATTTCATTTTCGACAGAACTCCAGATTCTTGAAGTTGCAACAGAGCATTGTTCAATTTATCACGATAAGGCCAATCTAATAAAATTAAATTGTGAAATTGATTAAAATCTGATAAATCTTGTATATGGTATTTCTCACTCTTTCTCATCGCAACGCCATAACTTTTTTCATCTAATAACTTTCCGACTTGTGTAAGATTACAATTCCTCGCAACGTTGTATTCGATTGTTGTTGATTCCATCAAAAATGCATAGTTGTCAGAAAGAACTTTTGCAACTCCTTCATCATTGGTACTAGTCAGGAATTGTGCGTTTTTAGTCATATACTTGTTCATCTTCTTATAAGTTTCTTCTTCGGAGTACTTAAATATTAAATATTTTATTAGTACGGTTATACCGTGATTTGAAGTAGTTTTAAATTCTTATGAATTTAAACAAAAAAAACTATTTTTTAGAAGGTTTTATTCTTCCCTCGATGTAAGGAATATTTGACATACTCACCTGGAAAAAGTTTCTTGTGCTGCCTTTTCTTTTAGCTCCATATTTGACACCACCTTTCTCCAAAGCTAAATCAGTGACGTCATCAATGAGACTTATTGGTGTTTCGATTGTTAAACAAGCTGCCAAATTTGCTGTATAAGACGAAACCACAATTAGTGTGAACAGCCATAATACACAAGCAACTAGTCTTGTTGACAAAGCCCTGTAATGATTTCAACAAATATTTAAATGTTTATACATTTAAAACTAAACAGAAGAAGGTGAAGTGAAAAATTAAAATGTAAGATTTAAATATTCAAGTTCATCAGCTCTTTTGTTTTGCCCATGAAAACTACTTACTTCGGAGCAATCTCCGATCCTTGCTGCAGCAATGATCCAGTTGTAAACCAAAGTGAATTTCCTAAAGTCAATTGGTTTTCTAATTCAGTTGGTTCTTCTATACATGGATAAGGGTTTTCCCACTCATATGGCGATATCCGCCCAAGAATAAATAAACTTAATGATACACCAAAATAAGCAATTCCCAAATATACCCAAACTTCGCCTGAAAATGGGTCCATGAAGGAGAAAAGTTTTGGTGGATCTTTGCGGGGTTTTTTGTATAGTATTGAAATTCCTGTTTTGGGTCAGAATTAAAATTAAAAAAAAAGCTCAAAATCGCATTTACAAACCCAAATTCATAAATGGAATGGTGAAATCAACTCCAGCTTCACGCTCAGACGTAATTGTCAAATCAGTTACACCTAAATCAGCATTCTAAAAATGTAATTAAAAAACAAAAACATTAAGAAAGTCTCATATTGATAGATGGTGTCAACTAAAAACTGAAACGAGTACTAAGAAGATATATGCTGTAAAAATGTAAAATCAGCTAAGAATGTACTAAGAATCAGCAATACTACTTAAAACGCAAATTTATTGAATTTTTTTTTTATAATTAACGGGCACTCAAGGGGTTATTAATACCCTTAATATTTTTAAAGTTTAAACACAGTGCGAGCTTTAGGAAAATAGGGAAGGATTAAAGAGGAGATACCGATGCACATTGGTCTTAAAGTTTTGAATATCAAAATGATAGGGAAAAACAGAGCTGGGTAAAGCATTCCACATTAAAAAAAGAATCTCTATAGTTGACAGTACGTCCAAAATTGAGCTCAAGGTTAAACTGATGTGCATTCCTAGAAGTACGAGTATTACGGCTGAATTGTTTGAGGGGGGGAATGCAACTGGCTAGTTCGACAAAACAGAAGAACAACGAAAGGCATGAAACATTGCGGCGGTGTTCGAGGGACGTAATTGTTTCGGTTATAGTTTTTTCTCCTGTCATTTTCAAAGTTGATTAGTTTTCTAGATGCAAGTGCCGCTCATGGATAGTGGCATCGGCGTTGGGTTATGCCTTAACGACAGGAAACAGCATTGAGTTTTCGAAACATTTAATTCTACACGGTTTTTGATTCCCCATTGTACAATGCTGTCGAGATCAGAACTTAATGAGCTTATCATACGCTGCCGTTGAAGTTCCACATCCGAAGGACAAGGATGTGAATCTAGAAACGAATATGAAAAACTGAGGGCACTGTCGTCAGCCAAACAGTTTAATGGATTAGAAGTGGCATACAAGAGATCGTTTATGAATATGAGGAAGAGAGTCGGAGACAAAACTGAGCCCTGGGGAACACCAGCATTTATTTTATGAATTTCAGACTTGTAACCATCCAATACAACTTCTATTGAACGGTTAGAAAGGTAATTTCTAATCCAACGAATTTTGTCTAAACAGAAAAATGTGAAAAATAAATTTCCGGGCAAGCTAGTTTTACGGAAAATTTGTTAAAATCTGGTTGCTATTTTATAAATCTATTTATCTTGCTGCTTGAGTTGTGAAAAAAGATTGTTTAGAATAATAACAATGAATTATTTAAAAAAAATTTAAAGTATCTTATAAACGATATTTTCTTTAGAAATAATAAGAGAACTTGTTTATAGGAACGGTAATGATTTAATAGTTATAACTAATATAATTTTCACAAAAACAGTTTAAGATAATTTACTTGAAATACAATTCTTAAATAATTTAAAGAATCAAACAATCTGAAAGCGTATTTCCAACAAAAGCGAAAGAAAAATCATTATGTACAAGGAGGGATATTACATATCTAAGATGATAAAACGGTTTGACAGTAAAATTCAAGACCCTTTGTTAAATTTGTATTTAATTTATTATTATGTAGTCTCATTTGCAAATAAAAGTAAGTACCCATTTTTATTACAAAATTAGTTAGTTTGATTTTCGGTTTTCGGAAATTTGGAATTTTGGGATTCTGGATTTTTAGGATTTTAAAGATTTTGGATTTTCGAAATTTTCGATATTTGAGACTTTGGTTTTTGGGACTGTGTCCGTCTACTAAAAGGATAATGTTGGGAGTTCAATACAATTAGCTTACATAAACAACATCTCTTATTATGTATTAAAGATATACTTACTCCCACCATTATTTCGTGAACCATTCCTGTTGAAATATTAGATTTAGGATCGTAAAATCCGTAATTATCATCACCATGAATTTTAAAAGTAAAATTAAATCCCAGCTTTTCAGCCAATTCCCGAATCAATTCGACACCGAATCCTTCATAGCGATCATTTCCAGTTAATTTATCGGTTGATTGTTTCAGCATTGCGTAAGGTGCATTCTTAAAAAGACGTAATATAATTGATTAGATTAGGAATAAAATAAATTAAATCTTAATTTGTAAAGCATTAAGGCCCAGATTTTCAGGTTCAGTGAGACTTATGCTAAAATGGGGCTTATACACAAAATTCTGTCAGTCAACGATAGTTAAATTATTGAAACCTTTTAATGTTTTCAATGCTATAATTTTATGTACAACTTCTTTTATGTAGCTTTGAGTGTTAATTATTTCCGTGTAAAGTTTTCTGTCTAATATCTTTAGATTGCAAAAAATGGATATTTTGAAATATTAGCCCAATTCTATAAGAATATGGTTTTATTATTTACTATGCCTTCTTTACTGAGTTTTTGCAATCAATATAGAAACTTAAAATATGTGTTATCTAGGAAAGTTGAGAAACTTTACCAATGCCAGAAGAACTGTGAAAGTTTTGTTTACTAATGTCAATTCTCCAGTATCCAAGATGACATTAGACGGAGCGTATCTATTGAAGCTAAGCTCCTTATATGTATGCCAGTGACCAACAGTTCCTAAGCCAGATGCTGTTAATTCGACAATTTCAAATGAATAATTTGCACGCCTGCGTCCATTAAAAAGTATTTTTCCAGTTAATCCTTCAACTTCACTCTGAAATAAAGAATGTTTAACACAGTTAATTACTTAGACAAACAGATTTTTATTTTTTTTATTTTACCAAAGCCAAATAGTTAGCGAAAGTAAAACCATTATCCAAAACTTCTTTGTCATCACAATTCATTGAAGCCGATTTGAGTGCTGTTGACTTGGTACCTTCAGCAAAAAGTTTAACTGCGTCATAAAGCAATGCCATTTCAATTGTTATAGGACAAGAAACTATATAAAAAAAGAATAGTTTTTAAGCAAAACGTGTTTTTTTTTATAAATTCAACATACTGTTTCTTTCAATATCGTCTTCTGGATATCCCAAAGCCGTTATAAGTTGTTTAACTTCAGGGTTATCTGGTGAAAACATTCTTATGCCTGTGATGTTCGCTTCACTATATTTAAATTCTTCCAAATCGAGAGTTTGAAGATCTAGATTGGCAATTATGTATTTGTAGTCTTCGGTTATCATTCCAGTTTGTTGAGCCTTTAATTGAAAAATAAAATTATATATGATAGTCAAATGGTACTACAAAAGATAATATCCCAACAAAGCTACTCAATGCTAAAATTGCCAGATGTTTGGCCATAGGGAGAAGCATTGCAATGTAAATATGTTTTGTCCAAACTGTACTGTGAAACATAAAGCTGATGATTGTGATAAACCTGACATCAATAAATGTGCTAATTGTAGTGGATCTCACAAGGCTAACGATCCTATTTGTAAAATGCGCTCAAATTTCTTCGAAATTAGAAAACAAATTGCAAATCGAACCAACTCCAAACCACATAGATTACACAAGAGCGGCTCAGTCTCTAAAAAAAATCATCCAATTTTCTCTTTGAGTGGCTTTACTGATCTTCCAACGGACCAACATAAAAACAAAGCTATCGGGTGATTTTTTTGAGGTTACGATTTTCATGCATTAGTATTTGACAGATCACGCGGGATTTCAGACATGGTGTCAAAGAGAAAGATGCTCAGTATGCTTTGACATTTCATCATGAATAGACTTACTAAAGAGCAACGCTTGCAAATCATTGAATTTTATTACCAAAACCAGTGTTCGGTTCGAAATGTGTTTCGCGCTTTACGCAAATTTTATGCGTTTTTTTTTAAAAAAAAGTTCTCAAGCTCTTAAAAAATCACCCATTATGTATTTATTGTCCTCCATTGAAAAGAGGACATTGTTGAAAATCCTAACCTCAAAAAAATCACCCGATAAAAGTGGAACATCTTTAATGAAGACACCTACAGAACCAGAAGCTGTACCAGTACAACAACAATATAGTAACAGGAATGAGCATTGTAACTTTAAACAAAATGATTTATTTTATCCAAATAAACTACATAATGTCATTACTTAATGAAATGATGCCAACACTTAATCTTTGTAGATCATTAGCTCATCAATTACTGCTTACTATGTTAGAATTAAAATATGTATAAAAGCAAAATGTTTAATAAGAACCTAAAGATAATAACTTGGATCGCAAGAGGTGTTCGCCAATGAAAAATTAGAATTGTCGGATTTCTTGATTGGCAATAATGTTGACATAACTTTGCTAACAGAAACATGGTTTAAGACTGAAATAAATTTCATAGTGGCGATCATAAATCCAGACATCAGTCGAGGAACTGCTTAAGGGCAAATTATTTAATAAGCCCTGAAAACACCTATGTACATATTTATATCAACTGACCAAAATAAAAATCCATCAGTTTTGGATTTCTTTCTTACAAACAAAATTTAATATCTTACTCTATCTATAACACTCACAGTTTTAAGTTCAGATCATTTACCAGTGCAGACATCATTTACACGCACAACTTCTATGTTTAATTTTCAAAAAAGATATGTATTTTCAGGTGCAAATTGGAATCTGTATGGGGCTCAAACTTTGTCCATATTATTAATGACGTAGTTGATAAATTTGTTCCTCAAATAAGTCTTAAGAACAACTCACAAATACCTTTATCCGCAACAACATTTTAGTTCTTATACGTTTAAGAAACACAGCAAGAAGATGTTGGATAAGATACAGACAGATCTATTATAGTGATATGGTTTTAAAACTAAATAAGCAAATTAAAAATAAAATCCTTGTTCATGAAAATAAAAGAAGGAATGTATTGCTTTCTTCTTTTAAAAAGGGTTTAAAGGGTTAAAAAGGGTTAAAAGGTTATAAAGCATTCTAACATTCCAGTGCTTTATAATGGCGATGTTAAAGTTTACAACCAAAATGAAAAGTTGGATTTACTTGCATCTTGCTTTCATGAAAACAATTTAATTGCTGCTCACTTGAGTGATGATCAAACATTTTCTACAGTCAAAAAGTCTATTAATGAAATAGATTTAGAAATAGATTAGAAATAGATTTACAACAACTACTAAAGTCCGAGGCATAATAAGAACAAATAAAATAAATAAATAATAAACAGAGGTGCCAAATTCTTTATGAATAGAAGCTGTGCCTAACCTAGATGTTAAATTTAGACTCCAGTTCAAATAGACTCCGGTTAAATTAATGACTATGAATATGCTCCATTGAAAACTATTTTAAAAAATGGAAAATTAAAGCCAATGCTACTAAGTCTCAAGCCGTTTTCTTTAAATGCTGCAGGAAAAGCAGTAATTTACCATCAACTTTTTTTAATACCAATATACAGTGAGAAAGTCAATGTAAATATTTGGGTATTACATTGAATAAAAAGTTAAATTTTCAAAATCATACTGCAGTTACTATTGCAACGAGGTAGGGTAGAGGAAAAAGGAGGAAAAGGGAGAAAGAGCCATTTGTAATGGAACACCCTTTAAAAACGTTGGGTGTCATTTCATAATGAGGTAGGGTGGAAGAAAGATGAAAAGGAAAAAGGAAAAGGAAAAGGTATCGGGAGCCATTGGTATGGATGTAGGGTGCCCGCTGTCGATAGACAAACGGGAGAGGTATGGGTAGGATAGGTTCGGTCGAAGAAGGTAAATCTAGGATGGGAACGAGGATAGGGGTTAGGCAGGGGAAGGAATGTCCGTTACGGTAGCTGCGGCATGCTTGCGGTGCACAGCTGAGCTCGTCGGGTGTTGGGGGGTCTTGCTACCGTAACCGGAACTCACCTCTTTACAAAAAAACATAAATCATGCCGGATACTTCGATGTACTGAAATAACGGTGTGCACTACCACCACTTCATCCAATTTTCTCGGCGGCCGCTGATGACGTCACGGCTTGGCCTTTACCCACCCTTTCTGGAATCCACTCGGCCTGGTTTTCGGATTCCCCAAAAGCGGAACCATGAAAGTTCACTGCCGTGGAACTACATTTCCGCCAAACCTGAAATTAGTCACCCCATACCGCACCCCCCTGAAAATACCTCCCTATTCCATCTCTAAAGCCAAATCACAAACATTAAAAAAAAAACACTGAACTTCATAGCATCGATTTTTTTTTCTTTTTACAAAGAGGCTTACTTATTTTATTTAGAGAAATTTATCACAAAAAAGATACATATAAAACTATAAGCAAGAATAAGACTACTAGGGAAATTTCTTCGACGGTTCCACGCAACAAAAAAAAAACAACAACAACGGGAGCTTTAATCGCCGGAGCCACGCGGCGATACTTAGCTTCTCCAGCGTCCCGTATCTGGATCGTTCTTATACGAGTTTTTTTTTTGTTGTTGTCCCTAATCGGACCCTATTTTTTTTTTTGTATTTTATTTTGTATTTTATTTATTTCAAAAATCGCTTACAAGGTAGGACATGAGTCTTATAAAGTGTTGCAAGCCTTTACATTAATTTAGAATTTTAATAAAATTATATACCTACTATTTACATATTTATTTATAAAGAAAAGGACATTTAGCATCTATTTACATATTTATATAAATAAAAGGAAATTAAACATCAATTATTTGCCAAATAGTTGAAAAGTAAACATTTAAATCTACTTATGCTTCTTATTCTTCTCATAGCGATGGGCAGAGAGTTTCAAAGGCGTACAATATGAATAAAAAATTGACGCTCAGTATTTAGAAAATTGTATCGGGGTAATATTAAAGCAAAGGACCTTGTTGAATGAGGGAAATTCAGCTTACCGTATAGATAATCAGGTTGTTGTGTTTGGATGATTTTATGCAGGTAACTCAGAGAGCGAAAGTTTATTAAGCTGTCTAGGCTACAACCAGAAATCCGTACCGCAAAAATGGATATGTGATCATAACGACGTAGATTATAAATATAGCGGGCAATATTGTTATAAGCAACATTCAATTTGCGGCTAGTCACACAGTCTAGTTTACAAAAGATTTCACACCCATACAGCACAATTGGTAGTGTAAGGGCCTTAGCAAGTAGCAGTTTAGTTTTGATCGGGATGAAATTTCGAGTGACTTGAAGAAGGCGGAGACTTCCATAAACTTTACCAATGGCACTATTAAGGTGGTCATCCTAAGTGAGAGTGCGATTGAATACTACTCCTAGGTTTCTAGCAGTGCTAACATTTCCTGCCTACAAAGAGCTCGTTGTGGGTGGATAAAAAAGGGGGATGCAAAATATTGCGTCGCGAGGGACGTAAGAGGAACCCCTCTTCGCACTGGCGACGTCGGCGACTTCTTCCCTGATCAAAACGTACAACAAAACCAAAACTCGGCGAATTTTCCCTATCACAATGAAAACTAATAAATTACAAAAAAAACTAACACAAATGAATATAAATTAGAAAAACGAAAAGTAACAAAAAAAAGTGAATAAATAAATAATTATAATATGAAAACCAAAGAGTAACGGAAATTTTCAAATAAATGAATGTAATAAAAAAATAAAAAAAACAAAAAGGTAAGAAAAATTTAAATAACTAACTATATATGTATATAAGAAATAAATAATAGAAGTGAATTGAAATAATGAAATAAAACCATATAATTATGTATATACGAATTAAATAATAGAAATGAAATGAAAAAAAGGCAAAAAAAATATTTAGGGTAATAAATCCTAATGACGTAGATATTATATCGTAGGCAGCGAAGGCATAGTATATATGTATGTACATATGTATATCAGTGGCGTCCTGTGCGCTGTACGCCTCGAGGTCCAGACAGGATCCCCTGGATCTTTTGGATAATCCTTTTTTTTTGTTTCACTGCGCGGGCGGATTTTCACAGAAATACTGAATAAATATTTGTTACTTGGTAGCCCGGGTAATTTCACAGGCCTTTTTTCCGGATAGAGAATTCTTCCACTCTTCTTGCCGGGTATGTCCCGCGGTCGTAATAGCTGTCTTCGCTTTTCCACCCGCGAAGTTTACACTTCACTAGCAATAATCAATGATTAAATTTGAATTACACTTCTTTTTTTTTGTAATTACTTCAACACCAACACGACTTCCTTTTTTTTTTTTTCTTGTAATTACTTGATGATATCACTAATTCTTTTTTTTTCCCACTTGGCCGTCTTTACTCGGCGATGCCTCCGAACTGATTGCCACCCACTATTACTAAAAGTCATCCGAGGCACTACTGTACGGACCGAGTGTACATCACCTCATCCTATACTTAATTCCTCACCATCACCTCATCCGATATTATATTCATACCCATCCTATGTAATTTAAATACCGTCAGCTGTTGGGTTCAACGGCTTCTACTTTTATATACACCCGATTCCTATTTACCGACGTCGGTTGTGTATTAAGGTAGAGTGAGTTACTCCCTCTACCAGTTAGCATTAGTTAACATCATTTGGGTTTGGACCCTCGCTAACTTGTCAACCAGCAATGACAGACGTCAGATAGATATTTTGTTTATTTCACTTCAATTTTTGTTCCGTGCGCAAGTGCTTCCGGGTAATTATTTTAATTTAAATAAACAAAAAAAAGGTATAAAAACAAGCACGAGTTCGGACCAAAACATAAAAAAAAACAAGAAATCAACAGAAGGAAGGAAGAGGAGGAAACCTACAAGCGCATAACTCCAACCTGGGAGTTACAGGAATCCCCGAGGCCAAAGCTAAGTAGATTTTTTTTGTTTCCTTCTTTACATTTATAGCCTTAAGTTCTTTTTTCTACAGGTTAGGATCTTACGACACTGGGACGAGCTAACGAAGGACTTAGGAGCAGAAAACCACACGAAAAACAGACGTATCGTATGAAGGACGAGGAATGGAATACTGTACATACATATAGTTTTTCTAACCACATTTTTTCTTTCAGGAGCAGCCACAACAAAACTCCGGATCTGGCAGGTCTCTCGGATACAACAGAGACGGTGAAGGCTGCTGATCCTCTGGATTACAACGTGAGGAAAAACTCACGCCCCACAAGCCGGGGCATATGCAAGACAAATCAACACAAAGTAAGGATTAATATGGAGGTGAGGTACATAAGGTTAAGATTTAGGATAAGGTATTATATGAATGTGTATTAACATTAATTTTTAGGTTTAGGACGTATTACTTTTTCTTTATATTGTAAATTCGCAGCTTAAAGCAAATAAAAGAGCAAAAGCAGGAACCTTTCAATCAGCTGTTGTCGATTAAGTGATTCGTGGTGTTGTTGTTAAGGTCAATGACCTTTTTCTTTCCTTCTCGTAGAATGAGCTTGCTACGTTCGCAATTCTATAGTCATTTTTTTTTCTTTGGCCTTAGTAAAGTGATGAAAATTAGCACAAGTGATACAAAAATAGTTTCATAGGGACGGTTATTTTTGAATAAATTAACAAAAATTAATAAATAACACGAATATGGGACGATACTTGTTTTTACCTATTCTATATCACAGTTTGATGGGAGGATTTGAAATAAATAATGAAAACGTACACACAAACAAAAAATCAGTCTCGAAAAGATATCACAGATGGGGTTGGCATTAGATTCCAATAAATAGGAGATGTATGTTATACAAAATATCACAGGTTGCTTATGGATTCCTAGATCAGTCTTTAGGTTCGAATTTTATGTATCACAGGTATGACTAGGTAATTTTTTTAATCGGATTGCCGAGAGAGCGCATGTGTAATGCGATGTCTCTTTAACTTGCTGCAACCAACAACCTCGAAATTGGCGGTGCTAAATGCAATTGCCTATGATTTCCATTAAGAGACGATTTGCACTGGAAATCAAAGAGTTTTAGATTAATTTCATTATTGCTTCAAATCTTTGGCATGGAAGATTCCAATGGCCTTCCCTGCTAAGTTTTCCAATTCGTACATATTCTTACCCACGGGTTTGACTATTCTGCATTTAACGTATTTAGAACTTCGCGGATACCCTTTTCGATGCGTCACTTAAAATAATATTTCGTTTAAAGACCTCTTGACCGGTCAAAAACCGAATTTTTCGAGTACGGGTATTGTACACTTTTTCGTTTGCTTCTTGGATCGACTCTTTGAGTTTGGTCCGAAGAAGTTGTAACCGGTTATGTCTAGGGAGAGTTGCGATCTCACCATCTTCAAGGACGTTAAGTCTCCTTGCCAAGTCGTAACCGCTGCCATGGGTCAACATATTGACTCCGAATAACGCGAAATAAGGTGAAACACCTATAGAAGTGTGAACTGAGCTTCGCAATGCCGCTGCTATTTCATGTAGGTGGGCTTCCCAGTCACGTTGGTCTTCTTTTAGGTATGACCTAATGGTTGCCAGTAAAGTCCTATTGACTCGTTCTGACGCATTGGATTGGGGCGCATAGTTGGCTGTCTTGAAGTGCCGTACACCGAAGTGCCTTAAGAAATTCTGGAATTCCTTGGAAACGAATTTCTTTCCATTGTCTGAATGAAGGACTTGCGGAACTCCGAAAGTATTAAAAATGTCTTCCTTTAAATATTTTATTATGCTATCCGTTTTAGCTGCTCGTAGAGCTTTAAGGAATACAAATTTTGACATATGATCGAGGACAACAAAAACACAGGTGTTACCATTTTTGGATCTGGGATACGGACCTATAAAATCAACATAGAGTTTTTGAAACGGACGTTCTGACAAATAGCTGGTACAGATAGGTGGTCGGGACACTTGGTTTGACGATTTAGACATTTTACAAACATCGCAGTTAGCAACATACTGGCGAATCTGAACGGACATATTTGGCCAATAAAAATGTTGTCTTACGCGGCTTAGAGTTTTAGCTATTCCACCATGAGCGGAATTTGGTAGATCATGGGCCTTCTTGATCAGATCTTCTGTTAGGGTGGATGGTATCCTTAAGCACCAGGAGTGTACGGATGGGGGTATTTCCAATGTTTGAGGAATCGTTCTCTTGTACCCGAAGTTATCTTCTACTTTTAGGTCTGGGAGTGATTCAGGGTGCTTCCGACAGGTTTCTAAGAGATCCGTATATTCTTTTGATTTAAATTCTTCTGAGTCTAGATCGAAGAGAGGTGCAATTAGATATAATTCCAGAGCATCTGCATGTGCACGAGAGAGTGCGTCCGGAACGACATTGAGTGATCCTTTTCGATGCTCTATGTCGAAGGCATAGGACTGTAGCTTAAGGCTCCACCTCGCCAGCCGGCCACTTAAGTCTTTCATGGACATAAGCCATTTAAGACTCGAATGATCGGTTATGACGGTGAATTCCATGCCTTCAACGTAGGGCCGAAACTTTTTTATGGCCATAACCGCTGCCATACATTCCCTCTCGGTGACGCTATAGTTTCGCTGAGTGGAATTAAGTTTCTGCGAAAAGTATGAGATCGGTAGCTCTTGCTCATCGTCATGTTTCTGGAATAGGACCGCGCCGATTCCCGTATCGGACGCGTCACATTGAATATAAAACCTTTTGGTGAATATCGGGCGAACTAAGATCGGGGAAGCTGTTAATGCTCTTTTTAGTTCTTCGAAAGCAGCTTTAGCTTCGTCGGTCATTAAGAATTTTAAATTTTTATTCTTCAGCGTATCTGTAAGAGGTGCTGTCAGGCTGGAAAAGTTCTTGATAAATCTTCTGTACCACCCTGCTAAACCAAGCAGTCGCCTGACCTGTCTTGGGTTTTTAGGTATTGAAAAATTGACAACAGCTTCTATTTTCTCTGGGTCGGTCATTAACTTTCCCCCTCCAACTATATATCCTAGGTATTTCAATTCTTTAAAACAAAACCTCGACTTTTTAACGTTAATTGTTAGATTTGCCTTCCTCAGGCAATCAGCTACTTCTTCTAGTAAGGCGATATGAGTATCGAAATCTGGAGAGACTACAAGCAGGTCATCTAGATATACAAAGACCCGCTCCCGTAGTCGTCCTGGGATCACCTTGCATGACCGTAAACTGGTACAAGGGTCTCCCGGGCACTACAAAAGCAGTCTTCTCTCTACTCTCCCTCTCCAGCGGTATTTGCCAAAAAGCCTCTTTTAAATCTACACTACTAATGTAAAAAGTGTCAGATAGCCGGCTGAGAAGTCCGTCAATATGGGGTAGGGGATAAGCGTCCTTTTTGGTGACTGCATTGACCCTACGAGAATCCAGGCAGAAACGATACTTCACGGTATTGTTCGGACCTGGTTTCTTGATAAGGACAACTGGGGAACACCAAGGACTCTCACTCTCCTCGATGACACCGAGCTTCAACATCCGGTCTACTTCTTCATATAGGTTGACTTGCACCGCCGGAGAGACAGGGTAATGTCTCTGTTTAATTGGAACAGAATCACCTGTATCTATACTGTGCTCTGCCAGCGAAGTTTTTCCTAGGCCATGTCTATCAAAGTCTAGAAACCTTAACTGCTTCCAACGCGGATCGCTGGTCAAACGTTAAGTCGTGCGCGTTTTTTAAATCGGCTTCTTCTAAGGTTACCGACAATGAACTTATTTAGTTTGGAGCGATATGAAACGTCTTCCAAAAATCTATACCTAGATTCAACTCTTGATCGAGGTTAGGAACTAAAAATAAAGTTATTGAATGTTCTTGATTTCTGTATCGAATCTCAGTTTGTACTTTACCGACTATATCCTGGTTCTTACCATCAGCTGTTCTAACGCCGGATTTATATGGTTGAACTACTAAATACAAATCTTCAACTAATTTCATGCAGCCCTTACCCAGTATGCTCACGCTGGCTCTGCTATCGAGCAGACCTAACAGTTCCTTACCAGCAATGATCACCTTGGTATAAGGCCGAGGATCGGAATTTGTGTCTACTATTGTTGACGCAATGTTTTTTCTTAGTAGTTTTCTATATTTGTATCTTTCTCTAGCTTTTACAATCCTTTTTGATGGTCCTCCTACCTTCGTACCAAAAATCCTATCCCTAACTTCTTTATATTCTCTTATCCTGATGTGTAAAGGTTTTACTTTCTTCGTGACTTCTTTATTAATAATATTTTTGTTTTCCTGTAAATTTGATTTATCGCGAGCTAGTATTTGAATCTGAGATTTATTTTCTGTCTTCAATTTTATTGGTTTTTGGGCTTCGCCGGGGTTATTTCGGACGAACGCGTGTCCCCCGGACTGCTCGCGTTCTGCTTGAAGTTTTCCGGTCTACAATTTGGACACTTCGGAGTTATTACTCCCTCTAGGCCACACTTAAAACAAAATACGTGCCAAGTTGAAGAAGGGCAATCCACATATGAATGGCCTCGGACTTTGCAATTCCAGCATACACACGACTTAGCCATATCGTGTCCTCGATTTGGTTTGGCACGAGAACCCTGGTAATGCAACGCTTCTATGTAATCTTCATGAGATAGATCAGCTTCCAGCTCGTTGGCGAACCGAACTTGTGGTCTCGTGAACCTTTTTCCCTCTCTATCCTCTTTGAAGATTACGTATTCAACCTCTTTACGGGCTAATCTTAATTGGTCTATCGTTTCAATGGCTTGAGGATACACTAGATTCCTAATCCGTTCACTTAAATTGCCTTTAACAACCCTGACAAGTTCAGATTCCTTCACCGGATTGCTAAGCTGGTATCGCAATTTGTTAATGGCTGCAAAGAAGTCATCACTTGATTCCTTCAAACCTTGCTGCCGAGCTCCCAATTCTCTTTGTATATCCCAGTCAATTTTAGGGTTTCGGAATTGTCGCCTTAATGCTTCTTTCAACATTGGCCAATCGGGACGGCGGGATGAGTTTTCCATCTGGTATTGCCAATACCATTGCTTTGCATCACGGGCTAAGAAAAGATGGAAGTCTCGCAAAATTTCATGCCAAGCGCAATTATGGCTCGACTGCAAAAACTCTATTCGGCCAATGAAATCTTCGACCGTCAAGGATTCTGACTTCCCATCGAAAACTATGCCCCATTTGTCGATCCGTACCGTCTGCCGATTGGACCCTGTTGACAAATTATTTGGTGAATACCAATTCGGTGAAGCGTACGCCTGAAACGGCATCGGCCCACCCCAAAAAGAACTTCCCGGTTGGCTATCAGCCATCCTTGCTCCAAAACTCTGGTTTCCCATTGGAACAAAGGACCCTGCTTGAGGATCAAACCTAGGAGGTTGCTCTTGGATCGGTGGTGGTAGATGGCTAAACATTGGGTTAGGTTGAGGACGAGGAAGAGGTGTAGGTTGAACCACGGGCAGAGTTCTATTTTCAGCTGGCTGGTCGGCTTGCCGCGTAATGTTTAGTTCCTTGAAGAACTCTGCCAGTCCCTTCTGGATTTCGGTTTTCACCGACTCGGCGACAGCTTCATTAATCGCATACCTGATTTCTGGAGTAATCGCGGACGCTCCAGCTGCGTGCTGGTTCCTTCCTATCCCCACACTTGACTCAACCGGTAAGGTTTGCGGTAAGGTTTGCAACCCGATTATTTCCAAAATATCCCGGAGTGGACTCTTGTTTAATTTCCCTGCACCAGTTTGTGCAGGAACACTCATATTACTATATGGAGGAGTGTCAACTGAAGAAAGTCGACTTCCCGCCGAACTACCACTTGCAGATTGATCAGTACCTGTGCCCTCTTGCGCACTCTCTGCATGTAGCTGTTCGGGATTTGTAGGAACCGATTCTGGTGGAACCTTCTCAGTCTCCTTTGATGGTGAATGGGTGACTGGCATATTTACACTTAGGATTTTGCTATCTTTTAACAAGGACCGTGTAACTACTCTATCTCCGATTTTGGTTCTTAATGACCTTGCCTTCTCCTCTTCTTCTTCTTTTAGAAAGTATCGGCTCATCAACTCACAAAAGACAAAACAGAATATTGACTCGGACAATGGTGTTGGATTAAGATGATGGACCAAGTAATGTATTCTTGCCAAGAATAACACAATCAAACACTGTTTTCAATTCTTCTTTTATATTATATATACCTATATTGTAACTATATTTTTTTTTGTTATCAAATATGCTAAATTTACCTACTATAACTTACAAATAAACTATTTGCTTAGCCTGGGCTAATAACAAACTGAAATCAAAATTTTTTTATAGACTTTTTTTCATTAATTTGTATACGGGGGTGTTTCTGGTTGCTGATTCTGGTTTGGGGTCTTGTTCCACAGCATTCACCTGGTTATTATTATTATTTTTTTTGTTATTATTATTACTATTGCTATGATTATGATTATGATTATTATTATTATTATTATTATTATTATTATTATTATTATTATTATTATTATTATTATTATTATTATTATTATTATTATTATTATTATTATTATTATTATTAATATATTATTATTATTATTATTATTATTATTATTATTATTATTATATTAATATTATTATTATTATTATTATTATTATTATTATTATTATTATTATTATTATT